>CM032806.1:10216617-10816617 GCA_019155185.1 Beaufortia kweichowensis
TCGATATTACCCAAACAAAGATAGAAGCATGAATGTATTTTCTAGACTGAGTTTTATTCCAGTGGAAGGGGACGTCTACAGCTGCACGGTGGAGCACAAAGCTCTTCAACAACCTCAAACCAGAATATGGGGTGAGTGTATTTGTATTACATACAATATTAAATGCACTTGATCAATTTGACAGATTGAATGTGTGTATGTTCTACAGAAGTAGAGATAAAGAAGCCCAGTATTGGTCCATTAGTGTTCTGTGGAGCTGGACTGGCTTTTGGGCTGCTGGGATTGACTGCTGGAGTTTTCTTCATTGTCAAAGGAAGCAACTGCATCTAGTTACTGATAATGACAACTGGAACAGACAACATCAAGCCATTTGCCGTGTAAAATTTGTAAAATTACTATGACAATACTTACAATAAAGCTTTCAAATTGAGTCTTCATATAAATGCAAAAATGCATTTCATATAATTTTAAATGTTGATCATGTTTCTTGTGGCAAAGTATTTTACTAAATGTATATACATAATTTACATAATACATAAAACATAATATACATACGTATTTTAATATTTTGTACTTATTGTATTTCGTTTTGCATTTTTACATAAAGCATAACTTTTTGCACAGAAAGGTTATTAAAACTTTTGCCATTTGCCAACTTTGGCCATTTACCAGAAAGAAAAATTTGCAAAAACCCACAAAACTTCTACTTCCTTGTGCACCTTTTGTGTAAATGTCCCTGCAGATGAACTTTTTTAATCATGTGATCTTTGTCTGTCAGCTGCTTGATGTTCCAGTTTAATGTGTCCATATGTAAGACTAGGTTTCACGAGGCTCATTTCCTCATTTCTTCAGTGTTAGCAGGGGTTAATAAAGCATAGCACAATAATATGATAAATGCATAACACTCAACGGTTAAAATGGGTCTTTAATGTTTTAAATGGGTCTTGTTTCATTCCACATAATGTGCCTGCATGTTTGCCTTTCCAACAGAAGAGTAATCTAATTTAAAAACTCTTATTAAAATGAATAAGATTATTAATTATACCGTCCTATTCGGACAGTGGTCGTTTCTCATGGGGACGTCTGTAAAAACAAGTTCGCATGTCTCGCATGCGTTCGGATCACGTGGTCAGTCACATGACCATCCACATGGTCAAATAAACATTTCACCCAGATAATTGACAGTTTAAATATACAACATTTTATATAAAACGATGATTAAAATTGCATACCTGTTGCTGCAAGGTTATTATCGGCTGCATGGCAATAAAATATATTTCCGCACATCTTTACTTCGTGTTTTTGGTCATGGACTGGTCCATCTTTAAGATTCATGCAAGACAGCCTATGAGTTTACACGAATCAAATAACCGCGAAGCGCCTCCGTACGGGTCCTTTCAGTGGTCAAATTGATGTGAAGCGATTTACAAAACAACTTCGTTGTAAACTCAGCTGTGGATCAGGACGGCAATTATATTATCACACGACTTTGGTGTTCGGTAGGTAATTTGATCAATAAAATCACGATTTCATAAATACTGAAAACATCTTACCTCCCTATAATTACCGTTCAATGCTTACTGATGTTCACCTGTCCCTCATTTAGTTTTGGTTAGCTTTTCTGTTATATGACAGGTGGTTTTTCTGCTATCCTGACCCTTATACAAGACCCACTGCCTTACTTTTTTGTGACATTAAAGCAGACACCAGATTCACCCAACCTATGCAAAACTAAAGAGAAATAAAACGCACATTGAGTTACAGACCGTGTAATGCATCAAAGATCATCAAATAAGTTTTGCTTACAAAAAGAAACAATGACAAGGATCTAATGTATATTAGCATTTGTGCATATGAGCAAACTATGCTAGTGCGCGTTTACACAAAACGTTTATACTTGCACAACACTCGTCATCACGCATGACAGTCATCACGCATGCAGTCACGAGCACTAAGCTCACACACTTTTAGCACTATCTTGCTTTGTCTTATGTCTAGGTTACTTTCCTTTCAGCAGTGCTTTTCTTTGTGTGCAGATGTTGAGATTACGATTGGGGACTGATTTGAAACGGGCCTTAAATCAGGTGCTTAATTTACATTTCTACAACAGCCAAACCATTACTGGCCTTTATCAACTGTAGCTTAAAGACTGGCATACCTTTCAAACACCTACTGTAGTTTAAATATAAATTGTAAAACATGAGGAACTAAAAAATTTAAAAAATGCTGTTTTTTTCAAACCAAACAAGCAGAAATGAGGAAGTTACAACAAAACACACACAAAAACCCCCCTGGTGAATTAAGATGACTGATGTAGACACAACTGTCACTGTGATAAACACTTCTTCTGTTGGTATGTCTTGTTTGAGTTTTGATGTTGCTTTTGAAAGCACTTAAGACATGTTTAATAAATATTTGCAATATTTAAAAGTCATTTAGAAATACAAGCATGTTATGTGTGTTTTTATAGGGCAGATTAACCAGCATCATGCGTTTCCGACGAGACCAGGTTACAATTGATCCATTTATCATACTTTATCTATGAATTTAATGCATATATAAGTAGGTGATCCCAAAATTTCAGTACCACAATAAACACAATAAACATGGAATGAAGCAATGAAAGCATGTCTTCCACCAAATGAATTGTTTTGATATTTCAGTGGAAAGCGATAACTATATTGATCGGTAGAGGGCGCCAAATGCCATTTTAGTGTGTTATGAGTTCACTTGACATGCTGCATGCATCATTTTGCATCCTGCAGATCTGATGGTACTCAAATTAAACAAAAGTTGAATTGAATAAATAGGAGAGAGTAGAATATAGTTCAGACTGATTAAATGTCAGTCTAGACTGAATCTAGAATCTAAATTGTAATGAAGCGTTTGAAATGCAGAGAGAAATGCAAAAAGAGTTTAAATGTATGTCATATGTTTATCAAATGCTTTTCTCCTCTCATTCTGTCCATCAAAAGTTTTCTCCCACAGCTCTGGGACTGGTGGCATTGGCCTTTGATTTTAATACTGAGAGCATAATTTATGTAAGATTTTTGAAAAGCTTTTTGAGTGCAGCCAGATTAAAGAGAGCTCCATGTAATGCAACAGAAATGCATCAGCAGATTTTTTAAATATATATATATTTATCCCCAAAGACTTAAAATATAGTTGTATCTGAATAGCTGTCACACAGTACAATTTTAAGAGTTACATTACAAAATGTATCCAGCATTATTTTACATTGTGGTTAATTTGCATACTATAGCAGTTTTTAATGGTTTCCTTAGTGTATTTTCCCCACATAATTGCAAACCCTGTTCAAAACGCATGCAACAGTGCCAGCAGATGATGAAATTGATCTTTATTATATAATTCTTCTTTATTATAAACAGTGTTACTCCTGTTAGTGAGAATGTGTGAATTATGAAATTAAATTAGTACATGTGTCACTGTATATTTGTATAGTCAACAATATGCATTTTTTCATAGACAGGCCTCGCAAAAGACATGAAAAATATCTTTTTGTAAAGTTGACCAAATCTGTCTATTACAATTCAGCCTACAGCTCAGTTGTACCCTTGAAAAAGAAAACACTTGTAAACATTCGACTTAGGCAGCCACTTATCTTTTATATGGCAGATCCTGTTACCGTGAAGGATCCAGCAGGACACCATGTGGTGTAAAAATGCAAACCCTTGCCCTCTGCACATACGGTTGCTTGTGCATGGATGTGGGAGAATATGCGTTGTAGCGATGTATTAGCAGACACTGAGACGCCATGCAGGGAAAGAAGGACGCAGAGCTTCTCTTAACCCTTAGAAGTGTCCGTCTAGTAAAGTCTGTAAATCTGTTGTATGAGCCTTCATGTATAACATTTACATCATGTTAATGTGATGATAATTGCTTTATTTTTTTAAATAACATTAACTTGTTTTATTAAAATTTGTCAAATATTTGATTCTTGAGTCTTAGACCTTTCCATCAATATATAGTTTGTTATGATTAGATTAAAATTCAACTGTGAAATATTAAAATGAATAGTTAAATAACCTGTGGAACGGTGACAGTTAACGGGTTAAAAAATAAAGATGCTGTTAATGTTTCTTCGCAGTGAAAAAGCAGAAAAGGTTCTACAGGGTTTTTTTATGGAACCTTACAGTCAAAATTGGTTCTTCTATTGCGTCGTGAAGCAGTGTATTAAGATTATTCATTCGCTTGCATCTTTAAAAGCCCATCTGAATGACAGATCGCAAAATATATTTGGAAAGCATAACTTGACACATTAAAGTTTCCATATAACTTAGTACTTTGTGTACTTTTAATGATTTTATATGACGATAACATACATAAACAATGACATGCACGGTGAATGCAGCAGGTGGAGGGCTAATCTAATATATTTTTTCATTCTTGGGGTTAAGCTCTTTTGAACCAGCTCATTTGTAGCCTGTTCATTGAACTGGTCTACCTCCAAGGGTGAAGTGTCCAACTGTGGGGACCGAATGAAAGAGACACTATGAAGAGAGAGGAGGAGGGGTGTTGGCCTGGCGGAGAAAGAGATGTTGAGAAAGTTGGAACGAGGTGCCGATCAGACGCAGAGAGCTAAAGGGAAAGTAAAAGACTGAATGTCTGATGTAGAGAGAGAGAGAGAGAGAAAGAGTTGCACAGAGAATTGGCATGTGTGCGTATGACAGAGAGGAGGCGGAGCTTTGAGCGGTATGCTATGATGATATTGTTTTTGTGACAGAGATCAGTGGCTGTCTGAATGTGCTTTATTTGCAGTGGGCCTGCTCTCCCAGGCTAATAAAATACGAGGCTCCCGCTGCCTGCAGTGGCATGCTGTGCACAGCGGGACGCTGCGCTTTTTTGTGTTCCCCGGCCCAAATTATGGAACCCTCCCTGCATCCCGTCAATAGAACCGTGCATTGTGACTGATGGGAGAGCAACTTCAAGGCCATCCTAAAAATCTGAAAAAGAGAGAACAAGAGAAAAAGAAAAAACTTGACCTGCTTTTTTCACAGATATGGTCTGTGCTCCTGCAGTCTGACGCAGAGGGTTGTTTTTAGGGTCGTCTGAGAAGCGACGCCTTTGTGAAGACTGAAGCGTTCAATAGAGCAACAAACCGTAGCTATCGTTTCACTTTCTCAAACCATGTGGGAGGGAACGCTCTGCTATCATCACTGTTGTTGATTTGCCTTGATCTGATTGGTGACATACCCTCAGGGCAAAGTCTGAGACATTAGACGCAGTGTTTCTATGTTAGCGTGTATTCTTGATGAAACCAAAAAGGGATTTTCCAGCATAAGTAGACTTTGGGTTTTTTCAGTTTTACGAGCAGAAGCGAAGATGGCCTGTGGGGAATACTTGTTGTGGATTATAAAGCTAATTTGCAATAAGCAGACATCTGATTAGGATAATTATCTGCAATTGTACAAACAGCATGTACAACTTGAGAACAGATCAGGGTGTCACCTGACGCTTTTAAGAAGATTCGTTGCTTTCAACTTGATGGAAATTTGAGGCCTTTAAGGGATAATTCACCTAAAATGAGAATTCTGTCGTTATTTATTCACCCTCATGTTGTTTAAAACCTGTATATGACTCTTTCTTCTGTAGAACACAAGATATTATGAGAAATATTTCAGTGCTTTTGTATTAGAAGCCAATGGTGGCCAATGTTGTTTTGTTACCAACATACTTCAAAATATCATCTTTTGTGTTTTACAGAAAATACAGGTTTGGCATGATGAATACATAATGAAAGAATTTTAATTTTGGGGTAAATTTTCCCTTTAAGGTGCAGTCACCTCACCTTATGATCTAAGCATTTAAACATTACTCTTGACTTGATGAATATGACTTGATGAATATGGGTACCAGGAAATTATTTCATTCGTATGTCCTTCAATAAATAACTTTTGAAGTGTGATTCTTCATATTGAGACAGGAGTTTAATCTTCTACACTTTTGTGTTTCTGCTGTCTTGCATTTGCAGCTTTAACCGACTGGAACACAAAGTCTTGTATGACTGCACCTTAATATCCTTAGACACGACATGTACAGCCTATAATTAGGTAAACCTGTGATCTTCTGCAGACAATAGGGAAAGCAGAGGTCAAATAGTCTGTTTTTGGTTGACAGTTTTGAAGATCAATCATTCTGGATCCCTCACCCTAAAGAAAGCGAGAACAACATCACAGTAAATGATAAAGCATCAAGTAACGGGGGAAAAAACTAGTAAATACGTCTGTCCTCCCTCTCTATAACCAAAAAAGTGAAACTTTCTTTCTCTTCAGCTTGCAGTTGAAACTTCAAATCATTTTTGTGGCTGTTCAAACGGTTAGGAACACATAGCGTTTGCTGGATTCCTGTGTGCTCATTCAAAAGCCGCCTCCCTCAGAAGTGCCACCTAGCAGCGTGCTAGCGCGAGAACCTCGTGCGGTGCTAGGATTCAGATATGCTAATTGATCAGCGGGGTAGCTGTGAGCATCGCTACAACCTGCTTTAAATAGACAGCTGCTTCGCTCTGTATTCCCCGTATACCTTCTTTCCGTCTTCTTTCTTTTCTCCTTTGTCCTCCTCTCTTCTGAGTTATTCTCCTCTTTCTTTACACCTGTCCATCTCTTCACTTTCTCTTCTTTATTTTATTGCTCAGAGTTTGCTCTTTTATAGCTCGTGAGGGTTCTCCTTTGTTCATATCCAAATCTTTGATTGCAGAACCGATCTGAGCAGCGGTTGAGACATTGTTTTTTTTATTATGAAAAAAATAAGTCTTAATTTGCTCTCCATGTCATCTGATTGCTGACTAGGAGAAAAAGTCGAGATCTCATTCGTGATGTTTCTTTCCGATAGGTTACTCACAGTCATAAATTATGTTGAACTGAACTCTCTTTCGAGCATTGAAGCAAACGGCAGTAAATTAGCAGAAGAGGTGATAAATTGACTTTTGGGCGAAGCAAAAAGAAGAGAACTGAAGAAAAAGGACAATAAAGATGCAGAAAGTGTTTGTCTGAGGGCGAGAAAGGGCCTCCGCTGGCTCTTTATGGCTGATACGGCTGCATTAGCGCTAAGTCCTGCTCGGGTTTTCCTCTTGTTCGGGGCACATGCTGAGCAGGAACCTGAGCTGATTGGGTTTCATTCACCCATCTCTGAGTCGGCAGTAAATTCGTCCGGGGGTCCGTGAGAGCCCCCTCTCCACACCTCATCTCCAGCTGGCTGAGAGCGATTGTTGAGGAGCTGAAGAGTCACATTGAGGTCATTCACTATGGTACTACTAAGCTAACTCCCCTCATTCCTTCTGAATCTCTTTCTTCCTCTTCTGTTTTCTCGCTCCCCTCCCGTAGGTTGCTAGGGCCTGGTATTTGCTCTCCATGGCCAGGCTGTAATGACAGCCACGGTGCTCCTGCTGGCTCTCGGCGAGCGTTTCTCTTTGTACTGCTTGTGGTTATTGGGAGTGAGAGGGCACGAAAGGCCTGATGGCTTACAAACACACACATAATTACTCACATACTCATCCATACTCCTTGTTCACAGCTTTTGTAGTAATGTTGAAGACCCAGTCGGTGTTGGGGAGTAACTAACTAAACATCGTGTTACTTTTAACATTTTTAGTAGTGTTACATTAGCTGTTAACTAATTTCAAAACATTTTCCAATAACAAGCTACTAACTACTTACTATTACCAACTACAAACAAGTAGCGATAGCATATAACTAAATGATTAATCGTGATTTTGTGCTTTGATTATTGAGGAAATAATCAAACATGCATGTTTCTAAAATGAAGTCCTTTATATGAAGCATTAAAAATTCATTTTATTGAATCAATTTTTTTAGTGATTATATAAACAGCAAAAAAAAAAAGTTTTGCACACACTGTAAAAATTCTTTGCAGCCTTATTTTTTGAAGTACAATCGACTTGGTTTTATAAATTATTTAAACTTACTATTTTTGTTGCTATAATTGTTATAAAAATAAGTTAAATGACTTGTTTTGCTTAATTTGATGAGCTGAAGTAATGGAAACACTGAAATTGATTGCATAGCAAAGCATTTTTACAGTGCAGCATTTTGCATTTTATTTTGTAGCAATAAAATAATATAATTACTTAACAAATTATTTCACTATACATTCATTGTAAGCCGATACTAAAATCCAAGGTGACAAAGAAATCAACTTTAAATCACTTTTTACAGTGATTTAACACTTTTTTTTATTGACAGACAGCTCTAAAGTTACAAACTTTGTAAACTTTTTTCAGAAGGACAAATTTAGTGTACGAGTTCATAGGGGGTATGTGTTTATTGTCCCGGAGGGCCAGATGAGACATCCGTCTAACAGATGCACATTGAAAAAAGCACAATCAACACAGAGTTCATATCACACCTCCTCTAAATACAATTGCTCATGAAAAGGGGCAAACACTAGCCATAAAAAGTCTAATAACTCTAATAAAACTACAAAGACATGAAAGAGCCAACCGAAGCCCACAGTGCAAAGCTGACCAAACCTTCCTTCCTGTTTCTGTCTCTACTGAGAGAAAGAGAGAGAGGAAGTGTATCTGTCTGAATGGTTATTTCAATGGGAGTCTTTCAGTTTGCTTGCCATTCTTTTGGTTTCTGTGTTTTCTCTTTTTGACAGTACTATTAAAAGCTGACCAGACCCTTCTATGATATCATTCATCCTTGTTCTTGGCAGTTTAATGTCTTGGATCTATTTTAAAAATGACTAAAATCTTTCTGTAGTGTATTAAGCTGTACAATATACAGGACCACATTTATAAATTAATTAATGTAATTTCATATGATATTAAATATTAAACTAAGAGGCATTTATTTGGAAAAGGTACAGATGCACTTTTTAATAAGACATTTGATGAACAAATAAATTTTTAGATATAAATTGATAAAAATAAGCATAACTTTATACATTTCTGATGATTTAGTGGAACATAATTATAATGAATTGTGGTTTTTCTGTGGTTGCTCTGTTGGGACACCTGTGGAAACTTGTTAGTCATTCATCTTCCCAAAAATTGCCTTAGGATTAGTTGGTTAAAAGTAGTTTCAAAAAGTGCCTTGGGTTTTTGTCATCAAATGCAAGAAAAGTTCACACAGTTTTGATTGTGGCTTAAATGTTAAAATAACTTTTTGTCCTTTTTTGTATATTACATAGTATGCATAGTACAACGTTTTCTCATCATACGTGAACTATGGTATATACCTTTATATAATTAATTGTGCCAAAGTGTTACACAACAATTTAATTACTTCAGAGCAGATTACATATGATTTCTCTGTCTGTCTGTCTTGATCTTTCAGCTCTATCTCTATTGTCCACAAGCATCATTTCCTTTCCCATTTGTGAAATGCACAGTACACAACAGATGCTTTATTGGGCTTCACAGTGACTTTCCCCCAGTGAATCTTTAACAAGCCTTTAGATATTAAAAAAGAATGCCGTTCCTCTTCAGTAGTGCCAAGTCTTGTTGTGTGGATGGCAAAGAGCCACAGAAGCTGTGCTTTGTTCCATGAGAAAATGATGTGTGTCTCTCTGTGTGTCTAATGCATTGTACTGTGTTTTTGCGTGTGCATAATTTGCAACTTTTTGTAAAGCAAAATACGTCATAACTTGACGTTTTCATCTTCAGATGTGAGCCATTGGGGACATGAAGCAATAGACCTCAATAAACACCACAATTAGAAAACGCAAAGTACAGATTTTCTCCATTAACAGTTTAACTTGAAATCAATTAGATTTCAGATTCAAGAAAGTCTATCGTAATAATATTCTTTTGATAAGGATCCAGAAAACAATAAAACTAAACCCATGGTGGTTCAAAAAGGATTGATTACTGGTAAGTTTTAAGTTTTGAATTGTTTCTTCTTTTGATCTAATAGTGCGTTTTGCCAAATGGCTGTTCAGAAGCATATGTTCACGCTGTTTGCTTCTGACTTGCAGGGTAGAAAAAGCAATGTGCTGCTTTCGGAGAAATGTGAACAGACACATTAGTTGGGATTGTTCTTGTGTCCCTAAAGATTTTTTTGGATACTTTTTAATGCAAAGTGTCAAATCATGCAAATAATTACAGCAAAGAACTCCAAACAGGTAGTGTAATTGTAAGTGCATGCGTGTGCATAATAGTGTGCTGTGCGCATGCTCTGATGCAAGACAGTCAACAAGCCACAATGTGTTCATAGCCAGCTGGTGCTTTCTTTTCTGTGAAACATGAAACGTATGTTGGTTAAATGTTTTTTAATATCATTTAAATGGGCTTTCTAAAAAGGAATATCGTATTGCATATAGAATATCACATTATTTCAAGTCAAAAATGCATGGCTGGCAAAAAGCTATTTTATATATTTCATTTATACAGTAAATATACTTTTAGGACAGTAGACAGAAACTTTTTTAGAGGGCTTTTCTGTTGTCGAACTCAGTGAAGCATGATCATGGTTAATGTAACCACAACTGTGATCCCTTTCCAAAGACACTTGAGGGAAACCAAGTTCATACATATTCAATAAAAATGAACTTGAAAGCAGTTTGTTAAACATAATTGCAACTATATCTAAAGGAAAAGTGAAATTAGTTGTGGTCTAGCATCGTTTTTTGCAATGTAATGGATATGTTTTCAAGGCTCAAGTGTTCTTTAGGGGCATCTGTACTTGCATTAACATTAACTATTAAAAGTTTATCTCTGCAATGTGTAAAGCAAGCTGATAAAGTTCCAGTAAAATTGAGGCTAACAGTGCTTTTGTTGTTTGACCTGATAAGACTTCTCTTTAATGGCTTTACTCTGTGTTGACTACTGTCTGCTCATCAGTAGGTACGTGCTGTTTGTCCTGGAAAAGATGGAAAAGTGTAAATCCTCTCACTTCTATGAGCAAATGCCGCCTATCAAAGAGTCTGAACCTTCACCAAACTGGCCCTGCTATTGAAATCCATCACAGGTGCTTGAGATGAATTGCTGGTGAAGTAGATTACAGTACCAGTCAAAGGTTTAGACACAATTGACAAAAAATGTTTCTTATGATCTTAAAAATCTAAAGGTGTATATTTCAATGTTTGAATTTACTTTTGTAGATAAAAATATAATTGTGACTACTTTTAAAGATGCTATGGTATAACAGTGTTCATTTATGCTGGATGCCTTTAGTAACAACATCATTTCCACAGTTTTAATAAGTTTTACATTCTAAAATGTGGGAAAACTCTAAACAACAGAAAATAAAAAAGTTTCCAAACTTTTGACTGGTATTGTACGTGTTAAATTCTGCAACCAGTTATAATTACTGATCAGCTTACTGTGGGTTAGTAAAGTGCAAGATAGTTCAAATTAAAAGCCAACAAAATAAAGGAATGTTTTGATTGGATGGCACAGGTTTTTAGTGATGTGTAGTCTGGGTTAGGGTTAGTCTTGACGCATCAAGACAGTGTTTACCAATCTCAGGGCAATACATAACTATTTTACGAGGTGACTATTTCATATGAATTTGTATGTTCTCAATCATTCATGTTAGTACAGTCTGCTTCCCGTCAGTGGGGCAGGGTTAGGCGTAGACCTTCATTATTGCATTTTTTAATAATCATATGTTTTTGAATGACTCACTTTGCACAAATTCATGTGAATTATCCACCTCATAAAAAAGGTACAAATTCCCGTGAGATCAGACTGTGTGTACACCTTTATTGCAAGGCATTTGACCAATAAATGTGGTTTGAACAGACTAAACAAAATCATGACCGGGTCACCCAAAATGTTTTTTGAAACCCTGTAAGAAACGGAGACGGAAAGAAAACCGACACCATTGCTGTCCGTCAGATTGGCACAAACATGCGTCATCTACCGCTCTGTTGTGAAGGATTCCTGTATCTCTTTCCATTCATCTGTATTTGATGTGGAACTCACCTGTCACCCGTCCGGGACAGATGAGAAGAGGATGTCTCCTCGCGAAAGACATGCCAATCAAAGCACCTGACACGGCCCTCAAAGCGGCTTTGACAGAAGGCCTGTTGACACCCCTCAGCCGGCGCCCCGGCTCTTTCAAGCCCCACTTTTCCTAACATCTGCAGCGGAGATGAAACAGAATCATAATTGGGTGCAATCCCGCAAGAGGCAAAGAGAGAGAAGTTCTTTTACAGACGAACTAACATCACAACACAAGACCAAGTGCTCTTTATACTGAAACTTAACTGAGACCTTTTCCCAAAAAGAGCTATTTGGTTGATCACATATTACATTTAAGAATATATCATGATTTTAAGTAGGGAATGAAATGTTAAGGGTTTTTAGGAACACCTGATTTGGGCTCCTGTCATAGAGAATACAGTAGTTTTTAATCAACCGTCGTTTCCTTCATAATCCAGATATCAAAGCGCCTCTCTCGTCAGCTCGCGGAAAATATGCGCAGACGCTTACGCAGACTTCTAAAGAGACTACGTATAAAAGACACTGAAAGAACAGCCCATACAAGCACACGCACACACAGAAAGTCACAGTTACAAGGCTTGAGTTTTTTTGTCTTTCTTTGTCATTGCGATTGTGTATCGATTGCACCCACCTCTCCTTTCATTCATCCAGTCAGTGGCTTCACTAGAAACGCTCACACTCTTTATTCTGAGCTCCTACAAAAGGTGTTTGTGTGTCAGGCGCAAGAATCTTCACTCTAATCACTTTCTCTGAGAGATGCGAGGCAGAGAGAGAAAAGAGAGGGCGAAAGTTGGCCCAAAAGGATTAAAACAGCAAGTGTGTGTTTTTATATGTTTAATCAAATATTGTTGAGTGCAGCATTTCTCAAAAGATGACTGTCTCGCTTTCTCTGAGTGAATGTTTTTGAAAGACGTACCTGACCCTGTTTTCTGACGTATGTCAGCGTGTGATGCAGTGTGTTTTTTTTATAAAGTCTTAGTGTATTTTGGGAATGATTTTGAGTGTCTCAGAGCGGGATTTGCAGACATAGCCTGTCTGCTGACTGTATTTAGATAAAACGATTACATATTTTTGAGGTTAATAAAGATGAGGTTATCTAACAATTATGTCAAGTGAAGTGAAGTCGAATGTATTTATAAAGCATATTTAAAATTTGAAGCTAAAGCAAAGAGAGTATGCGGAGGATAAATTGTAGGTTCATGCTTTTGTCTTGTGAACCCACAGCATTGTTAATTTTTTAATTAATACATGAAAAAAACTTTATAGATGTTTACATTATTTATAAAGTATAAATTATATTATTAGTAACTCAGACAGTAAATTATAAGTAACATAGATTTGGTGACTATTTGTCATTTACCTCTATGCTATTTGTTTTTGCAATAAAATCTACTAAAGAAGAAATCCTAATATTAAATCAATCTAGGTTAAAGGTTAAATCGAGGTTAAATAACTGATTACTTACATCATTTTTCTTTTAGAAAACATTGTATACAAACAATGTTACTTTAAAACATTAACTACATTAAATATTTCTAAAATTTAATTAAAAAAAATCTTTAGACCAACAATATCCTTACAAACTAATTTATAATGCATAATCTTAATTCAATTTAAACCACTCAAATACAAATCTACTAAACCGCAAAGTATTAGTAAAGACCTATAAGAAATCTTAATGCATCATATATCACAACCTTAATTTAAACTTTTCACAACAACTTTTTACAGCGAATCAAATTTTGTTTTGTCATGTGCAAGGTTGTTTTGTCACAGTTTTTGTGGGCCTGTAAAAATATTCATGCTAAGGAGATTGTTTAAATATCTTGACCTCTCTGTGGTGTTGTGATTTCAGGGCCCCATTCTTTGTTGAACTTTAGAAATAGAAAAAGGGCCACAGGCTTTTCCTACAATGTGTGTGTGTGATTTGGACTGTGTGCAGAGTGGCAGGTGATGTGAGGGTGTTTTGATATAAGAGCTGGAGGTATGTGCACGGGTATACAGTAATCTTTGCGTGCTTGAGAGTGTCAGGAGGGGGTCGGATAGGCAAAGATGAGGTAAGTGCTCACAGCTATGAAACCGTATCTTGGACAGATTAAAAGGCATTTTCCTCTGTTCCTTTCAGCTCTTCCAGGTGTTAGGTCCTTGACATGTTCCTCCATGTGTAAGGTTTCTTAGTGCGTTTGTGGGTGTGTGTGTGCAGGCGTTCCCTTTGAGACTCAAAGCAAACACCTTTACTGTAAACGAAACCTTTGAACTGTAATTTAGTTACAGTTTTCTGGATAAATGATAACAAACATCATTTGACTGTGTGCTGAACACATCTAAGGATTATTAAGGGCCATTTGTGCCACATACTTTTAAAATGATAGAAATTCTCTACTTGGTTTTCTATCCTATCATTTTTCAAAGTGTAAATTATAGACGGAAAAGTACAGGTGGTTTTCAAGTCGTTCTGTGTGAAAACTGGCATTGCAGTAATGTTGATAAGTACTCAGTTTGCAAACTACATTCACTGATTATAATTAAGCCCATGACTGTTCCAGCTTGTCCTCATACCTGAGCAGGTAATGCTGTCAAACAGCTCTCATATGCAGATCTTCTGCACTAATATTCTCTTGCCCTTTTTTTATTTTTAGTGTGAGCTATATCTAATTGAACATAATTACCCATACAAATACAAGAGTATTTTAAAGTTCTGTTTTGTGTTTTCCTGCAGGAAGGTTAAAGCTTTTTCTTCTTTGATAGTTATTTCATAAAAGACTTCTATAATCTTGAAAGATATGTATATTTGTCTTTCTTCTCTTAGATACCGTCTCTTTAATTTATTTTCTCTGTCATGAACTGCTCTGTTTTCTGTTAACCTTCTTTCCACTGACTTTTCAGCACACTATTTTTCACTGTCTATGTCTGTACTTCCCTTCCTCTCATAGTGTGTGTGGAATTGTTTAATTTCTGTGAAAGGTTTAGGCAAACACAGTACCAGATAAAATGTGAGACCTCACTTCCTCCCGCTCCCCTGTCCTGGCTAATCCAAACACAACTTCAGAGACGCTCCACATGTGGCTGCATGAAAGGAAACGCTGAACCTCGGGTGAAAAGACAACATATGAGTGAAAATATCACATCTCTTTATCTTATCCCACACAGTTCCTCTGAATAAAATCGTCTTTCTCAGTAAAAAGATGGCAGTTATATGCAAATGTCAGAGGAGCCATTGGTATTCAGATCTGCCACAGAGTAGAGAAATACAGAACAGTTTATCATAACAATCTCTTGGTTTGTCAAGAAAGTTTATCAACACAATAATCTTATTTTCCTGTAAACAAACAATTTTTAAAGAATAGCTACATCAGTTTTGCTGTATTGGTTGTACAAAGCTATAATTTAACTTCAGAAATCTCATTTATTGTAAATGCATCCCAGCTAACAAAAATACATTTTGCTAACATTACCATTAAGTTATGAAAACATTTCTAAATGTTTTTGATACATTTACACTAACAATGTAGATATAATGTTTACAAACTCTTAGATGATCTCAATTTATATATTTGTACTTATAAATTTGAATCATACAAAAACTTATGATTAGTCGAAAAAAGAAACAATAAAGGCCCATCCCTTACCCTGCCCATAACGTCACTGGGGAGAAGGCAAATCGCACTAAAATGTATGTGAATTTGTACGAATGACCTACCTCGTAAAATACTCATTTCTGTAAGATTGTATTGTAATGACATATATAGTTGATAAAACTTTTTCAATGTTACTGCAAAACCGTTTTAATACCTTTGAGAGAAACACTTTTTAAAAGCATCACCCAAAGTTCTGAGATTCCTTGTCAGATGGGATAGAAAAGGGTGACCACATTCAAATAAGAAGAAAATAAGAAATGCATGTTTAGGATGACAAAACTGTTAATTATTATGGATCAGTCAGACACCCTTTAAGGGAATGGCTGGTCAAATAAAATCAAACATTGTTTGCTTTGTCAACTGCAGTTTGAAGGTTAAAGGCAAGTTTATTGTGCACTCTTAGTGTTGTGACGTTTTGTCTGGGCTGTTGTTTGCAAGTTTTTGTTTTGTTTGTTCAGTCATTTTTACACTTTGCTGCAGGCCGTTTCAAAGCCTCTTTCTCTTAGTAGTAAATCCTAAGGTTTGTCAGAGAAGAGAAGTGCAAGAACGCAGGAAAGAGCGAAAGAGGAAGAAATCAATGGAGAATATTTTGCTGTGGGCTCGCATAGTTTTATCTGCCTTTGAACGAGTCAGCTTTAATTTGGCTTTGATCTCAATTTGCCACCGCATGAATTGGCTTCCATGCGCTATAATGAATGGAGAGGAAAGTTTTCTGGAGGATTTTTCTTTTCCAAATCTCTCTCTTTCTCTCTTTCATCATCTCTCTTTTCCCTCCCTCTTTCTCTGAAACTCAGACCCAAAAATAAACCCTCTGAAAATGCCCTTTCTTGTTGTAATTTGTTCAGACGGACTGAGACAGCTCTAAATCATCAAATTAAGACTACTGAGGAATCCCATTAGATATTTGAGTCAACCTAAAACTCCCCTTCAAGCAAGTGATTAGATTTGTTTATGTTTAAATCCTACAAACTCGGACTGACTTGTAGTCCACCGCTGAAAATTTTCTCAGAATGCCTTTAGCAATACTACAGATCGCCGTACTTAGGACATAAGAGAGTAAGTACAAGCAGCTTATTGCTCAAAGCTTATGGGAACGGACTTCCCTATAATTCTCTCTCTCTCTCTCTCTCTCTCTCTCTCTCTCTCTCTCTCTCTCTCTCTCTCTCTCTCTCTCTCTCTCTCTCTCTCTCTCTCTCTCTCTCTCTCTCTCTCTCTCTCTCTCTCTCTCTCTCTCTCTCTCTCTCTCTCTCTCTCTCTCTCTCTCTCTCTCTCTCTCTCTCTCTCTCTCTCTCTCTCTCTCTCGGTTTACAGGTCTAAGGGATGAAACCATCACAGACCTTGTTATCTGAAATAAGGTTGTACTGACCTGAGCAAATGCTATTTGGGAATTCTTTGTGCTTAATTCTGACATGATGTTTCAGATCTGTCTTTAGCTTTTGTTAGTCAAAACACGAGCAGGCACTCTTTCTCAGAGCATGTACATTAATCTTTGCTGAGGCCCATTGCAAGCAGACAGTTGTAAATGCATTAGTGAGAGGCTTCGTGACTGAATAGAGTGAAGAATGAGAGACAAAGTGTGGTGATGGCAGTAATAAAGAGATTCTCTTTCACAAATTCTCTGATACACACACAGACACAGTTTTCTTTCTCAAGGGAAGTAACAGGTCGACACAAAGAACAGCTGGACAAATTCTCACTGACACCCCTCTCCTTAAAGACACACACACAAACTTTGAGCTCTTGCATTTTTCCTTCTAGATTCTAGTTTTTGCATTCTAGACTTATTATACAATCAGTGACTTAAGTATGTGGTATGTTATAGTGATGGTTTATATTTAGGCAAACGTTAAAGTTTGTGTAAGTTGTTCAGTGATGAAGCTGCAATCTGGGTTTTTTTTGTTGAAATTGAAAGTTTTTAAACCCTCCTTGGCTTTACATTGGTAAGCTTATAATACTGATTTATAAGTTGGGTTGTTTGGAAATTTTGCTGGCAAAGTCCAGTTTGATGTCATTTACCTTCAACCCACATAAAAAAAATACACATCTAAAAAATAAGTCTGCAATTTTATGTTTCAAACAGAGATGGCGATAAATAAAGATGGTGAAAGTTATAAGCTCTTAGCATTGAGTTTGGTAATTACATCCAAAAAATGTAAACATAATGTATATGTTTTAACAGGTTTTTATATGAGAATACCATCCAGCCTGAACTTGCAACAATGGCTTAACCAATAGTGAGTTTGGGAAGGGACATTTGTTTACCTGACCAATGACAAACCTTTTTGAAAATGTTTTTTATTTATTCTTTTACATTTACATTGGCAGACACTTTCATCTAAGCGACCGACAGTGTATTCAAGCTATACATTTATCAATATCTGGATAGTGAAACCCACAACCTTTGCACTAACACAGAATTCCCTCTTGTGATGCTAGTGGTGCAAAAATGACACACTTCAGCTTTATTGCTGTCTGTTTGGTAATACAAGTGTTAAAGTTTCTGTATATGTGAGTTTGTGTTAGGAAGATTTTAACAAGTGGGTTTATATAAGAGGGGAGATAGGGGTCACCGGCAATAAAAAGGCCAGCATTTCAGTACAGAAAGAGAAGAGGACTCTTAATTTAATTTAACTAGAGTATGTATGAGTGTTTGTGTGCATGTGTGTATGTTCAGTACTGTGGGAATAGCCCAAGAAAGCCTTCTGTGTGAATTGTCCCTTCTGAGCCAAAACCAGTGGGGTGTCCCCAGATCCTCTTTTTTCCATCCTTCTCTCTTTCCATCACCCCTCCCCCACCCAAAGACTACTGATTCCAGTCTATCCTCTCAGAAACAGATTAGATGACAAAAAGAGTCCCTCCATATTAGTGACTGATACTCAAGCATCCTGTAGTCTTCACTTGTGTTCTTTAATAATCTTATATACTGTATTATAGTCCATTTCTAAATGTTTCTATTTACAGATATATGCATATATTAAATAAATTAGGTAATATAAGTATATTTAAAATGTGCAGTCATCTTTTCCTTCTGTGAAAATGTAACAAAAATATTGATGACTCATCTTACACTACAAAGATTGTAATCCAATCAAATTCTGTCCAGCACGATAATGTCCCTCCCCCTTTTCTAGTGACGTGTTCCATCTATATGTTTTATTTTGCACAACTATCAATTATTCATTGTGGCAACAGTCTGTCCTTTAAATTTACTGAACTTTAATTTAGCCAATTGAAAAATGTAGATGCAACAAGTCACAAGGAAATGTACTAGCAACTAGAAATTCATAGCTCATGGTTCTGATGTATCTAAAGCCTATTGGCTATTTTACAAAAATGAAGGGGTGCTTCAATATGCTCTGCTTAAACTTCTGGTTTCAATAGACAGCTTCTCTGAACTACTCGTTATTTATTACAGCTTTTCTTCACATGAAGCTGTTGTCATGTTAATAGTTTCTTTGCACAAATAACCATATTTCTCACATACAACCCACATTTAAAGATTGAATATTTTTAGTAAATTTTCCCAAGTGACTCCTCAGATCAAGCCAATGGATTGTGTAACATGCATGTCATTTCAGTGTTTGGCTCATCTGTCTTGACCCTTGTGAAAACACTCAAAGTGACTCAGTTCTGTTATTAGATGGCCACTTGAAAGTTGGATGAGGTCAGAGCAGAGTAAAAACACATCACATGACATTATGTGTTTACAGCAGATCTCATCCACAATCCTGCGTCCTGCTCAACTCTGCGAATGAGCCTGAGGATTTTTTTAACAATTACCTCTGTCATGTGATTTAGTTTACTGCTTAAAAAAATAAATGCTGGCTGTATGAAAGGAAATGCTAAATGCATATAAATATACAGACGATTACAGTTTACAGTTAAATGGGCAAAAAAATGTTCCTGTAGGTCAACTGGTCAAGCACTGCATTAGCAATCAAACTTCATAAGTTAAATTTTAAAGAAACCCCCAAATTTTTTCTTGAATTCAATATAAGTCCCTTTAGATAAAAGTGTCAGCCAAATGCATCAATTGCACATAAAAAAAACATTGATTTTCCCAAAAAACTGTACGTGATGTAGTGACTGTTATGAAACGTCCAAGATATTTAACAGTACACATCCTAAACTTGTTTACAGTTCAGTGTTACGTTGAATTTACATATATATATGATCCCTAAGCTATGAATACTCACTGTCAGTGCTTATTTCCAAATACAACAACTGAAAATCTGTGCATGTTTTCATCAATGATTGTTTGCCTGATATATAAAGAGACACATTAAGAATCATTAATAAATGATATGTTTTTGAAACATTGAAACCATATGTGCAAAAACACAGCAGGCTTTGAAGTAGTAGAGAACTTAAATTATTAACTGAAGAGCTCACAAGCCTTTCCTCAAATCATCTGACTCTTTTTAAAGAGATTGCATTTTGAGCAGGAGATGAAACTGAAGGGATGCAATGAGAGGATTAATCTTCTCAGTTCTTGCTCAGATACACATGTCTGCACAGCTGCAGAACTTTCATCTCTTGCTGGTCAGTCAAGAATGAATTTCACACGGGCTCACGCGGAGAGATCTGACTTAAAAGTAATATTTAGTTTAAGTTTAGTTTAATAAATATATTTCCCTAATTAAAAACCTTTGCACAGAAATACCACTGACATGAAATAAGAAGTCTAGAAATATTAACTAGTGGTTCTCTTCGGGTAAATAAGAGCCAGCTATGGGTTAACAAAATCTTCCCGAGTGAAAAATTTACAAATGCTTGCATAGGTAAACAATCCTAAAACATGCAGGTAGATTTTTTCAAGATCTGGCCCTAAACAAGAAAGAAAGGATTATTCAGATGCACCTGAAACAGAGCACATCTATTCGCATGCAGCCTATTTCAGAGTAAAGTTTAGTTTAAGAGCAGAACAGAGACATGCTAAGCAGATTAAGCCCGTGTCCCTCCTGTATCTTTAACCAACATGCCCTGCCAGAGGCGGACCTCAGTACAATACATGAACCAAATCCAATAACACCAGCATTTCTCTTTATCAAGAGGCACTCTTCAAACCACACACACACGTGCTTCAATATAAAACTACTCTGCACAATTCAAGTTGATACTTGCATCCCCAATGCACAGTTTGAAGTCTGCAAAAAGATTCACTTTGACTTTGCAGCTGACAGTAGCAGGAGGATCAGGAAGAAAAAAGACATTTCATTCTAGAGGATGAGGCTGTTGGGAATGTTTGAATCGGGATGACCTTCATGTCCACCTAATCTCAGATTAAGGTCTCTCCTGTTGTACCACCTTTTCGGCATGCAGGGGAAAAAACATTTGACTCAAAAAAAAATGGCTAATAAGATTTCTATTCATTTAAACTTATCAAAATTCCCACTAGAGCCCGCGGAGCTTTTTTTCTCGCAACCGTCTTTTCTTTCATCCATGGTTAAATATGTAAATAAAATGTCTAAAGTCATTCTTCAAAGGGGAACAAAAGAAAAAAGGGGGGCTGAGGGAGGGGGTGAGGCAGTTCTAAAATGCCTTCCTTTCTCCATAACATTAGCCAGAGGGGGGCCAGCTTCTAGGCAGAGTGGAACAGCAGGGGAGCACACAGGCTCCATAGAATCACACATCTCTCCGATCCCTCGCACACAAAAAACATGAAATATCTTTTCAGTCTGAGCCATCAAAGGGCCTCCCTTTTCTTTATTAGTTACAGAATTATCTCACACTTTCTGATTTCCACCAAGATGGAACCCAGCTAGCTGCTGCTGCTGTGCTTTGGAAGAGATAAAGTTTGTGCATGTGTGTGTTTGTATGACTGTGTGTGTGTATGTTTCAGAGTATGAAACGGCGAGGGTGGATGCCAGACGCGGAAATAAACAGACACAAAACATGAAAGAGAAAATAGTGGCTGCCAAAGCCACTGATGATAAAGATTCAATGGTCATGATTCTCTGTTCTGTTCGGATTTCTTCTTCAAAGTAATGTCCTCACGACCTGCCAAACAATCACACAACTGTAAAGTGTAAAATAAAACAAACAGATCAGATGGTTTAATGCCGCCTCGGTATTTTTATGTAACTGTTGATATGTGAGCTAATGAGGCTGTTTATGTTTTATCAAGCGTTGTGGTATGTTACACATATAAAAAAAATTTTATCTAGATGTTCATCTGATCATCACCTTTACTGAGCTGACATTTTTTATGTCAAACATCTATTTTATAAATTAAACTTTCCCTTTTTAATCAACAGACTGAATTTGTAGTTTCAGATTAATTTTGTCCTAACTATACCACAAAACAATTTGCAAGTGACTATAAGCTTTAGTCAGCGCTGAGTATTACTTTAGGTGTATTATATTGAGTTTATAGTGAAACTGATCAAAGTCACACAACACTTGATTGAGGAGACAATATTTGAACCTTGTAAAGTCTCTTACACACCACACAGATGACCAGCAGGTTCAACCTTTTAGCTGGAAAACATTTCTGAAATATGTTGAAAAGCACTTTACAAGCTGTCATAAAAAACCTCTTAGAGTCTTCTGACAAAGATCTCCCGAAAACCACATACATTAGGTGTTGCACAGATAAATCAAGCTTTTACTGGGTAACATGAGAGAGTGACCTGCCAAGTGACCTGGTGTCTCAATGCTAGATGAGGGTTTTGTTCATGTAAAGAGACTTTTTACTTGCTGACTAAACTCAAAACGTACTAGTACAAATTTGATGGGGGTTAAGAATTTAAACAATAGCATGAAGGACAAAAATATTTCTGAACATTGAAATATTTTTTTACTTACAAGTTCAAGTTATTTGTTTGTTAAAGGTTTCTTCTGAGGGCCTACGAGGTCCCCGGAGGGGTTTAAAAAGGTCTCGGGTCATCTGTAAGATTCTCAGGATATTTGCTACAAAATAGTCATACACAAAACCTTAAGTGCACACATGACTTATGAAATATGTTTCCCTGTCTGTGAAAACCAGGTTAAAGTCTAAATATCTAATTCTGAGATAACAAGCATCGAAGTTTGATTTAACCCATTCATTTCACTATGAAATAATTCATAATATTACTTGGTTAATATTAAAGATATCAAGGTTATATTGTCACAGAATGTTCTTTACATTATGTAGGATGATTTTATGAAGAAAACCACAAAAAATGACTTTGACCATGAATGGGTTTTCACAGATGTTTTCACATTTACTGGCGGTGAACACACAACAGTTTTGTATGTCAAAAACAGAAAAATTTAATTAAGTAAAAACAGCATTTCTGATTTTTAGGAGACCTGAAAAACATTTTTACTCCGGCAATTACCCTTTTTTATATGCACTACTATTCTGTTGTACAGTTTTGTTTGTAATTCACTGGTTTTAATGGCTTTGTCCAATACTACCATTTGTTCTTGAAGATCTTATTGATGAGTTTGATCATAATTGGACTCTTTTTTGTTTTTTATTCAATGTTACAAACAGTCAACTTTAGAGCTCTGTCCTGCTAACATTTACACAGTTGACAACTCATCTCCGCGCTTTTATGCAGTGTGTTATGGGAAGTTGGCATGCATGGATACCCCCGAGGAGTGTGCCATGGTTACAGCCTTGAGAGCAAAGCCTTAGTCCTGGCTTGCCAGCCCATAGCACCAGCATGAATCCACTGAAACAGGACTGAA
Source organism: Beaufortia kweichowensis (assembly GCA_019155185.1). Classification (NCBI taxonomy): domain Eukaryota; kingdom Metazoa; phylum Chordata; class Actinopteri; order Cypriniformes; family Gastromyzontidae; genus Beaufortia; species Beaufortia kweichowensis. The sequence continues at coordinate 10,239,865 of CM032806.1, forward strand.
AAGCCCTTTGTTTAAGAGTTCGTCCTTAAGGCATTTTTATCCTGTACTCATGCAACTATTTATGATTGAGAGCAGGGGGTGAGGAATGGAAACTGCTATAGCATAGGTTAAGAATGTCTTTTATGTCATTACACACCCACATCTGCTCACAAGGACACTTGTTGTATTGCTGCACAATATGGAGAACAACATTTTACATATTCATCTGATTATTCATCAGCAGATTTATAAAAGCACTCAGTGTTGTGAGCTTGGGAATTAATGTGATTGTTAAATTGATTTCTAGCACAGCACAGGGCTTTGTTGCATGGCCATTGTAGTACACTTACTGTACATTTATGCATTTGTTGGATGCTTTTATCTCAAGAGACTTACAGTGCATTCATGGTATACATTTTTCATCAGTATGTCTGTTCTCTGGGAACGAAACCCACAAGCTTTGCACTGCGTGCTAGGACAATACTCTATTAAGCTATAGAAACACATTAATCAAGGAATGGCAAAAGCTCTTTTGGGACTTGTACATTTATGCTTTTTATGAAGTACAATTTATTTCTTTAAGATTTTGTGAAATAAAACAAATGAGTACCATTCAAAATCATCCTTCATCCTACACTTTATACCTTTATACAGTATGTATCAAGAAATGGCAAAAGCTCTTTTGGGACTTGTACATTTATGCTTTTTATGAAGTACAATTTATTTCTTTAGGATTTTGTGAAATAAAACAAATGATTACCATTCAAAATCATCCTTCATCCTACACTTTATACCTTTATACAGTATGTTTACTGTATTAAGAGTTAGTTTTAGTTTTTGTAAGGCTTATTTTTGTTATATTTCTGTTATATACATCCCTCATATAAAAATACTTTTAAATACTTTAGTATTTGCTACAGTACCAGACAAAAGTTTAGACACAATTAACAAAAATAAAGGTGTATATTTCAAAGTTTAAAAGTACTTTGTAGACTTTTGTCAGGTTGACACCTCAAGAAGCTGAATGATAAAATGTCAAGAGTATGATTTTACAAATTCTAGACAAAAGGTGACTTCTTTTGAAAATGCTAAAATATAACATAGTGTTTATTTATTTTGGATGTTTTTAGTCACAACATAATTTCCACAGTTACAATTGTGTTATTTCATGGTTTTGAAGAATTGACTACTATTCTAATATGTGGGGGGGAAAAACTGAACAACAGTGAGTTGTTTCCAAACTTTGAACTGGTACTTTAGAAAAAAGTGTTGTAGTTATATACTACATGATGCTACAATAGACACTAAAGTGTTTTTGAAACTTACTATAGAAAATAACGAAGTATACTTTATGACAATTTATTAATTCACTCTAGTTAAATATGCATGAACAAAGTGTAGTATACTATATTACACTACATATTACTACAATTATCTATTTTAAATACTATATATAAGTAGTACATTTACTTTTGGTTTCATGTGAACGTTTGTATGCAGTAAGACTGAAAATTTGCAGTTAAGTCCTCAATAAAAAGCGAGGGGGAATTTGAAGGAATAAAAACTCTCTTTTCTTTTTTCCCACAATGGCAGAAGCGTGAAAATCGCCAGTTGTGGAGAGAAAGGACACATATATCTCACTGGATCCGTTTGCTCGTCTTCGTTCGGTGAGAGATTTGCCACTTACTCGCGCGGAAAAGCGTAAACGTCTGACACGCTGTTGTAAAGCGAGAAAACAACAACAAACACAACAACAAATGGCCAGCGAGCAGTTTACTGTGATGTTGTCCTAAAGCGGTGAGGAGGATTTGAGGTCTACACAGGCAGTTCCGCACAGTTTAAGGATAATCAGTGTGTCAGTTTGGTCTTTCTTATGTAAAGCAGCTGTCTTTGAAGGCGGATCTTTTGGCAGGTTAGTTCAGGACTGAAGCGGAGCAGCTCAGACACACAGTCAGCGCGAGCGACTCCAGACGAGCTGCTGCTGCAGGAGATATTTACCCGTTTACACAGCGGCTTCATTCAAGTATATTTACCATTGCGATAAAACACGACGTTGCGTCCTGTATCGTGTGGAAACCGGTTGAGTTTGGATACTTTGCGGAGGATGAATGTGGAAAGTAGCGCGAGCAGGAGTTTGAAGTAAAGTATCCGCTTTCGAAACGGACCGTCACCGTCTCACATGAGGATTTATTTACATCTGTGGATTGACGATTGAACATAAACTAAAGCATACATGTGACATGCGAATAATTTTTTTCTCATAACCTCAAGACTTGCTTGTGAAATTTGTTAACGTGTGAAATTTGTCAACTCGAGTTTGACTGAAAGGAAAATGTGTTGGCTTTATCACTAAAGAAATTTCATTTTTAACTTTTTTGGGCGATATGGTGAATAAACAAAAGCAATGAAGCAACTCCTCTAGACTAAACGTTTTCTCTCTTTAACGAGACATCAGTACTTTTTTCTGCTTCATGAGTTAATATACACTTAAAATGTTTTTCATCACTGCTGGACTGGACGGCTTTGTGCTGCTCTGTGTGGTTGGAGTTTGTTCTGCTATCAGTTCCATAGACCCCGACCGTCCCAGAGAAGGAAGATGTCAAGAGATCGCCATTCCTCTCTGTAAAGACATTGGCTACAACCTGACCGTCATGCCGAACCTAATGGGACACGAGGACCAAGGCGAGGCGGCCATTAAGCTGCACGAGTTTGCGCCTCTGATCGGGATCGGGTGCCACAGCCATCTGAAGTTTTTCCTGTGCTCGCTCTACGCTCCCATGTGCACGGAGCAAGTATCCACACCCATCCCGGCGTGCCGGGTGATGTGCGAGCAAGCGAGGCAGAAGTGTTCTCCGATCATGGAGCAGTTTAACTTTCACTGGCCTGAGTCGCTGGACTGCTCCAAGCTGCCGAATAAAAACGAACCCAATTTCCTCTGCATGGAGGCCCCTAACAACGGCACCGATGAGCCTCCGAAGGGGTCCCACACCCAGCCGCCCGACTCCAGACCTCCTCGTCCGGGTAACAGTCAAGAACTGCCCATAAAAGAGAGAGTTGGTAAGACGACCTGCAGCAACCCTGGAAAGTTTCATTATGTGCAAAAGAGTGAGTCCTGTGCCCCCAAATGTTACTCCAATGTTGACGTGTACTGGAGCCAGGGCGACAAGCGTTTCTCCATTGTGTGGATCGCCATCTGGTCCATACTGTGCTTCATCTCCAGTGCATTCACTGTGCTCACCTTCCTCATCGATCCGCAGCGCTTTAAGTACCCCGAGCGTCCCATCATCTTCCTCTCCATGTCATACTGTGTCTACTCAATGGGCTTTCTTATAAGACTTTTTGTAGGGGTGGAAAACGTGGCCTGCGACCGTGATACCGGCGTGCAGTACATCATTCAGGAAGGCTTGGAGAGCACAGGATGCACTATAGTCTTCCTTATTCTGTACTATTTCGGGATGGCCAGTTCCCTGTGGTGGGTCATCCTTACTCTTACGTGGTTTCTGGCGGCTGGGAAGAAATGGGGCCACGAGGCCATCGAAGCCAACAGCAGCTACTTTCATCTGGCAGCATGGGCTATACCAGCCATCAAGACCATCATGATCCTGGTTATGAGGAAGGTGGCAGGAGATGAGCTCACAGGGGTGTGCTACGTTGGCAGCATGGACGTCAAAGCCTTGACCGGTTTCGTTCTTATTCCCCTCTCTTGCTACCTCATCATCGGCACATCCTTTCTGCTCTCAGGGTTCGTGGCGCTCTTTCACATCCGTAAGGTTATGAAGACCGAAGGAGAGAACACAGATAAGCTGGAGAAGCTGATGGTCAGAATCGGCATCTTCTCGGTTCTTTATACGGTTCCTGCCACTTGTGTCATAGCTTGTTATTTTTACGAGCGTCTTAACATGGATTACTGGAAGATACTAGCAAACGAGCAGAAGTGCGTTGAGGACAGTAAAAGCGGTGAGGAGTGCGTGATGAAGACCTCCATTCCAGCCGTGGAGATCTTCATGGTTAAGATTTTTATGTTGCTGGTGGTGGGCATCACCAGCGGCATGTGGATCTGGACATCCAAAACGCTGCAGTCCTGGCAGAACGTTTTCAGCCGCAAACTGAAAAAGAAGACTAGGAGGAAGGCTGCGTGTGTTTTCACAGGCAGTGGGCCTTATCTCAAGCCTCATCCAGCACTGAAAGGACATAAAACCAAGTATGAACCAGCAGGTCCTCCTGCCACATGTGTATGAGCTGGGTCTCTATACACACAACAGCTAAAAACAAACTGCTTTATAAAGACACAGGAGCCCAAAGCTCATATTTATTTACTGCAAACTTTAAAAAAAAAACAGGTCAGACTTTAGCTCTCAATGCTTGTACTACTTTGGAGACTGTTCCCTGTTGTCATCATGTCTTTGGGATGCCTGTATCATGTGCAATAGTTGTTTCCCTTAGTGACAGAGAAAAAGACACTCTGATACTGTAGGGCTGTGATTAAAGACAATGAAAGGGCTCAACAAAACAATGGATGTGAATGGCTCGGGGAAAAGCGGCTCCTCCGTGGCACAGTCGTGTGGCTTTTCTATGGAAATGAAGGCCGTGTCATACACAACTGCATTGACATTGGAGTACAGTTGCTCAATAAGGCCTCAGCAGAAATGAACTGCCTATTGTCAAGCCTTTTCATGAAACAAAGTAAATCTTTAAGCACTAAATATTGCAGACACAAAGAGAAAACTTGTTATTTGAGTTGTTTTGTACAGTGAGTTCATGCCCCCTGGTTTGTTTTGTCATTCTTTTTCTATGTCCCACAGATGTTTGTGTATATTTCTAAAGGTTCAGATTTTATAAGAATAAATAAAAACATTTTAGTTTTCAATGTTTTGAAACCGATGACATTTCATTATTTGCGTTGGTTGTGAATATGCTTAAAACATTTTCCTATACAAAGCAGGAAGACTTGTGCATCTAATCTGATTTTAAAAGCAGGTCCATTGGGGATTACTAGACTCACAAGACTACATTAATATTCTTTATCAGTCATAACTTTCTAAACATCCTTAAGCTAAAGAAATCCTCAAAACATACCCCAAGGCTGTAGAAGTTGGTATGATCAGTCCACTGAGTGAAAGTTTTAGGGAAGATCAGCATCAGCAAGATCACTGCTCTGTGATGTGCAATGTTTTTTTACTCTTTTACAAACATTTTTCTTTACATTTTTACAAACATTGACTCCAGACCTTATCTCAAGCAGTTTTTGTGATGTGTGCTTTTAGTTTTGGGCTAATGCAAAGTTGATCCTTAGTATAAAAAAGTTATGGAAGAATATAAATACTTTTTTCATCTTCTGTTCATAAAATGCCCTAGCTTTATATCTCATTAATCTTATTAATTTTATTATCTTATTAAATTTAATCTATTCACTTCCATGTTTCATTGATAAACAATACAGACACAGAGTCTTTAAAGTTTGTTTTGTTTTGGTCTTCAGGTTTCAAGGGATTTTTTTACCTCTGTTTTATTTGTAACATCAAATTGGGTCATTTTTGAAGTGTAGCCTTTGATTTAAGAGTGTCTTTTTTTCGCCGCTGCAGAGCAGAATATTAAAATGTCTGTCACTATAATCACATATGAATATCCTATGCTCATCTCTTATTTAACTTTATACTAAACTTTTGAAATCATGTAAGAAAGATATGAGGAGTCTGGACTAGTAAAGAAACTAAAAGCAGAAAAAATTAAATAGTTACATAATACATTTTGATAATAGTCCTGCTCATTTAGTGAATTTAACATTTAATCTGCTATTCATTAAATTAAATTAGGGGTTGTTAAAAAATAATAATTAAATTTTAATCTGTTGTAAATGAATATAGTATTAAACCGTTATGGAAAAAATGCACAAAGTTGCATAACTGCCAAAAAGTGAAACCTTTTATGGTGATCAAAGCTGCTACCATGAGCTTTTGATTGGCTGGAATGTATGTGCCTTCTTAAACATCAATACCTGTCTAATCATCGCTGGATTAGTAACTTAAGAAAACTTCAGTTTAGAAAAGTATACACAGCAAACCACAAGGTTTGTTTGTGTAGAGAATGCAAAAGTATGTTCAACATTGAGCACTTTGGTAATCTGATCACATGTGTCATTAGCCTGAATCTATATGGTACATTTAGACAGGTGAGTCTGACCTTAAGGCACTGCTCATTACCTGCTAAACATTTAAACACGCAAAGCAATGAGAAAGCGGTTTCAATACACGCCCAATCATGTTCTCTGAGTTTCTCTTTTTATAATTGTGTTTTTAATGGAGTTGCATGTAGGTTTTATTCATAGCATGAAAATATTAAGGAATGAAACATTTACTTGCAACACATCTCATGTGTCTTTTGATGTAAGGCGAAATCTTAATTTGTGTACTTCGTGTAACGTATTTGACTGAAAATCTTCTTTGGTTTATCCTAATGTTGACTTTAATCTTCTAAATTGATTGTGTTGTTTACAGGAAGCGCACAAATTGAAACCTATGCTGAGATTGAGGTTTTGCCCATCTCTTTTAAAAAATAAATAAATGTACACATTAATTTTTTAATTACAGAAGATAAAGTGGAATATCTTTCCATATATTTTCATATACTCTCTAAAAACAACTCTCTAAGCCCTAACAAAACATACAGTAAGTGGCCGTGCTGTAATTTCGACGAAGTGCAAACATTTCAGTGGCCGTTATTTATAACACACGGTCATTATAAGATTACGGTGTGTTTTGAAGATTTCTCTGCCCTTTAAAAGCTCACTTTACTTGTCAAGTGCGGTGTGTGTGAGAAAGAGATCTGAAACAGGTCTGATGTGATGAAGGCCTGAGTGAAGTGTGTGTTCTGTACTTTGCCCATGGGCTTTTCAAGTCTCTGCAACGTCCTTGTAGTGTTTCAAAATTCAGGCACATGAATCAAAGAGGCCTCATTTGACACACACATACACACACCTCTGTTATACTCACACCACCCTGTCTTTCTTTCTTTCTCTTACACACACACACAGACACACACTTGTGTACACACAAGGCTGTTTAATGGCCACCTGGACTCAGGGCCCTGAGGTGTGTGAGTGGAACTGTAAATATCAATGACAGTTCCCATTCCACCGGCTTCTAAAGACAATCTCACTTTTTCTTTTTTCTTCCTTACACTTGCTTTCTCTGTAGTTCAGAACTAAAGGCCGGTTTACCAAGTGTGTGTTTGAAGTGAGGTAAAAGCTGAAGTGTAAAGGACTGTGACCCTTTTCGACTTTAATGTCAAATCCAGAGCTTTGTATCGCTGAAAGGCCTGTTTTCTTGAAGCTTTACATGTGTGTGTGTGTGTGGCTGGTAAACATTCACCACATAGTTCCCCAGGTATTCATTTTAAAGGAAATAACCCACACATATTTCTCGTAAAATGTTTGCTTTCTTACATTTGATGTGTTAAAATGTCCATCTGTTTTGTCAGCTTGTCAAATGTGCAGGTGTGATGAATCACATTTTATTAGGCATTTTATATGTGGTTTTGTTCTGATTCAGTACATCCTGTGTGAATCACTAACACTGTGAATACAAGGACAATTGTGAAGAAAGATGTCTTGATTAAAAGAAATTTATGTCTTAACTTACTTCATGTCACAAATCACAATCAATACAATTAAAAGTGACATCTTTATGTGCATCACACCAGAGTTGATGTCATTGATGAAGTTATGTTGGCACATCATTTTGGATATGTCAAGAGATTAGAGAGCTTTAGTGGAGATAAACGTTTTTCATTAAAATTTGTAAATTTCTGTGTTTCCCCCACAAAGCAAAACACATTATTTACATACAAACACGTATTCGCTGTCAAAGGGTATTAAATAGCCTTTTTGGGTTAAACCGTTTATGCACATAGAAGCGTTTTCTGTCGTTTTTGCGGATCAAGTGAATATGAATTTTTTAATGATGATGTCGCGTGTACATGAAACTTGTCAAAAGCGAAAAAGAAAAACGTTTCATTGTCATGTAAACGTAGCCTTGGAAGACTCATATAGCCTATTTTTATTGCACTTTATTGTCTTTTTAGTTTTAATTTCTCTCATGATCCACAGAAAAAAATATCTGCATGTGTTCAGAGTAACATGAGGGTGCCAAATGTTCATTTTTGGGTCAACTATTCCTTTAAGCATAAATCCATACTACTATGTAATTTAGCACCAACTGTTCTTTCTTCAAAAACACATTATGATATGGTACCTGTACGAGTTGTTGGTCTTAGTTGTGCGTTAAGCGTGCTGAAACGCTTACATAAATCTGTAAGTTGACTGACTGCAGGCAGGGTAAGCTCTCTTTGATCCGATCTTTTTTGAAGATGCCTGTAGACTCATCACTACAGGCCCTTCAGCACCTGTTTTCCAGTCAGGACCTGTTCCAGAGGAGCATTGCTCTGATTGTCTCACACACAAACACGCCGGAACACACTTTTTCATAATGACTCTATTTCTTTAAGCAAGTTGTCAACATCTTGTATTGCCTTTCAATAACTTTCTGTAAGTATAAAACCCTTTCATAGTGTTCTCTCTTGTCTTCCAGTCTTTATACACGTTGCCTTTGAAAATTGTCCCTGTGAAATGGCTTAAAATAACAGTGCATGAAAGAGATTAGACACTGAGAGGGAGGTTCTATAAAGAAGCTGTATAAGCACCTTCCTGTTCCCCCCAAAGGCAGATCGTTCCTTCTGAAGATCCAAGATCTCCATTGAAACGTTGCTTGCTTTTATAGATATGGAAGAGGCTTTAATCAAAAGCGACTTACAGTGCATTTAAGTTCCTATACATTTGATCATTTCATATATGAATCAAACGCATGACCTTGAAGTTGCTATAGTGCCATCTCTTAAGTTTTCAGCTACATATAGCCACATAGCGGTATTCTTTTTGATATTCGTTATTCTTCATAATTATAGTATTATATCTATAAAACAATGTGCTTCATGTGTCGCTATTTTTACAACAATATAATGTGTGAATATAACAACTATCACTGAATTGTATCACATTGTAAGTTGAAATATAGCAACAGTCTTTGAGGAGATGTGTTATCTAATAGTCAACTGCTACAGACATGTGATTAAACCAGTATTGCTGCATTACTAAAACTCATGTGTAAGTTCTGGTAAACATAAATTTAAGCTTTAGTAAAAACACGTCACATGAACATTATAAACCTCAACCTAGGGTCACGACCCCATATGGGGTCACCAGAAGTTCAGGTGAGACAGTAGTGAGAATTTCTAGGATCTGTATCTTTTTCTTTTTTTTAAGTATCTGTAGACTAGACAAAATTGAAAAACTGCTAAATGGATATTTTAATGCAAATTTTAAGTTTTACCAAAGGTTTTCATTATACTGATAGTTTAGATGTCAATATTTGGTGGTCTCCCTCAAAGTTTTTAAAGCATTTTTTATATTTAAAGCATGATTTTTCATGTTCAAGTAAAGTGCTGTTTTCAAAATTGTCACATTCATATTCATAAAAGTTCATATTCCTCATAAATGGTCAAATTAAAATTAAATAACTGTTTTATGTTCTTTGAAGAGTCATCTCTTCTCCATTTGTTGGGTATATTATTACTTCTGGTTTGTTCGTTTTAATTGACAGAAATCCTACAAAGTATGTGGCTTTTCAAAAACTCAAATTTCCATTTTTTAAATAGATAACTTGTGCACAGACTGGTTTTTTTGACATCTTTACTCTCAACAGAGCTTTGTTGAACATTGATGTGCATACACAATTGAAAAAAAAATATGTAAAAATAAATAAAAAGTAGTAGACGTACATACTCATACAGGTGTGAACATTGTGTAATTATTTAAAAAAAAACGGGTCTTGCATGCAAGCTCTCAACTGTTCCTGGTTTTGTGTGAGAACGTTCAGGAGAAAAGTGGTTCTCTTAATTATTAGTTGTGAGAGTCATTACAGAAGAATCTAGAACAATGACAACACACCCGTCTGCCCTGCAGCAGGGGCACGTTTCAAATATTCTTTCTTACTGTTTCAGTAACACACACACAACTCACATGGGGCCACCTGCCACCATACACCTCACAACCTAGAAAATGAGCAATAAGATCTTTATTAAAAAATAAACAACAGCCATGGGTGTCTATATATGTGTACGTCTGGGTGTTTGATGTGTGTCTGTGGTTATGATAATGAGTGTGTGAGTAAGAGACAGAGTTCAGGGTGTATGTGTGTTTGATGTCTGCACCTTGCGGTAGAGGTGGAGGACTTTTACAAAAGTAAACAAGAGCAGCGACACCCTTGTAAACACTCAAATCACTAAACACATCAACCCGGGTCAACCTGAATTTACCTTGCAGTTTTTCTCATAGCACACTGTTGTGTTACTGTGTTTCTTAGTGCATGTTTTGTGTATCAGTACGTAGAAACAAAGATTAAATGTTATGCAATTAATGCATTAAGTTATGGCCTTGTAAATATTCAACTTTATTAATTCTATTTTGACGAAAAATTAATCTTTATAATCTTTATATTGATTATTATTGCGTGGTACTCTGGGACACTTGAATTATATATAATTTGCAATTGTTTACTCATTATATAAAGGTCAGATTCAGGGGCAGACTATAGTGAATATCATTACCTTACTATGAAAACAACTCCATCAATAAGAGCTTCCCACTAATAATACAGCTTCTAAGAACAATGTGTGAGTTTGCGTCAGATGGCAGTGGGATTTCTTCAATGGTGACTTAGCAGAGCACGATTGTGGGATTGAAAAAAGTCTAATCTGCCTCGTCTCTAATCCTTCCAATAGACACACACACACACACACTAATCTCACCTCTCTTTCTAATCCTCACTGCAAAGTGGCCAGATAATGAAAAGTCTTCTGAATTCCAGAGCTCAGAAGCTCATTGTTGCTTAACGGTGGAGATGAGTCTCCATACTACACCCACACATTCACAAAAGAAGGGTCTTCTATGTTCAAGGAAACACTTTCCCCCAGACAGCATCTTTGAAACCCCACATTCATCCTTCTGACCATATAATCTGTTCTGCAGTGATGATAAAGCGAACAGACAGCTTTAAGTATCTGTGATATTGAAGCAGGAGCGGGTTTCCGTGCAGTATTTGTTATTTACCGCTGACTTGTGTAGTGCTGCTATGGTTTTCGTCACGCAGGAATAACAGAGTTTTTTCAGTTTTTTGCTGAGCTTGATGCTAAGTGATGTTGTGAGGTGTCATGGTGGGATTTTACTGTTAAATTGGCTTTTTCAACTTGTTGGAAAAGTAGTTTCAAATATGTGAATTAAAAGAATGATGTTAGGCATATTTAGGGACTAGAATATGATGTGTTAGCAACAACTCAGACCACCTTAGCAACTGCATGGCAACACACTAGAAACCATCCAGGACACCCTAGCATCATGAAAAGTGCATCTTCTACTGTCTACAGAAAAGAAGAAAAATGTAGTTCCTTTTTTGTCATCTGGATTATGTTTAGCTCATGTCTAGATGCTGGTACAGTACTCGCTTCAGGGCGTTTAATCATGTGTGTTTACACATTGTAAATTGTGAATGTTTTGTGAGTAAATGTAGTTTGCATTAGGTTTGTTTGTCTAAAGAAGTTGTATTTTTTCAATATAAAATCTCACTATCTATCATCACATGCTTACCCACATTACAAAAGTTGTGTGCGTCCTCTTTACCTTCTTTCAGTAGAACCTCTTACCCACCAGTCGGCCTCTCCCAAAATCAACAATCACAAAGTTAAAACCTCCAGGACATGTTTTGTTGATCATGACAGAATATCATTGTACTAAATGAAAAATGATTTGCTGTTCAATGTGATTTCTGGGAGTGTTGTCTCTATTGTTTCTCCAAAAAAGAGCATCATTTGGATACAGCATCAACCACAAACAGAGGAAATCTTTATTGAAGCCAAAATCTGCCACCCGTTGACACAAAGAGAACACCTGCTTCCCTTTTCTTCAAAACAAAACAGTCTAAAGTACAGGCCAAAAAAAGGTTTGGGTAAAGTTGAAATACGGGCAGGCTGGGACATGCCAGACAGGTTGTGTCATAACTCTACCGTGAAAAACACTGTCAAGACTCAGACATCATTTTTAAAGAGATAATTAGTGTTTAAGGCTAAGAGAGATTAAACTGTTTATAGGAATGGGCACCTGAACAGTCAAATATGGAGCAGGAGTGTGTTTTCAGAAAATTATATATATATATATATATATACCATAAGTTAAGAAGACAACAAATTGATACAGTACTGGTACATACTATTGTAAATAAATTGGATTAAATATTTATTTTATTATTTAATTTATCCACTTTTATTGTAAAATTGTATGCTTTTTAATAAAAAAACTACAATAATACAAACATGCTTTCATCAAGGATTCATTAGAAGCGTTTGTAAGGGTATATAGGATATATTATGTTTACTCAAAACCCACAAACAAACTGCTTTGTTTTCTCACAAATGTTTAACACTTGCATCTAAATATTTCTTTATATAATTTGGAGTAATTTTAGCAGTTTTGTATTTTTTTAATCATCTGTGGTACTTATGGTTTTGTTTTAAGATGTCCTTGTTGATTTAAACTGTTTTGAGAGAACTGTATTCCCCATGAGAACAGCATTCAGTGGGAAGAATCAGTTCCCTCACACTGACACAAACAACACAAAACATATGTTCCCTTGCAGTGGTCCATAAATGTCGCTTTTCCTCATTTCCAGTACTAGGACACAACTGGAGACAATTAGGAGAAAATGCTATGAGCATTATTGAATTTAACAAATGCTCTTTGTTTCATATTCTTTATTGTTTTATGTCATTTGCAACAGTATGTTCTGAACACTACGACTAAATCAGCACTGAGCAGTGTACTGTATACTGCCTGCAACTTTAAAAACAATATTTTGTGAAACAGAATGCACACCTGCGTTTCGCTTAAGATCTCTTCTTGCATATTTGAATCAGCAGGTGTGTCAAATTATCAGTTTGGAATTAAAAAGGTTATTTTTCTATCAATAAAAAATTAAAGATAGTGTGGCTAATATTAGTTTTGGTTCATTATTCATATTAATAATAAAAGCCATAGTGTTGTGGTCCATAGTGTTGCATTGAGTTTGGCACAGCGTGCTTTCTTGTGTGCTGCACATTTGAGCAAATGTCATGGGTCACGGGAAGTAACATAATGTGTACTACAATATGTGTGTTCTTACAATATTCTGCAAAAATAGTACGACTACTATGGTGACGTGTTATGCCAGCGTAGCACATCTGTTGTGCTTTAAACAATCAGGCTAATTTTGGAAAGGACGGGTGTGTGTTTCCTGAGGATAGATGTTGGGACTGGGGATGTTATGATTTACTAAAACTACAGCTGAGATGTAAACATAAATGAATGAAAAGCAGCAAAAACCTCAAACAAAATGTGTTTGATCATAACAAGACGATCATCCTACAGATGACGACAGTGTGTGTCATTCAATAAGCATATTAAAGTTTGAATTGTATCCTGCAAAATCTAATTCAGGTCATGGATATCTTTGAAATAGTTGACAATATAGGGTTATATTTTGCACTGCAATAGAGCGCATGAAGAATTAGGTTATTCTGCAATTGAAGTGACCACAAGACAGACAGCTACTAGACTGAGAGATTACATAGACATGTAGGTATGACTATACATACAGTACAGAAGTCAATTCATACACAGCAGGAGATTGAATACATGCACAGTCACACACACAAACAAAAAATGCATTCTGACTGGGATTTATTAGTCATTTATCTATAGACGAAAATCCTTTTTGTATTCATGCTTTATAGAAACACAGAAATGCCTCTATCCAAACATATAACCAGCTGTTTTAATACACCAATGCAAACACGGGATGGCATGCCTGTGTGCATGCGTGTGTGTTTTTGCATGCTAATGCAGCCCTATGGCACATGTCTGTTAGTCAACATCAGACATATGACATGACATAAATGTTTATCTTTGTGTTCAATTTAAAAGTCAAATGACAAATCTGATAGTAAACATTTCTCTGGAAACAAGGTCGTGCTTTTGAGCTCATTGGACAGCATAGTTCAGAGGAGGGAGGTCAAGGGTCATTTGAAGGGATTGCATGGTAGTTTTGTGGTCTTCTTGAAAGGGTTGATCTGGATAGAGTGAGTTCATTGATATTCAAGGATTTGACCTTATAACAAGAGAGGGGTGAAATGGCTGTGCCTTTATCTGGAATGTTGTTCCTACAAATACACACATATTAACACACACACACACACACACATTTGTTTTTCTATCATTGCTCTACAATGTTTGTTTGTGTGCATGTGTTGAAATACATTCGACTGTATTTGTTCGACTTTTATTGATTTTGTATTGTTTTCAATCTAATACTTTCTATAATTAAACTTTACTCTTTACATTTGCACAATAATCATATATTGACATTATTACCCCAAAGAAAGATTTTGTCAGATTTAGTTTCTGTTGACCAATTTTCTTCAAACTAAAGTTAAGTGCACGTTTGGAGCAGAAGGCAACACTTAATCACTGTCATATTAGACTCTCCATCACCCGCCCTCCTAAAAGTTCACTCTTTCTTCTTCAATGCAACAGGTCATGACACAAATTGCACAAAACGTACGACAACACAAGGGATCCTTGAGTAAAGGAATAAGAAACGAAACAGAACAGTGAGACGGCGATGAGAGTAACTAAAGAAAAGTCAGGACGCTTTGGCCTTTTGTGCACACACACACACAAACACACAGTGTTCACTAACAGAGCTGGCACTAGTTGAGAGGAAAGAGTTACAGCTGCCACTGTGGCATCTGTGACTGGATTCCATTATTCACATTTTTCACTTGATTAATTTCCCACTTACAGTGGACACAGCAAACACACATACACACAACACAATCATTCATTCATTTAGACTGCTGACAGCTTAATTGCTCTTCAAATGAAAGGGAAAACTATTAAATGAAAGTATTAAATAGTTAATTATGTTTTGTTTTATCTATTATATATGGTTTTACATAAGGCATCCATCTTTAACACTTGGTTTTATTCGCTCAATATAATCATTTAACTGGATTGGGCACCTCCTCAGTTCTCTTCACAAATTTGAATGCCGACTTCTGCTTCTCAATTTCCCAACTAACATTCGCTCGAACTGTAAACCTTGAAGGACAGGATTTTAAACACACTGTAGATTCAGCTGTTGTGTCGTATCAGATTCTGTGGATCATTCCTTTGCATTTCACAGGTGTCACTTTAGCATATGTGCTTCTCCATTAAGCAGAAAACTATGTGCTATTGTGCCTCAGATAGTATAAAGAGGTGCCAGATGTTTTAAAATGAATGGAAAATTCATAACACGCCATGCTTTTTAGTAATAAAATCAGCTATTATTATAAAAAGACCAAAGGGTTGAAGTTGTGGTTGCCTGTTAGCCCCTGCTGGTTGATGTTGTAATTACACCTGGTTCTAAAAAGCATCTCTATTAATATCAAAATGATTATCTTGACAAAATATACGTATATAGTTTAATCTTTTAGTTTGACACATGAAGATTGTATTACTGAGAATTATTAGAATATGTTTAAATGACTAAAGTTGAGGTTAGTTTCTACTTAGAAACATGACGTTGTCTTTGTAGAGCGTAACGTCCTCCTACACACACAAGAATCAAATCAACACCTATGACTTTTATTTGGTGTGCACAAAAGATGAGATACTCACTGATCCATAAAATGATTACTGCTTCTGCCAAGAATCGTTTTAACAGGTTCCAAGGACCGCAGCTTACTTTTTAAATAAAACATAAACAAGGAAAATATCAAACCCATTAATCTTTCATTAAGCTAGCCTGGATAAAAAAGAATCGCTTAAAGTATCATTCGTTACCATCACTGCGAGAGCACAGGCCCCCCTGCTAACTTCAAAGGCTTTCTCAAAGAAAAAAGAGAGGATGGGAAGAGAGGATGAGAGAAAGAGAGAGAGTCGGTTAGCTAGCTGCTCGCTACTTTGCGTTTGGCAGCGCACCAGCTTGTGGCTTCGTTTTTATCTTCTGAGAAAGAGAGAGAGAAAGACAGAGAGCGGGATTGTTAGCCCCATAGGAACATTATCAAGACAGTTTCTTATCCACAACTTTTTCTGAACCACCAATGGGCGCCGCCATGACGAGTCCCTTTCTGGTCTCAATAAAAATCATTGTCAAAGCTACATATACCAAGGCTACAGTTTAAAATATAAGAATATGTGTAAGCTCAATGTTCAGCATGTGATGATTGCCACATCCCAAAAGCAGAAGGAAATTTTAAATTGCATTTTTGTTAGAAACATAGCTGCAAAACTACAAGACAGACATGTGTCTTTTATGATTGGCAGAGCTTTGACATAAAGTGCCATAGCATGAGTTTGATTTCTGATCTAAAAGCTTTTCCTGACTCTGTCTCATGCTCTTTTCCCTTGTCATTTCTTGTTTCACTTTTAGACAAGGCATAAAATAACCCTTACAAATATCTATAAAAACCAGAAATATGGTTGAAACATGGACTCAATATCAGATTCAGAGATAAACACATTTGCTTCCAATCTGCAAATTTCTTCATTTATTGCCTGTACTCAACAAAATATGTAAAAAATATGTCCTTTAATAATATTAAACATAATTTCTTTGGTGACCTGCTTAAATATTCTTTCTGGATGTGCATGTGTTTTTAACATTTACTTCACT
This sequence comes from Beaufortia kweichowensis, assembly GCA_019155185.1. NCBI lineage: Eukaryota > Metazoa > Chordata > Actinopteri > Cypriniformes > Gastromyzontidae > Beaufortia > Beaufortia kweichowensis. The sequence continues at coordinate 10,256,640 of CM032806.1, forward strand.
CAACAACTCCAAAATGTAGCCTGAAGAACAGCTTGAATTTAGCAACATCAAGCCATACCTCTCACCCCACACTGTTTCCCTTTGAACCTTTGTCTCCATGTATCATTAAAAATGTAAATCAGACCCCCATCCTCACATGACTCTCGCACGGCGCTCAACATGTTCTACGTTGCAGCTGTGATGGACTGAAAGCTGGGTTTCTTGCTTTGATTTGGCTCACGGACCGGAGAATGGGCAAACGCTTCAGCTATCACACCTGTGCCAGTCTGATACGAGCTGCTTGGAGTGCCCGCTTTGTAGCTGTGCCAGGCTGGGAGAGATAGGGGTTCGTACAGCAACGGTCTATGCTGGTTAAGCAGGTCAGGTTATGACGCTGTTAGGGTGCCAAGTAGAGCAAAAGTGAGATAAGATCCATATCAGACATTTTACAATGTTAAGCTTTTTTGTGTGTATGTCAGGCAACATTACAGTTGCTATTTTGGATACCTGTTATGTCTATATATACAATATAGGAAGAGTTTTTTATGTTACAAAGAAATTCATTTGCTAGGAATATATCCACTGTAGATAAGAGGCCAAAACGGTGTCCAAAGCAACTAATACATGTTTTTAATAATAAATAATATTTCATGTGTATTTAGTAACAAATAACATAATTTATCTTTGTGCAATTAGCAGCATTAAATGGACTTTGCACCTGTCTTCCATTGGTTGGACAAACAGGAAGTCCCGCCCTAAACTCACATCAGTGAGGAGGAAAGTGGTTTGTAATGGAAGTAATGGAACAAGAAAACAGAAGACTTTTTAATGAGCTGCTGGGCCAGTGAGGGAGATGGTTTTAATTACTGTTGAGAACTTGTCCAGAGGGGTGGAGGATATGGGTGGTGTGTGTCTGTGCACAGGGACTTTAGGATGTGTGTAGGGTGGGAGTTCATACAGTGCTACAGGAACATGCTGAGATTCACTGTCTTTGATGCTCTTTTCTCTATGTGGCCTTTCTCTGCTCTCTCTCCCACACGGTTTCCTCTTTAGTTCTTTCCTTTGAGTCTGTGTCCTTATTGTAAAACATCAGATTCACCTACATTGTGGGGACCAGTCAGCAGTCCCTACGAAGGAAATTGATTATTAAACATAATACAATTTACAGTCTGTACAGTATACAGTTAAAGGCATTACATATTTAGAGTCACCACAAAACATATAAACTTGGTAAAGCATTGTGCTGTAACAAAAGGGTTGTGGGTTCAATACCAGAGTACACACAAAATAATAAATAAAAAAAACATGTATTGATTGTAAACTTTGAATCGCTTTATATAAAAGTGTCTGCTAAATGAAAAAATCAACCAAGTCATACTGTGTGGGGAAGAAAAACATTTGAAGAGGTTCTCATTATCTGAAAGACTTATAAATCCCCAGATTGTGAGGTTTAGGCATGATGCTGTAATCATTATCTGTGTATAAAAACATTTAATTACAACTTGTTTCTTTCCAAAAGTCCAAACTTTACAATACAAACATTGCTTTGAAGCCACAACAGACTGAAGTTAAAATGTAACTTTTTAAAATGATAAAAAAAATAAAACTGCACACATGGGCCATAAATCTAGTCAGAAAGTTCTGTGAGTCATTTGGGATGAATCAATAAGATTCAAACTGTCTCCTGCTGTACAAAAAGCTCCTAAACAATCCAGCTGACAGTTGATTCATGTGAATTGGTTGCGTAGTTCAGTCCCGGTTTCCTCAGCAGGAGTCTGTTGCTACGCTCCGTTCCTCTGTTCCTCTCTACCACCCAGCTGTGTCCTCACTCTTTTGTTGACTTTGAAAAAAGATCACATAGCTTCCCTGCTCAGCGTGGGGGGAACAAGCGAGAGGAGGGGGGCACGGCAGGGCTTCGCTATGGTCAACATGAGACCCCCATCCTAACTAAAAACTCTCACTCCTGCCCCTCTACACAAAAGAACAACAATGGAGTAAGCTAATGTTTGTGCATGCGGGCCTCTATTTGAGGTTAGAGATACCAGGATGGATAGGGACTCATTTGGCTCTTTCTGTGTTACAGACATGTGCTTAAGTCAGAATCACATGACTCTTTCTTATGGGTTTATGAAGAGGTGACTTTGATTTTATCTTCAAAATTAAAGTTATTGAATATGTTGTGATAGTCTATAATAGTCTTACGTTCATGGTTGAAAAAAGCATTTAGACATATTTTTAAAAGAATTTAGCATTATATTGGCTTTGGAGCAGAAACAGTTAAAATATGTCAAAACTCTAACAAACTTATTTTGGAAAAGTAAATGTATATAAAATAAAATAAAATAAAAATGAAAGTTTAAAATAAAGTTATGTAATACAATGACATTCCCACACTTTTAAGTGTCTATATATACTGTTTGGGCCACTATGCATCTGTGCTTTTTTTCCCTCTTTCTCTCGACACTTTCTTTTGCTGTCTCCTGAGAGATGTAGGTACCCTTATCCAAAAGTAAGAGCCCAACCGCCCCTACCGCTTGCTTTCCGAAGAGCTTTAAAAACTTATACAGGCCACAGATTTCAAAACTCATTCAAAGTCCAAACAGGACACTTTTATAAACGCTGGGTTGCAGGATGACCTCCACTGGTGTTTATCTTCTGCTCCCCCATTCTCAACTTTATATTTTCTTGCCCACAGACCCGAACCTGGTCACAGGCACAATGCTGCCTGTCCTTGATATATTTATCAAGTGTGAAGGAAGTATTGTGTGCCAAGAAAAACACCTCTATCTACAATGTGCGCTGGAAGTGGGTCTGTCTTTTGTTTGTTCATGTGATTTAAAACATTTCAGTGGATGGAACTTAGAGACTGATAATTGCTTATCTGTCAGTGCAACCCACATAGACAACCACCCCCCTAGTGGTGAGCCCCAGCAGGACATTTTCATCATGTGAAATATATATATATATATATACATTCTTACAGAGAACATCTAAAAGTGGAAGTGTCTAAAGCTGCTATAACATGAAGCAGATTACTGTGTGGTTCTGTCAGCAAGCGCAGGTTATTTCACTTTCCCCACTCGTTCTTTCCTTCAAACGTGAGTGTTGCTAATCAAACTGACACCTTGAATGTTCAGTGATAAGTGAAATCTGTCATAACTGATCAGTCTCATCCTCTTTCTGATCGTAAACAGTGCTACCAGTACACACAAAACTGAAACTGACTAATATTAGCTCAGTATTGCATCTATATGCAGCCTTTTAACAATTTTTCATAAATTTATCAAAGTGTACGTATTTATGTATTTTCTTGAAATACCCTTTAAACGTTTTTGTAAAACTTTTATCAGCATTTGTACAAATTGTAACTATTTTCAGGTTTGTGTTATGCAGAATGTTAATGCATTTAAATGCAAATTTAGTTTTAAGTGTTTTAAAAAAATTAAGATGTGTTGTATTCTACTGAGCTTAAAGAAACATGACATTTAATACTTAACATTTTTTGTAATTATATAAGAACATATTGTAATAAACATCAATGACTTTAAAATGTTCTTCTGTACATACAGTATATAGGTGGTGTGATATTTTCAAAGAAATATTTTTACCTCTGGTGGCTTTCAATTACTGTGATATTTTCAAGCGACTTTAAAAGGAAAAGTTGCTTTTGGGGTCACGCTAACATAAATCAAAGCAGAGTCATTTCATTACAATGTGATCATGGTGAATTAACTGAACTTGGACGTATTATGAGTGTCCATTGTAGACATCAGCTTCTAGCATTTTTATCTCAAAGGCCATTTGTTTCCACTTATTAGTTCAAAGAAGCCCCTTCATGTCGGTCATTGCTGTTCAGCATGAAGATAATGCAGTCATTTTGTATTTTTTTCTAGATTAAAGGAAGGGGTCTTATCTGGCAAACTCTGCCCCTTTTTTGTGGATTTTCCCCTTACTTTTTAGAAGTTGCATCACTTACTTAATCACTGAAGTATGTGATTTTACTGAGTTGAATAAAACTAGGAAGGTAAAGGATGATGAACTCACATTGAAAATGTGCAGTATTAATTATGATATATAGATTCTGTTCTGTAAAAGATTATTTTTTTCATATAGTCATAGTAGATCTACTTGAATTAACAAGTTGGATTAACCATTGGTTGGTTTGTGGTGAAAGACATTATTCGTCCAACTTTTCATTGAGTGTCTGTGTCTCGCTCTTTCTCAGGATGAACTGGTTTGGGGCCTGGGGGCCATTCATCAGCCCAGCAGGCAGGGGGCACCTTTACTCCACACCCACCGCTGCTAGCACAATATCCTCTATGCTTTTCTTTCTCTCGTTTCACTCCTCTTTAAGTTTTGCCTTTGCTGTGTTTTGAAGATTTTTAGGAAAATGGGAATAGGAGAAATACTGTATTATATCATACACAAACGTGCATTATATCTGCTAGATTTCCATATAACCATAGAGTAACCCCTGTTGCGCAGTTATTTACTTTATGGCTAATTAATATTTCATGTAGAAGAGCTAAAAGTAGAGGTTTCCTGCATGAAATGTGCTTGTCTTCATGATACTATGTTTGGAAGATAAAGAGAAATTTGAAGTTGAAGAACAGCAATGCTCTCTCTCAGATCAAATGAAGAAGACTTCAATACAAGATCAAAGCTGTTTTATATAGCTATTTGCATAAAACTGTAGCATGCAATCTTTAGTGCCAAGTTTGAGTTTTGTTTCATGTCTTTAAAAAAATTAGAAATACCTTAATTTCAAAAGGTTGTCTTGTTGTTGTGCAGGTAAATGGTGCTTTTGCTCTTACTTGACTCAATCGCTAATCATTCTTAGATCTTGACATGAAAGCCAATCATAGATCTTCCTCCAAAATGCCCTTCAAGGTGCCAAGTTTACAGTTACAAAGATGAGTGTGAAACTAAAGAGAGCGTGGTGTAATGGTTTTTAAAAAATAGTAGGAAAGAGAGAAAAAGAGGGCTGTGAGAGAGATAGAGAGAGATCTGAGAATCTGTGGTTTTACTGCAAAATCTTCAACATTTGCATCATTAATCTTTCATCAATGTCTGGGTGAAATAAAAAAAGCCAAATTTGGAAAATTGGGGACTACAGACACAAACAGATGGAAAATGCATACCTATGTGTTTGCTTTTATTAAATTAGCTAATGAAGTGTATATTATTATTTTAAAAGATGTTCTGTGTGCACTGTGCATGCTGTGCCAAATCTCATAGTGACAGATCTTAGTGTAAAAATAAGAGGAAAGAATCAAATGCAGGCTGAAAAGATAAGCAGCTTTAAACGCTGTGATGTAACACATTTATACATCAAAACATCTATCCTCAACCAGGCCCGAATCTGCAGTTATGCCGCCTACATTCATTAGTAACATGTCTTAAATCTGAGCTCACAAAGCAGCACTGAATGAATTTTAGAGCCGCAAAAACCACATATAAAATATGTCAGATCTCTCCTGACACATGCTGGGACTTGTTTTTTTTTTAAGATATGACAGAAATTAGGAAAAACAAGCTCTCAGTATTTGTGTCAAAGCCTGTTTTTGTACATTTCAGATCTTTTTTCTGATCTAGTTTAAATCAAAACAAACGATGGCTGATGCAAACAGACAGTTTTGCACCGCAGGATGAGGAAGGCTGGTTTGAATCTGTCTTGCCTAGCAGATATATAGCTTTCACAGGCTTGATGAGTAACAGAGAGTACCAGACTAAAAGAACATCCAGCATAATGCAATGTGGCATCTATTAAGCCTCACTTGTATTACTGTAAATCAGTTTTATTAAAAGAATATTGCAATTTGTTATTCTAGGGGAGTCACAAGTCAAATAAATGGATTTGTGTATTCTGCTTTCTCACCAAAAGGAACATTCTGTATATGCTGAAAACTGGCATCAGATGTATTTAAGGGGTTACCCACTGTCTGTACAGAGGGGATTTACTGTGGTCTGCCTGTTGGTTTATCTGAACATTTGAGGTTTTGCATGGTTACAGGATCAGAATATAAAAATACAGTGGCATGTGTGTTATTCTTTATTCTTTTACTGTATGTCTACTTTTTGTATTCATTAGATATACTATATACTGATCATTATGACATCTATAAGCCTTGCAACTTCAATATCCTCGGTTAATTTTATGTTAACCAAACTATTACAAGTGTTTATTCTATTAGTGAAATACAGTAAATAACAACACCTCATTTTGTGAACCACTCTTAATCAGAAATATAATATACAAATTTTTGCTCATAACTTGATCATAACTGCTTGTTTGTTTGTTTTTAATGTAGTAGATCTTCACAAACAGGAAATACGTAGGTGTACTGCTAATAAAATAATTATAATTTTTTTCACTTTTCAGAATTATCACTTCAACCTTATATACTTTCAACAAACTATGAAAATTATTGCACACCCGTCAGTAAACATATTAAAAGACCTAATGTATGTAAAAAAACCCGATTTAATATTCTTTTTTTGTTTGCTTAGTATTTAGCATTCCCTCTGTGTTCCCAGAAGCAATGTGGCTTGCTCTGTATTTGAGCGCCACCTGGTGGTGGGCTGTGGACTGACTTATCACTTAAAATACTCAATCAGAAACAGGTATCCTTCCGAATAAAATAGTGTACGTTACCATACCTTTGCATTAATTTATTTATCATTTAAACACAAATTTCCGACATGAAATAAATTACTTTGTCATTCGAAGATTTTACAACATAAAAATATGAGTTTTAAACATTACTTCTTCGATTAGGGGCGGAGGGATACAAGTGATGTCAGGTTAACGAACAACCTGGCTGGAATTAATTGAACCTCATTTGGTACATCTGAAAGGGTAAGATGGAGTTGTTTTGCAAATTTGCACGTAAACGTTCGCATTTGATTATATAAGTGGTTTGAAAGTGTTTTAAACAATTAAATTTAAGTGCAAATATATATCAGTTTGTCAAATTGACTCGTTTTTTGGTGGTCAATTAAACTATTTTAAGTATATAAAAATGTTAGTAGTTCTATAGACGACGCCATTGTTCTATAATAGGTTCTACGTTTTTAAAATCAAAGTTCTAGGGTGAAATGTGTGTATATTTAAATATTTTTTAAACAAATTTCAAGTTTTTGTAGCTGTTAGAAATGGCAAGCCCACAAAAAAGATCATAAAAGTGTATTGCTTTTGTAAAAGTTAAAGTAAAATATTAGTATTTAAATTATTAATCTGTAACGTTAATTAAAAAACACTTTTTTGAACAAATGTGTCCTTAAAACAACTCGCGTGGCTTTGCGCGTCAAACACGTGCCAACAGTTTTGCTGAGTAATGTCACTAAATTTATTTATACGGGTTTTTTGTGTGCCTGTGCAATGAGATTTTTCAATATATTGCACTTTCTAAAATTATTTTATACATTTCTGAAAGGTTAAACAGAAGAAAATAATTGGTCAGTTGGTTTGATGATGGTAAAATGTGTCTGTAAAGCAGTGAAGGGGTTCAGGTTAGCTGTTGACACATTGGTGATGGAGGAAGTGTGAGTCAATGATTTTGAGAATTTGTACGTTATTTGGATTTCTTTGTTTCCAAGTGTTTTGACCGTGAAAAACTTTAAGAACTTTAATATAAATGTAATAAATATAAGACACACATGAATTGTGAATTTGTATTCATCTAATCATCTGGTTGTTAGATCACGTGGTCTTTGCGCGTCAGACACCTGCACTTAGTTTTGCGAAAAATATTTGGTTTATTTTTTCATCCTGTCATAAAATAGGGTTTCTCAATATATTAGTAGTGATAAGTGCTTCGTTCTTTTTCATTTCGTTTACTGAAAGGATTCATTCAGGAACCTTTTCTTTATAGTGTTAAATATGATTTATATTGTGTTAAATATGTGCATATCAATACAGTGCTGAACTTCCATTACAAAAGTGACCCATGTTTCTACTACAAACCACATTTTAACCATGGCATTTGTAGTGTAGTATCCATACATTTACTTCAGTAACTATTGTTTAAGCATGATTATAATGAAACCATTTGTTATACCATGGTATATTCCTCTCTATGTTTTTATAGATTTTTTTATCTTCAGCATAGTTTAATCATGATCTTATCGATGTTCAGTATAGCAGTGTAATCTTTCTACAAGTCCTCCAGACTAGAAGAGGATTTATTAACCCCCAGGACTTAATAACTCTCCCCATAAGTGTCATTTTCACAGGAATCTCACTATTTTAGGCCCTGTTTACAGTGCACTACAAAAAAAGAGTTTTGTTGAGTATAAATTGGTTAGGTTTAAACTTGCATTCCTCTACCTAATTTTTAGATTTTGCAAGGCAGCATCAAAATGACGGGACGAGCAAGATCAAGATCTCGATGCAGAGGCCGTGGTCAGGAGGCTGCCGCTCCAGGCGCAGTGAGGGTTTATCCTGTCCCTTTCATTGTGTTAAATTATGTTGAAAACTACAGATAAAAACTTGGTCTTTTAATTCTGTTGCAGCAACCACAAGAAGCTGCGAAACCTCCTCTGCCTTCATCTGAAGGACAACAGGTGGGGAGAGGGAGACAGAAAGCTGCACCTGGAGCTTATTCTGCAGAAGGTAAACATGGCAGCAAAGTGTCACTAATAAAGTGTCATTAGAAATTTTATTAGAATATTACTCGCTCATATTATTACCAATAAACAATCATGTACTTTGTCTGTTTAGAGATGGTACAGATCTCAGCAGGGTTTCAGCAGATAAAGATTGGTGAAAGAGGTGGGCGCAGGCGTGATTTTCACGATACTGGCGTCCACACTCGTCAGCTCATGGAGCATGTAAAAGACTCCAAATCAGGTAACTTTAAACTGTTAAATAAAGACCTGTTCACACCAAGATAATTATATAAAGTGCCCACATTAACAGACAATAAATAAAGTTTATTCTAAGCTTACACACCGTCTTAAATCAAAGCAGATGTTAGTCCCTCCAGAAAAACACAGATTTTTTTTGTGATTGTTGCGGGCAAAAATCCTTGATTTTGCGGCACGTTTTCTTAAAAAATGCGATGGAATATGCAGGATATTTTTTGCAATTTTATGCGATGAAATTGCGGGAACTTGCAAAAACTGCGGTTTGATGAAAAAGAGAAAAAAGGTGATTTCCCCCAACACCCTATTCTCACTAGGCTACTACCTTAATGTAAAGAGTCATTTCTTATTACTTCCTATGATAAGCAAGCATACTAAATCACAGAATATTTAAGTTCTCATTCTGTTTTATTTCAGATTTTTTTTATATTATTTTCATATAAAAAATTAAATGTGTGCTTCCTGTTTTACAGAGGTAGCTATACAAAACAGACATCTTCTGTTAAATTAAGTGCTTCCAATGCACAAAGTGCAATTCCTGCCTGCTTCCGCTGCTGCTTTAACCATCCTCAAATGTTTGGCGGTGGCAAAGTGGTTTTCCAGCATCGACTTCCGTCTGTGGTGCAACACGCAGTTGCACGGAGTGCAAAATAATTTGCCCCCACGGTCATGTAACACACCGGGAAACTGCTTCGCGCTGTCTTTTGCGCTTATTTTTGTTGGCAAATGAGAATGATTTGCGTGCTTCATCATGGTTTCACCACGGGGTTTGCAGATGATGTTCACGTCGCCTAATTACGTCACTTCATAAGGTTCCCATGGCAATGGGGAAATAATGGTGCTTTACTTGTGTGAAGTAAACGCAACATTTTTCAACTTTCTGCTAAGATATATGTGACTTTTATGAAATCATGCTAGCCCGCATATTTTGCTTGCTGAAATCGGCAATTTATGCGGCAAAAGTGCAGCATATTTGAAAAAATGCGACTCCCACATAAATATGCGGACTTTGGCTAATTATGCATTAAATCAGGCGATCGCATAATCACGTTTTTCTGGAGGGACTGAGATGTACTTTACTATATTCAGCTGTAGTTGCAATCATTTACCATAATGTTGAATTTGACATAAACTTTATCTGTGTCCACAGGTGTTTCAGGCACTGCCATTGAGTTGAGAGCTAATTTCATACGTCTGATTTCACGGCCTATGTGGGCTCTGTATCAGTATCATGTGGACTTTAAGCCACCCATGGAGTCCCGTCGCTTGCGCACGGCTTTGCTTTACCAGCATGAGGAGACTCTGGGCAAAGCACACACCTTTGATGGAGCCATTCTCTTCCTCCCTAACAAACTGCACAACGCTGTATGTTTTAAGTGATGTTTTGTGTTTTATGTCAATGTTAATGATTTGAATTATTGCTAATTCTAAAAAGTCTAAGGGTTTTCAGGGGTATGGAAATGGTTAATGTGGTGGTTAATGACAAATTGTGTTGTCTATAGGAGACGATCCTGTGCAGTGAGACCAGGCATGGAGAGAAGGTTGAGATCACACTCACACTGACCAATGAGCTACCACCATCCTCTCCTGTATGCCTGCAGTTTTACAATATCCTCTTCAGGAGGTAATCACAGCGCACAGTAGAATACCTTGTTTTTAGTCTTTTAGTCTTACAAATAAGGTGGTAATTGAACTTCCAGCCCTGCTGATATTGTGTTGCAGGGTGCTGAGGATTCTGAATATGCAGCAGATCGGTCGCCATTACTACAATCCTGATGATCCATTCAACATTCCCCAGCACAGGTTTTAAAACCAAAGCGTTATTTTTGTGTGTGCATATTTTACAACTGTTTTCCAAAAATGATTTAACACTGTCTTAACTATTTGCAGGCTGACAATTTGGCCTGGTTTTATGACCACCATTCTTCAGTACGAGTCTAGTATCATGCTGTCCAGTGATGTGAGCCACAAGGTCCTGCGCAGCGATACTGTTCTTGACTTCATGTACAGCCTGAGACAGCAGTGTGGTGACCAACGTTTCCCTGAAGCCTGCACCAAGGAGCTTGTGGGACTGATAGTCCTCACTAAGTAAAATAAACACACATTTGCACCTACAAAACATGGTTCGTTTTGAAGTTTAACGGGAAGCTTTTCCAGATAACTGAAGAAAGTTAAAGATTAACCCCAATGCTTTTGACATTGCTGTTTTGTCCACATACTTTTGATTATGTATAGTTTATAGGGTTAGTAATGAGGATGCATAAGAACTTGTTTGTTTTACAATATACCAGTATGTTTACTATATACCAGTATGTGTGACACAAACAGTGAAACAAATATAATTTTTATAGGTACAATAACAAAACATACAGGATTGATGACATTGCATGGGATCAAAACCCCAACAACACATTCAAGAAGGGTGACACAGATATCTCTTTCAAGAACTACTTTAAGACGGTAATGTAATATTACAGGAAAGAATATGGAAATGTGACAGGAAGTTACTCATTTTTGACAATGTTGCTTTGCTTTTATTCTCTAGCAATATGGCCTGGACATAACAGATGGGAACCAGGTTCTCCTGGTTAGTCACGTGAAGAGACTTGGACCCTCAGGCCGGCCTCCACCAGGACCTGCCTTGCTCATCCCGGAGTTTTGCTGCCTCACAGGTGATTCTGCAACTACAGAGATCCCTTTTATGGAGTCTTGAAGATAATTGTTCTGTTTTTACCTAAACAACACACCATTCAACATGCATGTTTACCTTTAAAGGTCTGACTGATAAGATGCGCTCTGATTTCAACATCATGAAGGATCTAGCCACACACACAAGACTGAGTCCTGAACAAAGAGAGGGCAGAATCATCCGGCTTATCTCCAACATTAACAGGTTGAATTTTAAGTCAATTAATTTTGAACTAATTTTATTAGAAATTAAATTTATTTTTAACTGGTCATTTATAAAATGTAAATTTATGTCTTGTGGTAAACTCACTGCAGCTTGATTGTTGCCCGAGGTGGATTCAGAGGGTATTAAACAGTCTTGTGGTACCCTTTAAATACATGCTGTCAGTTCTCACATAAACTGTCCTTACCATGCTTCCCTCAGGAATGCAGCTGTGCAGAATGAACTAAGTACTTGGGGTCTGAACTTTGAGAACAAGTTGTTGAGTTTGAATGGAAGAGTCCTGCCTTCTGAAAGGATCATACAGGGAGGCAGAATGGTAAGGGATTCATAATGGCACTTTAAATATACTTTTATTTCTGCATTACTAATATTACAACACAGAACTCCAAAAACACGTTTAAAATATTAGTTGGACAAACAGAGAATCCAACACCAAACTTCTTATTGAAAATATTTTAATATGAATATGTCCACACTTTAGCTGTAATTAAGCTCGTCCCTTAGTTTGAGTACAGCCCATGGACAGCAGACTGGACCAAGGAGATGAGAGGTCTCGCTCTGACAAGCTGCATTCCTCTGGACAACTGGCTGATGTTCTACACACGCCGAAATGCAGATGTTGCCCATTCTCTGCTTCAGACTCTGAACAAAGTGTCAGGGCCCATGGGAATCCGCATGCAGAGAGCGATCATGTGAGTTGACAGCAGAGGTTTATTTTAATGGTTTAAAATGTCTCTTTCTGTTCTTGTAGATTAATATTTCTTATCTACGCAGGATTGAGTATGAAGATCGTCAAGAATCTCTGCTGAGAGCCCTGCAGCATAATGTAACACGAGAAACACAGATGGTGAGGATTCAACGGTTGGTTGTATGCATGCTTGTTGTATTTAAGTGTATTGTTGTGTTGCTTCACAGCTCTTTTTTTTCCCACTGCCTTTCTTTAGGTGGTTGTAGTCCTGCCTACCAACCGAAAGGACAAGTATGACTGTGTGAAGAAGTATTTGTGTGTTGATTGCCCCACTCCCAGTCAGTGTGTGGTGTCTCGCACCATCAGCAAACCACAAGCACTTATGACAGTGGCCACTAAGATTGCTCTGCAGATGAACTGCAAAATGGGAGGAGAACTTTGGAGTGTGGAAATCCCGGTAACTAACTTGCCAACTAACAATTCCTGTAGTTTCTAAACTGTGTTTTCAGTCAGATATTGTTCTACCACAATAATTTTTTGCATTTAAGCTCAAGCAACTAATGATTGTGGGCATTGACTGCTACCATGATACTTCTGCTGGCAAGCGATCAATCGGAGCACTGGTGGCTAGTCTGAATCAGAGCATGTCAAGGTACTATACACTTGGAATATTAGTTAATTTGTTTTGCAACATAAAGAGAAATGAAGTGAATGACTAACTGTTGTATAATGTCACTTTTTATCTTTTAAGATGGTTCTCCAGATGTGTCTTGCAAAACCGTGGTCAGGAGATAATTGATGCACTGAAAGCACCGTTGCAAGGTGGGAAACAATTGCCACATTTAAGTCTTTGTGATCTTGTAACTTTGATCTTATTGATTGTTTAGTATTAATACTAAAATATATTTTTATTTATACTACCATTTTTCTCTTTAGCTGCATTGAAGGCCTATCTGAAATACAACAACTCCCTGCCTTCACGCATCATTGTGTATCGAGATGGAGTTGGAGATGGCATGCTGCAGAGTGTGGTGGACTATGAAGTCCCTCAGATCATGCAGTCCATTAAGACCATGGGGGCAGATTATGAGTAAGCCGTACTTTATGCATATAGAGTCTCAATTTAGGATTGTTAAATTGTTTTGGGTGTATTTATATTTACATTTCAAAATTTCCATACAGACCCAAGCTGTCAGTAGTAGTAGTGAAAAAGCGGATCAGTTCCAGATTCTTCGCTCGAATCGATGGCAAAATTGCCAACCCTCCACCTGGAACGGTTATTGACACAGAAGTTACTCGTCCAGAGTGGTGTGTATAGAACATCAAAATCATTATTTAATCCTTAAGACATTTTATATTTGTAATCATTTAAAATTTTCTTTGGTACATCTGCTTTCATTCAGGTATGATTTCTTCATAATAAGTCAAGCTGTGCGTTTCGGTTGTGTGGCACCTACTCACTACAACGTGGTGTTTGACAGCAGCGGCCTTAAACCAGATCACATGCAGAGACTCACCTACAAACTCTGCCACATGTATTACAACTGGCAGGTAATCTTAGTGATTGATGCTAGCTCTGTAAGCTTTACCATTCCATATGCTTTTTGTAAACATCATTTTTTTTCTATTTCTTGTTCTTAAGGGGATTGTCCGAGTGCCTGCACCCTGTCAGTATGCTCACAAATTGGCTTTCCTTGTTGGGCAGAGCATTCACAAGGAGCCCAACATGAACTTGGATGACTTTTTGTACTACTTGTAACCTGCCTATGACATGTGATGTGTGGAGTCATGAAGCTTACTAAAGGCTTCATTAATTGTTTTGCTCACTTAGTTGAATCTATTGAAAGTTTAGATTTACTTTATATACTATATACTTTATATCATAAGGACTTTTTTAAGTCTAATGTTTTGGTTGTTTGTTTGTTATTTTTCTTTGTTGTAACATTTTTTAAGTGTCTTTATGACATTAAGGATCCTGGGTTTGCGATATTTGAAGGAATTCAAATGGTAGATTTCTGTTTAAATGCTTAAGTTAATGGTTAATAATACCCAATTTAAAAATGGGTTGTTTGTTTTCTGGTTCTATAAAAGAATAAATTTTTTACTTTGTGTGTGCAAGATGTGTAATTTGTATATGTACTGCTTGTACTCGTATGTGGTTCACATGTTTTACAGAATTAAATGCGTTTTTTCCTCCATTTTAGGTACAGTATTGAACGTGACAATGCATAACAAAAGAGTAAAGGACATTGATATCTTTACGTGCAGCAATTTTAAGATAAGAAACAACACGTTTTAGTTGTAGGGAAGATCAACTTTAATTTGTAATACATGGGTTAAGTGTTCTCTTCCCAGATATATTGACGAGAGACACTGGCGACTGCAGTACAACAAAATATACAGCATGTTTTACTACAACAAATTTACGTAGTATATTTTGTGTAGTAGGTTACCTCAAATTAGATTTTACCACGCTCTTAATTAGATTTGAGTCATTTTGATAGTGAAAACTATTATGGTTTAAATCTAATCATTAGTACATGCTGTAAATTGGAAAATGACAAAAAAGAGAAGTGAGCCAGTAATCTTTATAAAACGTTTAAGTGCGTCCAGTACTGTGATTGGGCTATGATTTTCATCGCAGAGAAAAGTAACGGGTATCATGTGACCTCGTCAATGAGTTATTTTGGCAGCGTTTTGGGTTATAATATGCTACTGAGTGAAGAAATAATATTATAGAGACAATTGTAATAGTAAATGAATTGAAAATAAAGTAAATTTAAGTTTCAAATTTAAGTAATGAACCTTCTTACCTGAGCGAGTCACCGCCCCGCCCATTTTCAGTACTCCGTTGCTATGGTTCTACCGCCCTGTTTCGTGTAGCTGCGCCCATGGCATCATTCAAGCAGCCAAACAAACATACAAACCCTCATAACTGGGTGACCATTAGGTAAAACAACGTATACATAAGCTATTGTTGTGTATTCATCATCAAGTTAGTAACTTCAATGGTTATTTTATTCACCAACTCTATTTACTTTCTCCGACATACGTTCGTTTGTCGTCATCTGGCCAGGACTTGCAATGGACTTTAACGCTTACGGAGCGCAACGGACGTGTTCAGTTAACAGAGGATAAACTCACTTCACAAAAGACATTATTATGAGGGACAGACTGGCTGATCTGAATACGGTGAGTTGCGAAATGATCATTAATTAAACGTTTAATTGCCTGTTTAAACGTTTGTTTTAACAACTCACAATGCAACACCAACAAACATGCATTTGTCATGCTTTCTTTGTACTTCCAAAGCTTGCATGAGTTGCTCTTCCATGCTGGAGTGTTTGTCTATTCCACTTAATTTTAGGGCAGCCAAAGTGTCAGTGATGATGGGCTTGTCAGTGTGTCCATGGAAAGAGATGGCTGCATGCAGGACTTTTTCAGAAAGGTAGTCATCTTTCTTAATAAAAGAAGCCTCTGTGGTCTGTGTGTTTTGTAAATAACAATTGTAATTTATAGTCCACATCTAGAAGTCTGATCTGCTTTATTACAGGTGGAGGAGGTCAGAGGTGTCATTGAAAAGATCTCCTCCCTAGTCAATGAGGTTAAGAAGAAACACAGTTTGATTCTTTCTGCCCCCAACCCTGATAACAGTAAGTCATCCCACTTAAAGCCTGTTAAAAGCACACAAATTACTCAAAATCTCAGTCAAATATGAACTAAAAGAACAGTTTTAACAGGGGCTGGTGTTACAATAGTTGTGTTAAAGTGATCATAGTTTTTAATGATGGTGAGGAATACTTTTTTATTTATGAACTATCACACTACTTAACCACAGTTTTGTTTTAAAGTATACTAAAAAGCCTTTCACATTATGCTGGGTTATGCAATAGTTAGCATATCTGCAATAGTTGCAAAAGGTTTTAAAATGAATCTGAATTGACAATTTCACGTGTTTCACATAATTGGTTTTGAATAGATAGAGAAACTGTTAAAGGTTAAAGGTTTTTGGCACCTTTGCACAAACAAATTTAGTAATTTAGTCTTGTTTAGGTCTTTGGAGAAGCTTTACTCCTGCTGTTACTTTTACTATTAACTTACAGACATTTTTTTTTTTGTTTTAATCTTTTAATTTATTTATCTTATTTTTATATCACCTAATTAATTACAATGGCTTTGCATCACCTCACTGTTTTGTTTGTTTTGTGGCAACTTCAGTATTGTCTGACTGCACATAAAACTTATTCATGTTCACACAATAAACAAATAATACTCAGAGCTCTCTAACAAACAAACGTACTGTTGTATAACTCCCTTTCACCAGCTGCACAATGCCTTGTAAAAGCACAAGACCATGTGTTTCCCCAACCCAATTTATTTACTGCGGAAAGTTTCGCACAATATACATAAACACACGTACAGGACTCTACAGGAAACTTTTAATTGGTGTGTCTGCTCAAGGTGATTATAATATATAATATGAAACTGTACAGAATGATCAGGCCTGGGGGTCTGTTTTCCCCTCATAACTGGAATAAGAGACATCATAGTAAGTCATGTTTGAGCATGTGAAGTATTGTTGTTTCACTATCACATTCTTAGAGTAGTTCAAAGTGTGTGTGTGTTGAATTTGTTTTAGCTGTTACTAGCAGGGCATGTATAGGACATGTGAGGAATGTGAGTTTGAGATAAAGACATCTGGGAGAGTGTGAGGCTATCTGGACTTTATGTTCGTTTCTCTCCTGCATATGCGTGTAATATTCCTGTGCAAGTCAGAGACTTATTTTTTGTAAAAGTGTGTTTATGGTCCCTAAGAAAATATGCAAAATTAAATGATCTTTGTGATCATTATGAATGTGTAATATTTCTCTTACCCTTTAAAGATAAGGTCCACAGCCACTTTAACAAATATTTACACTACAGTATCTTTTAATAGATAAATAAAAGTAGTAGAAAGAAATATCACTTTAATAAATATCAGTTCCTAAATTGTAAGAAAGAATACTTAGGGTCTTTTGCTAGGAAGATGCTAGAATATATTGCTCTGGCTAACTGTGAATATTCTGTGTCTTGTGAATTTGTTTTCAGAAACAAAGGAAGAGCTGGAACAACTCACAGTGGAAATCAAGAAAAATGCCAATATTGTCCGAAACAGCCTCAAATGTAAGTAGTAGGCTCTGCTTCTATGTGTTAAAATGGCGGTTAAAGATACTGCCGTGCAGGGGAACATTTTTGTTTATAGTGTAAGTAATTTTTTAATGGTTTTAAATTAATATGGTTTTTACAGTTCTCTTTGAATTTGTTTTAAGCTGTACAGCAGAGTCTTCCTTCAGAGGAGCAGATGATAAATGCCTCAGTATATGGACGCATCCAGAAAACTCAGGTGTAGTATTTCTAACATAATTGTTTCTTCTGACATCTTGTACAGTATAGTTGTTTGTATCCCATCTAAATTGATCCTTTTTTACATGCCTCTTTTAGTACAACAACTTGTCTCATATGTTTGTGGAGGTGATGACACTGTACAATGAAACCCAAGTGTTCTTCAGAGAGAAGAGCAAAAGCAGAATCCAGAGACAACTAGAGATTAGTGAGTCATATTATATGTTACACAAACATGTAACATATAATAGCCAAATACTCTCTCTCTCTCTCTCTCTCTCTCTCTCTCTCTCTCTCTCTCTCTCTCTCCCTCTCCCTCTCCCTCTCCCTCTCCCTCTCTCCCTCTCTCCCTCTCTCCTCTCCCTCTCTCTCTCTCTCTCTCTCTCTCTCTCTCTCTCTCTCTCTCTCTCTCTCTCTAATATTTATTAAGCATGGCTTAATGTACAGCCAGTTATTTGCTGAACTATATAGGGTCAGTTATGTGGTGAAGTGGCCTGTGCAGCTGTAGCTGTTGTCCCTGGAGCGTGTGCACTGAATGAGCCCCAGTGCAGGTTTAATGAGCTACTTTTTTGCTTTACGACACATGAGATGAGCAGATTGTCACCGGAGACTGCGAGGCAAATGCTACCCTGGCAACAGGGCTCATGGGATCCCGCTGTAACTTTGGACTGTGGGCCAGGCAGGTGCAGAATGTCACGTGATCCAGATAGTGACTCATAAGTCATGTGACCCTTTGCATTTGTTACATCAACTTTCCTCAGTTTACACCAGTTACATTCGTATCGGCAGAATCCCCCTAAATTGTTATTTAGTTTGAATGTAGCATTGGGACTGTTTTGTGCGCTTCAGTTGGTGTAAATTCACAATTCACATAAAACTAGTAATATAAATGCAGGTTTGCGTAAGGGCAATCAGGACTATATTGATTCAGCTGGAAAAAGATGGAACAATACAGTGACTGAAACCATTAACGTAAATGTCACTGGAATCACACAAACGCTTAGTCTACACACAGTTCCATGACACAAAGCCAAACAATTATACAAATGGACTGCCCTATTAGCAATTGCTGGTCATCATGTCAATGTTTACCCATGACAAATGTACACCGTAAGCTATTTAACATGTGAATTATGACCTGAAATAGGTATCGGTAGTTACCTGGAAACCCATAAGCACCACTACTTTTAAAACGCATTACATTTATGCATTATATCATTCCATGCTTTCAATGGGAATCAAACCCATGACTTATGTTATGAGCAACATGCTCTACAAGTTCAAAGTGTCAACGGGTGTCAAAGAGAGCTTAATGCCTGATGCATTTATTTTCTTAACTCTTGTTCTGTTTTTGTAGCTGGAAGAGTTACAACTAATGAGGAATTGGAAGAAATGCTGGAGACTGGAAACGCATCTGTTTTCACCTCTGACGTGAGTTTTTCTCACAATAACCTTAAAGTCTTACGTTATGGAGGTAATATGTTAATAAAAAACATTTGCAACACTCATTAAACTTCCTTCAACTTTATTTTATTGTACATCTGACCTACCTGAGAACAACATAGGTTTCATTTATGCAGATCTAGTACCCTCTAGTGGATGTTTACTGCATTGATCATAACTCGTTTATTTATTACTAAATACATTTATGTTGTTATCTGAGTTGAAACGATAAACACGAGCAACAAGTTAATACCTTCTCTGTTTTCAGATCATCTCAGACTCTCAGATAACCCGTCAGGCCCTCAATGAGATCGAGTCCAGACACAAAGATATCTTACGCCTGGAGTCCAGCATTAAAGAGCTACATGAAATGTTTGTGGATATAGCCATGCTCGTTGAGACCCAGGTCCAGTATACACCCTTTATGCATTGTGATGTCTTTATTTATTTATTTTTTTTACTTATTCTTACAGTCTTTTTTATTTGCTATTTAATGCTGCACAGGGTGAGATGATTGACAACATTGAAAAGAATGTAAACAATGCAGTAGAATATGTCAGCCATGCTAAAGTGGAGACCAGGAAAGCTGTGAGATACCAAACACGGGCCCGCAGGGTAAGAACAAACATTTAACTTTAAAAGGATCAGTATATGTCTTATGGGAACAGAGCACAACAGCCGGGAAGTCAAAAATAATAATGTACATTTTCTTCAGGTTTATGTTATGGTTGTCTTCTTATAACACTTACCCTCTTTTGCCTTGTACAGAAATACATAATTCTGGCTGTGATTGTTGCGATCGTTCTCCTTGTGATAGCACTGATTATTGGCTTATCTGTGGGCTTGTCTGCTAAAACTACTACTAACTCCGCCTCCTCCAGCTCTAATGCAGCCAATCCAGCCTAACCATGCTTTCATAGGTAACACCCTTTGTCACTAACAGTCTTACTTCATTCATTCATGTCATTTCACCATTTAAGAACTTTGTTCGGTGATTCAAGAATGTGTGTAGTCATTAACATTTACTGAAAGTGTTTAGTTATGCTCTTCTGTTTATCTGCTTCTAATAAATAACAAATGTACATGACTTGAACACAAACACATATGGAAATGCACCATTGTCACTTTTTTGTTTGTCTGTCATAGAAAATGTTCTACGTTGCCATTTGTGGAGCTGTGTGCATTATTCTTCTTGTCATTTTCATCGTTGGAGTTTACAGCGATTAGTCACCTGTGACCAGCATTTCTGAATGATTGTGTTGCTGAATACATAAACCTCAAACTCAACTTCTACAATACAAATATGTATTTTATTTTTGCACCTGTGAATTCAATAATCTTCCTTTGTGACTTAAGTAGCATCCAAAGGTAATTTTCCTGCTCTTTTATTTATTTAGTTCTAGTATTAAGATTTTGCACAATTTAGTAATGTTTTGTAATATTATATATTACTTCAGGTACAGTTTGTGTTTCAGGAGGTCTGACTGAAAAGTGTGAAGTTAAATGCAATCAAGTGCACTTATAAGATATGATTTTAATAATATAGATGTTGTTTGTACTCGATACTAACGGGTTCGACAGAGTTGTTTCGTTGGTTTAACCATGATTGAGTCACACAATATGATGTCAGATCTATGAACAATGTTACAAAACATGTTTTAACTACTTGGTTTTGTTATTTTTGTGTGTTACAAATGACTGTTTCTAACAAGAATGTAACCATGAAAATACAGTCAAATATTCACATGGTGTATTGTAAAATAAATGAGTTCACACTGTTTAAAACCGTAATCAGTCATGGATATAATAATAACTTTATAAATTTACTCTGAAATAGTAACTTGGACAACCCTCTACTAACAAATGTGTATGAAGTTGCCAAATGAAGTATTTGGATGCATTATGTAACAAAATACTGTATGCTGCAGTGAGGAATGTACAGTATTTATAGCACAATCACACATTTTAAGTACATTTTTTAAAAAATAAAATAGATTATTTTTAATATATATTATCCTAATCTAAAGGCAAATATTTTCTGAGGCCATTGTATGTGCAAATGTGAGCTCTTTAAAATGAGAATTGAGAATTATTCTCTTGAATTTAGCATTCCCTTGGTTTTGAGAAGGCAGATGACGAGCCTATATGTTAATGACGTCACCATCATCACATCACATGCAGCTCTGTTCAAGTGACAGATCTGAACAGATCTGAATATACCCAAGAGATGGGAACAGATGGGGACAGATGGGAAAATCTCTCTAACACACACACACACATTCGACAGTCTAGACAATGTCCCTGTATTTTATTGCCATAACTGTGTGTATAATATACTTTTATTATACATACAATAGTTGATTTAGAACCTCTCGTGCCATGCCTGACGCATCCAGGACATCCTGTCTGTGTTATTGAGCTGTGAGTTCAGAGACACGGACATTATGTAACTGAAATGTTCCTGCCTCAGAGACAGTAGGTGAACACACACACACACACACACGGGACAGTGAGAAATAAATGAATTAAATTCTCACCTGACCTGGTTAGGGTGAGTGAATAAAGAGATGAAGCTAAAAGAGAGACAGTGAGACAGTGATGAAACACTGTTATTCTCTGTGTGTCTGTGTCATTGGTTAGCTGACCGGCACGTACTGGAAACAACAGAGACGGATACCGAGGGAACTGGGAGTGTATGTACAGGTATGAATTTATGTTTTAATTTATCATTTTCGCACAGGTCAAGTGCGCATGCAAGAAAAGTAGTGTCGGGTGTGTATTTCTTCTAATGTTTTGTCATTAAATGAAGATTGCAATAATATAAATCATCTGGAAAATTTCTGAACCGTCACTTATGAGTGTGGTGGTGGTTTCAATTTAATGAGGTACTTTTGACAGCATCAGTAGTGCAATACTTAGTGTGTAATCAGAATCCAGTCAGTTAAATAGTCTAGCATTTATTTTGTTGTTTAAAGGTTAAATGAAATTATTTTTTTAGTGTCGTAATCGTTACAGCTAAACACATTTGCGTTCTTCATGCATATAGTGTTCCTCCGCAAAATTCAATTCCACCATCAGTTTACTAAAAGAAGCAAGTAGGCCTTTAGTTCACCGGAAAATAAGAAAGTAACCGTGCATACTATATTTACTTAAAAGGTTAGCAGATTTAATGTCTGTCTGAAGAGAAATCTGACCTTTGACATTGTTTTAGTGTTTTAGTTGACTCGCAATGTACTAGGCCTAGTTCTTTAAACGAGTTCAATTTCATTAATAATTATGACAAAAGTTTCATTTTGTATTTGAAGAACAGCTCGGGGGAAAGATTAAAATCACAATCCTTCTGAATTATTTGTGAATGCTGGTAAACCTGTCACTTAACCTTGTTTTGCCTTAGGTAAACACACTGAAGTCAAAAAGATCTACTTTATAATGCATTATAAAATGGTTAGTTCATGCGTTTTCCAGCGGAACAAAAGCTTTTAGTGATTGTAATTCCTAGAAGCTGCACTGATATTTTTATGTAGTGTAGCTTTTATACAGTATTTGCTATAGGAAACAGGCTAAATGATGGATTCATAGTGTGTAATTGATTTTTTGAGGACAGCTGGGTTTTCTGTTCACTAGCAGGGAATAGATTGTTTAACAGTACTTGCCTTAGGCGGTGTCCTCAGTTTCCAGTGTACTGCTATGGAGTGTCTCTGGGACTCTTGCCCTATCGCAGTCAGGCCGTGTGCCCTCCCAACAGTCCTGAACATCTGTTCTACTGCTATTTCTCTATTATCATCTGCTCAAGCTTTTGTATAAGACCATTTAAGGTGTTTCTCCTATCTAAAACAGTTTTGAACAAGGCCATTTTCGGTACAGTAGCACAATAATCCAGCATTCATTCTTATGTAACTAGTGAAGTAGAGATATTAATAATCCCACGCTGGGTCGTGACATCACCGCCAGCCACAGCAGAGTTCGACTAGAGCACTGTCTGTGGGTAAACACGCTGGACATGAAGTGAGGGCTGCCAGCGATTATTCATAGATATGGGTTATGGTAGGTATTGCTTATGCTTCACAGATTTGCATACAGGCTTTGCATTGTTTTAATTGTCCTGCACTTGTTTCAGAAGTTCATTTACAGTATATACCCACAATTTGGATATGTAAGAAATAAAATGATGAAATAAAAATGCTAATGCAAGCAGACAATTTAAGGCCTTCGCATGATGTCATATCTCTAGTGATGAATATATGTATAATGTAAAGCGAGTGCTGTATACTGTATAATGTATATGAGCATATACTGTATGTGCGTTTGTGTCAGTTCTGAGCATGCATGTGCATGTGTACAGTATGTGATGTGTGTCTCTCTGTCCTGTAGGAGATGATGGGGTTTGAAAGGCAGTGTGGGGTAAAGGCTCCTAAACATTCTCTAAAGGAGTTGCAGTGGATCAGAAAGCACCTGTCAATCATCTCTAACACAACTAATCGACCGTCTGGGACCATGAACAAGGTGGGTCTCTCAGCTCAGTGGAAATCACAACTATTACACAGCACACATACACAGCAGTCTAAAAGACCACTAGTGAATATACTTTGATATTGCATTTCATATTGATGAAATGTTTGATACAAAGCTTTTAACTAGTGTAACAGATTGAGTGAATAGAGATTTTGGAGGATTTGGTTTATCTAGTATACAGTATGCCCTCTTTTGCTTTTGGGCTAACATTGCCTCCAAAAAGTTTATGTAGACCTGATGATTCATGTTATTCCTGCATGATTTAAGAATGTTTTGTACAAAATAATTAAAATGATCATCATTTTTTACTGACCTAGAAATAGTGCAGAATGTTAAATATTTTTTGTTTGCTTTGTCATCTTAATTTTATTTCAATGTTTGAATTACATTTTTATATCCAGGATTGTCAGTGTTGTCTTAGGCTTTTAGACCACAACTGCAGATACCATACATTTACTGTACTTAAAATCTGTGAATGTTTTACCTTTAAAAATTAGTTTGTTGAAAATAAAATATGTATTAGCAATGTTTCATCTCTCAGGTCACAGGCAACTGCAAAGCAGGAGTCAGTAGGCATTAATGGATTAGCCTGTGTCTTGAGAATGGTTCGGTTTTTCCCCTCCACACAGAGCAAATGCTCTGAACAATCCTCTCTTTCGAAAAAAGTCACCATCTGATAACCAATCACAAGTTTCATCCTTGTACTGAAACACCAACTAACATCCATTGTACATGTGTACAGCCACTTATCAGTCTGCTATAGTCTCTTGATCACTTTAATCTACAGTGCTTGTGAACAGACACATTTTCTCCATGGAAATTGCAAACTTACAGTCATGGGTAAATAACATTTCCTTGACTTGAGTGTTTTAGAGGTGTTAATTGGCCACTTAACCTAAACATGAAAATTCATTATTTACTCACATTCATGTTGTTCCAAAGCTGTTGCCAAATATTTTTTATTTGGCACATAAAAGGATTACGTTTGAAGAAATGTACTACAATTATAAAATCATTTAAATAATATAAAAGTAAACCATATGCAAGTTGTCCAGTTGCATCACTTCACATTCATTGTTGTTACAAAATTCTTCTTTCTCCACAGAAGAAAGTCCAGCATAACATAAATTAAAAATCAGTAATTGTGTGGGTGAATTATGCCCATAATGAATCCTACAATGTATAGTCCTTGTATAGTTTGCTGACACTACAGTATCTGCCTTTAGAGAGGGAAATGAAGGTTTATATATTGTTAAAATGGTGACACATTTGGTTGTGGTTATGTAACTCGAGCTATCTCATGGGACAGCAGTGGGTCTTTTGGGGGAGACTGAGGGACAGACAAGAGAAAAGGATAGAGGGAAAGAGCTATTGCCACAGTTGCCAAGGCAGCCATGTAATAAGTATCCAAGCCATTGCATCTTTTTGTGCTTTAGAACATAATTTTCCAGATTTATCTTTCTTTCTTTTCTTAACCCAATCCAACAATTCACAGGCTTTGTGTTCCCTGTGCACAGCATGTGTTTGTTTCTCTTTTGGCACCTTGCTTCATACATTTTAGGACTGTTTGTTGCAGTACCACACAGTGACGCAGAGGGCAGTCTTGTCCTATCGTTTTCTTGCCAAGTCTGGGGAAACCCTGAACTGTCCAAATAATCCTCTTTAATACCCTGCTGCTCCCGCATCCCTGATCTCTGATTGGGCAGGGCTGTTGGGAATGGTCCTGCCACTGGACAGTGGGAGATAAACGATTGGACAAGCTCACTCATAGGTGGAAAGAGTAAGAGAGAAAAGGAAGAGAGAGAGAGTTTGTGAGGTTCCTTACATGATACATTCATGAATGTATCTATTTATAGTCAAATCACAGATTTTCCAAAGGATGTATTGCAAAAGACAAATGCACACACTGAAAAAGACTGTAAAGAATGAATCAGTGTGTGCGTGTTTGTAATAGACAGTAAAAACACCTCGTTTGACCTTGTCAGCTTCCATCACGGCCCCTCCAGCTCCATCCAGGACGGTAGATATCAGGAAGATAGACCTGAAAGCCGATCCACAACATGATTAATACACATTTACATGGTAGAAATGTCAAAAGTGAAGCAATGCACTGCTGTTAGCTGCACTGGCTCTGCACTCGTGCACGAGAGAGAGCTCACAGGAAAGTGTTGTTCTCGTATCTTGCGTTGATCCAGCACACAGATACAGATCTAGAGAGTGCGAGCGCGACGGGCAGCGCTCTTCCAGTGCTGCGCTCTTCCAGCAGTGCGCGCGTGCGCGTGTATGAGTGCGCGCCAGTGTGTCTCTTCCGTACCGCTCGCTCCAGCGCTTCTCTCCTCGCGACGGTCGCTAATGAAGCGTTTTAAGCCCGGATATCGCGGACACCGGACGGGAGCCGTCAAGCGTCCCTTAATATGACACAGTTGGACACGGAAACGGACGCGTCTTCACGGGAATCGTCTTTGAACGCGAGAGGTAGAGTCGCTTGTTTTCACGCACACGCTCAGCTGATGTGAGAGCATGTTGTGTCGATGGGAAATGCATTGCATGTTTTGATCAGAAACGCTGGTTTGATGCGGTCGTGTGCTCGTTTAGATGTGCTCACGGTTTGGATGTAAATGTCGCGATGCTGCTTGCGGCGGTGCGCATCGTAAGCTTATAAATATAGATAGAGGTCCAGTGTGTTATAATGTATCTGCTGAAAACAGCATGCTGGAGATGTGTGTGTGTGTCAGTGAAACACATGGCTGTCTGGGGTAGTTTTATGCCAAAGCCATTTTAGATTGCAGCATTGGTGAATGTTTCCCACACTAGGTTGTACTATTAAAGAGATAGTCCTCTTTTTACCACTGGCACTTCTGAAGCTTTAAAACTCCACGATACATCCAGTATCTTACAGTTACAATCACTTGCCGTTTTCTAGTATTGAACACATTCATTTTAAGTATCAATATCTAGGAAGGAATCATATGTTTGTTAAATATTTTATTATATGTACAAATATAACCCAGAAGTAGCAATGTACTACCTTGTTTTTATCACATTTACTATAGTAGTCCCACAGTGTTCCTTTATGTACATTGCAATATCATATAAATATCATGTTGTGTGTCTAATCAGTTATCTATTAAATGTACCTATGATATGGGTTTAAAAGAAAGTACCATTATTGTACTATGGTACCACCACAGTAATTTTGTCAGGGGTTTTTCAGACTATCCATGATTTTGTTTATTAATATTTGTCATTAAAATACCATATCATTTGATTCTTTTTGACAAAGAAAGTCTGCCTATGGAAACATGACAAATTTTAAACACATTTCTGAAGTTATTTAGCATCCAGATTATTTGCTGTTCTTTTTCCTTGCTTGAAACCAAATGCATTTGTTTTACTATACTAGTCAGGACATTACATAGACTCATATTGATTTAAATCAGGCTAATGATGACCCCTAACCCTCTCAAAATGTGCATGATGTTAAATTTAAAGAAAAACATGTTTAAGCCTTTTTAATTACCATGAAGACCAGTAAAATATCCTCACAAGTTGGTAGAAATGATAGTTCACTGTGTGAGTGAGGCGGACATTTGGTTCCTCACCAATATAGCTAAACAAGGAACACACACACACACCCTTATGGTGGTTAATTATTAATCTAGGCTATAATGACGTGGTATAGCTTCAGTGTAAGATGACTATCTATAGTGAGATGTGTCAAGGATGCATGGGTTACATCGCAATATGCAGAAAAAATAGATGAAGAAAGATGTTGCTAGTTGTATTGATGTTGGTGGTGTTTTTATTAAAAGATTGTTTTGGTTGTGTTATGTTTCATAGCGCTGTAGTTATAGGCAGTTGCCAATAAGCAGATATTTTCACACTAATTGCCACAACAGCCCCCCGATGCAATATGAGATTAAATATCTTGCTCAAGTGTAAAATAGTGATGGCCATGAGATTTTTAATATTTGGCTCTCACCAATTCCTTTAGTCTGTGGACCTTAAGAATCAACAGTCTGCATAAATAGGGAAGCAGATGTGGTGTTGTTTATTATATATAATTGTGTTGTTCAAGTTTTTAGACTTGATAGTTGTGGAAATCATTTCATCCTCATGTCATTACGAACCTGTATGATTTAATTTCTTTTGCAGAACACAAAAGACAACATTATGAATTATGAAGATATGAGATATTACGTTGGTAACCAAAAAAACATTGACCCTCATAGTCTTCCATTGTAGGAACACAAAACACATTTCTCAAAATATTTTGTTAATATATAACAAAACATTTTGTTGTGTTCCACAGAAAAATAAGTCATACAGATTTTAAACTGCACAAGAGTGATTCAATTATGACAGAATTGTTATTTCTGAGTGAACTATCCCTTTAGGTAACTACAGTATAACATTTTATCTGATTGACTTTGAACACATCTGACTGTTAAAAAGATCGTTAAAATTCAGTGTTGGTAATGAAGTTATATTTAAACTACTATAGTTTAAAAGGCTGATGTACAGTAAGGACTGTAGAATAAAGGCTAATAATAGCTCTGTTGCATTGATATACTGTAGTTTGTATAGTATGACTAATATGATGCTGTGGTAAAACAGTTAGGTATAATCAGTCTCAATTGCTTGAAATGTGTTCAGAGGTCATAGAATATTAAAAAGAATATAACACCCTTTGATCCTCTTTGGTAATCTTTGTGAGTCTCAACTCCCCCACAAGATCTCTGTTTGTGTTTGTCATGAGATCAGTAGAAATGAGTTTAGTGCGTTTGCATGTCGTTTCGAGCACAGCAGGTCATACTGCATCCAGAAAGATGACGTGTGCATTTTCTGCACCACTGGTAAAACCAAACAGAATTGAAAAAATAATGAGTTTCACAAACACTGTTATGGCTCTCACAGACCCTCATCTGTGTGTTATTTGGACATAGAGGTAGTCCCACCCCTAACTTACACAATTTGCTGAGCACTGTAGTTTGTGTACATTTATAAAATTAAAACTCCCAGCAAACTTGTGGCATTGGTTGAGCCAGAAGTTAATGTAATAGGAGGAATGTAAGAAGATATTTTTGCCAAGCAGCATAGCAACTTGCCGCATCGATATTAAATGTGCAGTCAGATGTGATTAGAATTTAGTGTCAGAAAAGATATTTTATATAAATACTTCCTATATAAAAACCCTCACAAGAACCATTTTTACCTTCTTAAGGTATAACTAAATTAAACTATTATTGTGATTAAGAAGTCTATCTTTTGTAGAGTTTTGTAGTTATCTGGAGTAGCGTGGAGCTTGTGTAGTTTGCTGTGTTATAATATCTGGATTCTGGTGATGCTTAGTGCCGTGCTGGCAGTACAGGGCACGTGTCTCACTCGCTCTTTCCTTTTTCCCCTCCATCCCTGCCTTCTCTTATATGAACAGCGGTACATGTCCAGATTACATAACTGGCTCTCTCACCCTCATTTGTCTGGTCCAGTAATGCTCATCTGGATTCTTACCATGATGTTGTTAACATTTATATTTTTTATTTGCCCTTTCCAGGCCTGAACGCCCTTCATTTGAATCTGTTTATGAATCATTGTTTCTTCTCTCTGGCCAAAATGATTTTTGGGATTAAATTGGATTCTTGCACAGCAGACCGGATTTAGTGTTTAGATGTACTAGTGTCCACTTGATATGTGTGCTGAGCTGTGATTTTCTGTGACGGACAGCAGTCAAGAGCGTAAGCCTTTACGGAGAGGGGGAAATGGACATGCTTTTGAATTATGAAGTATGTGCGTGCATGCACATATATATAGCCTTGCAGACATGGTAAAAGGAGGATGACAGTGAGAAAGATAATGAAAGAAAATGTGGAGGAAGTGTGTTAACAACAAGAGAAAGACAGAAGCCAATCAGGGGCTGGTGTTTGCATACAAATGAGTTTCGGAGATAATGAAGGAGGCTGTATTTATTGGTGGAACAGATGTTTGAGTCTGTGGTGTGTGCACACGTTCATACGGTTTTCATGTTTTTGGCGTCCTTCAAAAAAATGGTCGAAATTAAGAAATTAGTCGACTGTATAAAAACAAAATACAAACAAATATGAAAACTGTACTTTAACTGATGTACAAAAGAGGTAGTGTTT
Organism: Beaufortia kweichowensis; assembly: GCA_019155185.1. Classification (NCBI taxonomy): domain Eukaryota; kingdom Metazoa; phylum Chordata; class Actinopteri; order Cypriniformes; family Gastromyzontidae; genus Beaufortia; species Beaufortia kweichowensis. Next base: position 10,286,560 of record CM032806.1, read on the forward strand.
CTTTGCCATCGAAAATAGTTGGCAAATATATAAATGTTTCCTATGGTGTGACAGCAAAAGTATACAAATAGCATGAGAGAGATTTATCTTTAATGTTAGATATTAATATACGTGTGTTATCTTTAATGTCATCCCAGGGGCTTCTTTAATTAGTAAATGAACAATGTCGTCTTGCGTATACTGTACTGTTCCTAGGACACACATATATCACACAACACACTCCACAGTGCCAGCTGATATTAATGATAGTGTGTATCCCTGACCCAGTATTCCAGTAGAGAAGACAGAACCTCGCTGTTATTTCCAGCAGTTAAATCACCATTAATTGGGACAAATAAACACACGCAGCTAAAGCAGACAGAGATAACCTTGAGATTGGGTTTAGCCCTGATCTCTCACAGTACTGTGACTTTAGCACAGTTAGTCAGGTTGCTTTAGATCTGCTGGTGAAAACGCCTTTGTGCTTTCAGTATCACAGTTCTGGCCTGTCATCAGTTCATGAAGGGTGGGTAAAAACACAGACACGTGTTCTCCTCAGAGGCTCATGTTTCACCTTTAATTTTTAATTATACAGAGACAGCAATGGGGTCTGTCAAACACTAGAAGGTACACTAGGTAAAAGTTAAATTGTTTCTCCTATATTAATATGTGGTCAGCAATCCCTTCATTCTGAAAATTGCATAGCCAGCAACCAGCTCCTGCCATATTTGTGTATATTTCGCTAAGGGCATAAAATGGGACATGGCCTCATTTGACACTAGTGTGAAACATGGGCGTCCTGGAAGGTGCCAATTGCAATCACATTTTTTTTTGCCAGACAGGATTTAACTCTGCCTGTGATTGCTTATGACCAGAGCATGTGAGTGCAGAAACCTGTCGATCCAATCATGTGTGGATTCACACTAATATGAATCCACACATGTAATGTTCTCTGTGACAGCCAAAGCTTCAAAGCTCACCCTATAATCATCCAGAGACACCCACCCCGGGTGATGCCGGCGGACATCTGGTGTCGCATCCGGAGACTTTTTTTGTTGAAAGACAGCTTGTTTGTTTTGTGATCTTTGTAGGAAAGAACACTAATTTATTTGTTATTGTTTGTGTTCGATATTGAAGTGTTTATGTGATTTTATGCCGAAGTAAATATTTTGTGCTGCATCAAAGCAAATTTTTTTCATTAGGCATGTATTATTAACCATAGAACACATGTAAATGGAAGGGAAAGGCATTAATAAGAGATCTAAACTTTTACAGAAATAGTTACAGAAAGAGAAATTGAAGAGTTATTTTGATGTAGTCCACTTGTGTGTTTTCACTAAAAAACAGACAAAATTTTTGTTTCCACTCTCTGACTAACTTTTAATTTCTCCCTTTTTTGACTGCTGTCCCTTTAGTCTTTGTCTTTTTCGAAAAGGGTTGAAGTCCTGAAAGTTACAGTATGTTTTTGTAGCACAATGAAGTATGTTTTTATTTCAAATTATTAGGAAAATATTTTCGAACCGCCTTTAAGATAACTTGTAAATGTAATCTAAATTGGCTCTAGCTGTTTCTTAGAAGTGTTTTTGTTTGCTGAAGGGTTAGGAAGAGTAGCTAGGGCATGTTTTAATTTTTAGATTTTCATCTCGAAAGTATGAGCTTTAGCAATATTGATGCTTGTCTTAGCATATAATTTGTTGTAAAAAATACATCTGCTTTAATTTCTAACACTATGGGGTTGCTTTATGCTAAGCCCTTTTAAACAGCCAATAAAGTGTTTTAGCTGACGAGATGATGACTTGGTTCTTTTTGGGTGTGCCATATGTTGTAGTAGGCTTTTACCTTCTCTTGGCGAATGTATCTGCTGTTTCAGAGCGTGCTGGGCATTAACTCAGAATGTGATGTTGTCAGGGATTTCTGCCGTTATCTGGGACACACTGAAAACAGCTGTTTCAGTGCTAAAAGAAGTACAATTTGGAGACATTGAGTAAATAAACGTGATTTTAAAAATTGCCAAAAAATAAAGCTTTCTTAAGTGACTTTTTTTCTGAATCTATTGTAAATTTTGGTGTTTGATTTCTAATACCTAATATTTTTTATTTGTCTCCTGTTTACAGACATACTTGGTCTCCAGTTTTAAAATTTCAGCAAGGTTTTGACTCTTTACAATTTTAGGCCATTATTCGGTGTTTTTTTCCTGCTTTATCAATATGAAGAAAAGGTCTTCAAAGACGCTCATTTACTCTGCAGGGTTAATTGATTGTCACTGCTGTTCTGATCAATTTAATTTCACACATCATTATGTCAGCATAAATGTCATCCCACTGTGCCCTCAGACAAATGCTAGTCTTTCTTTTTCATCATGTTATCTTCACACCTTTCAATTCAACTTCACTCTTCAGAACTCCAGGGAGATATATCATGTTATTGTGTGTGTTGCCTGGTGTTATTTCTTCAAACATTATTGTTCATTCTATTGATATGATGTTTTTCATAGCCTGCATTAGAACAGTTCTAAATAATTTTAGGAGATTTTAAGATGCTGGTGGTGATTTCACTTAGCATCAAAACAGTTTTTAAAGAAAAAAATATTAGAGGCTTTCCAAAAACGTTTCTTCATTGTGTTCTGATGTCTAAAAAGCTGAAGGTATATACATAAAGGTATATATAAGTTGCTCATAATTCCCATATTGGGCACAATAATAATCTCACTACTTTGGTTTTATTTATAATAGAGTGGGTTTTACACTAGTCAGAGTTTCTGTGTGCAGTGCTAAAATTCTTTAAAGATGTACAGTATGTGCATTTAAATTTAGCCGTCTTTCTTTCATTGATGTGCCTTTCTTGTTTTGTATGCTAATTTCAGGAGCACACAGAATAGATGAGCGTATAATCTTTATCTCGTCCTCTCAGAGCATGAGAGTAGCAAAGGCTAATTGAATAGCATAGCTGTAATAGGCTAGATTTAATTTGACTTGCCCTCACTGAAAAGCAATTAGGAAAATGGTGAGGAGGGATGGCCGCCTTTTAAACTGGCACTCCTGTCTGTAGAGTTTCACTGTACAAGGGGACATACTGGTATCCGCCTGTGATGGCGGGATGATGAGTCTGACCCTGATATAAATGGCCTCCTGGATGCTGAAAAAAAGGCTTAACCATATTCACAGAGAGCCAAACATGCTTATTAATATTGATAATGGGGAGATCAAGGCTCTGCTTTGCAAACAGTGACACAATGATGGAATTATCAGGCCCTTGTTTGTTTTCATGGCAGATGAAGATGGATGTTGAGCCGAGGGTACAATCAGTTCTCTGGTGCTGAATTAGTGTGGCGGCTTGCTAATCTGCTCTGATTGTTTTTTGTTGAGTAGGAATTGAGTGTTCGCTAAACATCGCCATAAGTTAGTAAACAACTCTGCCTTGGCAACTGTTGCTGGCCACAATTTTATGAAACAAGCTTTGCTGACTGTTTGGATCGTTTAAAACAAAGTTGGACTGAAATGGTCTAAAAATACAGTAAAGGTTTTCTGGTCATTTACAATATTGTTATCAATTATCTTTTCCATTGATTAATAAATGTTGATTCTAATTGTAGGCTATTAAAAGACTGTTGTATTTTTAAGATACTGAAAAGATACTGTATGTATTTTTAAAAGCAACTTATATTTTAAATACATTGTCATATAGTAACAAGCATTGGATGGGGACATCTGAAAATATCCTTCAAAGTATGTGTAAAAAAATTAAAATGTTTTTGGTGCTGATTAAGATCAACAAAATCAATAGTGGCCTGTTTTATAGTCTGTCCAGCAGTAAATACAGTAGATGACAAAGATTTGAAGATTTATTATGAATAGATTTTTGTCATATTTCTTAGATTGTCATGTTCACAAAGCATTGTGTGGGGAACAGAGATGAGGCAGAATAAACGTATTGTTGTTTTAAATTACGTAATGTGAACTCGGTTTGTAATGCCAAAGGTAAACACGGTGATGGTGACATTATCATACCTCTGCCAATTTATCAGGTCATTCTCACATGCACCTCCTCCTTTCTTTCTTTCCTGCCAGAGCATCCATTCTCTCTCTTTTGTGTTCTGCCGATGTCCAGATGTCTGTTTGTGTTATGGATGTTAGTTCTTTAGCTAGCTGGAGGGTGAGCTTGTGTTGCCCAGTTGCCTGTTGGTTGGGGGTAGGAACCATACAGCTGGAAATGTGTAGGACTATAAATACCCTGCCGCTCGTTCTCTTGAGGCCTGTGGCCATGCCATGCACTGGGCTTCATCTCATCCGCAGCTTCTCTCGGAAAGGTTATTTAGTGGTCCTGCATGCAGATGATGGATCTCAATTGACTGTGGCAGAATGGCGAGCAATACTGAAGATAGACTGTTAAAATTGAAGGTTCTTCAGTGGTTCTTGTGTTCAGCAAGGAGTCTTCAGTAATCTATATATTTAAATTGACTGTAGTGGAGTTTTTGTGCTTTTACTGCTTTAAGAAACTCTCCTATGGTAATTTTAATTTACGCTAAAAGCTGGTTTTATTTTTGCAGTAATAGATCTATTGATTTGTTTATTTAATTTTATTAATTTTAAAGTCAGAGTTACAAATTTATGTTAACATTAACTTGGCTACCATTATTGATAAAAACAAATTCAATAAATATCACAGTAACATCGTTTTCATGAATTCTTTCCACAATAGTCGTGTAGAAGCTCATATCTGAGAAACCTTTCATTCATGACAAACTGTAAAATCTGTATTTTTAGTTTTAGTTGAAACCCATATCAGCACTATATGGTAGTTAATATACATATAGCTAAAATCAATATATTTCCCACTTTCCCTTTATCATCCAGAATGCAAAAGTTTTTTTATTGATATCTCCATATGGTTGGTGTTGGACTTCAGAGTTAAGTACTTGAGTTTAGTTGTTTCCTTGACTTAGTTGTTTCCATAAGGCATAGTCATGGTAAACAACCCTATTTGGTATAGAAGACCATAAAAGATGTTAGGATTTTACATTAGGGCCTGTACACACTCCCACAGTGATATATACCTGCTTACTGAGTAAACAACAGCTTATTTATTTAGACCAACTTAACATGCATTTTAAAAAAATGTCACGAGACGTCACTTTGTCCATGTGCCCTTAACAAGATCTTAACAAAATAGCTAATCAATTATGACATTAACTCTGACGTACATATCCACGCTCAGTTACAGTACAATAAACGGGTGGAATACTCAGCTCAAGCACATGACATGAGCTTAACACAACACAACACACCTGCTGATCAACCCTGTTGTTTTATCACACAGCTGTCAATGATAAACCAGTTTTCCACTTTGTCTATTTACATCACAGTCTAATTTTAGCCCTGTAGATTAAGACTGAATGGATTCATCCCACAGTGTAACGTTTCTGCATCTTCTCCAGAACAAAGGCTTCCCCCCGTTACACCTGACTGGCCTGATGAATAAGTAAACATCCTTTTTGTTCTTTCTACTTCCTGTGATCTAAAGGGCTAAGCTAACCGTTGGGCTAACTCATCCGTCCCGGTCATTTAAGAGCGGACGCTTAGGCAGGTGTGAGTATCTGGAGATCTTAAATGGCACACATGTAGTTACTTTAAGCTGTTTGCTGGGTGATTTCTTGAGTGTTTTTGTTGCTGGAGGATGCGAGAGAGTATTTTTATGGCACATTTGAAGCATTTTGCAGTCTTTTCGAAGGACATTTTGGTAAATAGATTTAGTTTGGGCTTTATGTATTCTCACTGCCAGTGTCAAAGGAAGTTTAAAGTTAAACTCTGGTCTTGCTGAAAATCTAAACTATTGCAAATGTAGATGATATACAGTGGGGTTTAAATGTATTAAAACCACTTGCTACTTTTTTGCTATATTTTTAACGTTTTAATTATTTTTATTTTTATTATTTTTAATTTAAGTTTAAGTTTTGGTATTAAAAAAATTATATCATGTGTAATTTAGATCATTTTTAATGATAAATTATGCTAAACATTTTAGTAAATACCTCATATTTAATATTAACAAATTTCTCAGTATGTTTTTATCTGTTGTGTTACAGTGATTCTGTACCTCTATACACACTGAGTAAAATGGCTAAGCTGTTTCTTGATTTTTCATTCATTCATATGAGACTTGTGTTGAAGCCAAACATCTGGTTCTTTCTCCTGCTTGCATTCATAAACAGCAGCAAACAAGATTATTGTGTGTGTGTGGTGTTATTGTTTATAAAGAAATTATTAGACACACTTTTGTGTTTTCATTGTTTGTTAGTTTTCTTCCCTTTATAATTAAACATGTTGTGTGTGCGCAACCCAAACCATTTTGTTGGTACTTTATATACACACACGGGCAAACACACAGACACACTGATAAGCTTATGTTTACTTGCTAGAGTAGTAATGGCTGCTTTAAATGTGGTAAGGACATGATGATGGTGTAAGGGGGTTTTGGACTCGGTGGCCACCTGCTAAAGTCAGGCCTTACTGTAAACCACCATTGTTGACAAGAACTACAAAAGAATCACTCAACCAACAAAGAACACACAGTGCAAACACACATAGTAACAGATCGCTTAATGATCGATGCAACTCATTTACAGTAGATGTTTATTCATTATTTTCCTCTTCGGTTTTTATTCACCCTCATGTTGTTCCAAACCTGCATTACTGTTATTAACACAAAAAATTTTGAAGAATGAATTTTTTTTTTCTGTGCAATTTTAATGAATGGGGACTAGAGCTTTTAAGCTTTAAAACAGGCAAAAAAGTATTATAAAGATCTAAAGAGCTGAAAAATTATTCATTCATAAAACACAGTAAAGCAAGCAACTTTAATTTCAGCAGGTTTCTAACAAATTTATTGTATGGGTTTTGAACTATTTTTATAATACTTTTGTAGTACTTGTAGTAGAAAAACCTAGTCCGTTTTTGTGGATTTCTGTGATGCTTAGATACCTGTGTGAACTTGTGTAAAAACGCACATCCAAGATGAAAGGGCATTCGTGAATATTTAAAGTGTATTTTGGGGGCTACATTAGACATGTTGTTTATTTATTTTTGTCTGTTGTGTTATTTCAGAAACCAAGGAATGAGGTGTTTCCATTGCATATATCTGAGTTTGCCCCTCAGCATGTGGAAGCATACAGCCTACTAGGGGCAAGGAAATACAACCTCTCACCTGACACCTGTGCCCTCTACCTGCTCCAACAACAGCACAAACTACTGGTCTGTATCCACCCTGCTGTTTATATGAAAATGTATTACAGTTGTGATGTTGATTTTTTTTTTTTTTAAAGTCTCTCTCTCTCTCTCTCTCTCTCTCTCTCTCTCTCTCTCTCTCTCTCTCTCTCTCTCTCTCTCTCTCTCTCTCTCTCTCTCTCTCTCTCTCTCTCTCTCTCTCTCTCTCTCTCTCTCTCTCTCTCTCTCTCTCTCTCTCTCTCTCTCTCTCTCTCTCTCTCTCTCTCTCTCTCTCTCTCTCTCTCTCTCTCTCTCTCTCTCTCTCTCTCTGTCTCTGTCTCTGTCACTCGCTCTCTCACACACTTTCCTTCTCTTTTGGTTGTCAGCCTGATTTTTGTTGCTGTGGATGCACAGACTCGACGCCCCTCTCACCTGTTAGTTGCTAGGAAACAGCATTTTTATAAAAGCTGCCCATTAACGTGTCATTTATCCTTTTTTGGTGTGTCATATTTTTATTGCTTAGTAACTAGAATTAAAATGTAGGGGTGGTGCATCCGTTTGCTCGTGTTTGAGTGTGCATGTGTGGGTCATACAGTGTGTGGGACCAAATGTCCCCACAAATGTTTTTTTTGCAGACATTTCTTTTGGTCCCCATGAGGGAAATGGCTTGTACCTCATACATAAGTGATGTTTATTTGATAAAAATGCAGAAAGGTGTAAGTGTTTAGGTTTAGGGTTTAGGTGTAGGGTAAGGGTTAGGGGATGGAATATACAGTTTGTACAGTATAAAAGTCATTGTTTATGGAAGAGAGGGAAAGAGAGGGGGGGAAGCAAGCAAGTCCTTCGAATCATACAGCAGTTGACTGTTTGGCAACACTGTTTTGTGCTCTCAGTCATGTGTGATAAAAGAATTAAGTGTTAATGGAAAACCATCAGTGCAGAATGACTTATAATGTGATTGTTATAGTGTGTGTGTGTGTGTGTGTGTGTGTGTGTGTGTGTGTGTGTGTGTGTGTGTGTGTGTGTGTGTGTGTGTGTTTATAGTGTATCAGCTTTTTTCTGTTCAAACACATGTACAGTATTAAACATGTCCTGTTTCAGGACATTTGCTTGCTCATGAATATTAATTAGGCAATATTATTTAGATTTGCATAATAATGGCATATTCATGCGATAGTCATAAAACAGGTGTTCTGCATTTGTTAAATTCCTGCTGTTGTGCTCAGCTCAGCTACTTTTGATTACTTCTACATTTTAAAAGAAGCATGTGCATAAAACACTCAGGGCTTGGCCATGTTCATATGAATGCTAATAAAATTGGATCACCATATTACAAGCCTTGCATAGACCTTTAATGTAATTATCCTTCTTATTAACGCTCAGAAGGAGACTGTCTGGCCAGACTACTTCCTCTCTGTGTCTCTCTTTTTTTATTCTTAACCATGGAGGTCTGTAATACCAGGTACAAATGCCATTAGGCAGTTCCCAATAGCAGTATAGCTCACATGGCACATAACATAATCCTAAAGTACACATAAATGAAGAAAGGTTAATGGGGAAGACTGTCATGAAAATTGGTGAAAATATGGTGAAAATTGACATCCAGTGGGCACTTGGTAAGCGTTATTGGGCTTTGTCTAGACAAACACACCTACACATATGTAAAACGTGAAGTAATTAGCTTTGGGTTTTCATATCACATCATTTGCTGTCAGCGAGATTGAGGTCTGCTAGCATGTAGCTGCACTGCCGCATCACTTCCCGTCTGGGCCTGCCGCTGCGTCACACAGAAATCAAACACAACCACATAGACTAACTAACAGTTAGCAAAGGTAGTTGACAGCAGCCAGTGTGATCTGTTGAAACATTTTAATTGTGCCCTATTAAAAAAGATGAAAGCAACAGTGTCAGACATATGGGCAGAGATATCCTGCTTTCACACTTTTCCCCTTTTCCTGAATATTTCTCATTAGATGTGTAAAAAAGAGAGAGGAACCAATGACACAGGAGAAATCAGCGGAGCTGAAATCTCTTCCTTCCCTGCCAACTTTCACAATAATTTTTCTTCCCGCTGTGTGAGAATTCATTAAAATTTCACCCAGCCTGCGGGCTCCTCTCTCTCTCTCTCTCGTTGTCCCTTTTCTCTCTTTCTCAATGGATGGAGGTTTGAATAATGTAACCAGTTTTAACAAGATCATAAAAACCTCCATCCAACATTCATAAGCCAGTTAGCAAAGGTTTGAATCTTTGATATCGTACGAGCACGTCAGACATGCGTAGCTGTGCAGTCGGGCACGTGCTCGCAGGAATAAAACTAAAAAAAGCGCCACTTTTCCAGATGCACGCACACGCGGGCTGAAATTCCGCAGAGATGAAAGCGTGACGCAGGAGCTGGTGAGATGAGAGAGGGGGGCGGCTCAAGGAGGAGGATGAGAGACAGAAAGTGAAATCAAAGAAGCAGTGATGTAAGAGAAGCCCCCAAAGGTCTCTCTACTGTCTGTGTGCTGAGAAAACTGCTCTGGCTTGATGACTCACCAGTAAATTGGAGATATAAATGTCAGGTTTATGTTGTGTTATGGTATTTCTAGACCAATTTTAGTAAGTGAAAGTAGTAAACGTATATATAGCACATTACAAACAGTGTTTACAAAGTGCTTTACGGGAGACTTGTATGACACAGTGTACAACGGTAAACATACATGCATATGGTATATCAAGAGAAGAGAATTCAGTCGTTTGAAAATAAAAAAAAGATGATTTGTGTGATGTAGCAGGAGTGTGTTTCATTATCTTTTTATGGCACAGTATGTAGAAACAACACCTTGAATAAATTTAAAAATTAATTTGATGATCTTGATATAATCGTATTAGTTTTGATCAATGTTTTCACAGACTACCCAGTGTGATGCTAAGAAAGGTCATTTATAACAGGACAGCAAAACACAAACCTATGAAGATGTACGATATTTCAGTGGTGTTGTGAATGTCTGATTCAGTGATAAAGAGATAGGTGGTTGGGTAGATATTATGCATGCGACTTAAGTCACAAAAAATACAGTAACGTGACCTGTGGAATGTCAAATGCACTATATGAAAGAGACTTACATTGATTCCTGTTGCAATTACTGCCATTCCAAACTCGGCTAGTACATAAATATTGATGTTCTGCATTAAGACTGTCAACAGTCTGTGACTGTGTATGAATGTGTGTCTTTGCATAAATTGCATGATTTTTTCCTCTATATTTGATCTTGACATTTTTTATCGGATTCTCTGTTTTATCATCGCCTGCCATACACAAACACGCCAATGCGGAAAGCCACACGTTTGCTAGACGGCGTCAGACATCACAGTGAGAATGCAATTCCAAATCTGTAACATCTAATTTTACGCTATCAGAAGGAGGGACATGTTCAATCTCACAGCCCTTAATTAGATCTCTGTCAGTGGAGGTTTGTGTGTGCGTGTGTGCGTGTACCTGCCGAGATGTGTGTATTAACATATTACGCAGGTCTGTGTGGGTGTGTGTTTGTGCTAGAGAAAAGGCGTTGACGTGAGAAACATTAAAATCAGGGCTTGCGTGTCAGATTTGTGCGTGAGAAAATGTGATCATATGTTTTCATGTATATTTGGTTCGTTAGCTCTTTTGGCTCATTATATATCTATTGTGTTTCTGAGTTAAAAACTGCTAATCCATCTCACACATCCTAAGATTTGGCACAGGCTACTCTCAATGATTTTTTTTCTGTGTTGATGCAGAAGAATGTTTGTGTGTCTTTTTTGGGCAGTATTAGGCCAGTCTGCTTGGTTATAATTTTGCCGGTATTGCATCAGGTTCAAGCCGGTGAGAGAGAGTTTTGACATATATAAAATGACAGATTTGGAGCTGCTACAGTGCATTGGCTATTGTTTTCAGACCTCTCAAACTAATGTTTGGAGTTATTTAGCTCAGCCACATTGCTTGATCCAATTGAAGTTCTTTTTTTGTTGGGAAATGTATTGTGTCAGTATATTGTGTTTATAAACCATCCTGCTCATTCACCATTTGATGTATGTTGCACACAAAATGGTAAAATTTGGAAGATATTGCTACTTCTAGATCTTGCCAGTTCTCAAGTGTTTCGTTTGAGACACTCAGTAGTAGCAAGTTGCTCACATGTTATATTTACTATACAGGTTAAAGCCATCCGAACCTTTACACAATAAGTTCACAATAAGCGTTTGTGAACCTCAGGGGCATTATCAAATCTTGGAGAAAAGGCTTGATTAGTGGGTCGAGTGAGTGTGTGCAGAGTGTAGTGTGCTTCAGGCTAGTGTGTACTTGTTTCAGCACCATGGTCAGCTCCTTCAAAGAGACTCAAACTGTGTCTTTCCTTTGCCAAAGAGCCAGTTTGTCATCACTTCATTAAAGGTTCATCAAAGATCTGACTAGTCATGATGAATAAATTATTTGCATAAATTATCAACTGATATGTTTGTGCCTAGTGGTGTGCAACAAAATTCTGTAACAGCATGCTTTTAAAGAGCTTTAATAGCAGTATGTCACTTCAATTTAAAGAACTTTAATATGCTACTTTGTAGTCAGATGCAAATTGTAGTTGTATTGTTAGTGGGATTGGCCATTCTCATTCTAGATAGCATTTTATTAGTTAAAAAACTGTATTGTGTTTGTATTGAAGTAAACTGTCTGTGGATATATCCGTCAGTTTGTATGTGCTAAAGGTTAATGTGAACTTGGATGGCTTAAACCTCCTCTGTAACTCAATCAACAGGTATGGGATCAGTACACACCGTTGCATTATTGAATTACAGTGACAACGCTCAACTCTTCCGTTGGTGGCGTTCATCCAGGCTTCTGGAAACTTCTTGAGTGTTTAGATGTGTCTGTTAGGAGAAAGCAGTTAGTTCAGTCCGAGTGTTTGAGGGACGAGCACTGGTAATATTGTAGTGTGCTTATCTCTGTGTGTTTGTGCGCGTGATGGTTGTAGTCCGCCGAGAGGGAGAACACAATGAGAGACATAACCCTCCAGTACTGCTCGGTGTGTGCATGGGAAAAGGTAAGAGGAGAGAGACAGAGCGTTCTTACTGCAGCCTCATCATCTAATGTGTAATTTTGTTAGTAATTAGATGTAGATTTCTGAAGAAACTATTTATGCATTCGGGGCACTTAAGTCTGTTTATTAATGCATGAATCAATATATTTGGTTGTGAGTGTGTGTATGTACTTGTGTGTGTATATATGTGGTTTCACAGACCGGGTTTAAATGAAGCCAGGTGTAGGCCATAGTGACATAAAAGTGCCATAGAAAGAAACATTACCGGTGTGCATCTTGAGACAAAACAATGGCACTGATATATTTTAAGATATGACAGTGCAAGTTATTTTCAGTTAGGACAGCTTAAACCTGCATTTTAGACTAGGCATAAACTTCGACTGTGAAACTGGACCAATAAGTTAACAGAAGCTTAACATGTTGGAAAAGAGAGTTACCATACTGACCTAGAGATTGTGTGTATAAATATAATTATGTTTGTGAATACACATTGACAAATTATATATATACTTTTTATAGCGCTTTTTACAATTCTGCATTGGTTTACGGTAAATACATATTATTACAGACCATAGAGACAAGTAAACGATATAGAAATAAGGAAATCATTAGAAAACATAAAAATGTTAAAAATATATGGAATGCATGCAATTATTATTGCAATTTTTTCATAAGATAAAGATGTTCATTAGCAAGAGTGAAATTCATGCATGTCCTCATGCAGCTGGTTTAAGCTGGTTTATTAAGTGGTTGGTAAAGACTTTGTCCCCTGTAGCGTGTGAGACAGCATCTCACATTACTTGTGAACTCTTATTGGCTTATACAGAAAGAACCTCAGCAGTGTAACCAGATCAGCTCCAGGCTACGGAAAGTCTGATCTCTGATCATCTCTGATGTTCCCACCCACGGCAGAGTCCATTTCTCTTTCTGCTCCACCGCTTATCGATAATCTGTCCTCTCGTTTCACTAAAACGCTGAAAATCTCTAGTGCTCATATCTTCCAGATCTTCATGCAATCTTGAGAAATCACATCACCAGTTTGTACTTTCTGGAAATCATTTTTGAGGCATTGGGGTGGAGGATTTCCCAGCTGAGATCTTTGATTGTGATCACATATAAAGTGTAAAAGGCTTTGATCAGGCATCTCCAGAAACAAAGGCAGTTTAGACATTCAAGTGCTGATGAAGATGATTTGGTTGTGAGTCATGGCTAAAAATTAAGCCTATGGCATTTTCAGTTTCTTTCTGAGGACACATACTAAGACCTCTGAAATGACTTCAGGGGCAAAAACAAAACATGATATAAAGATGAAGGATGATGCTGACATTTTAAAAAGTAGCATATCCACCGATTCTCAGTTTAATATGCAATGATTATAGTCTTAAGATGAAGATTTTGTTGTTGATGTTTTAATGATGTTATTTGTCCTTCAGCATCTTATTTCTAGAGTTGCTGGTGGGTGTTTGCTTCTTTGGGGTGCGCTTTCTTCTTACCAAATCAAATCTTTTCATTAGCATCGCTGCCCTAAAGATATTTAAGTGTTTGAGAGCGCTTCTGTGTGTGTGTTTGAGATATGAGCTATGCTTTATAGTTCCCAGAACTGAACACACAAATGCAAACAATTCTCATAGTAACAACATGGTTGTGTTTTGGTATTCTCCTGCTGCATTGACTGTATGAGCTGGAGATTCTGGCAAACTTTAAGAATGCAGATGATCTTCTGCACCAGTGATGACTCATTCACACACATGCACAAACCCTGGAGGAGAAATCTGGGTTGGGGGTAGGAGACAGAGAGAAAAGGGGAGAGGACGAAATTACAAGGATGGAGTGAGAAATACAGTGCACGCTTGGTCACACAGACACGCAAACGTGATAATGCATGCATACATATGTACACATACAGTATGATATCTGGAGTCAACTTAGTTAATCTCAGGTGTTTATATATACTGTACTTTACATACGCTTGTGTTAATATGTGTGTGAAATTGAAAACGCACTTTGACATTTAATCGTGTTGCTCTGCAAAATCCAGGCTTGTTTGTACATGTGCACCTGAGCTTGAGGTTATATACAGTATGTGTGTGTGTGCCTATGCACGTACTTGCAGTGAAAACCACCAAGGCCGGTTCATAATGCAAAGTGAACATTTTGCGCATTACATAAACGCTTCAACTTGAACAACCCCTTCACGTTCAATCACTTCTCGTTCGTAAGCGAGCCGCATCCAAACACTGTAAACTAGACATGCACCGGCTCTCCAGGGCCTGTCGCGCTGACTGAATGTGAGCATAGACTGAGTGATGTGTGATTTCAAACAAGATCAGGCTTCAGAGATGGATGAGGTTTGGTTTCAGCACAGTAGGGTGCCGTTGTCTTGCAGCCTGCAGGGTTTAGCGTTGGTTTATGAGTTTTAGTCTGTACAGTAATTGCTGTTGATACTTACATTTAATGCATTTGGCAGATGCTTACATTCAAAGTTATAGATTTTATCAACGTGTGTATGTTACCTGGAATCAAACCTATATGACACTGGCTTAAAAGTCATACAGGTTCATGATGGGTTGAATCTCAGTTCTTTCTGTTGTACTATCCACATTTATTTTATAGATTTGCATTTATGCCTTATGTCAACAGTTTTCTTCACATTCTATGTTTATTTCACTTAAAGAATTTTAGGAGACAAAATTAATAACTCAATAAAGCATAACTTCGATAGAGCAACGTGAGCAATGGTTTTCCACTGCGCTCTCACCCTTCAACCCCTCCCAAGTTATATTAGCCCGCTTTGTCTCTGTCTCTTCAAGATTCTTCTATTTTTAGCCCAGTGAGTCAAAACAACCCTGCCCCATTGGCTGGACATGATCGCTCAAATAACGTGCTTTACCCAAAAGGTTAGAATGGTCTCTCTGGCTGACCGATGGAGAATTTTGCATTCTGGGAAAAGAATTCAGAGCTGCCTTTTATTCATGCCGCATTATATTTTAGCGCCTCGTAACCGTATTAAGCCCAGAATGAGTTCACTTTGTGACAACTCTGTGCTAAATGAAGATCAGGGTAAGAGCTTTAACCTGCTTTCTGCTGGATGAATGAGACTTTAGATTGCTTCTCAGATGACTCATGGGCTGATATGAGAGATGATGTGATCAATAAAGTCTGTCTGAAACTTCTCTGTCTGTCAGAAGAAGTGCTGTTTGTGATCTGAATATAGGAATGTAAGACTTCCTATTAAAGCCTATATTAAAATCATCAATCTGTCAAGATTAGCATGCCTTTCTGTGTCACTGTATGGGGTGTGTATGCTTTTTTTCGATCGATGCTGAACATTTAATTGCAGATGCACTACATGCATCTATATATCATATACATTTTCCTATAAAAGCCTCTAAAACAAAATATTTTAAAGAGGTAACCAACTTAGGCTCGTTTAAGCAGGAAAAGTACTGTATAAAATTTTATTGAAGAAAGCAGTTATGTAAATAGAAATATTTAGGGATATTTATGTCTTTATCAAATATAAGGTCATTTTTTTCAAAGTGACATCACCAACTTCTGGTCTGGCATGCATAATTCTACATAAAACAACATTTTTAGTCATTTTCATGGATTTGTGTGAAAATTAACTTTTAAAAATGTTGTCATCTGTAAAAAAAACTTAAGTTGTGATGTAAACATGCCCATAGAAACGTTGTTCTTAGATGGATTTTGAGTTAAATCATATAAGCAAGCAGACAATGAAGGGCTTGACCATTAAATGAGCATATGCTGTTCCTTCTGTTGGCCTGTATCATGAGCAGCAGCATTTGTGCTGTGAAATATACTGTCAGTCGCAGCCGGGCTCACAGCCCCTTGACGCCTCTGTAATGTTATTCATAATAGGCTAGATCTGCTTGTCATCATAATGGTATTAAATTATGTGATCAGATTCAGGATTGGTGTGAAAGCCTTGTGTGTCGTTTGTGTGTGTGTGTGTGCGTGTCTTTGTGTGGTTTAGTGGTTTTAGTCAGCAGAAGTGCAGAGTGTTTATGTGGCGTTTGTGTGTTTGGAGTTGCATGCCTGGCATTCTGTTTGAGGTTTCGAAGCGTCTGATCATTCTTAAAAGCGGTCAGAAGTGCTTTCGCTTTTTTCTCATCCTTTCCTCTTTTCTCTCTCCCTCTATCAAAGACAAATTGCTGCTTTGGGTACTTGACTGACTGCTGACTGACTAGTTTAGACATCTGTGATATTTTGTGTGTGCGCGCGCCCAACAAACTTGTGAATTTTTTTCCCTTCGTCTTTACTCCTCCTCCTTTGCCTCCCTGTTGCTTCATTATTTTAGCCAGGATTTTTTTTTTCAAAATTGGCTTTTAGCATCTGACAGGCCTTTCTTTCTCAAAGGCAGCAGTGTATTGAATTCCCACATATTTTATTTTTATTTTTGTAACAAGTTGATCTGCTTAATGCACAGACAGAATTTAATCTTTGTTTAGTAGATAAATTCAGCCGTAGGTGTGCTGTAATATGTAATTTAAGATTAAACAGCGTTTTTAGTGGAGCAGGTTGGATTACTTGGCAGCCATCTTTGAAACACCTCAGGCTGCTTGAGTATTTTAGTCCCTTTAGGGACGTCAGTGCACTCGGAGGCCGTGTTTGCAATGCATACAGGCAGCTTTTTAGTCATAGTAAGACCACAGTCCTATCTGCTTAAATGGGTGGAGAATGAATCTCAAAATTATTTTTACTAGCAGTCGCCCATCTTGCTTGTTCTGTCTCTTGTTATCCTCATTAAATGACATTGACATTGAAAATGTTCACTATTGTGAATCTAACTGTTGACATTGATATAATTGTATTGTTTGCGTACATCATCTGCTTTCAGTTTTACACTGGTTTGTACAAACCAATTCAATTTTTTTCCCAATTAAGTACTAGCGGTGTACTAAATATAAATATGTAAGTATATATAAATATATAAAATAAATATTGTGGCACAGTAAATGTGTTATCATACCTAAAAATTATAATATAATGTATATACACTATTAGAGAGCTATGGCTTTTTTCAAATATGACATCTGTTTATTTCTATTGGTTATTTCTATTATATTATTTCTATTTCTTTTGGTTATTCTAACATGGCTCTATGACATGGGTCAACAACAGTTATTTGAAATATA
Source organism: Beaufortia kweichowensis (assembly GCA_019155185.1). Taxonomy (NCBI): domain Eukaryota; kingdom Metazoa; phylum Chordata; class Actinopteri; order Cypriniformes; family Gastromyzontidae; genus Beaufortia; species Beaufortia kweichowensis. The sequence goes on from CM032806.1 coordinate 10,303,951, forward strand.
TATAATGTTTTGTTTATTTAAAATATTGTGCTTTTACTACTTTTTACTAAGAAGTCCCCTCTTAGCTTTTTTAATCTAAACCTTTCTGAATTATGTTAAAATTCAGTTTTATTTTTAAGTAAAAGGCCCTTTAAATTTCTTTTCATTTACATAAAGAATGTTCAGTTAAACTTTAGTGTGGTCAGTTCTGTACTAAGCTGTATGTACAGGAAAAATAGTATTGAAAATTTGTAACATTTTAAAAATACATCTGTTTTTTAATTTTATTAAAATTTTTGTTTTGTTTAAAATATTGTGGTACTATCATATTGTTAACCAATATCATGTATTGTATCAAATCGTAAGCAGAGTATATTGTTACATCCCTAAAACTGTGTCTGATTACAGGATATATATGAATTCATATAATGACACGTGAAGTGATCTCACTGAATTTCATTATTATTTATATGTTATTGATAAATAAAATAATTTAGAAATGTTATTGCTTTATAATGCTGAAGTGCAGTCAGTTCTGTGATGCAATTCCTCTGCTGTCATCATGACTGTCTATCCAATCAGCATCACACTGATAGCTGCTATTTCAGACACTCGCTATATTTAGTTGTTAGTGGCAAACACTGGGCATATTCAGCTGCCAGGATACAGGCAAAGCTTACTGTTCTGTTTGCTATTGTGACATAGTTTGGACTGTAATTCACTATGCAAAATGCGATTATCTTCTAAAACAATATATTCTCTGTGTTTGTGTGGTTTTGTCATTGTTGTCTGTAGCTTAAAGACAGGAAGGAAGAGAGATGTGATTGTCTGTCTGTGTGACGCATCTGAAGAAAGATGTGCAGAACAGAGAAAGGTCACGTTTGTCTGTCATCATTCTTTATTTATTTTTCCTTTCTTTCTAAATCATTCTTTCCTCTCTGCCGTATGTTTCTCCTTCCTTACATTAGTTCTTTTCTTTTGAAGAGAGGCCTTTTTAATGCTCTGTTTAAATGTGGGATCATGCAGAAGTCTGAGTGAGATGTCAGATGTGCGGCAGGTCATCTGATGTGTTTACTTTGTTTGGTGTTTTCTTGTTTATGAATTCTCTAGAGCAGACATTGAATGCTGTGACATTCCTGTCTCATCCTCCGATAAGAACCAGTGAGCGTGACAACAGTAAGCAAGCTGAGAGCCGATGTCTTTGAGTGTGTGTGTTGTCAAGAATACTGATGCACACTTTGCAGTTTCTTCACACAAGTAAAGTGTCTGAGACGGGTTATGAGAATCTTGAATTACTTTTTGAATTACTTAATAAGTTTTCTGCATTCACTAGTTTGCAGGTTCATTTGTCAATTATTGTTATTTTGGTCATGCCAGTAAACTGAAGGAGCAAAGTGTTTTTGCTTGTTTTGTGTTTTGATTGTAAAAATGTTAGTAAATTCACCAAATCCCTTAAAGTTCTACCTAAAAGAAATATTATAAATAATATAAAAAAGTAATACTAAGATTCACAGGCCAGTCAGGTCCCAGTCCTCATCAAAGACCCACCCCGTCATCTCATGCAGCTCTCGGCTGGTTTGGAATGGCATGCCACTTTAGGATCTTGGTTCTTTTGAGAGGACTGTGAGAACAACCTGCTAAAAAGGGTCGTGATTGCCGTCCGGTGACTGGCAGAGATGACTAAAAGCATTGCAGAAACTTGATTCCTCGAGTGGCCTTCAATGTTCTTGATTTCCCAGTCGATCAGGTTATGTAAGAGTTATTGGTTGCGATCCAATTTGCATATTTTTTTAACTATATAAGTACCTTTTTATTTTTATAAAACAGTTACCCTACAGGACAAATATTAAAGCCTAACAATATCATCGCTCATAGTTCATCAAAGACATATAAAATTCATCCAATTTGTGACTGCCTTTTTGTTTGTGGTCCATCCTCTGGACCTCTGCATTTGTCAGTTTGAATACAGCCATATTTATTGTTACCAACCACAGATTGATGGAAAAATATATTGTATTTTGGTTTTAAGTAGAAATGACAGATTAGTAGTGGAGAAGGAGGACGTGTGTTTGTGTGTGTGTTGTTAGTGGAAGGTGTGGAGAGGAAGAGAGTTTTGAACTGTGCAGTGCCTGCAGTCCAATCTGTGTGCACACCAGAAAATAAAGCAATTTGTTATCCACTAGGTCTCTGCAGGGATGCCGTCTCAGCACTTTTCCACTCGCTCTGTGTGTGTGTGTGGTGAACGAGAGAGACCGTGTTTGTAATTTCAGTTGTGATGTGCTCTGTGTATGTTCCACTACATTACCTTAATTGCCCGGGTCTGTCTTTGTGTTCCTCTGTTAAACTCAAAGCAAAGCTCAAGCCCCTTTGCTTTGCTTGCTAAGTCACTAACACAAGTCTCATCCCATCCTATTCTTCACACGTTACTAAAAATCTAATCTCACAGCTAAAGCCTGTTGTCTCTGTTAGGGATACAAATCTGTACTAAAATGATATTTCCCAAAACGTAGAGAGCCATTTATGTAGGCAACATTTTAAAATATCATAGAGCTGCTAATGTGAAGACAATTACAAAATGAAGGAAAATTAATTATTCTGATGTACACTTTACTTTGAGTCCTTGACAATGAATAAGAACAGAGAAAGGATTTAATAAGGTGAAATTATTTGATAATTTATTTGTACCCTGATTAATGTTCACAATCATCACAAAAACAAGAGCTAAAAGCAAGCATTTAGTGGTATATTAAACACTTCAACAGCTCTATCAGATGCTGTTTTATTTCTTGAGCCATCAAAAGTTATTCACATGATTGTGGGAAAACAGAATTTTAGCAGTAAAGGATACACATGTGGTGCTTTCACACGTTTGGACCCCTTGGGGCATCTTTGCAAGATATGAAATTTGGATGAGCCTCGATGACTTTCTACCTTGATACTTTCTATCTTGATATGGCCTTTTTTTAAGCATCTTTCAGGTTTCATACACAGTTAAAACATTGAAAAATCACCCTGCATGACTTCAGCAATCAGTATTGTCAGTTCTGTCACTGTTTATGTGAGAAGCTGGTCTGTTGTAGTATATAGAAATATAGTTCTTTTTAAGCCAACAGATTCACAGATGCGACAGAATTGGTGCAAAATAGGATTTGAAGCATTTGTGTGTTGATTTGCCAGGAGCTTAGTGTGTTGTTATGATAACCTCTGCTGCAGTTTTATAAAGAATGAAGGAATGTATTTCTGGGCATAAAACAGGAAATTCTGTATTTAGGCCCTAGTATGATATAACAATCACTCTAATACAGGAAAAAATGATTCATGATGTCTTTGATGTGTGTAAATGTACAAAAGAGCACAAGAATGATTTTACAGTATTCAAAATTAAGCAGTATCCATTCTTTCTTTCTTTCTTTCTTTCTTTCTTTCCTTCCTTCCTTCCTTCCTTCCTTCCTTCCTTCCTTCCTTCCTTCCTTCCTTCCTTCCTTCCTTCCTTCCTTCCTTCCTTCCTTCCTTCCTAGTACCTGTATGTTGTCTCTGTGCTTTGCCCCTTTTCTAGGTCAGCGTATTCGTTTTTAATATGCGTTTCATCACTACTGTGCATGTTTTTCTCCCTCACATGAATCACAGTGTGTCTAGCGTTGGGTAAAGTGACCCTCGAGCAGTGAGCTCTCATACACATTATGACATTATGTAATTCAGTCAGCCGTTTCCAGTGAGCTGCAATCGGGAACAGCTCAGAGGAGGATCTGAGTCTTGTCTGGATCACATGATGTACAGACTCTACAGAAAATGTTTCCGTTAGTTTGTCTAGTTTGAGAGAAGTGTTACAGCGAGTCTTGCTAAACAACTTTTTACAATTACAAATTTATGATTTTTGTTTCAGTTTATTTCATCATCTTTATCACAAAACGCCCACAATCCAGTTTAACCAGGCACTAAATGTGCTAAACCATCACCGTGTAGTGAGTATTTAAATGAAGTTATTGTCATGTGGTGTTTTATGTATAGACTGTGCCTTGCTTTCACTGCATTGCAAATAAAGCTCGCTAATACCACCCATGAAAATTGAACATAATTTTTTTATCGATCTTAGCAAGACTGATACTGTTTCTATCAAATTAAATAGTGCTATGAAAAAATGTGACCGATGTGTGGTAGTCTACTTGTTTTCCACATCGTAACACTTATTACCAGCTTGCAAGATCAGGATTTGTGGCATGTAAATAAACAGCGGGTGCAGTTCATTATTATTGATCTCCCTCCCTTACAGTGTTATGCAAAAACAGTGATGCATTTTCATAAGGGGTCAAAACTAGAGTTGTATTATACCTGAGTACCAGTTAACACCAGTTTACAGATGGCTGCACAGCTTTGCATTCCGTGTTACACAGCATGACAAGACATATGCATACAGAATCAAAGTGAAGCCGTTATATAAAAGGCTGATTAGGCCTGATAGATCGCTGTGTTGAAAAGGTTTCTCCCTTCATCCATTTAATCTCAGCGTGTGCTGTATCGATGTACCGTGGAGCCCAAGCCAGCTTGAACGCGAGGCTGGAGGGCTTTAAATGAACATCAGTGCTCCGCTCTAAGACAAATGATCGCTGATGAAATGTTAAATATTCATACTAACACTTAGAGCCGTGTTGAAGAAAACCCACCGCTCTACCGCCACGCCCAAGATCTGCCAGTCTGGTGCTGCCAGTCTATATTACATAACTCTATGCTCCACCAGACAAGAGCATACAATGCCAAATTACACTATGATACGGCCATTACTCTCTGGCATCTTCAAGTCATGTTATGTAACTGCACAAAAGGCAAACTGAACACTCTGCAAGCGATACCAGTAAGAATGGACACAACTTATATGTGACCCTTTCTGAAAACCAGACTAAAGTCTTAAAATCTAATTCTGAGATAACAAAGTTTGATTTCACCTATAAATATCACTATGATTTCAATATTTGACATGTCATCACTCAGTCAATATTAAAGATATGAAGGTTATATATTCACAGAATGTTCTTTACATTGAATTTTATGTAGAAAACGGTAAATCACAAAAAAATGACTTTAGCTGGGTTTTCACAGGTAGGGTCATATATCAATTTTAATAATAAAAAAAACATACATTTTATTTGACTCATTTGACCATGTTAAGTTTGTCATATTTATATATGTGCTTATATATGTATATATTTAATTGAATTAAAATGATATTTTTTCCAAGACGAGTAAACCGTAATTTTAACAAAACCATTGTTGCCAAGTAGATTTAAAAGAAAAGATTTTTTAACTATTTTTTCTGTTCTGCTGCCAGTCAGATTACATTTGCAGATCAAAACTGCATTTTGCAACACCTTTTGAGATTAGTTAGGTGTTGAGATTTGTAATAGTCGGGAATTGCTTTCTGAAAATAATTTCCTGAATTGGAACATCTGGTGGGTGAATGTAAGTTTGTTTAATTAGTTTTGGTAACGTCCAAAAGCATTTTTTATTATTCTTTGTGTAATGATGTACTGTGTTTTAGAAATTTGAAAGACCATGGACTTCTATATTCTTCTATAATGTGTATATATACTATGTATCCATTGTATTGTAAAATTGTATCCTTAAATACAGTCAAAACATTGCCAAGCTATTAGCAAAAAGCTCTTTGTTATGGTGTTCACAAAGTAGATTTCACCAGTCCTTTGTTTGTCTTGAATAGTGCTACAATATCACAGTACACAATGTTGTTCTTTAATATTGTATTTTCTGTATTATTATGTCTTTGATTTTAATATATTGTGATTCGGTCAGTACAATATGGAGGAAGAATGCGATTAGCAGGGTGGGTAATGCGATGATGATGTTTGATGCGATTAGAGCAAGATTAATGTGTCAGATCAATTTAAATTATACTGTATAAGTATATTTAAAGGCAGTAAGTAAGGACCAATCCAATATACCGGTCTCTGTTCTTCCCAGGTAAAGACATTTCTGGAAGTAAATGGAAAATGTATTTTTTAAATGATGTTCTGTATAAAACAAATATCCAGCTTTAATGAAAATCAAATGTAGTCTAAACACAGACTAGGCTTGGTTCACAAAATACAGTTTACAGGTGCTTGAACTTGAAGAGGTTTGTTTGTATGGTCAACCATGTCTCTAGTGTTAATTTAATCAACCTCATACGTAAATATTTGTTTATTACTGGAATTGAGTCGTATGTCCCATCCCAGGCATCACTCAGCAGGGTGGATGTTGCCATTCACTAATACCTGCTCAGGTTTGCTTCTACTGAGACTAATTTGCCCATTATAAGGATACAATGGCCATCTATAGCCTAAATACACACACATACAGTATACAATATACAGTATTGTACAGTGTCTGCCTCCCTAGAGCCAATGAAAGTCATTAAGGCATTGGCAGGTTCAGTGTCCTTTGAAACGGTTGTGCTATAAGACAAATTGTTGAAAAATTACCTGTATTGTGGTTCTTTGGTGTGTACTGTGTGTGTTTTTGTGTGTATCACAGTGAGATCCAGTTAAAGAATGACATCAGCAGTAGAGACTCATCGGTCTGTAATGCTGAGGTTTGGATTAGCCAATGCTGACATCCTATTCAGCACCACTAGTGTCATCAAATGGCATAATGAAGTTTTTAAACAGGTTCTGTGAACACTCCTCATCTGTGATTGGTCTGAAAATCAGATACGTAGCTTCACCCCATTGCCATTGGTTGGTCAGTCGTTGTTGTGTTAAGCTGGTCAGGAAACTCAAACAAAGCAATGTTATAATATAAGCTTATAGTATAGATAGTTGTGAACAAGATTTGTACATTATATGTACAACAAACTACTTTTTTCGTGACTGTATGTGCATTAAACTGTGTGTTTACCTTTGTTTTTCTTTTACCAGATTTGTATTTTGTAGTTTATACATGCATCTTGCTGATGGCATTGTTACATTGTGATATTAATGAATGGTTGCTATTTTTAGATGTATATGGAGTGCCTGCTGGCTCTCTGAATTTTAAACCATTTCCCTGTACACTGGTGCGCTCACACAGTACATTACGCATACACGCACACGCGGATTATGCATTATTCCGCATACAGCTTCCTAATGGTTTTATAGGCCTCATCCGATTAAAACAGCATTTATTTTCTCTCTTCCTCAGGAAACTGAGATCAGCAAGAAGAGAAAAGAGTGTGAAGTTCTCGAGGAGGAGGTGAAGAAAAAGAGTCAGTCATGTCAAACTCTGGTGAGAGCCTTTACAAGTCTTCAGAGAGGGTCTCGCATGCTGGGTGTCATATCAACAAAACTCTTCTGGGATGTTTACTAGACTAGATGGTGCATTTGTGCTTGTGATTTCTGCTGCCTGTATGGAAAGATGTAAAGCAAACTGTAAGCTGTGAATATCACTGGCTATTCGTAATGTTAGCGTTTTGAATGTAATGTTTATTTTTGGTTTCTGCACTTTTTTGCCCTGATACTGATTGTCTTAGATTTGATTACAGTCTGCATCATGCAAAAGTTTTCGTGATACCAGAAATGCAAACAGGCATGATGTGATTAATGTAAGATACATGGAAGGGTTTTGGGACCAAAATGTAGTTTTTCAAGACTATTTTCTACCCACTCTTTGACCATTAGATTTAAGCAGCCAGATCTTTGTTTTGCACCTTTAATACGTCTTTATGTAAAGGTAGGTTTTGAACCTGTTTGAAATATAAAATAATGCTAAGGGGTCATGATCTATTTTCATAAATGTTTTTGGTAAACTGAAAAGACGCTTTGCATTGTAAGCATTAGAGTATTGCTACATAGCATGTCAAACTCTTGCATTGTATGATAGCAAAGAAAATCATGTTTTTGATGATGTGGCTCCTTTAACTGTGACCGGATCACATGTCACCTTACGACGCACTGCTCGAAGGCACAACATTGGAACGTGGTGCAGAACTGTACAGAGAAATAAACCGCTAACCTTGCGGGAAATGTCCCACTTCTCACGGCCTTCCCATGAGATCTGTGTGCTTCAGTATCATAATTAGGCTGGATTTTGACTGGCACGGTACATTTTGATCCAGGTGGACCATTTTTGCTGGAACACTTTTGCTGATGGAGGTATTTTCTCAGTAGTGGCACAGAGATGTTGGAAAGGCTTTTAGTTTTCAACAAGGCTTGCTGTGTGACTACACTGTGACCATCTCAAGGGCATTCTCTCTCGCTCTCTCTCGCTCTCTCTCTCTCTCTCTCTCTCGCTCTCTCTCGCTCTCTCTCGCTGTCCCTTAACTCCAGACATGCAAAGCTGACTTCAGGGTGCACTGTCAGGGGAAACAAAGCGAGTAGAAGGACGAAAAGTACGAGAAAGATAGTGGAAAAAAGAGAACGGGAGAGAGAAAGGGAGGTTCGGGGAGGGAGATATGTGCCATATAGTGGCTAATCGGCCCTAACTGCCAGGGAAACTCTTTTAAAGAGGTTCTCTCTTCTTTATTCATCTCACCTCAGCATCGGGGAAGACTTTTCATCCATTACACATGAGAGAAGCTTGCTGGGCCTTTTTAGAGCTGAGCAAAACCTTTTAAATAGGTCATGCCCCGAGTTTCAGATGTGATTCCTGGTTTGCGGTCTTTTATGGAACGACTTAAGTATGCTCATAATACGGCTGTGTAAGGCTGTACATAATACGTAGATTTTTTGTTTTGTTTTCCACTGAAATTATCTAAATGCATACCTGATAAAGCAACATTTAGATTGCTTTATTATTTCTTGAGAATATATTGTTAATAAGTATGATTTAAATAAGCTATTAAGGGGGACTAAATCAAGTTTATTAATTTTTAAAACTAATTGTTTACATCATCTGTGAAGCCAATATCAAATCTGTGCATTGCATTGTCTGTGAATCAGTCTGTGAATTATCGCTCCATACATCTTATTTGCTGCCAGATCCAGTTTTGTGTTTTTAAGTCTCATTATAGAGTATAATTTAAATATTATGTCCATGATACCTTTTTGCATATTAATTATGTTTTCCACATTGTTTTCATCGTACTCTTTTGAAAGCATTTTCAGTTTTTTAATTTTCAATTTTGAGTTTTTTATGGGTTCATATAGCTGTCTGTGATGGAGGACTTGCCTTGAATCAGGAAAATCAACAGCCTTGAATCAAACGTTAGACAACTGTTTAGTCTAATCACTTGTTTTTATAATGTTTATGTTTATATAATATTTAATACATATTAATATTAAATAGAAATGAAGATTGAAATAAAGAGTTGCCATAGCCATTAATACAACCTTGTTGAGCTTAATACAAGCTCCTAAACTTCAGAGATGTTTGCTTAATTCAATTCAGTTTTGTCTTGTTAAAAGTAGGTTTGTGTGCATTTAAGTAGTTATACTTCCAGGACTAAATAGCCCTTAGATATCAGCTAAATTTAATAAATGTTTCCTTTGGGGATGTGCTAGAGTATCCCCAATGATAAAATATGCATAAATGAAGTAAATATTTTTTTCCTTTTTTTAAATGCAAACTCTTTTTAAGACTAGAATAAGTCTATAGTGATTACAGTATTTTAATAAAACAGTAAGTCAGTGGGAACTGTATGTCCTCTCTTAGAAATCAGAGTAAATGTATGTGTGTGTGTGTGTCTCAGTAGGATGCATGTTTCTCAGTGTGTGAGAATCAGCCGTGTAAATGTTTCTCTCCTCTGGGAGTCTGTTTATACCACAGGAGGCTTCTTTTTCACAGTAATGACTGTAAAAATACACTGAGTTTAATCTCTTGGCAGGTCTGTGCGCACGAAAACATTATCAAAGCCTGAGAGCGTCTTTTGCTTGTTTATTCAACTTTTACTGTGTATTGGCAAAGCATTCATTCGAGCCGCTCCAGCCTCCTTTGTACTTGATTTTCATAAAAAGCCATCTTTGTTTATCACAATGCAACTAGGGTCAGTATAGTTTTCTCTAAGCGTGAAAAACATCAGTATGACACTGTGATTTCACTGTGATTTCAATCTTTGACACGGTCTTAGTCAATATTAAACATAATTATGAATGTTATATTTTCTTTACATTATGTAGAATGGTTTTGATGTAGAAAACAGTAAATCACAAAAAATGATTTTAGATGGATTGTCCCAGGCAGGGTCACATGGGTCTTAAATTAAAGCTTAAAAATGACACTTAATTGGGACTTTTGTGTATTTAAAAAAATAAAAAAGGAAAAAGCTTTCCTCGATGTAAAATATTACAGTACGTAGGTTTCCTCACAGACAATGTGGAACTAATGAAAGCTAAAAGTAACTCAGTATTGCATATTAGTATTGCATATTTCTACATGTAAATGAAGTCTCTAAAATGCAATATAGATGAATACATATTTATTTCTCATGACCTCTTTGCATGAATGCAATCAGTAATCATTTGCCAGTGTACATTTTACCAGCACACGGTTTTAAAAGATAAGAGTGCAGAGCTGCAAGGGCCAAACACAATTACCTAAAATCTGTGTGTGTTTTTGTATGCCTTCATGTCTGTGTTTGTGTGTGTTCATTAGTGGCAGAGCAGAGCAGAGCAGTTTGTCCCCTCGGCTCCAGTGCGTGCACTATGTGCTTTTGTGGTCATTCTGTGTCCTTCTGAAAGGCTAACAGGAATTAATGTGAACAAAAAAAAAACATTTTCATTTTCCCACGTAAAGGTCTGTAACACTGGAAAAACCACCCTGAACTGATAACTATTTTAATTTCCTTCTATGTTTTCTATACATAAGGTTTATAGGTTGTTTGCAAAAAAGTTATCATAAATTTAAAAATTGGCTTTTGAATAGCTGTCAATAGTGCAAACATGTTTTTTCCCTGTAGTGTTGTGGGGAAGGCATCAACCAGCAAATGCCAACTGGGTTCTTCTCTGTGGTTTAGAACAGCAGCCAGCTATGGTGAACTGTTACTGGTTGTGTTGTGAAGTGTCTTGGAAGGTGGGATGAAGGGATGGTCTCTCATATGGGACCATATGGATCTCTGTCTTATTTACGCATCACATTTACATTTAATTGTTGCAGGCAGCCATGTTAAACACAGAACTTCACATGTGCACCAATGCAGTAATAACCAGTGTGTGTGTGTCTGTATGTGTTTGGCAGCGAAATATCAGAAATGAAAAAGTGTTGTTGTTATAAATCAATTCATGTAAACAGGTTTGTTTATAGGGTATAGTACATATAATTAGCGTTTGTGGATAGTGTGGAATGGCCTGTTTTTAATTTGGAATAGAAATATTACCAAAAGCATTTCAGAGATCATTCATATGAGAATCAATCAAGCCGATATGCTTTTGGCAAATATTCAATAAAGCATATTCATATGTGTTCAGTGTTAGCCTCTTAATTAGATTAACACTGTGGCTATATATGCAGTCATTAATTCATATGTCATTTGTATTTTGTGTAAACATATGGACAGGACTGTGCCTCTGGTCTATTTCTTTGCAGAATTAACTGGCATGACTTTGCCAGTGGAGATACTCTTGTTTGGTGGATTGTAAAGACATAGTTCACCCCCAAAATTGCATGTAATAGAATTAACTAAACATCATCCCATTCTGGATATATATGACTTTTCTTTTTTTTTTACATGAACACAAATAAATAATAATTATCTAATAATAATTGTCTTCAGAAAATAAAAAAACCTTTTACCATTTTTAACCTTTTAGGACCTGAGATTCTGAGTGTTTTACCAAAAACTCAAGGTGCAAAGCCCTCAGTGAGTACCACCAATCTCAGTTTAACTGAATCTTGGTGTCAAGGGGGATCTCTTGAGAAGAGTGTCCAGGGACTGAAGAAAATACAATTGTGAAGAGACAGGGGCGAACAAGCGCCAAGCAGAACAGATTGTGTCGTCTCAAAGGTCAGCGGCGCTTATTTCCTAGAAGGGGCTGACATCCATTACCCCAGCTCTGACTGGACACATTTCACACAGCAGGATGTCTGTATCCAAAAATAACATCATTATATGTTCAAAATAGAATGCATGTATCCTTTTTGTGGTATGGTGTATACACTAAATAAAGCATAATATTAGTATGTGAAGGTACAATAATGTGTAGCAGTAAACATTTTGGTGCTGTTGTCACATGACCACACTTGTGAGTTCATTGTATTTTTTTTTATTAAATTTTTGACAATTCTTCATAGGCCATTCACAAAAGAGATGAGATAAAAACGTAATTAATCTTAGCTGATACTACGTTTGCATCATCTGGTGCAATAGAAAGTCAAGTCAGGTGCAATGCATTATTTCTATTTTATATTATTTCTATGCAGTGTGCAAATAAATGTATTTCGGTAATTCCAACTTGAATTCCAACAGTATAGTATTTACAGCACTTAATACACAGCCAAATCATGAAGTGTTCTTAGTGTGTCTTCTAATGTGTTTGTGAGAGTGTAATTAGTGTGCCACTGACATACTAATACTATACAGCACACTGAACATTTCTGTAATGACCTCCCTCATGGCATGCCTCCTATGTTTCTGTTTCTAATCAGTAATCATAAGATCTCTCTGCACACCGGGTCACTTCATTTTTCCAAGGCTTAGTCTATCATCCCTTCAGAGTTTTTCTGGATCGATGTTTAGCAAACGGGCTGCCAATGCCATCACGAGGCGCTCAGGAGAGATTGGAAGTGACTGCAGCGAATTGACAGTAGTTGAGATCACAATGACTTTTCAGTGAGATTGAATGGAGAGAAATGGAGGTGATATTTTGTTATAGGGGCGAGACCGGTTATGTGTGTGTGAGATCAAACATTATTGGTTTTCTTTGGTCTTTTAATTGCGTTGTTACTTTGGGAGTGTTATTGAGGTACACATAGGAGAAATTAATAGTCTGTTAGTTTAGACCTGTAAGAAAGAACAGTCGGGAATGAGAAAGTGGGAATAATGCTGACTTTGAATATTTTATGTTTTTCAGACGTTATTTTTCTGAGAAACCAGAAATCGTATCCCTTTCACCATCTCAAAAGATGTCACAGATTGCATTTTCAGTGGCAGTATAGAAAGATTTCCGTATGAAATGTATACAAATGTTTCTTAAAAGTAGTTTAAGTCCTCAAGTAATTTAATGCAAAGACCAAAAAAACGTTGTCTATACTATTCACAAGAGTTAGTGTTATATGCTTAGACTTATTCGTAAGCAATTGCCTAATTTGTGTCTATTTTTATTTTATTTCCTGAGGATTTTTTAAAGAAACATCTTATACTCCATTACTCCTCCTTGAGCTATTAAAAGGCAACATCTGAGCAATAAAAGAGCGATTACACTTTCCTCTGGGGATGTGACAGAAATTCAGCCTTTCCTGCTTTTTGATGAGGATGAACATACGAACCCATAATTGTGTCTGTTCCCTAGAAGATAACACGTTTAAGTGATGGCGTCACACCACATGCATGTTGGTGGAGTGTAATTACATTTCTCATGTAATTGTGAGGGAAGAATCTTAATCTGGGATGGGGGTTTGGTTAGGCGGTGTACGCAAATTCTCGGCTGCGTTCAAGATTAACCAATGATTTTAGGTGTTAACCTAATTACGCAGAGCTATTTAGAGGCACACAGTTGACTCGATCATAAAATCAGCATGCATGTTTTGTGCTTTACTGGTGCTTTAAAATTAACATGAAATCCAAATGGACAATTCCTTTTTATGATGAAATATAGCCATGTATATTGTAAATTATTTATTCACACAGGGCATTATTTTTTTTAATCCATTTGCCCTTGTAAGCTTGAATTAAAACATTAACCTCCCCTCCCCTGTTTTGGTCTCTCTCTCTCTCTCTCTCTCTCTCTCTCTCTCTCTCTCTCTCTCTCTCTCTCTCTCTCTCTCTCTCTCTCTCTCTCTCTCTCTCTCTCTCTCTCTCTCTCTCTCTCTCTCTCTCTCTCTCTCTCTCTCTCTCTCTCAATTTCAATTTAAGTGTGCTTTATTGGCATGACAAAAATTGTACAATTGTATTGCCAAAGCAATTGCAGCTGGGCTGCATACAAATAGTGCAAATTATGTACAAAGAAAAAGTTAAAATAAAAGTAATGTGTATCTATAGAATTAAATAGAATAAAAAATTTAAAGAATAAAAGCAAAATACAGTGACAGTAATATAAGAGCAGTGTGATATAAAATGAGCATCAGTTTATCTACACATGTGTGAAACATCAGATCAGGACAGATGAAGTATTTTCTCTTTTGTTATGACAGGCAGACACATATTGTGCTGCTAACACACAGCAGTCCTTGTGTTCTCCTAACAGATACGGCGAACACAAGGACTGCACAATGTCTACCTGTGTTAGCAGCTAACAATATGTTTGTTCTCGGGTGGAGGCTGTCATAACAAAAGAGAAAATACTCAATACTCTCTCTCTCTATGTCTCTCTCTCTATAGTCTCTCTCTCTCGGGTGTCTCTCTCTCTATGTCTGTCTGAGTCTCTCTCTCTCTCTCTCTCTCTCTCTCTGTCTCTCTCTCTCTCTCTCTCTCTCTCTCTCTCTCTCTCTCTCTCTCTCTCTCTCTCTCTCTCTCTCTCTCTCTCTCTCTCTCTCTCTCTCTCTCTCTCTCTCTCTCTCTCTCTCTCTCTCTCTCTCTCTCTCTCTTCAGTCTTTCCCTATTTCCCCTCTCTCTCTTCTATCTGCTTTCTTTCTTCTGTCTGCTCTCTTTCTCTCTCTCTCTAGCTTTTCTCAAAATGATTAATGCATTGACTAACACTGGCTGGGTTGGAAACTCTCTGTTCTTACCAGAAATGCAGCCTTCAGTCTAAACTTGTGTTTATCTGCCTGAAACATGACTAGAAATGTAAAAGTGTCTAAAAAAGCAGTGAATCTGATCTCTTCATCACAGGTTTTGTGTGTGTTTTGGCAGGAGAGTGAGCTTCAGCATGTTCTGCAGGAGAAAGCGCGTCTGAATCTCCAGTTGTTCAACGATATCCAGAAGGCAGCCAAGTATGAGCAGGTAAGCAGTGTGTATCATTCAGGCTTACGGCTAGATAACAAACCCTCCACACACACTCACGCACGCTACCATTGTAATCCGTTTTGGCTATAGTTTGTTCTCGGGTGGAGAGAGCTAATGGTGTTTTTGCCACTTGAGTGAAAGCGGAGGATTGTTCTTCATAAAGCTGAAGGCCTTGGGCCGCCCGCGACACGTTTCTGCATCCACTAACTCAATCCGTTGAGTCCTTCTGCCCCGCCAGAGCACATCAGTGACCACCCACTCACTCGGGAGATGGATGAGTTCATCTATGAATGGGTATATGCGTGCTCAGTGTGTATCTATGTATGCAAAACCCAGTGAGCCTTCTTGTTGCCCTACTGCCTTCTTAAAAACATCCTGATTTAAATGGAGTTTTGTGAGTAACTGATCAGGAACTGTTTGGCTTCTAGGCTAATTTTAATGGATAAAGTGTATTTTATGTTAGCTGTATGCACAAGCCACGGTGATGCCTCTTAATGGGCTAAATTCAGGAGAGGTTTTATGAAGATCAGATTAAGTCAAACATTATCCATCTTGTACCTGGACACTTTTCTTTTAGAAGGATCGTTTAGCATTTACTGTAGCTTCACACAGTTTATCACTGATTCAGAACAGCAGATTTCTTCAGATCCTTTTTAAGATTTTGGTCAGTTTTTTTGTCCACGCGTTACATTCACCATGTGTCTGTATAACTTGTGTGTGTGTTGGTGCTACAGGGGTAAAAATGTAATTTCCTTGTCAAGTTGATATTGCTTGTGTTGTTGATTATGGAGGTTCTGGCGTGCGGGTTTGTTTGTATAGTCACGGAAAAGCAATTTCCTGCCAGATCATTTTATGACAATGTCCGTTACATTGTACACAAAAGATGTTATATGCCAGAAAAATTGCCTATATGCTGTGTGTTGGAGACTCACTGGGTCTGCTGAGGTTGTTTGAGAGGATATGAAGAAGCGCTGCTCTCTGGAACTGACGGATATTACGCTCTTCTAATAGCTGAATGATATAAAAACATGATTGGGTTCAAGGTTGAGCGGCGGCGTGTTTAAAGTGCCGCTTTGTCTTGACGCTGATAGACCGTAACTGCCATCAGTCATGTTGCCGTCACTCAGACATGACTGAATATTACACACAACACATCGGTTAGTGCTCATTACCAAACAACCTTTTATGCATTTCTAAATCTGTTGTGCATTGTTCTAATTTAATGCAGTCTTTAGCATAATAATTGAAAAATTTAATTTGTTTAAAACATCCATTTTGCTTTAATGGCACCTGGACTTTACACTACCATTCATTTCAATTCTAAATAATGCCAAATAAAATGAAATTACTGTGTTAATAATATATTATATGACTTAAACTCCTAATGTAAAATTAGTCATTAAAGACGTAAACATGGATAATGATTAAAAGGTGAAGAACTACCAGTATTGTGTGTGAGTGTTGTAATGACATTTTCTGAAAAATGTATTGTGCTGCTTTAAATTATATTATAGGCACAGTTTTATTCAGAAATTTCATTAATAGACATTTTTATAAAATTATTATCTAATATTTTATTAAATATTATGTTGGGAAAAATACTCAAATATTAAAATGAAAGAGTTAACTAAAATAACTGTTATTG
Organism: Beaufortia kweichowensis; assembly: GCA_019155185.1. Taxonomy (NCBI): domain Eukaryota; kingdom Metazoa; phylum Chordata; class Actinopteri; order Cypriniformes; family Gastromyzontidae; genus Beaufortia; species Beaufortia kweichowensis. The sequence goes on from CM032806.1 coordinate 10,320,576, forward strand.
ATCTATAACTGTTACTTTATTCTTTATTGTTATATGCATTGTTACATTTTTGTGTCTAATGTTCCTTATTTGTGGAGTTTTTGGTAAAGTGGTTGTGTTAAAATTTTAATAGTCAGAGAGTATTTTGTTGTTGATATGGTGTTAAAAAACAAATAATTAAATAAACATGGTTTAAAAAAAAGATTAGCCTACAGAGTCATGCATGCTATGCAGTAAATGTTTGCAATTTGAAAGGCAAATGCTCCAATTTGAGATGCCTCGGGCAAATGTGGAGATGTCTCAAAGAGTAGACACAGAACGAGTCAAAGAGTCGTGTTCACGGTCAGCATTTCCTCAGATAGTAGTCTTAATCTCTATTCCCCCTTAATAGTCTTAATCATATACAGTAGTAGTAATTCACCGTCTTCCATGGCTTATGTGTCTCCACCTGTGATTTATAATTGTCTGGTCTTTTAATAAGCATTTTTCTGGTCTCCCCTAATTCTGTCTCACACCTGCACATCTGATATCACAGATTTATGTCTGCGAGCATCAGCGGCCCTGTAACCTGCTTATAGTTCATCTTTCAGTCCTGTGTGTCAGTGTTTAGTTTTGGCATCGGATCCTGGCAGAGTAGTGTTTTCCCGCTGAGCTGTTCAAAGGTAGGCTGCATTCATTACCTCCAAGTAGGTGCGTGTCAAACGTTGCTGTAGCAAAACAGGATCCTCTCTCTCTCATTAGACATTTATGAATGCAGTACCTGTGAGAAATACAGAGCAGGTACAGAAAAGAAGAAAGAGAGACAGACTTGGAAACAGACAACATAGAGACCAACTAAAGGAACGGTTACTGTAATAATGCACAATCATTGATTTACAGTATATAACATGAATATGTTCCTTGCATGTAGACATTTACACATACACAGAACATACACATTGAAGTTTGTTTGATGCTAAAACTGATGGGCGTCTTTGGGCGAGTCACGTGAATGTGCTGTTGTTTTGAAAAGAACGGCCCTTCATGCATCACTGATCTTGTGAGTACATCCACCCCCCCATCTCAAATAGCTGTTTCAGAGTGAGACATCATTGAATCTCAAGCTCCGGCCCATCACTCAGAATGGCATCAACATGGCAACCACAAACTTAGGGTCTGTACAGTCTGTTAGTCGCTCAGTTTTTTAGTAGAATCATTTGTCCATTTGCTAAAATGTGAGAAATTTGCTCAAATGTGATAAATGAATTTTTTAATTTTCATGTTGTCTGAAATTTAGCTGCTTGGATTTTAAACAGTACAGTAGTGGCCAAAACTTTTTTTTTGTTGTAGATACTAACTTGGAGCAATGCAAATATATAATGTAGATAAAATAATCATTTTAGCTAGAAACAATGCAAAAAATGGAACAAATCACTTTGTATTTACTCTTCTGGACAGTTAGTTACTCAAACAATTATTAAAATTGTATAACAAATTTTGTATTCATGTTTTGTAGTTGTGCTGGAGTGTAAACTGAAAAAAAAAATAGATTAGAGTTTAGGAATATAGTCGAATTGGACTTTATATTCTGCACACCTTTTTTATGAATTTAATGGTTTTGTTATCCATTTTTCATCTATTTAAAAAACGTTATTCCCAGATATACTCTTGTTTTCCAAATAATTTTGTCAAATAAATACCTTAACCCAGTTTAGTTTTCTCCCTTTCTTTCTATTCATCTCATATTTTGATAGTTTAATTGAACCTGAGGGATCTTGAAGTCACATATTGTGCGAATATGCATCACTTGAACATCACTTTTGGCAACTCCTGTACACAATGACATCACTGGTTAAGATTATATTTTCTCTGCCTATATGGCCCTGATAAATCAGAAAATATTATCCATTTTAGTGGCACATACTATTAAGTATCATGAAAGATTAATAAAACTGATGTCATGTTCTGTTTAATTTGTACACATTTGTTTCCCCACAGTGATTATGACACGGTTGAATGTCATAAGAATCAACAATACCAGTGTTATAGGTCATGCATATTTCCTCTAGAACAAGCGTGTTCAGGCGTAATTGCTGTTGCAGTGAGCTGTGCGGGTCAGATTGCAGATAAGAGATGAGATGGGGCAGGTGTGGACTGAGTACTCACTGCCTCTCTCTGACAGCTCAGCTTTTTATCATGACTGACACTGCGATCGATACAGGACGTCAGCCTCTCCTCTCTCTCTGCCTCTAAATACACTGCTCTCGCTCTAAAGAGCGCGTCTGAGCTCACAGCTGGACTTTAAAGACTACAAAAGTTTTATAATACTGCAATATCTGTAGGGAATGAGAGCCTTTAAATATGCCAATTGTTATATGGGAATTTTATTATATGGGAAGTCTTCTGTTGCTTTGATTGAATTTTTTGAAAAACTGACCCCAATACTGCAACACAAATTATTTGGCAAAATTATTTGAATTCCTGAAAGATTGCAGTCTAGTAGTGTATTGCTACTGTCTTATTTAGTTTTGTTAAAGACAGCAGAAGTTGGACAAAATGAAGAGTAACTATGAACTTCTGAGCAGTAAAAAATGTTTAATTTAATTTTCATTTTGGTATTTTTAGTAGTTTATCTCTCCAATGATGACTCATTAATGTGTCAAAGCTGTGGGTTCAAGACACTAGGTCACGGCTTTGACACGATGTGAGTTTTTTGTTCATAAAGCCAAATTATATTTGTGTTGACAGGGAAAGAATGACCTTTAATCTTTCACCAAAATCTTAAAATCTCTCTCTCTCTCTATCTCTCTCTCTCTCTCTCTCTCGCTCTCTTTCTCTCTCTCTCTCGCTCTCTCTCTCTCTCTCTCTCTCTCTCTCTCTCTCTCTCTCTCTCTCTCTCTCTCTCTCTCTCGCTCTCTCTCTCTCTCTCTCTCTCTCTCTCTCTCTCTCTCTCTCTCTCTCTCTCTCTCTCTCTCTCTCTCTCTCTCTCTCTCTCTCAGGTAAAAAGTGAGTATGAACAGCTTCAGGAGGCTCTGTACACAGTGACTGTGGAGAGAGATTGCGCTCTGTTGGAGAGAACTGAGCTCCAAGGCAAGCTGGAGAACCTAGAGCAGGTGCTGAAGGTAAGAACATGCTGCACTCCTCAATATGGACTGGTTGGATATAAACATCTGGATCTTAGATTAAACCTAGTCTGGACTTCTGTACTGTATATTATGTCCAATGTGTGATTGTAATTGATGTCATTCTAGTGTGAATATTTGCAATATGTAATCTTCTCACCGGCCATATTTTAGTGTGATTTAGATCATAGCATCCCCTCTCTTCTGTATTTCCCCTTCACTTCTATTATATTCCCTCTTTAAATGGTATCACAGAACTGTGTTTTACCTTTTAGAGCTGTTGTGCGCTCTCAGACCGTGGAACTGTGATCGGCTAGGAGTCCCGGATCGCCCCATCCCTCCCCTAACAACTACCCTTCTTCCACTCCCTCCCCTCCCTGTCTCCATCATTATATTTCATTCATCAGGTATCTCTAAAACCTTTACAGAAACCAGCACTAACTGAATGCGGTTCTGAGTACTAACAGTGGATGCTGTCTTGAGATCTGAATGACCGCTCGGCTAAGGCACTGTGGAATGAGTTTGTGCATGACACAAGTGTTATGCACAATTACAACCCCCACACACAATAAACTAACCCTGATTGTTGTGAAATACACAGAACCCACAGGCTGCAGATGTTGTTAAATTATTGCATTTTTTTTCTTTCATTTGAGTTTTCTGGGGTGCCAGATTTGCTAAATGTACAGAGTGTGAAATATGTGCAAATTATTAGTCTGTCTAAACAATTTAATTGGTTTACAATTTATTTAACTTGATCGTATTTGTCTAATTGTCATGCCATTGATTTTATTTCTTAACTTTTCCTGCAATAAAAGGAAATAAGAGAATCCACTTCCCAGCTAACCAAGAATGTTCTCCAAACTTTGACTAACGTTCTATAAAAGTTCTCTCAAACGTAAGGATGTTGCATTAACATTAAAAGAGCATTTTGTCAATGTTATATGTTGTTGGTAAACATTCTAATATAAAACATTGTTTTACATTGTAAGTAGAATGTTTAAAAACATTGGGAAATAATGTTTCTTATATTTCTTGTAACAATACAATGATCAGTTACTTACTTATGCAGCAACTGACCAATCAGAATTAAATGTTTTATAGTACAGTGTAATAAGTAGGGATATTATATTATCTGATGCTCTATTACATGTTTGTGTTTCATCACGTTATGATAAGAAGCGTAACAACATATTTCACACTCAGTGCAGTTATTTTTCCTCTGGAGGTTACATAAGTCTAACCTTCCTCTGCCCTGCATTTCTTCTTCATGGCAGCATGGAAATCCCTTCATTTCTTCCCTTGCCCTCTAACCTCACCTTTCAAAATGAAAGAATCTTGCTAGGTTTTGTCACTTTTGACAAAAGGTTTTGTTAACAGGTCAGAGGAGCTTCTGGGTGGTAATAGGCACTGATTGAACATGCTGTTGTTTGCACACCCTTTCATGTACAGAGCCGTCACCTTAAATCCTTTATTGATTATGTGAAGCTACATGGCTGTGCTCAGTCTGTCTGGCTGACATGATGCATCGCTTCTGTTTTGGCTGAAGGGTTGAAGCAAATCACTGAAATCCTGATTGATGGCATTTTCTTATTTTTTGGAATTGTTAAAAATTATTTTTAGTTAAAAAGTAATTCAGATACAGATATCTACTAAAAACAGCTTAAACAGCTTGAGATCAGCTTAAACTTGCAAATTGACTTCTGATTTAAGCAGTTTTGTCAGCATGAGCCAGATATAAATCCTAGCATTTATATCAGCTACTAATTGAAAAAAAGTTATCAAGATGGTGATCTCTTTAAAGAGATCACAAAGAGTAGACACAAAGAGTCTAGTTAGTGTATACTGTAGTTCAGTGGAGGGACTTTTATTGTGCTTTTATTTTACAGCAGCTCAATGCATTGCAGAGCCCTTAAGAGCCTTTAATAATGATTGATCGTTGCTCTCATTCTCTCTCTTTATGCTATGCTGAGTTTTGTCTCTTGATCATCCTCTCTCTCTCTCTCTCTCTCTCTCTCTCTCTCTCTCCCTCTCTCTCTCTCTCTCTCTCTCTCTCTCTCTCTCTCTCGCACACTCTCGCTCTCTCTCTCTCTCTCTCTCTCTCTCTCTCTCTCTCTCTCTCTCTCTCTCTCTCTCTCTCTCTCTCTCTCTCTCTCTCTCTCTCTCTCTCTCTCTCTCTCTCTCTCTCTCTCTCTCTCTCTCTCTCTCTCTCTCTCTCTCTCTCTCTCTCTCTCTCTCTCTCTCTCTCTCTCTCTCTCTCTCTCTCTCTCTCTCTCTCTCTCTCTCTCTCTCTCTCTCTCTCTCTCTCCTCTCTCTCTCTCTCTCTCTCTCTCTCAGCATATGCGAGAGGCTGCAGAGAGGAGGCAGCAGCTAGAATTAGAGCATGAACAAGCCCTGGCCGTCCTCAGTGCCAAGCAGCAGGAGATTGACCTTCTGCAGAAGGTGAGAGGTCAGGGTTCCTGTCCACACCAGCCCCTGGGACCATCTCCTTCACAGACCAAAGTTTATAGTGACTTTGTGGTGGTAAAACGGTACAGTAGACCACCTTGGACAAGCAAGAAACCAGCTGTCACATTAGAAGTATCAGTTTCACACAGGGGTGTTGCATATTGTACACACTGATAGATTCTGTAGATTTTGGTTTCTTCGGGCATGCAGGAATTTTCTGATATTTGAAACTCATTTAGAAATGTCTTTTTTAATCTTTTGTAATCATATTTAGACTACATCCACATTAGTGCACTTTAATATGGAAATGCATGAATTTTGTCTTTCATTTGGTCTTCTTTGTCCAGCGTCTTTTTTAGAAATTCTCTTCAAAGTGGATTTTATTGACAGTAATAATTTAATATCCTAGTAATATAGTTAAAATGAATCACTATAGAAAATAATAGTATAATACTTCTATGATGTTTTAAGATGGAAACTCTGGGACAAGAGTAACACACTAAAGTCTGTACATAAACGCTATTTGAAAAATAGCTAAATTAAACCGTAAAGGCAAGGTTCTTTCCAAGACAGTTTCATGCAACGTTTTATATAACAGAAGAAAAGCTTTATTAAAAACCATCCCCTGGGACATAAAAGTGCCCGTTATTTAAAAAAAGACACTTGATGATAAAATCCTTCTGTCAAAGTAATCCTGACAAATAGAGATGTTTCATAAAAAAGTGTTTTAAGTAACTATTCCTCTGTGTGAATGAAGAGGATGAGCCGATTTTACTGCTCAGAGTAAACGGCTGTAATGAAACGCTGGAGTGGGTGATTGAATCTGACATCTTCTCCTAAGTGTGAGAACAATGTTGCCTGCCAAAACGTTTGACTTATTGTCTGTGATTACAGCATGGACCACTGCGATTAGACAGAAAAAGCACCCGGACAGTAACAAACATGCACTTACCAGGAAAAATCAAGAATAGATTAGAAGAAGAATAGATAGAAGTTAAGTGTTGTTCATTCATTGTGTGTTGATTCTGCACATGCAGAGTCTCAAACAGATGTTTCTCTATTTATGTGGGACTAAATGTTGTCTTCCGCAGCTGCTTTCGGTTACAGTTAATGACCCTGCATTGTTCCCTAAAGTTTGTTTAACCAAAACCTTTTTGGAGTAGATGGATAAAACTTACCCAATAAACAAGTAATACACAGTAATGGATGGATCTGACATTAGTATTTAATAAGATCTGGTTTACAGCGCTTTGCTAGAAAAATGGCCAAACTTACATACATTTAATCGATTTGACTGACAATATAATCCGAACCAGCCTGCTTTTATATGTTTTATCAATTGTGCGTTCCCTGGAATCGAACCCAGGACCTTGGTGTTGCGAGCACTAGGCAGCTACGCTACAACTGCTAGTAGAGATACATTTTTGGCCACCACAGTATTGGGATTATGCCATTATTAATAACTTTCATGTATGTAATGTTTTGATGTCATGTTTAGGCTCAAGTTGAGGCTAAGAAGGAACACGAAGGCGCTGTCCATCTGTTAGAGGTGAGTAACGTGCACATGTCTGCGATCACATGCACGTGAATTTGCATTTAAGCATTCATTTCTAATCGTGCTGGTTAGCTCGATTCGTTAAGCTGTTTGTTAAAGTACGGCACATTCAACCTGCACCATCATATATTGTATCATATAAGTAGTAAACCTAGGTGCCGTATTAGTCACATCTTAACATTCACCATTTTATTACATCTCGAGTTATTCAGTTGCTTCAACCGCATACATTATTTTTCAATTAAAAACAACAACATGTTCTCCTGTGAATCTCCTCGCCCACCAGCTTCCATTTTCATCTACCTGTGGCAAATTAATAAACAGTTCATATCTCTGACACACATTTAAACATTTAATGACTTTGTTTTGATTTGTTCTCTTATTGCTGTCATTATTTGTCAATGAATAAATACTGTAATGATGTTTGGGTGACCTCAAGAGCTGTGCTTGAAATGCTTGAGTAACACTTTACAATAAGGTTTTATTTGTATAAATCAGTTTATGCATTTGCTAACACGAACAATGTATTGTTAATATAAATACAATTGTTCATTAATAGTAAGTGATAGTAAATGTTCATCGGCTATTAACTTACCTTAGCAGAAATGTTAGATTTTTAAATGTATTAGTATATTTTGACATTTACATTAACTGACTAATTAATAAATGAATTATTGAATTATTAATAAATGCTGCAAAAGTATTGTTTATTGTTAGTTCATGTTATCTAATTTAGTCAACGAATGTTAACAGCTGGAACCTTATTGTAAAGCGCTGCCAATGCTTGTGTGCGCAACTGTGATTTATTTGGTTTCTTACATCTCTTGTCACTCTGTTACTGGTCTTTTGTTTTGTTTGTTTGTTTGTTTGCATATGCAGAATCACTTGGACAGCATGCAGGTATTTCTCCTCCTCAGAGTTCTTCCTCTTCTCCCCGTGTGGCTCATTGGGGCGGTTTCTGTCACCTCCTTTAGATGTCCTGTCTTTAACATATCCACGAAAAATCTGTTAACATGCAATCAATACCTTTGATCTATATTGCTATAGATCAAATGATTGAACCCGTTTAGTTTTTAACCATCAGCCCTCATTGTCATTTTATACATACCTGACTAACACTGTTTATATGTTTGTAATTGTGAGAATAAGTCTTTACAGCCAGATATAATATTTTTTAAGCATAATTATAGTTTTAAGTGTTAAGGACATTTTTTAAGTATAGTGTATGAATGTATTTTTTATTATATAAAAAACATAAATACAATGTTACAATCATTCATATGATGTAATATAAAAACAATCAGTAATAACAATTAATCAAAATAATGAAATAAAAAATGTTTATAATGTTTATGTAATAAAAATATGTTAAATATAAACATTTAAACAAACAAAAAGCTTTTTAAAAACATTATTTTAGTATATTTTGAAATATTCATATGAATAACAGTATACATATAAACGTCCTTAAAACAAGATGAATTTTCTTAAGCAGCAGAATTGCATGAGATATTAACACTTTCAAGTAGTACATATTAAAGTCATTTTTCATCTAAAACTATTTGCCAAAGGAGTCTCGCAAATGTGTCTTGTTTTAAGGCCATTTTTGCCGTGAATAAACTCTTTCAGGATTAATTAAAGCTCTATGAGTTTAACTTCCTTTTTGGTTTTTAAGTTCCCTCTTATCCCCTCATGCCTCTTAGGAGACAGTGTTTCTGATAAAACAGAAGCTTAACACAAGAGATAAATGAAGATTAAGATGACCTCTGTGGTTAAACATGAAACACTACAATTTAAACACAATCTGTTTTGTTTCAGTGCTGTTAGAGTTTCTCATTCCTCACTGCTCCTCTGTTCTGATGCATGAGACCTGCTTTGTGTTTCGCGGATATGTGTGTTTTAAAAACCATCAGAGATGATAAAATGGCTGATGGATTGCAGAACCTGATGCGTCTCCCTTTTCATCCGAACTTCCTTTTATTTTCTTGCCTTTTTTAGTGAGTAATGTGGGTTTCAAGTATCTTGTAAGCAAGTAACAGTACATATTGGCTTATTAGAATGCAAACTCACATGATCCTCAGTATTGCTGTCAAACACTATTCATGTGAGTTTTGTCAAATCATTTGGGGTTGATGGCTTTTACTGTTATTTTGGCATGTGTGGTTATCTTTTTCATGTAATCTAACCTCTCATTGCTAACTTCATGACCAAAAATGAGTTTTGTTATACAATAACAGCTGAACATGTAGATTGACTCCTGTTTTTGTTTGATTCTGTTGTGTCTCAAGCTGAGAAGTGTCCTTCACACTAAGAGCACAGTGTGGTTTTTGGTAGGAAAAACCTCCTTTCAGACATAGGCCATGCTGTAGTTTTGTAGATTGCCGTCATTGTCCTGTGCTTACCAGCATCAGTAAATGTTGCTAGAGGTTGTAGATGTCCTTCATTACTGTAGCTTTTATATGTTACTGTAGGTGTGTTATTGTAACGGACTGTATGCTGTATGTTGATAAAAGCTGTTACTAGTTATTAGTTTTTAAATGCCTGTAGTAACCACTAGAATCTTACTATGCTTTCATCAGTCAGAGAAAACACTATACATGTTTAAAATACCAATGTACCAACGTCTTTTTTCTTTCCTTCTTTTTTCTTGCTTTTTAGGCTAAAGTGAGAGAACTGGAGGAAAAATGCCGGACACAAAGTGAGCAGTTTAACCTGCTGTCAAAAGAGTTGGAAAAGTTCAGGTTGCAAGCTGGAAAGTTAGACATTCTGAGCAGCGGTCAGCAGACGGGAGGCGACTCGCCCAGCTCGCCCACCAAACACCTCTCCCAGCTCCTCAACGGCCTCGCCGCCCCCACAGGGAAAGGTACTGACCAGAGAACAGAATTTGTTGAAACTTGACTTTTTAATTCGTCCTAAAAGATGTATAGATTGTTGATCCAAAGATATTATTTTGTCATCATTTATTCATTCCCATGTGATTGAAAACCTGTATATGAGTCCTTCTTCTGTGAAACACAAAAGACATTATTTAAAAAAATGCTCAGTGTTGTTTGGTTAGGAGCGTTCTTCAAAATATATTTTTGTGTTCTTTAGATAATGCAACACAAATCAAAATCATACAGGTTTGGAATGACATGAGGGTAAATAAATGATGAATTTTCATTTTAGGGTGAATTATATGAAGTTACAGTTAAAATAAATGTTAAAAGCACAAGATAACAAAATATGAAACAAAGTTACATTTATTTTAAACATAGTATGACTTTCTTACTTCAGCAGAACACAGAAGAAGATGTTTTGCAAATCGCTGGTTACCGGCACCCATTCACTTTCATAGTATAGACACAAAGTACAATGGAAGTCAATGGGTGCCGTTAACCAGCGTTTTGCAAAATATCTTGTGTTTCACAAAAGAAAAAGTCATATACAGGGTTTGAATGACATAAGGGTAAATTGACACAATTTTTATTTTTGGGTGAACTATTCCTTTAAGGACACTTTCAAGCAAAGTATTTCACAAAAAGATATGTGTTAGCTTTTAACAACAGGTACAATGTTGAAAAGATTCAAAATGAAAGTCTTTGGATGCTTACTGGTTGTTTACATTGATGAACTACACCTGTGGTTACCCTGTTATGACATATACATCCACTAAAGACTATTTATGCAACCACCTCCTAGGTTTCTTTCTTGATGTGCTGAGGTGATGGTGGATGGGGGTGTATGCTGGTAATGAAGCAATCAGTCACCTTTCTCTCTCTCTCACTCTTTATGTTTGTGTGAAGGTAATGAAGATCCTATAAGTAAGATCTCGGAGCTCATTCGGCCTCTGCAGATGAGTGAGGAGGAGAAGGTAGAGCTCCTGTCTGTCAAACCCACCTTCCTGTCTCGCAGCACGCCCTCCAGCCCACGACGGACTTTTCTCTCAGAGGTGCGGCCTGTCATCGCCGCTGCTGTGAGTACCATCAATCAATCCGCTCTGTTTTATTTAATGTAAAGCCTTTCATGTCAGTTTTCCTGTAATATTAACTCTTGAAAACTGTATGAACAGTTATGTGGCAGCAGTATATCTGATTTGCATTTTCCGATAGAAGTTTTTAAACTTTGATTCTGCAAAACTCATCTTGCTTTTTTATGTGCTTAATAATGATAAAATAATGTATTACAGTCTTTGCAGTGGTTACACAGACACAAGCCTGATCATTAAACTAATCCAAATGGTAACCAATAGGACTCCATTAGTTAAATAAATGCCTTGAAGTAAAACAATATGTTTGTGAGAGAACATTTTGAGATTATTTTGTGAATTAAAATGTAAACAAAAAGATCAGAGCGGTAAATTCAAATATGTTGGTATGTAAATAAATCTCACTGATTCTTGGTTGGTATGTGCGTGCATTTAAGGTTATCAGTAATAACGAGTGCATTTGAATTTCTGATCTTCTTGTTTACATTACAGTTTTGCTAAATGAGCTTAAAATATTAATCTTGATTGAAAAGTTTGAAAATAATAGTACAACAGAATCAGCAAATTGAATAGAAGGTTAAAAAAAGTAGACTCTAGTAATGTGTCATGTACCACAGTGATTTGGCCATTATGAGAATAATTACAGTATACAGTGACTGTGTGTGTGGGTGTGAATAGTCCAATCTGTCCGTTCAGACCGTTGGCGTAATCGCCCACATTATCAGATATCACACTGGAATTTTCTCTCAATTATTCCAGACTTTTATAAAAAGTTTTTCAACACATTGATTTGTTCATAGCTGTGTGTCAGGGCTGTTTTAACTGCAATACTGTGAGCTACAGTAGTAAAGCTAACCAGTAAAGCTCTGTTTTAACCCTTCTGATATCTCTTCCCTCTTTCAGATGGACAAAGAAGTCATCTCGTCTCCCAGGTCTAAGCCCAGATACACAGGCAAAGTGCGATTGTGTGTTGCTCGCTACAAGTGAGTAGATCTACTACAGCTGTTGTAACATGTTACAACAGGGCATTAGCTGTAATAATAGATTATAGCATGCCATTAGCTGTAATGATTTGTTATAGCATACCATTAACTGTAATGATTAGGTGTAACGTGGCATTAGTCATTGTAACAGGTCTGCTGTTTAGCTTTAAAGGAGTTAAGTACAACTTGAGATTTACCGATCTGTGGCCTACACTACACTGAATGGCGTACACTACACTAACTACACTAAATCTGATGCGCTGCAAAAATAATAAAATGTCAAATATACTCATCATATTTTATTTAAAAAAATAATCATAACTCAACTTCTCATCAGATTTTCACCACACAATTATCTTTGTGATAATAATCATCATGTTAATATCTATGAAAATGTAAAATAATAATAACAATAATTTATTTTTATTCATTTATTTTGCGCTTTTCTTTTGGTCAATGAACCATTTTAAAAGTATGAGTGTAGGGAGCGAGAGAGAGAGAGAGAGAGAGAGAGAGAGAGCAGTTGTAACCATTGTGGCCTTTAAAGCAAAATGTTAAACCAATGCATTACTCTACCACCACATACAATACTGGAGTGTCATCGTATGTGTACTACCAACACAATATCAGTAATCACGAGTATTAATATCACATTTATTGTCCAAATCATTATATAGTGACACCCTTGGAGGAATCAATCTATGAACGTCTTATTTATGTAACCCTGAATATGCATTTATTTCAAAACAATGTGTTCTGCAAGTTCTGCAACAAAGTTATTTTCTCTCTGTAGTTACAATCCTTATGATGGGCCCAATGAGCATCCTGAAGCAGAGCTCCCCCTGGTGGCTGGGAAGTACCTGTATGTTTATGGGACTATGGATGAGGACGGCTTCTATGAAGGTACGTCATATTATGCATACAGTGTATGTTTGATTGTGAATTTACAGCTTGTGGTGTATTTTTTAGATAATGTAACAGTTGATGGTGGAGCATCTGATACACATATATATCCAGTCTGAATACTGATATCTGTTTTTGCATTTTACTAAAGAGCTGCATTGTCTCTCTCTCTCCTTTTCTCTCTGTTATCCAGGAGAGTTGTTGGATGGGCAGCAGGGTCTTGTCCCTTCCAACTTTGTGGACTTCATGCAGGATGAGGAGCTCCCTTCGGTTCCTCTCTTGGACCGCATCAAGGAACCCTCCTACCTCAACCACAGCCCCGCCTCCATGCCGAGCAGCGCCGTGAGCACGCTAAGCACGCTGCTGTCAGAGAAGCTGGACGCTCTGGGCTCAGGTACAGGGACCGGCACCAGCAGCAGCAGCGGGGTGAGCAGCTTGGGCATGAGCATGGGGCTGGGCATGGACTTCATGGGACCCTGCAGCAACGGCACGGGCACGCTGGACATGAACATCGACGAGGTCGGAGAAGACATCGTGCCTTACCCCCGCCGCATTACCTTGATCAAGCAGCTGGCCAAGAGCGTCATCATAAGCTGGGACCCGCCGGTGGTGCTGCCCGGATGGGCCCCCATCAACGGCTATAACGTGCTGGTGGATCAGGAAGTGCGCATGAGCGTGCCGTTTGGTGGCCGCACAAAATCTTTGATTGAGAAGCTAAACCTGGCCTCCTGCACGCATCGGATCTCCATCCAGAGCGTGACAGAGCGTGGACTCTCAGATCCTCTGCGCTGCACCCTGCTGGTGGGGAAGGATGTGGTGGTGGCGCCCTATTACCTTCGTCTGGAGAACATCACGCAGGTGTCGGCGGAGCTCGTTTGGATGCCGAGCAACAGTAACTACAGTCACACGATCTTCCTGAATGATGTGGAGTATGACGTGGTGAAGCCTGGAGGGTACAAATACCAGTTTTACAACCTAAAGCCCATGACGGTTTATAAGATACGGGTGGTGGCCAGACCTCATCAGATGCCCTGGCAGCTGCCTCTCGAGCAGAGGGAGAAGAAGGAGGTGTCGGTGGAGTTCTGCACACAACCGGCTGGTGGGTGTTTTCAGCTATTTTCAAATACATACTTTGATTTTTATTGAAGTTCAATTTTTTATTGATTGGTGATATGAGAACTAGTCATCACTATGACCAAATATGAATACATTTTGAGCAGAAACAGATTTTGTGGCTGGGTTGCTATGATGGGTTGTAGTTGCTAAGGTGTTTTAACATGTTGCTGTGTCGTTGCTATGGTGTTGTTAGGTGGTTTCTAGGGTGTTTCAGGTGGTTGCTAGGTAGTTATTTACTGTCCAAAGGTGCCCACCACAATCTTTCTTATATTCTGGTCCCTCTTTCAATATGAGTGTTTCGAGACTTATTTTTGTAATCTGATTTTAATATTAAATAATCTAGATCTACTAAAAAACACTCATTGCCATTGTCCTTTTCGCGCTGTTAACGTTTACATGAGGTGAACATTGTGTGCGCTGTGAAGAAAGATTAGGCGCTGACACACTGTTCACAGCTCCTGCTGTAAATATCTGCTGTGATATCTATATGCAGAACTCACAGCTGTCAGCATTAGACATATAACCGTAATGTTTGATGTGTGCCTGTAAATTACCACATATCACTGGTGTTTTTTCTTCCTTTTTCAGGATAGCAAAGTAGATATTTATGTGAAATAGCCTAAATTAATAGATTAAAAAATAAAACATGTATGATATTTATATAATACATATTCTTTTTATATAATTATAAAAAATAAAACCAGTAATGGGTTTGCAAATTGAGTTTAAATTAAACTGTCATTCGTATGCTAGACCAAATGTTGATTTGTAGACATTTTTGCAATCCCTGCCTTTATTATTTTGCAAATATATATATAAATTATATATATATATATAAAATTTGTTTATTAACATCAGTATTATTTTAACATCAGTTCAGTAAAGGTACTGTAGAAGAAGCCTTTTTCATGCAAGGGTATATATCAACATATGTGTATGTGTATGTGTATGTGTATGTGTATGTGTATGTGTATGTGTATGTGTATGTAATGTATATGTGTGTATATATGTGTATATATTGTGGTATTATGCATCATAATATACATGGTATTATATATATATCATAATAATATGAAAAAAGACATTAACAAAACTTACTAAAGATAATTGACACTTGACCCCAGTGTACTGTACTGTATTCATGGAAAGTCTCCTGCTGTAGTAAGAGACTGAGAGTTTAGAGCTATAATGAGCTTCTTACCCTAGAGAGACTCTAGACAAGCACATGCAGCTGTGATTAAAACAACCCTATGGCAAGTTACTGTAATGTCTGCTCCTGTTTTCATACAGCACCTATTAAGCAGACATCTACCGGAGATGTTGATCCGCTGAGTTGCGTTTTTGCATCTCTTCATCTTGATGTTTTTCCCCACGGACCCAGAGAACGCCTCATTTCTAGCTTTGGAGAACAGACGAAAGACGAAATGAATGAATGCATGATGAATGGAAATGGGCCGAGCGTTTGCCGCAGTAGGGAAGCAGAGCGAGTGAAGATGAAAAGAGAGAATCAGAAAGCATATGAGGAAGGGTGGGGGAATGAGGGGGATGCCCAGAATTCTGCTTCTAAAGGGAGTCCTCGTTCCCACGCACGTACAGACGTATACACACTCCTTGCAGTGCCAAAAAGCAGAGCCGACGTGCATATAAAGATGATTTTAGTCAGTGCCAGCTTTTTTCTAGTTGATCCTGAGGGTGACAGCTATTGTCCAGACTGAAAATGAGAAGGTGTCAGGACCCACAGGCCACTGTAATGCTGTGGTCCTCAGCGGAGCCAATGATTGTTATTAATGACTTGACATGAAGTCAAAACAAAAATAAGTTTTAATATATATGGGATATATACGAATAAATATATATATATATATATATATATATATATATATATATATATATATATATATATACAAATGATTCTGAATGATGCAGATAAGAGTTAATTCATCAGATGGATTTTTCAGAATAAACTTTCAATTAAATAAAATACCAAACACAGAATATAGTTTGTGACATATGATTTGGTGTTAATCTCTTTTGCTGTTTACAGTGCTGGAACCATGTTTAAACATCTTTCAAGCATCATTTATGTTCTAAATTTCCAGCAGCAACAAAAACATTAATAAAACTTAAAGGGGACATAAGATTTTTTTGCATTTAGTTAGGTTTCTGGCATTTTCACAGGTCTTTATTCTGAAATAAAAACGCACAGCCAGTTTTTTATGAACTATCTCAGTCTATAACTTCATCCAGCAAGCTTTTTTACAGTCGGTTTCTGTGTGATAGCTAGCTATTTAAATAAAACCACTTCCGAACCATATTTGAAGCAAAGTGTGTTACAGACATTTTATGAAAACCCTAAAGAATCATACCAACTTGTGTAAAATCTGATGTCTCCTTTAAAGAAATGTATGTAAATATCAAGCCACATTCAAGCCGGTAATCAATATTACAGAAGCACCATCAGCAACTGTGTGTACCGAACCCTGAAGAGAAATTACATGAGAACCGTCACCTCCCATGAGCTACATTTCCAAAGAACACCAGCCTTTTCTTAAAACTGGAAACAGTCCAACTTTAAACTCAAACAAGAGGTGCGAAAATAGTAGGTGCTGTCTCCCACCCTGCCCATCTCGGTAATTGTGTTTAATTGATGCATTAATTGATATGGAACGTTCATTAAAGGAAGGCCACGGATGATGGAACGGCTCCTATTGCAGATTATTGAATTTCCACTACAGTGGAGTGCATTCCTCAGGACATCTTGACGTCTGGAGATAAATGAACCCTCGGTCTAGTCTGCGCATCACGTAAGGGGGATGTGTAGGGTCCTGTAAAAGGCGTAAGCCTATATGTGGGCTTCCCTGTGGGGTAGCGGAGGAGACTTTCATTACAGTATGTGACGCTGGGGGCATCTGTAGGCGTTTAACCGTGTGGCAGCATCAGCCTGAGATGAAAGTCAGATGGGATAAAGACGGCCTTTGAGTTGTTTTCAATTAAACACCATTGATCCAGAAATGACATGATCCAAGTTTAGCTCCACCGCTTTGCAGAGACACTCGGTTCCGTTCATGACATCTTTGGACCGGGCAGAGCCCTCGCTTCGATCAGTCAGGGGTGGGCATCGGTTAAGCTCTCTTCGTCTTGATCTGTCATGCTGGGCCGGCGGAGAGATCAGTGTGGATTAGTACGATCCATGAGGATCAAACCTGTGGCTCTCTGGAATCAAGCCAAGATAACTTGTCTCAGTTAGATGTTTAATAGTGAGAGGTTGTCATTAAGCAAGAATCTGTGAATTCTGTGAATTGCTCTTGTTTTGATGCATTATGTTATGTTGCTTTATATGTTAAACAGTTGTGATGTTAAGTGTATGTGTGTTGTAGGCGTGAGATTGTGTGGCTCTAATGCTGGCTATCACATATAACGTTTATGATTAAGACCAATCAGCCCACATATCATGAGAGTGCTGACATAGGCGAATAATGTGTGAAAGTCTGTGGCCAGCTGGCGGCTCTTTCATCTGTGTAATGGGCACACGTGCCTCCCACACATTAACTCAACCATTACACAGGCATCATGGTTTCTACACGGGCATTTTGCAGATGAAGTTTAGGTGATGCATTGTATAATTGAGCACATAAACTCATGAGTCTTTTACAATTTTGTGTTTTTTATCTTTTGTGTTCTCGCAGGCCCTCCGTTACCTCCTCAGGATGTGCAGGTTCAGTTGGGACAGTCTCCTGGTGTCTTGCAGGTTCGCTGGAAGCCCCCTTCTCTTACACCTACCGGCACCTCCAATGGAGCCTGTGTTCTTGGCTACATGGTTTGCACTAAAGGGCAAAAGGTGAAGTCATGTTGTTTTCTTTACTATAAAATCAATCATTTGCACCTAATAGTTACAGCTTATATAGAACATTTGAACAATTAGAGACTTTGTTTTAGGCAAAAATATCTATATTAATATTTATCTTATTTCTAGGACTCATTATTTCAGAGATCATGAGATTTTGCAGAATAGAAAATAGAAAATTCTTGAAATAATAGAAATAATAATAGAAAATAGTTTAAATTACAACTTTAAATTTTTGAAATCACTAAAAGAGCCATAAAAGAGTGACTGGATGAGTTGTTGGAGGTATATAAATTTCATACAGTACATGGTCTACTGCTGCGCTTTCTAGGTATCTGCAAGTATTAAGAATGCAATTATTTAATTCTGCTCACTGGCGCCATCTCATGACTACGTCTGTCATTGACCAGCAAATGACCCAGTGTGCAGTGTTACATAATGCAGATGTTTATATAAGACATTTGGTTGGATCAAAAACACATAAGATTATATTAGCCACTTATTGCAAAACTAAATTGTTCATAAATGTACCTCTGAGATTATTTGAGAAAAGATGTTATATAGGTGAGACAGATGAAATATGATAAAACTAGATTCTTAATCTGTTGATTGGTTTTAAAATTAAATGATTTTCCATCCAAAGAATGTTTATAAATGTTCTTAGGAATTAATGGAATTAAATTATGGCTGCATAATTTCATAATAATTATTGCAAACTTTAAAGTGTTAAAAAGTTTTTTTCATTTTTTAACATAAAAAATATATGTTACTGCACATATCGAGTATACAAATAACAATGGACCATCCTAACTACAATTTGTTTTATTTAAAAAATATGATTAAAATGTTTCTGTATTTTTTTTTTCTTTTTGTTTATTGTTATGAAAATTTGTCAAATATTTATTCTTTAGTCTTAGACCTTTCCATCAATATATAGTTTGTCATGATTAGATTAGAATCAACTAAGAAATACTGAAGTCAATAATGAATTTACGTAGGTAAGGAACAGTTAACAGGTTAAAAATATATATACTTTGTGTTTTTTCTTGTAGAACAGAAATAAACCTGACTGTTGAGGCCTGCAAAGACACATTTATTTATGCTGTAATTGTTTTGTTTGCTTGTTGGTCTGTTTTCAGATAGCAGAGATCATGTACCCCACAGCAGATTATGTTACGGTGGACCTGAGCCGTATCCAGTGTCTGGAAGCGCGGGAGGTCGTCGTGAGAACAATATCAGCACAAGGAGAGTCGCAGGACTCTTCCGTGGCCGCCATTCCACACAACTTCCTGGTTTCTCACCCTCATTCACACCCACACCTCCATTCTCATCCTCCGCCTCACCCCCAGCCTCATTCTCAGTCACACCCTCCCCCTTACCCGCAAGCCTACCCCTCAACCCACCCGCAGCCACACGTCCAGCCTCACGGCGTCCCACCACCCCAACCGCCACACCCTCCTCCTCACCCTCAACCCCCTCATCCCCACCCTCAGCATCACATCCACCCATCACCCTCCCAGTACCCCATGTCTAAACCCAAACTCCTACCAAGTGCCAGAGACCCCCATGCCAAAGAGCCAGAGATGGGCAGGCGACTGGGGCAGCCCTGGGAGCCTCATCCCCGGGCCCCATCACCCTTACCGCACCCATCGCACCCGGGGCACACGCTAGAGCCCCCTCACATAGATGGCCGGCGCTCACCCTCCCCACAGAGGATCTTGCCGCAACCTCAGGGAGCACCTATTCCTAACAACGTTGCTCGTGCAATGGCCCGACAAGCGGCGCAGAGGAACCCTCCGAACAGCAGGGTGAGTCCAAAATTAATCCTATAAAGCAGCATGTAGCAAAAGTGGCACGGGCTTGTTAGGTTAGATGAAGTAAAAAATAATAATCAGTTAATCTGTTCATACAAATAATATGATGGTTGTGATATTTTTTTCCTACACTGATTTAAAGTTCTAATAATCAAATACTCAATTATAGAATATATGGATAGTTGACAAATAAATATGTGACTGTGTGACTATGGTGTGACAGCAAAAATGTAGAATAAAATATACGAAAGGCATGAGAGATTTATCTTCATTGCTGGAGTTACAAATAGGATGATAAAGATTCATCTGAATTGTTAATTGTTATTTTTTTTCTACTTTTTTTGTGTGACACCATAGAGGATATAGACATTTATCAACTACCCATATGGAAGAAGGAATTTTATTTGCTTGCTTTACATAACTTTGTTTATTACTAAGTAACTTTGTTTGTTATTTGTTATATTAACTTTATTTGCTAACTTATTTGCTGGGTTATTTTATAGCTCTTGACTTATAGCAAGTTGAGATAAAATATTAAAAAATATTCTTAATTATTGGTGACTGACAGACAAATGTAAACAACTAGACGACCACAATTATGAATGACATTTTTTATTGTATTTATACGTTTTTATACTGCATATTACAATTCTGTTCTGTCATTTTTAATGTTTTTAAACAATTGCCCGAGTGCATTTAATTACTTTTAGTGGCAGATATTGCTATACCTTTGATTGGCCAATATATAATATTACTAATAATAAAAAATAATTATTAGCCAAAACTTTTTGAGAGATTGCCCGATACTATTGATTCTCTGATATTATTGATTGTCTAATACTGATAATTGTCCGATACTGGTGATTGTCTGATAATGATGATTGGCCAGTATATATCAGTGCTTTACTATAGGTAACAGCTGTGATCTGTTTCAGGTTGAGAGGAGGAACATCTTCAGCGAGAGGGGTAATGTTTTGCACTCATTAAACTCAGATGAGGAAGAGGACGGGTACGACTCGCCTCACATCAGACGAAGAGGAGCTTCCGTGGATGAATTTCTCAGAGGCTCTGAGCTGGGCAGACATGTGAGCTTAAAGATCATCAATGCTCTCAATTGCTCTTCCAGTTCCTCATGACCTCACATGAATCATGAATATTTCTCTTTTAGCATCATCACTACAGTCACAGTGAGGATTACTACACAGAGAGCAGTCGGGGTTCAGATCTGTCTGACATCATGGAGGAGGATGAAGAGGAGCTGTACTCAGAGATGCAATTGGAAGAAGGACGACGACGCAGCATCAACTCGCACAACACGCTTAAGGTATGGAACAGACACCCTACGGGTCGCCGTCTGTCTTGGGCGTGGGCCACAGGGCCGCAGGCTAGAGGCTGGGACAGACGGAGGGGGATGGAGTATGCCGTGGTGTGTAGGGGTCCTCAGGGGGAGTTTTTGTCATATAGTTAGGTGGGATAAGATTCTTCAACATTAAAAGCCGAGTTTAGGATCTTAACAGGTCACCCCATCCTCAGTCTCTCCTGGGTCCTAAAGGCGGGTGGGTTTGCACTGCCGAACTTCTACATGAACCATTTAGCTAGCTTTGTATAAGCCTGTTCAATCATACAAAGCACAATACATCTGAATGGCTTAACTGCAAGCGCATTGCATGAGTAGAAGATCTGATATGCTTTCATGCTCTCCAGCTGTTTGCAGTTTTAGGTATTGCATCACTATGCATTTGTATCTACTAGATTTAGATCTGGATTACTCTATGTTACATTGAGTAGATTTGGAGCTTGTTACTCTCAGAGTTTACTGTGTTTATATACAGACAGGATCAAAGAGATTATTTAGAAGATCCCTATATAAGTACAGATTAATCGCACATGTGTATTTGTTTGCCGTTGCCTGAAAGTGGACCTCATGGATTATTATAATGCCATGATTTGATATTTGTTTGATCATTAGTGACTAACCACTATTTGGTTTGTATTTGTATATTGCCTAATGTTTAATGTAAAATCTTTTTGTGGGATAAACTATATCATCAGTTAAAATGCACATATCATTCCAGGGGCATTTTGGGAATCTCATTTAAGTAAAGTTTGCTTAAATGACACGATTATTCACTTTTGGTTATGTTTGTCTCATAGTTATACTTTTGTTAAATTTTACTTTTCTCAGTGTAATTTTCAATTTTGTAAATATCTGTCTCTTCATGAAAAATGTTTATTATTGTTAAGACTTGCTTATTTCTTTATTTTGAAAATAGTAAATAGTAAATCTAATACAGTATGATGCAGGGTTACAAAAGAATATACACCACTGTATATATGAATATATGAGCAATAAATGGTATGTTGTATTTCAGTTTTTGTCATTTTTGTTTTGAATTCTTTGAATCTTTTTTTTTTTGGAATTTGGAGACCTGAGCGGCCATTGGAATTGTGGTATGCAACACATTCTCTAGACTATATGTATCTGTTTTTGGGTGTGTTTTTAGTGTAGTGAACTGCAAGTTCAGCCCTGATATCAAGATCAAAATCTGAATTTTTAGGTGTGTCAAAGTCAGTTTTGTATTGTAAAACAATAAAACTAAGATATCTGTCAGTTAAGCATCAATAAAGTGATACTAAAAAATGTATAGATTTCCACTTAGCAAAATGTTAGATGAAAGATCTTTAACAATACTTTTTTTATCCAGGTCACTGGCCCACAATGAAATACTTAGTCACAATTAGCTTGGCAGACAAACCTCCATTTTGTTTCTGTTTGTTTGTTTTATTCATTTTTAGTAGTCTGTAGATTTTTTGTCATATTCCTTTGATTACCTGTTGTTAATTTATTGATTTATTAATGTCCTGTGTTTGATGAATTCTCATCTCAAGATTTTTGTTGGATTGTGCTTCATCCCTGAGTTGTCTGAATTTGCCCCGCATACTGTATGCGATATTTCCCATTTTCTGTATGGTTTGCATTTCCTTACGTCTTCCGTCAGCAGATTCCCTTCCGTTGCATGTCACGTCCATCATGGAATGAGACTGCATGCCCTGCATTCGGCCATGACCTCCGATAACTAATTCTGTCTTTATTTTGTCTTCTTTTCCCATTTTGTTCTATTTGCACACTGTTTTATCTTCTCTGCCTGTTCTTACACCATCAATCAAAACTTGCCAAAAACAATCCCGATTATAACTAATTGAAAAACCTCAAAATGTAATTTTGGCTCAACCTCCCTGGCCTCCAAAAGGCGTATTACAGGCGTCAGGACCTCGCCGCAGAGCGGGACAGTTGGGACCTCCAGCGAGAAGTGGTACGGCAGCGCTCCTTGCGCTCCCACAAGCGGCTCCACAGCATCCCGGAGGTGGCGGAAGAGGATCCAGACACCGGGGTCGAGGGTCAACGTCTGCGTTTTGAGGAAACCCGTCCGGGCACGCCGTGCAGGAGCCCCCGCGCCTGTCTCCAGGACTCGCGGCAGCCGAACCACCTCTCGCCTACCAAATGCGTCCGCAGGCTGCAGAGACAACGCTCCTCTCCGCGATACAGCTCCATAGATGAGAGGGCTCCCGGAGGTCCGTGCTGGAGCAGCAGCAGTAGCAGACAGACCACCAAGAGCCCTGACAGCGGACTTGACTGTGGCAGCGAGGAGGAGGGCTCGCTCGGATACCGGGGAGGGTACCATTCATACACGGGAGGCAGTCCGCTGCGGGTGGGGTCCGGCCCCAACATGCGGATCATCCACAGCGAGGGGCCGGCGGAGCGACGTGCCCTGGCCGCCGGAAGGAAAAGGGCCCTGACTCGACAATGCAGCGTGGAGGAGGACTTTCTGGATGTCATTCCGGAGACGAGGAGCATGCGGGAGTCGTACCATCATTACCACTATTATCCACATCATCACCATCCTCACCGCAGGTTCCAGAGCGAGGGCAGGCTGACCGAGGTTGGCAGGACCTATCACAGGGACATTAGGGCCTACTCTGTTGCCAGGCTCAACAGAGCAATGGATGAACCCCTGGTGTGTGTCTCCTACCCCTCCTGTCATCATTCCGTCCTCTTCTCATCCACCAGCTGCTTTATGTTCCCATTGACAAGCAATACAGCCATTCTTTTTTTACAGTGTTCCACGCAGTCTCTCATTTTTTTGTTTGTTTTTTTGTCTTTTTCGCTAGATGTTGCTTAAATTTATTATGATATTCTTTTGTTTGTTTCTTTTATATTGTGTTTTGTTTTGGGGGATGTGTTATGTAGCTATGCAATCTTTCTTGACTTTGATTTGTTTTAGATATCATGTGACTTTGTTTGATTCCTAGAGTGTCGAGTGAAATTTTTGAATGTGTAGATTTGTTTTGATTACCTAAAGGCCATTTCTGAGCGTTTCTTGTTCTTGTTTTGAAACGTTTCTCAAATCAAATGACACTATTCCTTATGTTAAAATCTACTCGTTTTAAAGTTTAAAGAGATAGTGTTTTTTTTTTCATTATTTATTCACCCTCATGTCATCCTAAACCTGTATGACTTTTTCTTTTCTGCAGAATACAAAATAATATATTTTAAAGATTGATGATAACCAACTAATACTACTCGCCATTGACTTCTATTGTAGACACAAAACCACTGGCAGATTTTTCAAAATATCTTCATTTTGTGTTCCACAGAAGAAAAAGTCTACAGGTTTTGAACAACATGAGGATGAATAAATGACAGAATTTTTATGGATAATTTTGGATGATCTATCCCTTTAAGGAGATCAGGGATTTCTAGTAATGCTAATTTAGCAAGGTCTGCTATAAAAATGTAAACAAATATTCCATATTTGTTGGGACCTAATGACAGTGTAATTATATTTAAAAAATTCTTTACTGGTCAACTAGGTGTTGTATTCGCTTCAATGTGTCTATGGCCCTGACTGCTAATGTCATATAGATCATACACAATAGGTACATTTACCCAACATGTAACATACTGCAGCACACAAAGTCTATTCAAAACTGATACCGAGCAGAACAAAAACCAAAATGGTCTTTAGCTAAGCATCTGATTTCTGCTAAAACCCTGCTCATGTTGTTGTCAGAGTTTGTTTATGTTAAATGTTTTGCTGGGTTCATCCTCCTTGTTTTAAATCTCTAGAATCTTGTCTTAAAGAAGTACCAACTTTTTATTTTGGGGTTGGTGGGAGTCCATTTTCAATAGGATATCAATTCTTTAAGACGCCACAAGTTTTGATTAACATTTTAATGTTTGCTCTTGAAGATTTTAGGGAACTCTCCCTCAGCAGGACGCTCTGATCGACTGGACCATTCGGGCCGTAGGACGAGTCACGGCTGCCCGCCTCCTCAGAGACGGCCGATCAACGTTCCTTCTATTGGTTAGTGCGGTCACATGATGCCTGGGCTCTTCCTACCTTCCTCAGTCTGAGACACACCCATTGTCTTTTCTTAATTCCCCCTCCCTTTTTTTCCCTACATACAGTATTATGGTGACAGTTCTGGTGTCAATAGGCCTTGAAGATGAATCCCAGCGTTTTGGTTGAATCTGTGGCGTTAATATCGCTTCTGATTCTCAAGTGATTTAATAAGTGGTACTCCAAACAGGCCACTCCATCACCTACAAAATCATCATTATTTTAATCATTGCTGTTTTACGCTAGAGCGACTCTGCCATAAGCAACCATAAACCATGTCAGCTGGCTTTCAATACTGTTCTAAGATCAGTATGTCATTTATGGCTTGTAATGCTAAAAAAGGGCATCCTTGATCCTAAAACATTTCCAGAGAGCATCATAATCCACAGCTCACGACTTGGCAGTGGGGGTGTGTCTGAAATACTAAAAATGGTTGGTGTTTCCATAGAGATCACCGTGGAGAATAACAGTGAGGGGAGTGAGGGGAACCTCTCACCTAAGGATGATGTTTACTATACCAGTGTAGCCCGCCGCAGGAATTGGTCCTCACAGCGAACAGAGCACCGATATGGTATGTGGCGTGGCTTCTCCATGGAAAAATTCATGAAAAATACCATAACAATTCGACCTTATATTTCAGGAGTATCTTGATTACAAGAAACAGGAGAATAGAAACTGCCTAACATCATGTATAGTAGACATGCTAGGCAGAAGAGACGTTTGTGATAGCTATACAGTGACCCCAAAAAAATTGGATATATAGAAAAGTGTTGTTGGATTAGACTGCAATTGTTATTTATTTTGCAGAGAAGGGTTTTAGAAAAGCATGCACAAAATGATGTCTAACTTTGATCAACATCTTCGCTGTTTTTTCAAATATTTTTCATACAAAAACAAGATTTTGTATGCATGTTGCATTAGTCTGTTTGGAGTATAAACTGAAGCTTAGCTTTGAGAAAGATTTAAGAAAGCCTCCAAAGACTCAGCAAATAATAATAGAAAAACTATACAGATAAAACTGTAGTCAGTGTATGCTTTATTTCCTGTGTTTTGTTCTAAGCATTTGTATATGGAATAAACCCATTTAGCCTGATTTAATCTAGTTTGGCTTATGGCCACTGTGTTTTTAGTGCAACCTTTTTAATTTAGGACTAGGATGTAACATAACCATAACCATTAAATGTTTGTGTAGGCTTTAATAAAAAGGTTAATGTGTTGAAACATTACTAGAGGCAAATTGTGATCTTAAACACTTTTGCT
This sequence comes from Beaufortia kweichowensis, assembly GCA_019155185.1. Classification (NCBI taxonomy): domain Eukaryota; kingdom Metazoa; phylum Chordata; class Actinopteri; order Cypriniformes; family Gastromyzontidae; genus Beaufortia; species Beaufortia kweichowensis. Next base: position 10,346,948 of record CM032806.1, read on the forward strand.
TCATTTTTGTTCATTTATTTGTACACTTTTATATTTTCTTCTTATTTTCTTTTATGTATTCTTTTATTCAATTGATTAGGTTTAGGTTGTCAGTTTAGGCATAAGCGTTTCGGTTTCTTCCTTGTGTGCTCATTGTGTGGCCTAAAAACACCAGGCAGTGTTTGTGATGACTCTCCACCCCCCAAATTGCTTTCCTTGTTGTTTATACCATCATTTATTGAGCATGAGTGTGAATGTATGTGTATAGTTGGATTTTGTAAGCGTTTTTAAAGACTGCTTGCCTGCACATGTTCATCTTAAGCTGCATGGCTCACTTCTGTCAGCTTTACTTACAGTTTAGTGGAATGGTCCAGTGTTTAGTGTAGTCCTCTTAAAATTATTAGTGGTAAACTTTCGTCCGGTACTGTATGGAAGAATGCCAAAAAACAGTTTGAACTCTTTTAAAGATAATTGTTTGGATATAATTATCATATAATTTTACCTTCACAAAAACATTTTTGGTTTTCTCTAGAACACACATTAAAACTGTCACTGAAATGGTACCCCTTTAAAAAGTACAACTTTGCCCCTTAAGAGTGAATATAAGTAGCTCTTACAGGTGCCTCGAAAATACACATCTGTACCTAAATGGTACTTATTAGGACCTTTTTAATGGATGCGGTACCCAGTGACAGCTTTTGTAATTTTTTTGACAGTGTGTTGTAATTTTGGAAAGAAAATGTATTACGTTCATATGTCTAATGTCTTAAAGTATTTACTTGATTTGTAGTGGATCATTCCAGTAAGTTGTTGCAAGTCTGCAAGGTGTGTTTTCACAGTAAAACAGCAATGTTTTTATCCCTTTCAGTTTTCATGCATGACAAATCTTTTTAATATGTTTATATTACCGTCCTGATGATTTTACTGTATAGAGGAAATTACATTTCATGGTATGATCATTATATTATATGGTGTGACATTTTCATCAGGTGTGATTAGCATTTTTATAAAATTATTATGTTTATATCTAGTTTTTGAAAAAAAATGTATCTTTGTGTCCATTATTTAGAATGGAGTGATGCCTCTGAGGGCAGGCAAATGAAATAATGACTCTGGGGTATGTGTGTAGCAGAACTTGCCATGTCCTCTTTACAGATGGGTATGGAGGGCGAGAACGGAGGTCTCCAGATTACTATGAGTCGGAGCGAGAGGATCTGCCACGATTATTTGTGGCGATGTTTGACTACGACCCCCTGTCCATGTCTCCCAACCCTGATGCTGCTGTGGAGGAGCTTCCATTTAAAGAGGGCCAAATCATAAAGGTTAAAACTTAACAGACAAGTATATAATAAAATAATGAAATAATATCAGAACTGTAAAACACTTGAGAAGTGGATTTAGATGGTCCGGCTGTGTCATGCAGGTGTTTGGAGAGAAGGACACAGATGGATTTTACCGGGCAGAGATCTGTGGCCGCAGGGGACTCATTCCCTGTAACATGGTCTCAGAGATCCAGACCGATGATGAAGAAATGATGGACCGACTGCTCAAACAGGGTTTTCTGCCTCTCAACACCCCCATTGAGAAATTAGGTAAATGCGGATTTATTTCTATCGTCAAAGTAGCTTGTGCTGGGCTTGTACTTCATTTTTCCCTCTTCTCTCTTTTCCTGTTCATAGTATTTCTTACCTAGTATTTTTTATCTGTGCCTTTTCCTGCCTTTATTCTTTCCTCTCACTCTCTTTCAATTTTTCTACTTCCTCTTTTCTTTTCAAGTGAACTGTAATAGGTTCAGAGATGGCCGTTCAATTAACCGCAGGTCCCGGAAATCCAAGAGAGGTTTGTGCTCCTTCAGAGTTTCTTCAGAACTTCTTTATCATCTTTGATCCTCTTTTTCATTTAAGTGCTTTTTTGTACAGTAGCTCACCTCTGAGCGCTTGAATGACACTTCAATTGTGAGCATGACTTGCATGACACTCTTGACACTTCAAACAAATGGAAAAAAATGTACTTCAATGGGATTCACACTAGGTCTGAGTGAAAATACTTTTATTTGTGTCATTTGCTAAAATGTTTTGAAAGTAATTACCAATCACTGCATATGATCAGCAAAATATTTGGGATCTGCTGCTGTTGCTTTAATGACAACATGGACTGCCATATATTTTAAACCTTTATTTCCAGATTTAGTTTATTTGCTGTTTACTATCACCCCACTGTAATCAAAACCTGTTAACTATCACCATTCCAGGTCATTTTTTATATCATGACTTGTGTATTTGCTATATATTCAGGAGAAAATGTTGCATGTATCACAGAATCACATGCAGATTAAATGAGACTTTACAAATGTTCACTTTCAAATTCTGCCTAGTCTTGCTTAATAATTTATGCATACCACAACCCTTTTCATTTCTTTCTGTCTGTCTGTTTACTGTGTAACCTGTTCTCAGAGAGGAACAAGAGGAGTGGAAGACAGCACCAGGTGTCGACGCGGAGGATGGTGGCCCTGTATGACTATGACCCCAGAGAGAGCTCTCCAAACGTGGATGTGGAGGTACGGATGGAGCCTGACTAAGATTGTCTTGTTTCACATTCTATTGATGAAATAATTGCCAAACAAATAATTATTAGCCTGTTTTGCGGCTCCTGTGTGGTTTGCGTGATGGGGAATCATCTTAACAATGGTTCACTTTGAATTTTAAGCTGGTATAGGAAAAAGTATTTTAACAAATTACACAATTACAAAATGCAACTATCCATTCGTATCAGACACATACAAAATGTTTTAATTTGTATCCACCTAACACAAGTTAGTAAAGCAATTGCTATGACAGGCAGTTTATTCATAAACCATGCTTTGCCTTTTTTGCATATTTACATCTGTTAATTTATCCTAATATAGGGAAAATAGTAGTATTGCACAGTTGTTTGGTAAAATACTGATTCAACATTAATGCCCTCAAAACAGAATTTGTCATCCAGCGCTATTTAAAACTCACTCGGTTAACAAACTAGGTTAATGTAATGGTCAGTAATGAATAGAATTGGATCATTAGTATTATAAGTCTTTTCCACCCCATTGTCACTTACTGTCACCTTTGCATTGACGCGGCACACAGGCCCGCTATGAGGCCAGCTTGCAGAATGAGGAGGTGAGTGTGGAGAGAGATAGTGAGTCTAAACTCACTGGGCTTGTGCCAAATGACACTCTATTTCCTGCTGAGGGATCTCACTTCACTATATCAGCACCTGTACTGTCTGTGGATCTCTCACTTACAGGACACAAAGCTCATTGTGCACGCAAAATACATTTGCATTTCATACTATAAATGTGTTTTTACAGCCTTCATGATTTGCCATAATGATTCTTTTAGGAACAGCTGTACTGTAACGGGACGCTTTATATTCTATCTGGGTCGTATTAGTGTCGTGTTAAAGTATGTAAAATCTGCATTTAATTGGATTAAAATGTGTATGCATGCTCGTAGCAGATATTATGAATCATTATAATGCATTTATGAAGGCGTCATGATGGGCTGTTTTGTTAAGTGCTGTAAGTGGGTGAGTTCCTGTGAAAGGAATAGGGAATGGTTATTTGTGACACTGACAAATTTGTGTGTCTGCTTTTGTTGTTGTTGGACTGAGGGGAGGGTACAAAGTTACACAATTATTGTGGTTTGTGATCACAGCCCCCCGTTTGAATGAGAGGACGTGTCTTGTGTTGGTTGATCTGTGTTTGTACTTCATATGTTTTGTGTTTGTTGTTTGGACCTGAACTAAAGAATGTTAAAATGAAAAAAAAAAAATGTAATTCAATTAAAATTGTCAATATTTAAATAGGGAAGTACATTTCAATATATTTGTTTATATTGATATGTTTACATGAAAAGGTTTTAATTCTTCCAAAGTTATCCTTTCTTTAGCATCAAAAGTGATAAAATTATTTCATATTTATATACACATGGATTTATACAGATAGAGTGATGGACAAACTGGCAGACTGATGGATGGTTAGACTGACTGATCTTTAAGAGTAGTAAATAAGTCATGTTTGCACTTTTTGCTTATATGACGTTCACTTGTAGCTTTGTGATGTTAATGTAAAAAGATGTGTGTGTGTGTGAAAATGTATTTTTTTCTGTTTCTTCAGGCTGAGCTGACGTTCTGTGCGGGCGATGTCATCACAGTGTTTGGAGAGATTGATGAAGATGGATTTTATTATGTAAGTACATTATTTACACCATCTGTGTTTTATTTTTCAAATGTGTATCCTCGCTGATTTTTATGTCATTTTAAGACTGTTTCTCCTCCAGATTTCAGCCTTAATCACATTGTTTACCAGACTGGGATGTATCTGGGCCTATACAGTATGTCCATCATGTATCTACTGTTTCCATTTAGGGAGAGCTTAATGGACACAGGGGTCTGGTCCCCTCCAACTTTCTCGAAGAAGTGCCTGATGACGTGGAGGTTTACCTCACCAACACCCCAAGCCGTCACCCCCAGGACCACCACCCCTCCCGGACAAAGAGCAAAAGGGTACATCCTGTTTCACACTAGCCCTGTCATCCATCCGCTCTTTTTGTAATCTCCTTCCTGCTCCGCTCTTTTTTTCCTCTTCTCCGTCTGTGTTTGTGTTGTGTGACCGCCGGTTGCTTTTTTGATGGATCATTCAAGGGATGCAGAAAACAAAAAGGAAATGGAGACAGTAACTAAACGCAGAGCTGGCCATAAAGACATACTAGAAAACATCATAATACAAGACTGACGAGCCTTTATTTTGATGTCAAATGCTCTGCGGAGCCATTCGGGGAAATATGAACTGTTGTTGAAATTGCATATTCATAAAGCATTGTTTGCAAAAGAGTACATGCAGAGAGACAAATTATTCATTGTTTATTGTTACAATTTATGAAAAAGAAGCACTAAAAGAGACTTTCTTATTTTTTAACTAATTCAGAAGTGAAGCATTGTAATGGATGCTTTATGAATGTACCTGTGTTGAAACGTGAAATCAATTTATAATAGAGGAGATAGTTTTGATGTACAGAGAACTGAAACCATGTAGAGCTGTAGAATTGCATGCTTTTATTTCAGAATGCTTCAAAAAGACAGTGAAACTTTTTAGGTCCTTTAAAGGACTGAGATCAGTTAAAAAAAATCTGAACAAATCTAAAACCCCCTTTGTATATGTTTCCAAAACAATTGTTTTGTATATTGCTGATATATAAGACTATCAAACATACAGAAAGTCACAAAACATATGTTGAAAGTAGAAAGAGATATAAAGAATGATTTTATGTGTAGATTGTAGATATTGTACAATGGTCTGTAAAAAAGAGTAAAAGAAAATATAATTGTTGATGGATGTTCTGCTCGACTATCAGGACCCATCAGGATTTTTCTGTACTGAACGTTTTGTGAATCTTTTCTCATAACCATTGTGCAGACAATTGAGATGCATTACATCATGGCATTGTTTTTTTTCTCACCTGCTTGGCAAAACAGAAGAAGAGTGTTCATTTCACTCCGTAACGGCTCGATATCGATCACGTAAGTGAGCAACTGTGGATACCGCACGTAATGTCGTCCCTGTCTAATGCAAAGTCTTTTTGTGGATCCTGGTCTGCGAAAAACACAGAAAAACAAAGAACTGTAAAGACAAATGTCTTGTTGCTGTAGGTTAAAACTAAAACTTAAATTCATGATTCAGATATATATGGCACTTTCCACAAATATCATAGGTATACTTTGGTCTCCCATGATTATTTTAGTTTAGATTAAAAGTGCAATTTGTGACTTAAAACCTCATGCAGTATAATGTCCAGTGTATATACTTTATTTTTTTTAAATATGTAATATTACTATTATCACTAAAAATAAATATAAAATAACTCTAATCAAAATGATAAATTTTGGTGCATTAATGGTTCTGAAATTTGCTAACTTTATACTAAAGAATAGAAAATAAAACAGCTAATATTGTATGTGAATCCTGTCTGTGAAATCCAGTCTTGTTTTCTATTTATGAGATTAGGAGCATCAAAGTTAATGATTTCAATCATTAATTTCATTATGATTTCAGTCTTTGACATGACCTTAGTCAATATTAAAGATATCAAGGCTATATTTCCACAGAATATTTCCATTTCCACAAGCATCCACATGTGTTAAATAGCAAAGGGCATTCATTTGTAACCTAAAAATGGAAATTGCCATATACCGTCACTGGCATACATTTTTGGACAAATCCTTTGCCCCAGGCACCCTGGCCAATGCATTAGACAGGCACAGCTGGTATCTTCAGTTGTTTCTCTGGGTGTTGTCCATTACAATGTTCGTATTTCACTGATTCCTACTGTAATTCATAAGATGCTACGAAGCCATTGTTGCACGGTCAGAATATGACTCCTGACCCTACTTCTCACCCCTCACCCCTTCTCTTCTCTATTGTGTGCAGTTCAGTACGCTCCTAGTGTAAGTGCTGGGACAAACCCTCTCCTCTCCTTATACAGCTGTGAACCCTGTCATACTGCACTTACCCTATAAAATATCTGCAGAATGAACGTTGGCATGGTCGACTAGGTTATAAATGTGTGTGTTGGGGAGTGCACGTTCCTTCTTTTCAAAAATGGTCAAGGCCGGCATAGATATTACTCTATATTGTTCCAACTCTTCCAAGGGCTGGATTCAGGTTAATTAATCTAAGCTTGGTTTATTTTAAGTTCTTGCAGCCACTTTTGTAAACAAAAAATGGTTTGATTTGGCTCCCATACTTTTGGTAAAGTTATCATGCTAAAAAGTGATAGATTACATTCAGCATTTACATTACATGTTGATATCATAGATTATTATCTCTGTTGGATACTAAAGTTTAAGTACAGTTTGTTTAGACATGCCACGTAAATGATTCAACTGCAAGTGCAATGTATGGAGTGTACTGTATCTGTCGGTTGTGTTCTTGCCGTTGATGAAGTCAGAGAAGTGTTTAGAAAAACTAGTTGTACATTGTAAATGCATCTAACCTGTATGAAAATTGTGTCTAAAAGTGTCTAAAAATAAGTCCATGTCTGATGAACAATATCAGGAAATATTATTAGATGTTCCAATATCAGTTTTCTAACAACAGCTCTCCATAAACTGACCTTCTTACTCAGATACTTAGTTACATATCAATCCTAGATTAGCATTTAGAGAGCTGCCTCCCTATTCTGTATGGGTGTATTCACACTGTAAAATGAACTATTGATTTCAAATTGACTGTATGGTGGCCCTGCTGGGACAGAAAGGACAATGAGAGGAGATGGAGTGTCTAAAGTAGAGTAATGACTTGTAGATGCTTTAAAAGGCAAAGAAACTGCTTCTTTCTTTTTAAACATCTAGACCTGAACTGTCCCTTGCGGGTCTTCCATTAGGTTCCCGTGGAAAAAGCGGGCCCTCCCGGAAGAAGTGCCACACCCACAGTGCGCCCACACATCCCGGGTTCCATGCCCGGCACTCCCGTCCGGCGCCCCCGAGCAGACGCAAAGAAAACAGGACTGCTCTCCAAAGGAAAGAATCTATTGAAAAAGCTCGGTGCTGTCAAATAGTAACAATCTTCTCAGATGGGTTAAGGATGTATGAATTACAGATAAATGATCAGAGGTAAAGTTGGGAGAAAAGAAAACAGATTCTGGATGGAAAAGAGAATGGGAAGTGGTGGAAAACTTGGGCTTTCATGACCACAAGTTAGTGGAGCGGGGATTTAGCTTTGTAACATATTTGTTTTTTTTAAAAGCACAGACATGCTTTTTGAATTACCAAGGTCTTGAATAGACAAAAGATATACTTAGTTAATGTAGAGTAATGTTTTAATTTGAAAGATTAATGGAAGGGATAGAAAGAAATTGAATTTGAAACTAAAAAATATTTTTTTCCATATAAAAAGACATGCATTATTTTATTATAAATGATTTATTTTACCTAATTAAATGATCAAATATTATTACTTTCTTAACAAACTTTTGGCACATCAAGAGCTTATGTTCTAAGATAATTTAGCACAAATATTCACTAATGAGCACAAACGGCATATGTGGGTTTTGCAGTGACCAGACACAGATGATATTTGTTCAAATATCATAAAAGAAAATTGATAGATTTTGCCACTTTTGACTGTATTTTCAGCTCTGAAAGGTCATGAAATGCCTAGTGAAAGCAAGCCTCCTTATATTTGCCTTATGCAATGCACAATGGTTTGTGTTGTGTCCGGTCATTTGAGTGAGATTTGTCCGTTTGTGTTGTGTGCAGTCACGTCAATGGTTTACTTCTCATGAAAAAAATAAGTGTATTTACAAAGTTGTGTGACCAGGTGTTGTGTTGTTGCAAACCAGCAAGAAATATTGTGTCAAAAGTAGGAAATGGGGGCTTTGACCTTGCTTTACATACTTCAACTTTTTACTTGCTTTGCACATTTTATTCATATATTTTTACATAAATTAATATGATTATGGGCTCAGTTATTTACTATGGTAGCGTTTAAAGGGAGATAACATGACCGCACATTCCTGCACTTGATGAGAATGATGTTAATAGGAAATGGTGAATGTATGGCCAAGATAAACATTTCCCAACGGTTTTCAAGATCCAAAACATGTCCTGGTGATCCTTTTGGTCCAATCTGTACTGTATTTCTTCTCCACAAAACAAACATGCAGTAGATTTGAGTTTGGACTGAGACTGCCAAAAAACGGAATGTATGAGAGACATTCTGTATATCTTGTACATTTTACAGCCAAATCACAGGCATTGAAACCATCAGAATAACTGTATATTTTTTTGCAGGAGTCATTTAATCATAGATATGTTACGGAGCATCGCTTCTTCATGTTTGAGTGACTGCTGCTCTTTTTGTACTTTTTGTCCATTTGTACATTCTTTTTAAATGTTTATACTTGCTTTTCAGACTGCCTTTTTTGTACATTAAACTTTATAATCTGACAGTGCAAGCTTTCCTCATGGTGTCTTCAAACCATAATGTTTTCAAGTCTGCAACTGTGTGCTAGCTTTATGAAAAAGAATTATAAGCCTATATTGATGGTTATCAAATATTGTGTGAGTGTGCATGTGCAGTTTTATATCAAAATAAATTTAATATTTTATACACATTGTTTACGTGTTTGTTTTATTAAGTCTTAAGGTGATGTACTGGTGATTTAGTGCAGGTCTAATTTGCCACGAGATGGCGCCCTAAACTTACATTTCGTCTGCCTTGTGACACAATTGCGAACACTTCCAGAAGCATCATTGTTCTCTCTCTTTTAGGTACAAGATTAAATACAATCAGTTATTTATAAATGGTGTCTTAGATCTTTTTAAGAATTATGTTCAGCATTTGTTTTACATTTAGGCCTAGCCCTTTACATATCTTTTTAACATTACACAATTCGTGGATGTAAAAGCAGCTGGGATTATTGGCACAAAATAGGATTGGTTTATGCCAGAAATTGTGTTGTTTGGACTGACAATTGCTATTTAATTTAATCTAAAAACTCGTAAATGAAGTCGTTACAATGGCTACAATTGAAATGTGGCTTTCATGGATAAACCATTTACAGATGTTTGTGATCATTGATGAGGCACTTAAACATCATTTTAAAGAGCCGGTGGTTTCATTCGTATGCCAGGTACTTTTGTAATAAATATGTTTTAAAATTTTACGAAGATTGAAGTATTGAAAAACTCTTTAAATGTGAACGCTAATCACAAGATATTTTGTGCTCCCCTTGCGCCCCCTACAGGAAGGAGGAGTTTGTGTCCCGTAACATTCACCCGCCCCAGTAATGAGCTCAACCCACTGATGAGGGTGCGAGAGCAGCTCGTGCACTTTATCTTCAGTAGAGCTCGAGTGACTGTAGTGAACTGATACTGACGAACACGATGGATTACAAACTCCTCATGATTTAGTTACTAATACCATAACTGATCTTTATCCCACTCATCACTTTTCAGCATCATTTTCTTTTGATAAACTACTTCTTAACAAATGTCATCCTAACTATTTCTTTACACTGATAAGTGCAATGATTTGTGCGTTTGACATTAATAGCGCAATATAGATTCGGAGTGATTTTGTAACCTGCTTTTGTTGCTAAAAACTCCTTTGACAACAATGGACTTGATGTACTGTAAAGTCTTACTTATCACGACTCTCCTGAGCGGTTTCCAGGTAAGATAAATCATTGTTTTTATGAGGAAAACAACATGCGTGTCATGTTTTTATGTTTTATAATGTATAAAGCAGCATGAGAAGTTGGATGCTTTATTTTTTACAGGTTCGTAGTGACACGGTATCGCCATCCAAACATCCAGGTAAAAGAAATAAAAATTCACACTTCTATCTTCAGTTTTTATCTTTAGTTTACGTTTTTTCTTCAAAGCTTATAGCTAATGAACGACAAATAAAAATAAAAATAAAAAAGTGCACTTTAATTTGTTTTGTGTAATATTTTGTTTTGTTTCCATTTTTGTATTTTCTTTAACCTTAGTTGGACTGAAGATGTGATTTTCCCAGTTATGTAAATGTGCATTGTTTTAATAAAAAAATATTTATTATTTAATAATAGTAAATATAATCAACAACAGCAATGGTTGTCTTTTGGTAAATTAGGCCTATACAAATGACAACAAATGTTTCTTATTTTTTTTATATTGTGTTAATGTCACCAAAGGCGTCACATTATCAGACGGAAATGAAGTGTAACGATAGATCTCGTAAAGTTTCAATCACTAAAAACAAACAACAAGCAACACCCTCTCTTTATTTACACCAGATCTGCAATGCTTTAAATCACGAACTATCTGTTCTCTTGTAAATAATACATTAAGCTAAATGAGGAAACCAGCGCAAACCGTTTCATTGACATCATCATTTGGCTATTCTGAAATGTCATTATGAATGTTATGTAATGTGGACATCTTTGCAGGTGATGTATAACAATAAACAAGCTAAAGTAAGTATTAGAGCTAGAAAAGAAACTATAACACTTTGACTTTGGAATGTGAAGTTAAGGATTTAAATGTCTGATGGAAAGTGAGGTGCATTTACAGGATTATTTATCTTATGAAAAATTATTATTATGACAAAGAGTTTTTCGAAACACAATGATAGTTAATCCATGTTGACAAGCAGAGATGATTCTTTACCGTAACCGGTCATACGGTCATACGATAGTTTCATGAAATGAGGTGGACTGCAAACACACACCGTAACACTGTATTTGTGTGTATCTTGAATGTTCGTGTTGTTATCCAGGGCTGGAGGTGTTGGCGACAGCTTCACACTATTGGCCTCTGGATTCGGTGGAGGGGATCCATGGTCTTTCGGACCAGATTGGGAACAGAACAGGTCATGTTAATGGGACTAACATAAGTATGTGAACATGCTGTGTCACACCTGCTTCTCTCTCTCTCTCTCTCTCTCTCTCTCTCTCTCTCTCTCTCTCTCTCTCTCTCTCTCTCTCTCTCTCTCTCTCTCTTCTCTCTCTCTCTCTCTCTCTCTCTCTCTCTCTCTCTCTCTCTCTCTCTCTCTCTCTCTCTCTCTTCTCTTCTCTCTCTTCTCTCTCTTCTCTCTCTCTCTTCTCTCTCTCTCTCTCTCTCTCTCTCTCTCTCTCTCTCTCTCTCTCTCTCTCTCTCTCTCTCTCTCTCATCTCTCTCAACTCAGTTCCTTCTTTCTCTCTCTCCTTCTTTCTTTCTCTCTCTCTCTTTCTTTCCTTCCTTCCTCCCATCTCTCTCTCTCTCTCTCTCTCTCTCTCTCTCTCTCTCTCTCTCTCTCTCTCTCTCTCTCTCTCAGCTGTCTAGCATTCTTCAACGGTCACGTCTTTCTTAGCTTCACAGATCTGTGTTGCTTCGCAGCTGTCCTCAGTTCTTAAAACGAACTGATTTTCTCATTTGAGTCAAAATGTTGAGGAATTACTCGCAAGATTACCTCAGTCACAATGGGGATAAATTACTGTGACATTTAAGGGTGTTAAAAGTAAAGCGCAATCTCTTTCAGTGATTTACAGGTCCACTTGGAGCTTTTGTCTGAATGTGTTTGTGTATACGAGCTCAAGATAGGGTGCTGAGTTTATCTGTTCAATACACTGTAAAATAAATGGATAAAGAGTTTGTGCATGCTAGAGAAACATCTTCTGATGGAGAATATTCCCACTATGAGTACAGTATGGCAATTGTTCTGGCTAATTCAGAACAAATGGAGGACTGAGAGAAATTCTCGGGGCCTCTTAGACGTTACACATTTGCGGTCGGCTTAGTGGTTCCCCATGTGTGGAGCAGAGAGATGATTTATTGCACTTTTGTGAGCGTGTTTGTGCGTAAAACAAAGTCATCGAACAACAGATCATCTACTTGTCACAAACGTTACAACGTTACACGCATCTCTGTCATTTTGCCTAAAATGTCCTTTGTGTCTGTCCCATGTCTCTGTCATCGTACTGTATATGTCTGTACCTGAATCACCTGTTTTGTGTTTCTTTCTTTCTCACTTTCCACGTTTTCTCCATCACAGCTCTCAGAATCCACAACCACACTGTCCTGACTACCCATAATTCCTCTTCTGTGTATACCAATGACTCCACCTACACTAACATTTCCGCCACAGTAGGTGAGGATCTATCATATGTTCATTCACTAAACGTTTGTTAGGATCCAACATGATTTCAAGCGTTAGAACAGACTGAATCGTTTATATAGAGGTCGGTCAAAAGGACGTCTTTAGGAGAAGAAATAAAACAAATCCTCTTGCGGTTTACATTATGCTAATTAAAGAGTATTGTTTAGTTACGTTTAGACTCTTTATTGAAACCAACCAAAATCATGCCAGATTTTAGAAATCTGACTTCAGCTGTACAGTAGATAAAAGTAATATTACAACAGTATTGCCGATACCCTAAATCTCACTGCATAGATGGATGTTCAAACTTCACCTCATTCTTCTAAGTCCCTCAACTCTTTTACTCGCTTCACACTTCTTTCTGCAGCTGTCTTCACTGAACACGCTTTTCCACGATCACTTCATCTCTCAATACATCCATTCATGAGGTGGGACGGTGCTACGGCTCCCACTGTGATCCACAGATCCCAAGCTTTTAAATCTAATAAAGGAGGATTTATTACCATCAGAGCAGGGGAACAACTTGTCATTGTCAATACTTAGACCATCTTGACTCATCAGTAGTAGATTTATACAGATGGGAGCTTTTCACTTCCCCAGTTTGTCAGTTTGTTGACTTAGGTGAATGCTGCGAAACGCACACATGTTTTAACCATATGGGTGAAAGGTTGGGATTTCCCCTATAAGGTCTCTGGTCAATACCACATGAATAAATGACGTTGTTTAAATGCAAGATAAATAACCATAGTTCAGTTAGACCATTACTGATTATTCTTCCGTACCTAAACGAAGTTTTCCATGTGTTTTAAAAGAAATTGAAAGCCAAGGTTGACAGGCAATTTGCATGAGGGGGGATTATATTTTATTTAATGTCATTTTAGAGACTGAATTTCAAGTGTTATAACGTTGTGGGTCATCTCTCCGTGTAGATATTGTAGAAGGAATGGTGAATAAGGGCATCTATCTGAACGGTGATAACGGGGCTACTTTTCTTCACTTTGGCAACTATAAAGACTCGTGCATCAGTGATCCTACTCTGTGTGGACCTGAAGGTATGTTATTATGAATCATTCCAAACACATTAAAAAGATAGATGTCCTCCCAAAGTCTCAAGCTTATGGGACGCGACCAAAACAGACGTTTAAGTGCGATACTCTGCAATCAAATTTTCAAGTGACTAATGGTTCAAATGTATTTCGATGCTTTCATGGCAATGCAATTTGGTGCGTTTGTAACAAGCAAATGCTGTATATCAGCTTACATTAAGTCTTTTGTACGTGAACGCTGATATCATCTGTTATTTATCTGGTATTGTATCAGCCCAGATTCCTTTCATCACAAAACGGAGAATATGTTTTATTCATATTCATTTTCCAGGGCACTACCAAAGTAAAGCTTGCGATATTGTTTGTGGTGAAGTGGCCTGGATCTAATAATGAACCGTGTTGTTTAAAGTTAGATATCAGTACGTATTGGAAAAAGCTCTTGGTGTTTGTTGATAGCCAGAGGGTTATGGAAATTAGGTTTTAAAACCTAAATGTTATTATTTGTACATCATTCTTTGTTATTTTGCATGGACCAGATTTTGGATTTTATCCTCGGGTATGTTTTATCTTTATATCACAATCAGACATATACACACACAGGTTATTGCAAGAAATTGTGAAACAAATTGTGCAAGTTGGAAGAAAGAACGCAAATTTTAGATTGAGAATCAAATACTGTAAGAGTCTTTGATAAAGTTATACTATATTTTATTATATTAATATATTATATTTAACATATTTATATAGATTTTACTAGTAGTATAATAGTAAAAAGATATTATTTTTATATTATTACTTATATCTTCAAAATGTTGTTTACACAAAACCTGACTGTTTGTCCTAAACAGGCATCACTTTCTCCTTCTTCTGGAAAAATCACGAGGTAGAGTCTCGCTTTGCGATCGCGTCCGGTGGTAAAGTTGTGTCCAGCGGTTTCTCCGTCTACTCCAATCCTCACGGAGGATACGTGGAGTTCTACACAAGAGGAGACTCCAAAACATGGAAAGCACATATCAAACTCCCAGGTAATTTTTTGGAGTGACGTGTAGTATGTGTGTAATGTTAGTTCAGTATGTTGAAATTGTAGAGTTTAAATGGTTTCTAGGGACTTGTTTTGCCTTATCTGCAAGCCAAAAAAGATTTCCCATGCTCTCCAAATCTTCGCACACATGGACTCGTTTTGAAATACATTCTGGTTTGGAATTACATTTGCGATCTGACCATAAATATTTTGAATATGTAATTATCTGCATAATTATATTGATTACATCCAGATGTACGTGAGTGCTTAGTACGATAGACTTCAGTGTAAACTTTGCCATTGGACTTGTGATGAGTGGTTCAAATTTGTATCTGAGAAATAAAAATGTGATTGAAAAGTAGCTAAAGTCAAATCATTCAGCTTTCCAAGAAATTAATCATCTCACTTTCATCTGAAGTACTTTTTTTCTCGACCATTTCATAGAATGACGTCATTCTCGGGGGATATATTTACATCTCCAGTATCCTTGTTTTTGTAACCATCAGAATATCTGCTCTTTACGGATGGAAGTGATTGTTGAGATTAGTAATTATATCAGGAGACACAGAGCGTGTGTTTTTTACTGACTAAACGTCAGGTTTATAATATCAGCAAATGTAATGCTTTGAGAATGTTACTGCAGCGCTCATGTCTAACACAATGAAATCAAAAGCAGTTTTTAGCCGTGTAGTCTAACAAAACAAGTCAACTATGACTAAATAATTTATAGTTTACTATAGAGTGAACCAACCTTTCATACAATGGTGATGTAACAAGACTCCAATGTGCAATTTACCAAAGTGCATTATTAAGTTTATTCATGCAGTTCTTGCATTTTTGCAACAACTGTTGTCCAAATCGGGGTATAAATATATTTTCTATCAGTATGTGCTTTCTCTCAGAATTAAACCTGAAAGATGCTCTACCAGTAGATCTCTTGGCTGCAGTGTAATCTAAATAAACTCATTCCACATGCTGTTTACATCTCAGTTTCTTTTCATTTTGAACTCATGTTTTAAATCCCCATGAGTAAACCTGGAAATAATATTACCGTTATCTCATCACATCCAAACAGTCAAAACATGTAGATCAACGTTAATTTTCATTTGCTCTCATCTTTTATTTAGGGCCCTACTGGACACACGTACTCTTTACATGGACCCAAACGGATGGCTTGAAGGTGTACATTAATGGGACCTTCAGTGTAGGAGACCCCACAGGAAATGTTTCCTACAACTACGGCGACCCCTATGCCGACCTGGTCATCGGCACAGGAAATACTGGAAGTTACGGGCATTACGCCACAGGTGCTTTTGATGAGTTTGTGATTTGGGAGAGGGCACTGTCCCCTCAGGACATCTGGCTTTACTACAAAGCAGCCATTGGTAAGTTATCTTGGAATTTAGATCTTTTTTCTGACTACTTCTGCTTGGCGTAACCATGTGCTTTCAAATTCAAATGGTAGACCTATCTTTATTTATTTGATCTACAGTAGATCCAAAAAGACAGACTTAAAAATGCATGAAGATCACTGGATTATATGACAAAATATCAGTGGCATTTGCAAACAAATGGGACTCCAGTAGTCATTTCTCAGAACTAATTTCCTTCTTTGATGTTTTTGCAGTTTAACCAGTACAAGGTCGTTTTAGCAGGTTTATGATGTCAGTCCACACAGGAGTCTAACCACATGTGCGATGCATCACTTTTAATGTGAATATGTTCAATTACGTTTGACAGCCATGTCCAAATATCTTTTGTCTTTATTGTGATCTGTTAATCTAATGTTTTACACTTTCAAACCTATCGTATGTCTTTCGTGAAATGTTTTGCTTGCTTTTTTACAAATGCCATTTGTTCTGGTATTTTCTCATTTAATAAAACGACGTTCATGTGGTTTCAGGTGTGGCTTGCAGTAAGTGTCCAAACACTTTTCTGGGCCACTGTAGATCTTTTGATAAACGGCAGATTAGTTTTGGTTAGGATTTGCTGACATGCTATTGATGGCTGAATGTTGGTTTTTGAAACATGCTGTTTGGCTGTACGGATATGAAACATCTGCGATGCTGACAATTTGCTGCTCTACTATTATCGCTGGAGTTACTAGACTCCCGGAGGGTTATTACAGAGAGGAAGAAACATTTCAAGACAATTTCCTTGCGAGACGGCGCTCAACATTCCACTAGTTCTCAAATGGACGCATTGAAATGCACTATTGAAATACCACATCATAATATCAGAGTTGTGTGCGTGTCTTTAAGAACAGTTTTATTGATCTTGGTTGTTGACCACAAAACATTTCTTTTTCTGATGCACTTTACAATAAGGTTGTATTTGTTAAAATTTGTTAATTTAACAATAACAATAAACAATAATTCTATAGCATTTATCAATTGTTCAGTTCATGTTCATGTTAATCTCATCATTTACTAAACATATTTAAAATGAGTTCAAATGGTTAACTTTAGTTAATGCACATTGTACTAGCATTAAGACAGATTTAACCCTATTGTAAAGTGTTACTGAAAATACCGAAGCAGTACCAGGCCAGACTATGAGCTCGTTTTGTAGTCGCATGTTGTAAGGGTCTTTTTCCTGAAAAAATAACATCATTTTCATTTTAAAGTAAACTGTCCCTTTAAGAAGATCCTTTAATAGTCTGACATGGCAATAAGACAGAGACCAATTTAAGCTCCATTTAGGCTGCTAATGGTTTGCATAAGTTTTGCTGAAAGTCCAGCGGGTCGTCCACGGCAGATGAGAGAATACATGTGCCGGCCATGATGCTCTTGAAAGATCCGTCATCAATAACACAGACCAGACGCCTCAAAAAGATTGGAGCCGTGCTTTTCAAATGACCAAAAGAGCTTCCGAAACTAATACTATAAAATGAAATTATTTTAGGTGAAATACCGAATAAAATGTGTCCCTTCATGTAATATAAAAATTCTTGCTCACAGAAAAGAAGTAGACTACATGAACTTCTCACTTAGCTTGTTTTGGTTTGGTCCGGGTCCATACTGGTTACCCACTACATATTTTGTTGGTTATTACAGCACTTTTTTTCAATTCAGAAATTCAGAATTTAGCCCTCATTCCGTATTAAAATAAGTTTTGATTCATGGCTTGGTTAAATAGGGGGTATTTTTGGCACTCTGAGGGCTATTAGCTACCTCATTGGCAACTCTGAAATATATCCCCTAATTGTGCTGACTGATTGTTTGCCACCTTTAAAACCATTTGTTAATGATAAAAATACAACGTGCTGTTGTTGGAGAAGTGAAAATCTACTGTTGTTTTGCACACATCCAGATGTAATAAACTCTAATGAGGGACATAGTACAGAGCCATTAGAGAGCTTCTTTGCCAAGGGCCCTATAAACCAACCTCACTGCAATAGACATCTGTGCGTAAAGAAAGGTATCACATGTGCCTTTCCAACAGGTGTGAAGTATTTGTTACACAAGAGAAAACAAAAATAATTTGTTTAGAGCTCATGAATGATGATTTAGATTTTCTGAGTTTTAAGATGTGCTGTTTTGTTTTTATTATTATATGGCTCTCTGCAACACTTGAATCTGATTGGTCAGTTGCAGCATTCTCTGATCAAATATGTTTCTGTGCTGATACATAATACATAAACTCTTTAATTGACGGTTGCCCTGACAACTGATTTTCAACATGTGCGTGTGAGCATGCTACTTTCTTGTCTTTTTTACATAATAAAACAATTTCAACTCAAATAAATATTTATTGTGCATTTTATATTTGCTAAGTAACAATATAAAACAGAAAAACATGCAGTCAGCCGGTCATTACTGCAAAACAAATCTTTTCAGATTCATACAGATGCTGATCACAGATGCTGTTGTGCAACAATGACCAGCTGACTGTACATTATCTTTTCCAAACATATTATTTATTTGTGTTATTGTTTGTTTATGTTTATTGAAAAATATTGTTTATTAAATGACAATTTGGTAACACTTTACAGTAAGGTATTTGTTAACATTAGTAAATGCATTAGCTAACATGAAATAACAATAAACAATATTATTTTAGATTTTTATTCCTATTAGTTAATGCCAATACAATTGTTCATATTAGTTCTTTGTATATTAACTAATGTTAAAAGGTACTTTTGATTTATTAAAAGTTAATCGTAACATGAACTAAAACTGACAATAAATGGTGTAGAAATATTCTTTATTGTTAGTGAATGCATTAACTAATGTTAACAAATACAAACTATTATCCATAATTCTTATTATCTTTGCATCTTATCCATAACTAATCACAACCATACCTTAGTAATGATGTAAGGTTGTGAAAGCCTATTTGGTCATTCCCATATAATTGTTGATATAATTTTTGTTTTACTGTATTTCATTTGTTTTTGTCACCACAGGTGAGAAAGTGATGTCCAGCTTCCCGACCGAAGCGTCCATCAGTGTCAGTGCTGAAACAGATCCTATGGTAAATTCCTCAGTTCTGAGGTCATTTATACTGTAACAGTTTCCTATGACTCTACCAATGCAGAGTAAAGACAGATTAAATACAAACGCATAATGCATTACGCTGAATACCAGGGATATCTCAGAGATTACACAAGGCAATAACACTCAGCACACCATGCCCAGTAAACATAAACAGAAAAGTAAAAATATTTATTTGATCAATGTAGGTAAACACATCATAAAAAAGAAAATGAGCTAACCAGTGAAATGGCCAGTATCTTATTTCGAAACTTGTTTACTTCTGCGAGTCTGATTAATTGCATTCGTTGAAACAAATACAAGATGAAGTTTCTCTTCAGTGTTAATGAAATCCTGCCCTGCCTGGCTAAATGAACTGGAAAGTCTATTATTAGTTTCAGACTTGTGAATTTTGTGATCTATTAATGCTGCAATTTGTAATGTTTGCCGCTTTTCACCATCTTTGTTTGAAACATAAAATTGCAGGTTACTTTATGTAATTTTCTGTGTGGGTTGAAGTCAAATGACGTCAAACTAACATTTCCTGTGAAATCTGACCTGACAGCATTATTATATTACCGTTGCGAATCAGGGTTATGTAAGGAGACATGTTAATAACTTAATTTTGTGTTCCAGCTGAATAACTGCTTTTGTTTTGTTTTAATTAAAAATAAAAAAAAAAAAAATGTATTCCTTCATGGCTCAGGAAAAAATGGAGAATTCGGATTTTATTTTGGTATGCACTTTAAGAAACAGAAATGTTTGACTTGCAAAAATAAAATTCGGTCATCATTTATTCACTCTCATGTTGTTCAAAACCTGTATATGACTCTTTCTTCTGTAAAACACAAAAGAAGATATTTTGAGAAATGTCTCAGTGGTTTTGTGTCCATAGGAAATCAAAGGCAGTCAATATTGTTGGTTAGCAACGTTCAAAATACATTTTATTGTGTTCTGCAGAAGAAAAAAGTCTGGTTTTGGAATGACATGAGTGTGAGTAAATGATGCGATGCAGCGTGTTTATTTGGTGGGTTCTGTAGTAACATTCAGTTACATCATCGTTTGGCACTCAACTAATTGGAAATGCGGGTTCTGAGAAAAGTGGGACGAGAGCAGTGCACTCATACCGTTAACTTCATTTGATTGGCAGTAAACTATGTCGGCTTTTCGAGGCATTGAAATACCCTCTAAAGACTCTCAGCGCGGTGTCTGACACACCTGCTTTCACAGGCCTTCAAACTGTCCGCTCTGATTTGTTTCATGAGCAGTAATTAAGTGAAAGAGTAGAGGGACGTAAGCAGAAACACAGACACACAAGCACAAGGGCTTCACGGTATGTAGGCTCACACACTCTTGGATTATTAGGTGTTATGTAGCCTACACAGACGGGGCCCTGGGACCGTCCATGTGCGTACACGAGCACACGCCCTTGGCGGACGGACCAGAGCCCAGCAGGAAATGAGGTGGAGGCTGTAGCTGTAAACACAAACAAATTGACATCTTTTGGAAGTATTGTTGCCTCTGGATTCTGAGGAAATGGAAAGAAATAACAGATTTAATGCTCACGCAAGCAACAGTGCTGCCCGTTATTGAGTAAAGAGGTCAGGTACTGTGGGCGAAGAAGGAAAATTTTGCATCTCGGAGGTTGCGCTTAAATGAGCTTATTATGGTATTAACTTGTCTCGGATGTTTTTCACAGAATTATTCTAAAAATAAACACAAACTAGACCATTGTTGACATGCAAGTCCTGTAAAAAGAATAGAGTTTAAAATCAATGTGGATAACATGGATGATGTTCTTGGAATTTCATAGTAAATGCTTTAGTTCATATTGAAACTTTTTATTGAAGTTTCTTGGCAAATATGTCTCAAAAATGTTTGTTCTCCATTAATTCTAACTTGCTCAGATAAACAACAGATGTTAAAGACATTTCTTTTTCTGTTGTATGGGTGTAGACATGTGATTTCATTTATTTATTTTGGGTAATAGTGAAAGGGTTAGTGCTCTTGGAAAGAAATAAAATTATGACCAGGATTTGTTCAGAATGCCCCTCTGTAGGGTATAAAATGATGATAAGACTTTAAACACACAACCTTCATGGGAAGATTTAAGTATAAATCATTTATTGCTTATATTTTGTAATGAAGAATAAATGACAGATGACAATTTTTATGTGGATCTACAGTACAGATCCTAAATGTGGTACTTGAGATATTATTGTTACAGGAAAAGTAAACTAAAAAGTATTTTAGGAAAAGTAGTTTTATGGAAGTCTGTTAATCCTTCTGGCTTTGTGTGTGTGCACATATGTTATAGAGAACCACTGAAAGGTCCCATCCAGTCTCTACAAACCTGACAGACAAACTTCACGACCCTGTACGGTTAGATGCTTTGGATCTACTACAGTCTCTGTCTTTTAGTATACCAAACAAGACTATACATCAAGAAACAGCCAACAATCTAACACAGGTAACACACACTTCTGTACAGTATGTACATTTAAACAAACAAACAAAAGTTCAATTTTTTTATTCCTGCTTTGTGTGTTGTAGTCTTTACTAAGAAGTGTGGATGAGATCATCGCCTCCTCGGACTGGAAGGAAAACGATGAGGTATGTTAAATATACAAATTATATTTCTTATTTGTAAACATAGTAAATGAATATAATGTTTCTTAATACAGTTTTTTTGCACTTATTTTAAGGGAATAGCTGAGGAATTTGGCAGAATGGTTTAAATTATAATTTAATGTTTTACAAACATAATCAATTTGGCCAAAATATTTATTCGGCTAAAAAACAAAAGCCGGCCATTTTGTCAGATCGAAATCTACAGATTGTGTGTTGGTCCATTGATATGTGACCTTCTGATTTGTGTTTTTTGGGGATTGAGCAGTGGAGTCCAGTGGTCAGCGGGCTGGTGGAGACGGTGGATAAGGTGATGGTACACATGGCCTCCAGACTTCAGTACAGTCCAGACTCAGCGGCTCCTCTGTCCATCGGCGGCAGGAGCTCTGTGGCAGGTCTGTGCGTGCATACTCCCACACAAACTCACTCGTTTTCAGAATATCTATTCTTAGAAATTCATTGCCTCCCCCCTACCTCTACACACATGGCTGGCTTGAATTATGTGGAATATGTCCAAGTGCTCAGAGGAGGAAAAGTATTTAATATACAGCATGCATGAATGCAGTATGTGGCACACAGGGTGTGCGTCACGATGGACAATTAGTCCTGAATGAAGGAATTTGAGATGTGGGTGGAAACAGACAGTGGTTCATATTGGATATAATGGATAGTCCCACATAGATTGTGTTCAGAGGATAGATTATATAAGATTTAAACTTGTGCCCTTTGTATTATTTTGGTGGATTGAAATGGGTTAAAACTTTTGACAGACCTTTTAACATTTTTACCATCTAAAATGTAAAAATGAGGAATAGTAAGAAGAAATGGGTAACATAAGACATATTTGTTGAACTCAGTTGAGGCATTAGTTAACATGAAGCAAAGTTTTACAGCATTTACTAATCTTTGTTAATGCTAGTTGATGACATTCTCATGTTTATTCATTGTGCATTAACTAATGTTTATTAAGTGATAACATTTTTATTTTAAAAACGTATTAGTAAATGCTGAAAATGATATAAAGTAATATTAATAAATACTGTAGAATTGTTTATTGTTAGCATTAACTACCGTTAACAAATACAACCATATTTTCAATTTCCTTTTATTTTCCATTTGCATATGTTTGTACTGAAAAATCATGTCTTTTAAAATATAAAAACTAAATGAGTAAGATACAATATGGAACATAGCATCGCTGGCTTTTATCTGTTCTGTGCAGAAGTCTTATTGAAGTCTACTATACTATATCTCTCTGTCTCCCCTCCTCTCTTTCTCTCTTCCTTTTTTCCTCTATCTCTGATCCTCCCTTGAGCTCTGATTAGACTGTGTCTGAGATCCAGAGGTCACAGGAGAAAACTCTTCAGTAGCATGAGCTATTATTGGCCGTACACTGTTACAGTCAATGTACACCACATAAATAAACACATGCTTACAGATATAAAGAGAGCAGGATGATTTGTCAGAGAACAGGAGATGGTAAAGATACCCCATGCAGTGTGACTCATGCGGTAACAAACCAGCACTCATCTCCTTTTGATGTCCTCTGTAGATTACTCTCTGATGAAGATCCCCCAGAACTACAACATGCTCAACTACCGCTTCCCCCCACAGGGAAAGAGTTACATCTCAGTTCCAGGAGTGTCTCTCTCAATGCAATGTGAGTATGTGCACATATACACACACAAAGTGCAGGAGAGGCCGATCATGCATTATAAATGAAATAGACAGACACACAAACTGAAGCGCAGATGCAAAAACAAAGGTGTGGTCACACTTCTGTACAAACGCATACAGATGTGACTGCAAGTACAATGTTTGCTGACCCAAAAGAAAGAAAAGTCAGAGATGAAATCTCATATTATTTCAGTTATTTCTCCTAGATGTCATTTAGATCAAAAACTTAAAAATGTCTAATGATAATGTCTGAAAAAACATATCTTTTTTTAGAGCTTCAGTAAAGACAGTGTCACAAACTCAGATTTGTTACATATGCAATCAAAAGTCAATGTTAGTAAAAGTTTTAATATAAACTTAATATAAAAATATAAACCCCCCTCATGCATATTTGTACAGTATGTTTAGTATCTTAAAATCTGTTACTTAAAAGCCAGTAAATAGCGAATGAGAAACTCACTAAATTGAGCTGGCATGTGTGTTGGAACAAACAAAACCAGGACCGCATACACATACAAAATGGAATGGATTAACAAACTGACAATCATTTTTTTCAGCCAAAGGTGGCCAAATGCCATCCCGTATCATACCCGCCCAATTAAAACCCTGTGTACACACTGGAATCAAATGATATGTTTTCACAGGAGGGCAATAGAGGACATGTGTTTGTTGTTTTTTCTGAAAAACAATAAGATGACAACGAAATCAACTCTGATGTCTTCCTGCTGCTCTTAGATTAAATCTGCCAGTCACACAAGCCCCTCGGGGAGAAAGAATTGCGTAATCCAGAAGAGCTTAGAGAAAAACAGTGCGCACGCTCATATTTAATACAATAAATAGTTGAAAAGAGAGTGTTGCAATGTGTGTTTCCCATGTGGCGGCAGCAATTATGAGGCCATTAAACGTTTTGTTTGTTTGACACCATTTTAGGGTCAGCTCCCTTTGGTTTCTCTGGCTCAGCGCTAAATTTGAACCCTGATGTGTTCATTATAAACTGTTTTATTAATCTGTTAAAGCTCTATTATCAGAAATGAAACATAAATGGCAGGCTGGCATTGATGTGCCACTGAACTGCTTCTTCTGCGCGTACGGACGCATGGTGCACTTCATTATAAGAACCAAGCAGAGCTTTTATATGCCAATTAAAGGCAAGAAGAGATGGAGCATGTTGGAGCGGTGTGTATTTCAGTGTTGCCAAGTTTCTTTAAGTTTCATAACAACGTTTGTGGAGAAATTTTTGGTCGGAATGGTTGGAGAGGTTATGGGCCCAAAGCTTTTCTGAAGCCAAACTCAGAGAAGGATGTTTGGACTGTGAGATCATTTAAGTGGTCTTTAATATATTTTAGCAACACCTGTAAAAGCATTCACCAAATAAAAAAACAGACTCAAAATAGTAAAATAGTGGACAAATAGTTTTTTTATAGCATATAGAGTTTTGAAATGAAAGTGTAAACATATCTTAGACAGTTTGGTGAATTTTTAATGTTAATCTTATTACCGTCCACAAGATGCAACTGATGTGTTAAAGAGATCTGAAGTTGTTTATTAACTCAATTAATTATTGGTATGTTTATTTTTTAATGCCGAGGAGTTTTAAAAGGAAGCGTAACATATTTTCGGCACGCGTGGTGGTCTCTCATCGCGTTCCTCTCGTGTGTGTGTGAGCACACATCTTTCCCATTAGAGGAGCAATGAGAGGATCACATGCAGGGTCTGTGATAATGAGTCTGTCCGCCCTCCGCATTTCAACAGCAGACCAACACATTCTTTAACACACACACACGAACAAGAACACAGTCGGGAATTGCACGTAGATTGCAATCGCAGCGGTCAGAAGTTAATGACATCCTACTGCTTGTGTTTGTTTTATTTTGCAGCTCAGACCACGATTGTGGGCCTTTTCTATCACAGGATGCACAACTACTACAACAAAATCAGCCCTCTTCAAACAAGGTGAAGAGTGTGCATGTGTGTGTGTTTTGGTTTGAACTGCGTGTTGTTTGCCCTCAATATAAAGCAATGTTGAAACAAAACCACAATATTGTAAGGTGTTGCCCATGTAATTTAAATGGTCTAAATGACATACAAAATAAGGAAATATAAAATGCCAAAAGTTTGATATGAAACCCCAAAAAATGATTGGGTTTTAGTATATAACATAACACAGTAGGGCTGGGCGATATGGCAAAAATGTAAACTCGATAATTTTTTTCCCATATTGATCGATAACGATATATATTTCGATATATAAACTGTTAATGCTGGCAGCTTTAAAAGAGTATCCCAACTATGACTGAAGCCATACAAATTTGAGGGTTCGTTAATTACATTTTAAAGTATAGTTTTTTGTCAACAATTTCATCATTTTTGGATAATAACTCGAGGTTAGTTTCACTTTGGTCGCTGCTTCCACTTATTTTTGTCATCCTCGTGCCGAGATTGCTTTGCAAATAGGAAGTTGACTTTGTTCTTTGACGTGAACGTTAAAAGCTGCACGCTGATTGGCTGTTGTCGCATATTTCTGCTGTGTGATTGGCTCTTATATTAATCCATATCGAGTAAAAATGCCTAGAGCTTATCATCGTTATCGACATATATTTTATCGCGATTCGATATGATATCGTTTATCGGCACAGCCCTATAACACAGTAATATTTTTATAGCATTTATTAATATTTTTTGATGTTAGTTAATGCAAAAACAGTTGTTTATTGTTCATTCATGTTAGTTCATTGCACATTTATGTTAACAGACACAACATTTGATTTGAAATCTATTAGTAAAAATTGAAATTAACATATTAACTTAGATAATAAATGCTGTAGAAGTATTGTTCATTGTTAGCTCAGTTAACTATTATAGAGCGCTAATGTTAATAATCGTAACCTTATACTAATAAAGTTTCCAAAATATCATTAGTTCTTTATATAGACATAAAGTCAATGAGAATTCCTCATAAGGATAGTAATAGCAACATGTGTGTGTGTGTGTGTTTCCTGTTGTACATCTTGTTCCTCTGATTATGTCTTTATCAATCTCTCTTCCTCTCTCAGCTGGCCACTTTGTTAACAGTGTCTGATACTCCCAGCTATTAAGTCGACAGATAACACTCTCTTCCCATCTTAACACAGACGTGATCAGTACTTAACTCCCTGTATTTATTTTAGCTCAGCTCTGGGACTCATCTGGACTTCTTTTACATAACAGCACTGTTAAACAGATCCAGAGTTGTAGTGTGTGGCAGGCTTTATTCTTGTTGACCTCTAAACATGTTTATGGACCCAAAGATGGGTGACGATATAGTTCTGTGCTAGTGTATCCTGATGCAATATAACTGTCTGTTTTTTACTTGTTCAGTATTTTTTATTTGCAGATAAGCATATTTTTTTTTCACCTGTTAGTACAGGTGTGACTGATACTGTTTGTTCATGCAGGATTAATGAAGCAGTGGATTTTAAAGATCATAAGATCCAGATGGCCAGTCATCTTATCTCTCTGAAGGTGGAGCCGTCTCCAGCCCTGTCACTCAATCTTTCCAGTGAGCCTCTCATCAGGATCGTCCTCACACATCAGCTGGTAGGAGAACATCACTTGGTTTATTTTGATGTTTAGTTGGGTGGGTGGACAATGTTTTTTAGGGCTGTCAGGTTCAATGTGAACTTTGAATATTTGTAAATTTAACACAAATGTGCACATTAAAATAAAAATGCACATTGTAGTTTTTATGTGCGTGTCCAACACTGACTTGTATTGAATCACTAAATAAAATTGAAGAATCCTTTTATGTTTTTAAAAATGATCAATCGTAAAAACACAGCTACAGTCGTTTTAAAGGAATAGTTCACCCAAAGAAAATTCTGTCATCATTTTCTCACTCACACCTTATTCCAGAACTGCATGATCTTCTCTCTTCTTTGAAGTACGAAAGAAAAAATGTTGATTTAGCACATTTTCATACACTGAAACTGTGAGCGCTTTGAACCATAAAAAGATCATCATTAGGAAAATAGTCCTAGTCCATAAAATATTCCTGGTCTTTTGAAGCCATATGACAGCTTTGAGTAAGAAAATAGAACACAATGTTAATCATCTTCTCAACTCTTAAACATTCATATATATTTAAATATTACAGTATATATGCCAGTGTTTCTCGTCTCCGATCGCAATGTGCCGAATTTGAATATGTGCATAAGATCTAATCTCATTTGCAAGAGGAGAAAGATTAATTATACAGCTTTAGAAGTTTTGAAATATTGTCATATTTATTATG
Organism: Beaufortia kweichowensis; assembly: GCA_019155185.1. Taxonomy (NCBI): domain Eukaryota; kingdom Metazoa; phylum Chordata; class Actinopteri; order Cypriniformes; family Gastromyzontidae; genus Beaufortia; species Beaufortia kweichowensis. Next base: position 10,374,699 of record CM032806.1, read on the forward strand.
ACCATTTTCTAGTCACCATTTACTTTAATAGTATGGAAAAGTGCAGTGTGAACATCCAGAAATCATGTTCAACAGAACAAAGAAAATCATACAGTTTTGGAACAACAGTAAATGATGTAAATTTGCCCTTGAATGTGTCTTGAGGAAAAGTTCAAAGACCACCATTCTTCTGCTGCTCTTGTGGTTTTGTCTTTCGGTGAGCCATGGAAGCCGTGATACACGAGAATGCCATCGGCGGAGAGCAGAACCGCCAGCGCTAACCATTAAAATCCATTTCGGTATGCAGCGTTCCTTGCACCCGTTTTCTCAGCCCTGAAGCGGTCGGGGGATTTCGGCAGAAGAAAAGTGGTTGTGAGCGCTTTTGAAAAGGAAAGATGATTTAGTTTAACAAGGAGCCTATTTGGCGTTTGTGCGCAGATGATACGACTCAGTTGAGGACGCGTCCATCTGCCAAATTTCCATGGGAAACCTTTCAGAAATGGACGCAGATGTCATGTTGACAAGTTAACCAATTCGAGATGTTTTTAAGAGGGTACTTGCTATAAAAAACACCAGCGAGCAGAAGGGGTTCACTGTACCATTGGGTTTCACATCTACTGTACACACACCACCACATTACACACTTTCCATCAGTTCACTCACGTTTGACAGTTCGCATTACATAAGAGATCCTAAACATTGCGTCTCTTAAACAAAGACTTCTTCATGAGTCAAAAAAAGAAACTCAAGTCATCCACTCCTGGCCTCTATAACTCTTTCCAAGAAAAAACAATTTATTTGTTCTTTAAATGATCACTTATTATGATTTCCCCGACTTTTTTCATTGTTCTTTTTAAAGCGCTTTCACAAATCAAAACCATGCTGGCATGCATGTAGCTATGGAGACAGGCTTTTGTTTTGCTGGCTGGTTAAAGCTTTTGTGAGAAATGTTTATTTCAGTGAGGTTTGTTTGAACAGACATTACTGTGTATGTGTGTGTGGGGGTTTGTACAAAAGCTATTGTGAAAAATGACAAAAACCTTCTGTAAGAGTTAGACCTGGACAGTAGATTGGCAAGATATTTGTCGTTTGTGAGTTTCTTTGCATCAAGATTATAAATGGCATCAATATACCAGATTATGTAAAATTGCCCCTCACAACTTTATAAGACGGATATATTAAGTTTTACTCTGCAAAGATTAATGCCACACAGAGGCGACATTAATTTAGAGGAAAGAAAGAGAAACGCTTCCTCTGCTCATAATTGTAAATGTTTTATTCACCTTGGACACTTATCTTTGTGCAAACTGACCTCAAAAGAGTCATTGCTGTCTGAGAAATAGGTCACGAGGAATTCACGTGAGCTGTATAGCTGTGTCAATAATCTGTCAGCGTCTATGATGGAGTACTGTGATAAGACCATGTTGAAGATAGGGCCCTTTGTGGTGTGTTTAATCAATGGCTTATTAGGTTGAATAGTCTGACAAATTAAATATTTGGTTGTAAAGCTCTGTATATGTGTCTAGGTTTGCGTGACAGTAGTGCTGTGTTAATTGAAAATGATTCTCACGGTCCATTTTGCCCTGTGATAAGAGCACTGGACTCGATTTGCGTCATCAGCTCTTACTGTAACTACACAAGAGGGCGAAAAATAAAATATATTAAAAAAACGTCAGCTTGTAGATGTTTCTCCCATTTTTTTGGTGTTATGGTGGCTGTAGCTTGTAGTTTAAGAATGGGTCGGGATGAACAGATAGTCCTACAACAACTAACTAGTCGATTATTAAAGTCAGCATGTGTTGCTTGTTTAAAGGGATCTTCTTGGGGACTTGGAGGAAAAATCTTGAGTGTTTACGATACTGACATATTGTCATGCAGTCTGCATCACACTCTGTGTCTGCAATGGACACTTATTTGCCAATAAGTATTTCAGACAGGCGGGTCCAGTTTACGCTTAATCCAATTTGCTCTGTTCCCATTTGATTTTAAACTGACCCGTCGCTTTCCACACCCTCAAAAGAAACCATTTTATAACACTCCACCTGAGCTTTAAAACGTGTGTCTCTAAATTGATCCAATTTAAAGCTGCTTAAAATAATAAAAGCTAAAAAAAAGATTAGATCATCTAGTTAACTTCACAAATGAACTGGTCAGTCTCATCTCCGGATTGTCCCTCGTCTCTCGGGCTGGATCGCATGGCTTGAGGTGAACGAATGGAAAGAATGATTTCATAAGGAATTCTGGCGGCACTCAAAATCAAGAGGATTAAAAAAAGACAAGCTCTCGCTGCATTTACAACATAATAACGCTTTAACAGAGCAGAGAGACGGTGCTGGACAGAGTATGTGCTTGCATTGTATGTTTACACTATAACCAGTACACGTACTAGACGAGAGACGTGATGTTCATTGTTTTTGTTCCAGTGGACCTAAACCCTCCGAATCCGTGGGATATATAACTCAGGCTGGCCTGTAATGCCTCACGATTAATATAATTACCCATTGTTCTGAGTGTTTGTGTTCATGTGGTTTTGTGCCCAGTAAACTGTCCGTAAAGATTTCTGTGGGAGATTTACTGAACCACTAACAGTTTTGGTTCAAGAAGAATTTCCGATTTGGTTCAAATATAATCATGAATTCACAGAGACCTAATGACTATTACAACTTATAAAAGTCTGACACACTGTTTGCTGTATGACTGACCCGTTTGTCTATTTCAGACAGTGAGGTACTTTAGCCCTTTGAAAGGTACAATAATGAAAGGTACTGAATGCCAGATGCTTTTTATAAAACACACACACACAGCTAAAACATACTTTTTCACTAATGCTCTCGCTTGCTTATTTGCTCACCCATTCGTTCCTTTAACCAATCACATGCTTAGTTGCTCATCCATTCATTCAGTCATTCACTGTCTTTCTCTTACTCACTCATTCATTTACTCACATACTCGATCTAAGTTTGTCTGTAAGTTTGTCTGATTTTCCAAGTCTCTCTCTCTCTATTCATTTCTCCTTTCCTCATGCTTTCTCAGATGAGTCTTCATAATCTATAGCAGATGGTCTGGCTCAAGTGGTCCTGTTGTAGCCAACTGCTGCGGATTGTGTGGCCTTCTCTCTCTCTCTCTTTTTCACTCTCTCTTTGCCATTCTTAAAGCCTGAAAGCGCATTGACATTAGCTTTTAAACTGTTGTTAAGTTCTGCCTTGCCTTGTTGCTCTTACCATTAAACCGTTAGATCAATCTCCTATTATGATTTGCAGCGAGCAAATCATCCATGCATTAGCTAGCGTTTCCCCAGCATTATGACAGAAAAACACTTTAAACCTCCCCACACGATCACCTGAGCACGGCTGGGTGAAGTTTCACTGCATATTTAGCCTCGACCGCTTCCAGGTTTCAATGCTCCGTAGAGGTCTGAACCATTTCCCAGCTTTTCCAGAGTTCCGGAGGACGTCCCACAACTGGCTGACCCCCGGAGGACATCTCTGGGTTTCTCTTCACCCCACTCACATACAGATGTAGCAAAGCCATAGTCTAAGCAGCATCAGCTGAGTATCACCAGAGCCATGTGTGTGTTTTTACAAGGGGACTATCCAAAACACACATGAATATACTTTTATTTATTAACCTGATGACTGTCACAGCAGAAATTGACTATACACATTAAAATGTGCATGTGAACAACAATTTTTAGATATGGGATATTTTTCCAAACATTTTGAAGTCTTTTTAACTATTTTTTCATTTGAGGTATTTTTATAAATTACATTAACGTTAACATTTTAAAAAATGTTTGTTTTTTGTTATGAAAATTTGTCAAATATTTCATCTCGAGTCTTATACCTTTCCATTAAGTTTTAGTTTGTCACGATTAGAATAAAATTCAACTATGAAATATTAAAGTGAAAAGAAAAATAACATAGGTGTTCCTCCTGAGGATTGGTGACAGTTAAAACACCATAATATTAACATGTGTGCTACAATATCTGTATAATAACACTAAATTTTGCGTGTTTTGTTTTTCTTGGTAGGCTTAATGAAAATGACAAAAAGGCTGGAAGATAACATTTAAAAACCATTATAAAATGTATTTGTGCAAATTGAATCAATTTTTTATTTGTAATGTCTTGTTTTGTACATCATTGTTGACATTATCATTCATTAAGATTCATCTTTACTGGCACCTATCGCTAATGTCATAACACCTCTTTACAGTTGGAGATGTTCATGTCAGTGTTTTTTATTGAGCTTACATGTTCATTAGTCTTTGTCTTCTTCGTGTACAGAAGCAACCGCTGTAAATTACAGCCCAGCCTCTCCACAGATGTAATTATACAGCTGCGAATAGAAAGGGAGAGACCAAAAACCTACATTTACTTTTCATCATTTATCTTCTCCGTTAAGCTTAGACTACACTCCTCTGTGCTTTTAAATTTAGCCCAGCTGGGCTTTATTTAGACGGAGTAGTTCTTTAAATACACCCCAGCGTAGTGCCTTTACCCGGCATACTTCAGGAAACCAATGGCAGCATGTTTTATATGGTGTGTGTAGACTGGGTTTGGTCTCAGTCAGAAAGTATGTGAGAGAGTGTGTGAGACGTTTAGCAGACCATTTTTTAAGCGTGTGCTCATACATACGTGTGCGAGGGAGAAAGAGAGAGCGATTATGGGAATAATGTGTATTTCACCCTTGGGAGTTGCTGTGGGCTTGTTCTTGTCTTGCGTAAGTGAAATATATAGGTTTCATTGTATTGTTTTTGCTCAGTTTTTCCTTCAATTAGTCAGCGAGTTAGTCATAAAGGCCAGACATCAGGGGTCCCGTCTCAACATTAGACACTTCATTGCTCACACTCCCTTAAAAACACTGATGCACTTGAATGGTTATTATTGAAAAAGCTGATTTAATTTTTCTTTTTCTATATTATTTTAAAACAGCCGTCTCTTTCCACACCATTTGCCTCACCTTAAGCACTGAAATAGGTCAGTAAGAACAATTCCTCCCTTAAATCACTGCATCTTGAGCTTTTCTCAAAAAATAACAACTTAATGTGCTACGGTCAGGTTAATTGATCTAAGTTCGGAGGTTTGTTTCCATTCTAGATATTCTATTTCTGAGGTCGTTTCAAATGCAGCATTTACCAAGTTGTGATGTCACAACCACCAACCCCAAATGTACCCCACTTTTAAAAACAAAAAGTGACGCCCACTGATAGATTACTCACACGGGTGTGAAGCGTAAGAGAATTTGGCACTCAAAGTAAAGCTTTCAGGAGAACTTTGACTAAGAGCCAAATAGAGCAAAGCTGTGGGGTTGTTTTCTAGAAAGGTCGGACATATTTTGATTGAAAATGTTTTAGTTTGACATCCTGTAAGGAGATGAGACATTGGATAAATAAGAAATGATTTTACTTCACTGTGATTTATTGTGACTTCTTGTGCTTTGGAAAAATTTTAACCATATTAAATTGAGCTTGCAGAGCTAAATCCAGCTTATGTGCCTTATGGCCCTTGACTGTTATCCAAGACCGTCAATTTGATCCAGGATTTTCATCCAGATTCGCGTTATTGTCATTCTCCACATTCCCCTGAACATCTTGCATATGCTTGGAATTACACATGTCATCCGATCAGAAGAGAGACGTACATGTCATTTGGCACAGATGATTGTGTAAACTGTTCACCATGACAGTTGATAAGAAGATGTGTCTTCTGCTTAATTTCGAGCACATGTTTCTGAATAGATAATGTGTGATTACACGACCCGCTGCCATCTGATAGGCTGGTGAGAATGATGTCAGAGCAGCTGCCAAATACCCCAAGCTCCCCCCAGAATCGAAGGTTACTTAACAATTAACCCCTAAAGTGATGTGTACTAGTGAAAGCCCAGTTTGTAGTTTCTAAAAGACCATGTGTGTTCTAATTCTGCTTCTAAAAAACATAATTATCTACCTGTGTGTTTTAAGCGGGACATCTGTCTCTTCGCTGTTGGGTTAGTTAGAGAGGGACCTCCTCCAATACTGCATGCTCTTTTGCAAAACTTTTGTTGTTAATAAAGTGCTGGAGTGCTTTCACGATTCCCTGGCAAGTGCTGAGCACTTCGGGGCAGGGGGGAGCCACAAACACACAGCCAATTCCATCTGTGTTCATTTGGAGAGAGTGAGAGAGAGAGTGAGAGAGAGAGAGAGAGAGAGAGAGAGAGAGAGAGAGAGAGAGAGAGAGAGAGAGAGAGAGAGAGTGACTGAGAGAGAGAGAGAGAGAGAGAGAGAGAGAGAGAGAGAGAGAGAGAGAGAGAGAGAGAGACTGGGCCTTCAGGACTTGCTGATGGAGCCGTAAAAATTACCTGCTTTTTTAGTAATGAGGTTCTGGAGGAAGGAAAGAGAAAGAATGAGTTAGACAGCTGTAGATTGTGAGAGAGAAACCACACCCATACTCTACTCTCATCTCTGGAGATCTTTGCATACTTCTCTGCTACACAAGCAGTGTGCCATATGAGTAGGCGAACAACACCTGTATCTTCCAGGACTCTGAATAGTGCTACTGGTAAACATTTACGTATTCCAGAAATCAATGGGGCTAAGTAGTCATCCCGTATGAAAATTAGACAATGTTGTACTACCAAAACATAGTTACTATAGTTAAAAAATTAACCAGTTTTGCTACAGTATCAATAGTTTAACCATGGGATTTGAAGTAAAATTGTGCTTATACAAATGGTAATCAGTTATCCAAAAAATGATTACTACATTTTGGCTATAATAAAATCAATTTTCATAAGAGGTCTCATTCCAAAATGATAAAAATGACAGAGATGATTGACTGTGACGTTTTGTTGTGGTTTAGTTATTGTATGTATGACAGTATATTGTTAAAAGACAATATATAATATGTTTTTACCCTGCCTAAGGAGTAATTTTGGAAGTTAGCTAGGGAAGGTGTAACGTGGCATGATCCCTGCGGCAGGACAAGAGACTGTTGTGTTCAGGTCAAAGCCAGTGGAGAAGATGCTTCAAAAACCTGAAAAAACTGCTTTTGTGGAAATAGCTTGTCACATTGTAATATGATTTTCTGTTTGCTAACCTTAAACATGTTTTGAATGATCTAAATTTTTGAGTGAGCTACATTTGGCGTTTACTAGGAAGGCTCTCTTTTAAGAAGTCACAGACCGTTTTACAGTATAGGCAGGGCTCATTTTAGACTACCCATTTATTTTTGTGGTATCCACAAACAGTGGCTGACTGTTGTAAAGTGCGTCTATGATCTCAGGGCCATTACAGGTGCACATGCTGCAGGTTTCTCCGTATTAGGAGAATCTCACATAGTGTTTAAACAACACACTTGCGTAGCTACTTCACGGTTCTTTAGTGAATTACAAAAGTACGGGAATTTATACACGGTCGCTATCCTGACCCGGTCAGTATGGGTTAGACTTTCCATGCTCTTATTGGCCCTCCTGGGGAAAATAGCCTCTTAGTCACTTAGTAAAGCTTGTCTTTACTGAGAGGAGCAGTGAGGCCGAGAGTACGACAGAGAGTGAAGTAGTGAGACATGGGGAGAGCGAGATGATTTATAGCGAGCTTTTCTGTCTTGTTGTCGTAAAGGCCACTCTTTTTTTTTATAAGGGGTGGTGCCCCTGTTTGCTCATATGTTTCTTCTTAACTCCAACAGGGCCAGAACTTTCATAAGCAATGCAGAAATGTTTCAGAAATACACTTGTGGCTTTGAGATAACCAGTCTGATATTACTGACCCTACACACCTAATGTGAAAACTTGGCCTTGGAAAAACAACTTGATGATAAAGACAGCTTGATCATAAGAGGTTTGTTGTTGGATGTGATTGGACATGTGATTGTCATCTGGTGGATAAAAAAATAAAACAGCTGTTCTGTGGTGGTACCCTACAGGAAATGAATCATGGTTTTATTATAGTAAAATGTAGTAATCATATTTTTTTGGCACATTGATTGCTATTTGTATAACCACAGGTTGTACTACAAATATAATGCTTTTAATTTTGGTTAGCAATTTTAAATTAAATTAAAGTTAATTTTTGGTTTACGTTTATATTTACATTGATTTATTTACAGTAGCAGATGCTTTTATCCAAAGTGACTTGATACAAATTACAATGGCTGCTATAGTTAAACCATGGTTAATTTTCAAACAAAATGTAAAAATGTAATTAAATTAATAAAAAATAATGTATCTGTATATGTGTGTATATATAATATAATATATATGATTTTTATATAAAACATTTTTATTTATATATATTATATTTGTATATAAAAAATCCTATTCATATAGTGAATGTGGTTGTTGTGAATGTGAAATGTGCTAAATATGTCCCTTGTTTTTCTGTTACACAAGGGAAAAAACAAAGCTATATTTTCCACATGGGCAAACATTAGCTCATATTCTCCAGTCTCATATCAGACACCTTTCATTTACGTTGTCCAGTTAACACACACACACACACACGCACACAAATTACAGTCTTTTCCTTTAAATGTTTACAGCCTTTTTGTACCCTTTAGGTATCACAGCTGAAACACGGCTCAACAAAAACTGTCTCATTAGTTAAACACTCTTGTTTAACTAATAAGCAATCATGGTTAAAATCACTTCAAAGCAATGTGCGTCAATGAAGATGGAAAATAACACAAGCTGTGTTTGTTCCAACCAAATAATTTGTTGTGGTTGTGAACAGTCCCATCAGTTACTGTTTAACACATTGCTTCACATTTCTCAGCCGTCATGAGGGCCAGGCTAATAATGATCTCATTAACTTCTGTCGCTATTTTCTATCTAGGTGGAATGACTTCCAAAATGCCAAATCCAATTGGATCAGTCTGGGTCAGAAATTGAGAGTTCAGAACTGCTTTGTCCTTCCGATTTTCCCGAAATCTTTTCCTCTCTTGAATTTTCTCCAGCTCGACTGGCTGGTGTGTTAGACATAGTTTCCAAGCCCTCCTAGGCTGACAAATATCTCTCATCCACCCTACTCAGCCTATTTCCATTCCAGTCTTGAATATGAGTCTGTTCTTTTCTGCATCTCTGTGTCCTTCATTCAGTCACAAACATTTTATGAGTTTAATTATTGAAAGGAACCACAAAATGTTTTGATTAACTAGTGGAAATTGTGTATGACATTTGGCTACGTTGGATGCGGAATTACTATTTCTCAACATGAGTTTTGGTCTTGTTTTAGTGTATGTTACGTGGTTTGTTTGGACATGTGTATGTGTTTTAAAATGTCATTCATTGATATATTGGACGATATCTTATTCCAAACTTTCCAAACAAAAAAGACAATGCAGTTTTGTGGCAATGCAACTTTCCAGTAGCCTGTATACGTATCGCCACTGATAATTGACTAGAACATGTCTGATCTGATGGATTTAACCTTTCAGACTGAATAAGAAATGAAAGGATTATATTGTGTCATGACATGACAGCTGTGATAGTTAATTATAATTTTTCAAATGTTTTCCTGTCTTTCAGAGTAAAGAACAGCAGCAACAGGCCATAAACCAAAGCAACAAAGTGTTTCTCTACTGCGCCTTCCTAGACTACAGGTGAGATTTACAATAGCAAAGAGTTTGTCAGGCACGGAGATGATCTTTAAAGGAATAGTTCACCCAAAGAATTAAAGTTATTGTTTTGTTTATTCAACCTCCTGTATAACTTTCTTTCTAGCATAAAACATGACTGAAAGAATTTGCAGAATGTAGTGGTTGTGTTTTTTCATGCAATTACAATGAATATGGACTGGAGCTTTCGAGCTCCCAAAGCACTCAGTGAGTCATTGAGTTTTGTGAGTAATTCCTGAACAAAATCATTTAGACTGGTTGTAAACAACAATAGCCAATTCATGGAAAAGACCCGCCTCAAAAGAACAATTTGTTCATTAATTGTATGCGCCAAAGAGAGTTAGGAACAATAAACTGTAGGTATTTCTTTCAATACATTATTTAAATGAGTCTTATAGGATTCATAAAAAGATCTGTTATTGATAAAAGACATCATTGTGCAATAAAAGCCATAAAAGAAAAATCATTTATCATAGCCAATAATTGACTTAGCCAATAAAATGGATTATTTTAAAAATGTAAATCATTTGATTAGTTGTAAGATCTTTTCCTCTCGTCTCTGTTCGCTTTCTATTCAATACATTACTGTACCCATAACAGACATGAAAGATTGAGAAGTAATGAAGCTAAATAATATGTTCTTACAAAGATTAATGGGATCTTGCTTTAGTTTTGATTTTAATTAAAATCAGATTTGATTAATAATGCTCCGGTAATACCATTAACACTGGATGAGGATGTGAATACATATGGTTTCAATATGCTCTATGAATAGCTCCAGCAAAGTGTAACGCTTAATTAAACGTGTATATTTATGTGTTTTAGCTCCAAAGATGGTGTGTGGTCCAATGAAGGATGTGTGCGAGCTGATGGAAATCTGTCCTTCTCCGTCTGCTTGTGTAATCATCTCACCAACTTTGCCATCCTTATGCAGGTGGTTCCCATGGAGGTAAGACCTGCTAGTTTTCATAAGCGGTGAATGTGTTTGAAACTAGTTTTTAATGGCAGCGCTCTAGCACAAAAGTACAATCATGTTTGATCATGGTTTGGATAATTATGTTTACTATAATTTTAGTATTTTTTGTTATTTTTAAAATTAAAGTTATTTTTTAGTTAAGCAAATATGTATTTTTAAGTACAGATAGACTTAAAACACGAGTCTGATGTTATTTTAGTAAACACACTGCTGCATTTAGCGACTGAATTTATTTATATTGCTATATTTATATTATTATAAATATATTAACTTATTTTACGAAGTTAATAAATTTATTTTTTACTTATGCATTAAAAACGTTCATAATTAGGGCTATGTATAGCCAGATACTTAATAATGTGATAAATATTTTGATACATGTGTCACAATTTAAAACATTGTGATGCTTCATAATATCTGGATTTGGCAAACCAAATGGCAAACCTGACAAATCTCACAGGAATTTGTGAATATTTTACAGGGTGGCAAATTTGCATGATTTTGTATCAAATTTATAAAAGGAAAACAAATGATCAAAAAGCAAAAATGAAGCCTAACCCCACCCCTTAAACCAAATGTCTAAAGCAGATGGTAAATGAGATCACACAAATTAACCACCTCATAAAATAGTTATGAAACGCCAAGATGTCAAGTGTCATGACAAGTGTCATCAATACAAAGTATCAAATCGTATCGGTATGAAGTATCAAATAAAGTATCAATACAATGTGGTGAGAAAAAGAATCTCAATATATGATTATATCAGCACAGGCCTCATTCATCTGGGAATTGAAAGTACTGATCACGCTGTAGGTTTGATTGTTTTACTTTCTCCTGATGTGAATCGTCTTAAATTACAGCCCACGTTCCAAAATAATTCAAACCCGCTCGTTCACCTTTCATCTTATTAGCGTAATCTTCTCTAAGCTTAGATTTTCAGATATATTACAAAACTAACAGCAGCACTTGCTGTTAATTTCTGTGAAGTTTCTCAAAATGTCTTGCTTGAGCTATTAGGTCACATCCCAGCAGGGTCCTTAAAAAACTCAGAGTCACTGCGATGATTGCGATGCTAAAGTGTGTTTCTCCACCGCAGCGAGCCAGCAGCATGCAGGGCTCAGCATTTTGATTGGCCGAGGCACTCCGTAAATCAGCTGCAGAGTTTTAGTAAAGAAGACAATTTGGATGCAGTTAAGACAGTTCTCCCCGGGTGACGCGCGGTATTTAGTTTTCGTTGTTCATTCGAAACCCAATGTTGTATGCAAATGGGTCTCCGTGGAGGCCTCGAGTCCGAGGCTGGGTGGGTTGAACGCCGTGGGCCGGATTTTGGCAGATGGATTGTACTCTGTCAGGGAATGCTTGTAAATAACAGCTGGAATTAAAATACTGAACGAGAACCGCAGGTTCATATTTTGCTAACCCTTGTCCTGTTGATTTAAAGAGAGCAAATTTATACCAGGCAAAAACACTGTCGGCATGAAATCTTAAGTAGGGATATAGCAGGTGTGTAAAGAAGTGAGACGTTGTTTGACACAAAAGGCAGATTCCTGTTTCACTTTCCCACATTCCCAGTCTGTGTTTTCTGTACAAGCCAAACTGAGACACCCAGGTGCAGCTTTGCTCTTCTGCGTCTATCATCTGCTTGTGTTTGTTAAAAAAATCTGTCTTCACTCAGTCATGTAATCATCTCGTCGCGCGCTTTGATGCTAATGCCCGTCTCCGCCAGGGCCTCAATTAGCGGCTCACCTCAACGCTTCGAGCCCGGAGGAGATCGTGCTTTCCTTTACCGCTCCGCAGGTCCTCCATATTACGGGCCTGTGATAATCACAAGGCAGTATGTGAAGTTAATGTACAATCGAACCCGAGCATGGAAATAGAATCATGAGGGAAAGCAACTGCCTATGGGACCAGATGAAACACTGGGTACCAATTACAGACAGCGGATGAGAGGAGACGTACAGTAACATTGTGGCGGGATTTATCCTAAAAGAAAATGGTGAATGTATCTGTTCATCTTTTCGTGTCTGTCAACGTTTCTCATGTGGAAAAATGTACTTTTAATGTTTCATAGTTAAATCTTAATCATGACAACCTATATATTGATGGAAAGGTCTGAAATTTTCATCACAATAAACATTAACTAAAAAAATAAAAATGTTATTTTTAAAAATTAAAAATTAAATATCTAAAATGTATCTAAAATGTGAAAAAATTTAGTTCGGATAGTGCATTTTCATGTGTATGCTTATTATGTGCAGTGACAGTTATCAAGTTAAAGTGAGTATTTATTTTTGTCCTGGTTTTGATTTTCAAATGTTGCTACATCTTTTTCTACATTTTTTCTTAAAGTCCTATTATTCAAGAGATAAAATCAGTTTGACATCCCGTAATGTGATTGATGTCAGGCAAATTTGTTTTTGATAAAACAGATGATGTAACTGTATTGAAATCATTTGATATTATGCAAGCATCAGTTCAAGTTCAGCTGATCATATGGGACCTTTGACTTTACAATCAGTGGACTGTTGCCATGGTATTCTGTGTGTTTCTCATTTACAATAACATCTGGAGTTTTAAGCCCTGTAAAACCCCTTAAGTACCATGTTGGCCAAATTACTGACATATTGCTTGCTCCTCCACAGCTCTCAAAGGCCCATCAGGTGGCGCTGTCCACTATTAGCTACATCGGCTGCTCTATCTCCATTTTCTGTCTGGCAATAACACTGGTCACCTTTGCTGTGCTGTCGTGAGTATCTCACAATGCTGGTCATGCATGATCTCATATGGACAACTGGAAATGTATTTTTGGTCATATTCATGAGTATATATTTACTTATCAACATTATTAAAGCTGGAATTTGTCATTTCTGCACGTCTAGTGTAACACCTAAAGCTGGAATTTGTCATTTTCAGTTTTGCATTCGGTTGGGTGATTGCTAGCATAAAACCATCCAAGAAAGTAATAAATAAAAGTGAAAGAAATATCAATGACACACTTCAGCTTTAAACATACCACACCTCTTTCAACAAGTTATGTGCCTTTTCTGAATAAATCTATTTGAAAACCTTTAAATGTTATTACAAATAAAATGCTAATTTACTTAATTGTTCCTTGTTATTTCTCCATCATTACTATTTTAAACACTTACCTCCTACTTTTACCCATTGCTGTATATAGGTCTGTTAGCACCATACGTAACCAAAGGTACCACATCCATGCCAACCTGGCGTTTGCCATCCTCGTCGCTCAGATCCTGCTGCTCATCAGTTTTCGCTTCAGTCCTGGAACGGTGAGTTTGTCCAATACTGTTAGATAGCTGTTTGTGTTGTCCATTTCTCTACATCTTAGGCTTGGTAAAGTATTGTTTGATTTAAAACATAGTGACTTTAGTTGTGTTTGGTGTGTATTATGGTAATGGTGTCATCATCGGTTTCAGAAACAATAGGTTGTCGTAACTTAAAAAAAAGAGCCGATGACTCCACTAATCCTCTCACATGCCTGCAACATTACGAGCAGATTAATATGATACAGAGATAATTTGATTTCGCCTCATCTGTCGGAGAACTTGACTGAACTTTTGCTGCGAGCGTTTATGTGAATGTTGAGCTGGTATAAACTCTATGACTCTGTCACCGCCATGTTTGTTTTAAGGGACAGTTTTAATTTTAGTTGTTATAGTTTTTATTCATGCTTATATTTGAGGAACAGAACAAAGACATTTTGAACAAATGTTGGTTCTGGTCAATGTTTTTTTCATGTATCAGATTTAAATAATATTAACAAGATGCAGCAGTGGTGTTACTATGAAGTTGGAAAGTAAAAGTGTTGCTTTCCAGTAAAATCAGCATGGCTGCAGAGTGCCACAACTTCGCCATTTTTGTCTTGTGAGTCTGATTTTTGGATGAGGCGTTTGAGCGGATTCACAAATTTTAGCAAATTTGACAGTTTCAGTTCTTAAGTTTAATGATCTGTGATGATACTGTTTTCTGCCACCCAGCTTCCATGTAAGATCATGGCCGTGTTGCTGCATTTCTTCTTTCTGTGTGCATTTGCCTGGATGCTGGTGGAAGGACTGCATCTCTACAGCATGGTAGTCAAGGTGTTCGGCTCCGAGGGCAGCAAGCACTTCTATTACTACGCCATCGGATGGGGTGAGTCGACAGAACCTTGTTGGAGCAGCTTTTAATAAATTGTGCCGCAAAACAAACTATCAAAAGGTTTCTTTTGCCTTAAATGATCCAGTTCAGCATAATTCATGAAATCAAGAGAATCAGATGAGGTCGTCCCACCGCGAGCATCAGTCCTGAGACAGATCAGCTAATTCCCTTCAGCCATGAATGATGTGACTGTGTTGTTTAGAAAAGGGAGGGAAAGAAATGAATATGTCACAGTCTGTCAACAATGTCAGTGCATTAAATGGCTTTAAATCTCTTTAGTGGGTCATTGCTGTTGATACTATCATCAATATTAATTAAGCTGTTCTCAAGTGTGCACATGTGCTTTCTTTGGGTCTCTCTCTCTCTCTCTCTCTCTCTCTCTCTCTCTCTCTCTCTCTCTCTCTCTCTCTCTCTCTCTCTCTCTCTCTCTCTCTCTCTCTCTCTCTCTGGTATAGATTATAATATAGTTTTATAATTTTTATGTTTTATTATTTAAATAATCATACACATAGTCATACCCATAATATTCTCAATGTGGATGAAGAAAAGGTTTTGTTGAGCTAAAGTCATTACATTATATTGAGGTCGACTCCCTCTCTTAAAGCTTTCTGGCAAAGCCACACTGCTCTTTATTTATGGTGGCACAGACATAACCGACTACAGTCCAGCTGTTCTTATTTTAGTTCATACGACATGATCTTAAAACTTATACACTGGATTTTGCTATTTTGGGCAAGATATTTTTAGCTCCAGTAATGTTTTATAAAGAATTTGTCTTATTCACTAATTACCTTATTCACATCATGTGAATATCATGCTATTCAAATAAAAACCATACATGATCGAGAAATTTGGCCAATACCGCTTTGAATGAAATACTTGAATGAATACTAATTTTAATTATCTTTTATCTTTATTACAGTACAGTTCAACAAATGTGTAACAAATTAATTATTTTAAGTACAAAAATTCACCGACTATCAATATCAAGTGTTTTAAAAAACGTTTCTGTCAACTGTTTATTGTGTTGAACTTTCGTCCTTTAAAAATGTTCCTCTGTTGCAAATCTCTAAAACGTGTTCACATGTTTATTCATTCAGGATCCCCTTTGGTCATATGTGTGGTGTCTATGACATCATCACTAAGCAGCTATGGAGAGATTGGCAAGTAAGTTACCAAAAAAAAACACCACAGGTCATGACATGGTCAGCAGATGTCCATTTCAAAGAAACAGATGACTTTTTCTGCCGTTAATACTTTTTCTTGTTGTTTCTTCTTTTCATATTTTCTGTTTTAGTTGCTGGCTTTCTCTTCAGAATGGGGCGATTTGGGCTTTTGTAGCACCTGCTTTGTTTGTTATAATGGTAAGTAGGAGAGTTAAGAGTTTATTGTTGTATGATATAAAATCATTAAACCCTGTAACATTCACATAATATGAGCAAGGACATACTTAGCAGCTAATCTGGTGAAAACATTGGTGGTAAAAGGATAATTTATTTGAATGATAATTAACGTTCAGACATGTCATCACTCATTACATTTTAAAGATATAAAGGTATCGAAGTATTCGTAATGCTGTAATCTTTCTACTCTCCAGGTTAACATTGGTATCCTGATAGCTGTGACGCGGATCATATCGAGGATCAGTGCTGAGAATTATAAGGTTCACAGAGATGCCAACTCTGTGAAGTGAGGGATTATTTATCTTATATCATGCCTTGCATAATGTACTTTCATCTGTAAAATCACATTGCCTCTAATTTTCATGTGTGTGTGTCTGTGTCTCTCTAGGCTTACAACCAAAGCCGTTGCAGTTCTTCTGCCCATCTTGGGCATATCGTGGATCTTTGGCGTCCTGGCAGTAAATGACCACTCCCTGCTTTTCCAGTACATGTTTGCAGTCTTCAACTCACTGCAGGTTAGTCGTCATAACGGCACTACACAAAACCCTGGATGGACACGCACATTACCACAGTTTGCACTCATGCCAATTAAACGCCTTCCAAAATCAATAGCACGCTCTCCAAACAATGAGGGCGTTATAAAATATGGTACATAACAATGTTTGAAAAGTCTTAAGAATCTGGAGTGACTTGTGAGAACTTCAGCCGATGTGAACTGAAGCGACCTCACAACATTTATGTCTTATCTTGTATTTTTCTTTCATCTTACAGGGCTTCTTCATATTCTTGTTTCACTGTCTGTTAAACTCGGAGGTAAGACCCTGTGCAGCTGTGTGTTGTATGTCTGGAGAAAATGTCTGACGTACATGTAGCAAACAGCACGCTGGTGTAAATTATATAGTTTGTGTGACTGCAGCTGTGCACCTGTGAGGCTTGTTGAGAGCACCACCTGCTGGTGAAGATGTGATACTGCGCATTTAAATCAGAAAATAAACCAAAAAACGTCATGCAGATTTAAACCTAAGAATTGTAACGAATATTTTTACTTGATTTTAAATAGCATTTTAGACTTGAAAATTACACAACATCATAGACATAAAGTACATAGATGCTGCATTGGCCGGTGAATCATGGGTGAACGGCGCCACCATATTGTCCAGGGCAGACTGCTCTATAAACACATCCAAGTGGACAATTGCTGTTTTTCTGGATTAAAAGCACAATTATTACCCAATGAAATTAGCTAAATCAATGCTTGACAAGTGTTAGTTTTAACATTAAGTAACTTTAATGTTTGACTATTGACACTGTAAGTGGCTGAAGATGAAAATGTACTATGTACTTCATGTAGATCGTAAACTAGCCAATTCAAATTCGGTTGAAGAATATAAGCGTTATTTTGCTTTTCATTCAGAAAAACTGCAGCTCCCCCATTCATTTATATGTGTTTTGCATTTGTATGTGTTCTGTATACAACACCCATAAAGGCCAATAACAACTGATTGATATAGTATATTCTAGTGTAGTTTAACAAAATGAGTAGTTTTTTCAACACTAGCATTTCATAAAAGTAATAACTCACAATATTAACAGATAGTGAATAACTGGGACACCATGAGTATGTTTTACTATAGAGTAAATGTAACATTTCATAACAGTCTTCTATACTTAAACCAACAGGGAGACAACAAGCAAATGTTTTTTATAATAACATTGACTTGACTTGCTCTACAGGTGAGAGCTGCTTTCAAACACAAAACCAAAGTGTGGACTTTAACCAGCAGCTCCATCCGCAACATCAACGTCAAACCATTCAACTCAGATATTGTGAGTTCTTTTAGAAATCTTAAAAGCTCAGTTCTTCTTTTCATTTTTACATTTGTATTGCTTATTATAATGTCATTTAGGTTTAGGCTTGGTTTTACTTTGCAATATTTGATCCACAGCATGTATTTCACACCCAATTTGTTATCTTTCTTGTTTTTCTTCACAGATGAATGGCAATAAGGGAGGTGTGACTCCAACAAAGATGAACACGTGGGACAAAAGCACCAACTCGGCCAACCGCATAGATTTATCAGCGGTATAAGAACGATGGGTCTCCATTTGCTTGTCATCGGCCACTGATCCAAAGACAGCAAAGGATAACAGCAGCGTTTCATGTAATAGATGCTGTTACTATGATTCTGTATAATGAGAAAAATCCCATTTGAACTCTGAAAGGAAGTAGCTTGCAGCTTAAAGTAGAATTGAACTCATAACACAAAGTTCTCTGATGTCATTTCCTCCTGCTGATAATTTCTCTACAAGGTACAAATAATGGATAAAGACACATTGTGGGAGCTGTATTTGGGCTTGTCGAGGAACCAGAATTAGTGAACATTTGCATACGTGTACTAGAAAATGTACTAACTCTAAAGAACGGACAGAGAACCTTACTTACCTAATTGTTTGCT
Organism: Beaufortia kweichowensis; assembly: GCA_019155185.1. Classification (NCBI taxonomy): domain Eukaryota; kingdom Metazoa; phylum Chordata; class Actinopteri; order Cypriniformes; family Gastromyzontidae; genus Beaufortia; species Beaufortia kweichowensis. The sequence continues at coordinate 10,393,261 of CM032806.1, forward strand.
TTCTCTTATTATTTGGACCACATACTAGACATTTGGACCAGTGTTTGGTCTTTTTTAAAGGAAGTGCTCAGTCTGGAATTTTCAACCTAAGCAAGAAAGATTCTTCACAAGTGGCCAGATTGAAGCAGCGTTCCACAACACTATTAGTCTGTAAGGATTGCTTTGGATCTGGCACTACAGTTGCTTTTGCATTTGGTCATTTTGTAAACATGTTATTTTGTGGACTGAAGGACTGGGTGAATTCCCTGGCATTTCTGTTCATTATAATGATGATTATAATAATGAATAATGTTTGAATCCCATTTTGTAAATAACTATTGTTTCTTGAAACCAGTCGGTATGCATAATTTCATAAAGCTGTCCTAAACACAGAATTGATGAAATGCACTAATGCCAGTATGCCAAACCCACAGAGAAGCTGTGTATATAAATGTGCTGTCACAGTCGTATTTATTGGTACCAGAAATTTACTATATGTGCCACCATATGTACAGAATATTTTAAATTAATGTTGTCTTTGTGATTCAACAAGACTTTGATACTGCGGGATAGATGTTCTGCTGTTTCAGAATACTATATAAACTATTCTTTTTCGACTTTATGGCTTAATCAGCTATTGTTGTCAGAATTTTGTGTAATAAATTTAGTGTGGACTCAAGAGTACTGCACTCTAATTGGTAGCTGAAAGCATTATTAAGTCAGCCAAATATATTGAACAAACAGACACATAAACGACGATGTGTCAACCTTAAGATGTGCATTAAGAATGACGTGCATTCCAGGTACTTTAGTTATGACCAGCGAATCAATCATTACCAAAAGACAAAAAAGAGGACAGGGTTAAATTGTTTCTGTCCAGTTGTTATTTAATGATTTGTTTATGCAGTACTGACATGTATTAGTTGTAGGTGGTAGTTATATTAAATATGATTGGACATGCCTATGAAGAATTTATATATTTTCATATTATGTGTTTAAAAAAATAGTATAGCATCAGCATTATCCCAGCACACAAACACACAGGATTAGCAGTGTTTTTCAGATGCTTTACACCATAATGTGCCTATTAGAGAAGAATTGCCTAAATCCAGTAAAGCGTGTTGTTTTTAACTCATATAATGTGAGAATCTTTCTGTGAAGTTCCTGTACTTCTGATATCATTACTTTGATTGTATTCTGCTCTGTTTTACCATTCAAATGAATTTTTCTTAAAGTATATTTTAAAAATGTAAGATTTTAAAAAATAAAATCTTTTATTTAAGTCTAAAAACTGTACTGTGATATGACATACATGTTTGTGAGCTGTACATATTTGTAAGTCTTATATTTCTACATGAAAGAGTGTCATTTAATTCTGAATACTAATAGCCACACTTTATAAATATAATTTTGTTAAATTAATAACGTACCATTTTTTACAGTCATATAAAACAACATGCAATGGTGGGTGATTTTTCACAATGAAGAAAGTGACATGGATAGGATCTGTGTGTTTTGTGTTTTTTATGTTAGACTGTATACCACTGTGAATCCTTTAGTAGGATTTACTCTGAAGGATTTCAATTCATAGTGGAAGGTATTAAAACAGCCATTCTCATTAAATGATTTATATTGATTAAAATAAGTTATATAGCGATGATCGATTATGTCTTCCCATGTAAGATGGAAACAGATTATGAAGTTTTCTATATGAGATTGTGATTGTCTTTGCCGTCCGTTATATTTGAATAGAAAGTCTTTATGTTTGTAATGTGCCCTGGTGTTTGAATAAAAGTCTTTTATTTAGTATTAATACTGTATATGCCATATTTTTGTGTTTTTATGTTTTGTGAGTTGTAAGAATTCAGAAATGAAGCTCTTTGGTTTTTCCACATTTTCTGCACTTTAAGAGAGTGTTGCCTTAACCTCAAATAACTTTAAAGCATTTATGGTATATGCCAACTAAAACATTTAATTCTGGCAAAAACATTGCAAATTCATAAGGCTCCACAGACAATAAAAATATTAAAAACATATGCTTATTTTGTTACTTCTTTGCCAAGAGATGATTGTCTGATGACTGATGTTTGTCCTGCTGGAGATGTCATGGCTCATGTCCAACTTTGTGAAACCTCCATTAACATATAAAGTGTCTTACATGGTCGATGTCCTATAGATTAGGGAGATTAACTGTAATGGGGGATTTCTGTCCAGATTCAATAGCAGATTATTTAGATTCATTGACTAGGTTTATTGCAATTAAGTAATTAAAGTCTCCAGTGGCTTCTTCCAATAAAAATGCTGAATAATAAATAATAATAAAGCTGAATTAGTGTGCTGCTTATCAGCAAGACATGTTTTAATGTGAATAATGGGCAATCATTATCATATATATCAGTCTTTAGGATGTGGTGGAAGTAGTTATTTGCCAAATATGATCATATATCAATATGATATGAATGATATAATAAAGGCAGAGTGCCCACACAATGTTTTCATTTATTTACGACAATGAATAGGATGATGTAAGCCAGTTCATCACATCCAAAAGTGAAGACAATGGCGGGGACTCCGTTTGATTTGATTTAGTGAAAAAGAAGCATGGAATCATGTTGATCATTGTGCTGTTGTCTCTTATAATTAAATCCTTCTGGACTACATTTTATGCTCCGGGGTGGAGAAAATATACCATCATCCTACTGAAAGCCAAAAAGTTTTCTTTAAGATATGTCTTTCAAACAAAACTGAATTTCTTTATTTCTATATAAGCCCTAAATATACATATATAAAGCAAAAAGGTTCATTTGTAGTTATACTGGGACAAAAAACTACTAATTATTTGCATAAAATGTAACACAAAAGAGACAAAGCCACATGTCAGGATTAAGGTCAACATTTAAAATTGTAAAAAGGCAAATTTCTAGGCAAATTTCCAAAAACGACACTTGGAGACTGCATTAAGCCACTTGATGATAGCTTGAAGCAATTAGACAATGATAGAAAACGATTATGTTCTTAAAATAAATAAGATTATAAAAGGATGACGATGATGGTGGCATTAACATGTCATATAGTTCTATACGTTCTTAAATGAATTTTGTCATATTTTGTTTTTGCTTAAAATTCTTACCAATTAATAATAATTGTACAACATCAGAGCCATACTTATATTTGTAAAAAATCATTTTACCACAAGAGGGCAGTGCTTTCATGTCTGAATACTAGATCGTAAACTGGTTACAGAGGACTGTAGCACATAAAAAATATGTTTTAGAAGGCAGTGAACTACCCTTTTCGAAAGTGTACAAGAAAAATAATAATAAAATATATGAAAAAAAATTACATTTCTGTTTTATAATAAACACAAATACGAGACCACCGTTTAAAACAGTTAATGTTATATTTAAATCATTTTCTGATGCTGATAATGATGATAATGTTGTTCATGGTTTAAAAATAGTGCGCATATCAAGTGAGCAGGCAGCGTGGTTGTGCGCATGCGCGTAATGTGCATCAGGCAGGCTTTGGAAAGTGCCGAATGCCGATCAAAACACGGTGCAGCAGTACAAACAGACACAGCTGTGAGCTCAAGACACCGACACCCTGCTTATGACTACTGCTTGAGCTTAAGATTATAGTACTTTTTTGAGTACTTTATAGAGATATACGGGTGTCATACGTTTAAACAACCGTTTAGTGTTTTAATGGTACGTTAACAATGACGAGTTTGTTTTTATTAACAACAAGGTAGCGACATCGCAATGCCGATCATGATCGAAGTGGCCGATTGTGAAAGGCGGCTAAGCGACAGACGGGTCCAGTTTTGCTGTGCTGTAGAAATCTGCGGACTGACATCCTGATATATAACACCTGTGGATTTACTGCGGAGTTTCACACTCTTTTACACGATGGAAAGCGTCGGCAAATTCGAGTTTAACAGGAAAGACTTGATAGGACATGGAGCTTTCGCTGTGGTGTTTCGAGGAAGACATAAGAAGGTAAAGTCTACATCTCATAATGATCATAGAGACATTAATACTAGATTATCATCATGTCAGTCTTGAAGAGAAAGTAAAGTATATTCTTCATATCCACAGAAACATGACTTTGATGTCGCTGTGAAATGCATACACAAGAAAAATCTCGCCAAATCACAGTCGCTCTTGGGAAAAGAGATTAAGATATTAAAGGTGAGTTTATTTATTACACAAGTGTGTCATACTCAAGTAAACATGTCAAAGATAAACGTGTTTGTTTTTGCCAGGAGCTGAAACATGAGAACATCGTCAGTTTATTGGACTTCCAGGTATGTTTATGCCATCTTTACAGATAAATTACGTGATTTAGGTGAGAGGTCTTAGACTAAAATGTTTTCTGATCTTGTAATTTAATCAAACTGAATGTATTTATTTCTGGAATATCGCATGGCTCAGTGTTGACATTTATGGGATGCACTTCCCTGCATCTGATTGGCTGGAAGGTAAAACCCCGCCCCATGACGCCACAGGCCGCTGTAGGGTTCCGTATAAAAAATATAGTAATGACTCAGAGTGAATAATGGTTTAATTTTGCATCCTCTTGCATCAGCAACAGTGTAAACATTACCCATATTTATCAGAAGATTGATAAACCCTCTCATAAGCACCTCAAATATCATTTAAGCATAAAAATAAATACAATACCAGTCAAAAAGCAAAAATGTTTCTCATGATCCTAAAAATCTTTTAATCTGACAAAAATATAATTGTGCCAATATATGAATTCCTTAAATTAGAAGTTTTGTATTTAAAAAATATTTTTAAATGAATTTTAATGAATAAAAAGCAGCCAATAAAAGTCCGGCATAGATAGAAAGTGCTGTTAAAAAAGCTTCTCAGGTTAAGACCTCAAGAAGCTGGATGATAAAATGTCAAGAGTATGATTTTACAAATTCTAGTCAAAGTGTGACTATATTTTAAGATGATAAAATGATGACTTTACCAGGCTGCTCTTATAAAATGTGGTTAACAACAGGTGTCTTTCTAATACACCTGACACCTGTCCGGCATTAGACCGCACCTGCCAGCCCGGCACACTCTTTGACTGACTGTCTCGATCATTTGCATACAGTACAGACACTGTCTGATGTAGGATATCGGTAAATGTATCTTAATGAGTACAGGACGGGACACTAGGCAGTCAAGCTGTTGATCTGATGACAGATGGCTATCTCGGGTATAGGGTGGTGATCGCCTAGAGATTAAAAATGTGAGGCTGGTTAACATAATTGTTACACCTTTGTGCTTCTGTGCTTTTGAACAAGTCTGACAGGTTTACTATAAATTGCTTGCAGTTGCAAAAATAATAAGATAAGAAGACAATGAGTATTTAGCTAAAATGCAGATTATGGCTGATTTGTAAAAATGCTCTTTTAATGTCATACTAAATTTAATATTGAATTAAAAAATTGTAAGTAAATGATCAAATGATAATTATCTCTAATCATTTCTTTAAAAAAAAGTGACATTAAGAGTTTTCCGAGGTTGCTGTTGGTCAAAAGCATCAACTAAATGACACTCTGATACAGAAAGGCGAAACACAGTCAGTCACACCTTTCACCACAGCACCTTTAAAGAGTGACCTCACAATGAGTGCACACTAATAATTCATGCCCATCCCATCATATTTCACATGCTGTTAGGGGTGTCACATTAACGTGATCTCAAGCAAACCTGCAATCATAGCACCATCCCTTTGGCTCTAGTGTCAGTCTAAAATCCACATCTGAGAACCACTTAGACTTTGCCATTGGGTTTTTTTACATGGTTTGATCAGCTGTTGAGCAGACATCTGTCAAGCATTTGATTCACCTGACTGCACATGCAGCAGGTGGTTGACAAGAAAATGATGCTTACGCTTAGTCAGTGAAACCCAACTCTCTTTTACCCACATGGAAACCCATTAAAACCAGCACTAAGTTAACGTCATCTTTTATAGGATTGAGTGACAGATTTTAGCCTTCATGTTGTTTTTGTATAGTTATGAAAGATACTTACCTTTGTTTTGTATGTTGATGACTCATAATGTTTTGAGGGTTGTTGCCAGGGCATTGTCTATATGTTGAGAGAGTGTATTTTTTTTCTGTGTGTGGTCTTAAGCTTTAGCTTGTGTTTACTTTACATTACCTCACACGGACTGGTTTCGTTTCTTATTTGACTTCTGTACACAAACACACACAGAGGCAGCTTATCTCTAAGCCTTGAGACACAATAACTGTGTCATGCATACACTTATACAATTAGCTGTTACACAACTTTGGAATACATTAATTTGTTTCACAAAAACAGGTCTCTGACATAATATTTTACATAAACACGCATAGTCACTAAAAAAAACAGCTTTTAGACCTCTTTGTCACGCTGCATCAGTCAGCTGTGGGTTATGACACCTTATGCTTTTCTCCTGACTGTGGTAACACACGGGGCCTGTATGGAAATTAGCCAAGTGGGACTTTTGTTGCACAATATCTGGGCCGTGTGAATGACTTTTTGTGATGGTTGCCTATGTTCGCCGTGACGCATGACACAGCCTGTGCTAAGATACTGTATAGATCAACTCCTAATCAAAGAAAATTGATCAATCTAAACCTCAAAGTGAAACCTTGGAAACATAAATGTGTTAAGAAAAAAATGTATTTACCTGTTAACTGTCACCATTCCACATGTGGAACACTTTTCACTATTTACTTAAATATTTCGTAGTTGAATATTAATCTAATCATGACAAAGTATATATTGATGGAAAAGGTCTAAAACTCAAGAATTACAAATTTGTAATTACAATAAACATAAAAAAGGTTAATTATTTTTTAAATACTTCAAATTATTTTTGTAATATTTTTCTAGACAAATTCTAGACAAAGGGTAACTACTTTTGAAGATGCTAAAATATATCATAGTGCTCATAAACGAGAGGTGAGATTGTACAGAAAGCCCTTATAAGAAAGTCAGGACATGTATTATCTTAATACCTGTCTAATTCAAAGGAGAAAAAAAAAAAATATATATATATACATTCATGTTATGCACCTTTCTGAATCTGTCAGATGTTTTGTGTGATAAGTTACGTCTTCCTAAGGGTAAAGTATTGTACTGCTTGTTATTGCTTGCACAGACAGCAATAATAAACCTATTCATTAAGACTTAGGTCATGTTTAGATTTTGTATGGTGAGTCATTGTAAAAGTTGCACTGACTCATCAGATCCTTTTCAAGGCAATGAAGAATTTGTACGATGATAATAATATGGCGTGCCAGCAGGCATCATGTATTGTTTTGTTGGGTGTCTCATGCATACAGTGAATCATATTCGCCTGAATGATAGTGGATATATAACTATTTATCACATCTGTTTCTGTCGGCAGGAAATTTCGGGATGTGTCTATCTTGTCATGGAGGTGAGACCATATGGCACACTGCACCTCTCAAATCCCAGCTGTAATCTCAGAATAGACCTGAGGCAAAACACAAAGCCTTTCAGCAGTCAAATTTCACACCTGCTTGCAGGATAATCTAACACTAAGCTCAATTCACACTATTGTGTTATTGTTATCAGCGTAAATTTAAAGATCTGGTATCAGAACTTGTGATTAGTTTTAACTGTACACTTAAGAGTGTTTGTGTTTCTCTTCTTACAGTACTGCAATGGAGGAGACCTAGCAGAGTATTTACACTGTAAGTACACTAGCTTCATTTGGGTTTTTTTTATTGTTAATGTCTGGCTGAGAGCAGACCATGGTCTTCTTTGATTCTATTAGGAAATGGTCAATCGAAAAGCATTCTGGCATAACCAATAGAGTATGTGTTTGGAGTTGGGCTTCTTGTTTATCAAACAGTGAAGATTAGTGGATGGTTTGGTTCTGGTAGTAGTGCAGAAATGACACACTTCACATCTAAAGAGATACTTTGTTGCCTAGTTACATCGCTAACAATCAATACACACTTGTATGTGATATGTATTCATTAATCTCAATGAGATTCTTTTTTTTCATTTACTGTTTCTTGTCTATTAAAATTAAGATTAGCACGATTCGATTCATATTAAATCATAGTAAAATTAGCGTGATTCATATTTAAATGTAGAATTGTTATATTTGTTAGACACATTACTGTTTCTCATCTTTTTGTTTGTTGACAAGAAGAAAACACATTTCCATGTCCAACTAAAGTTATGTAATTGTTTCCAGACCAAAGGTAGGACTATAAATGGTGGCAGTACAACAAATACATTAGACACATCATTGTTCACAGGGTTTAAGACCTTTTCTTAAAGGCAACAGAGCGTGATTGAACGTGAACTTAATCTCAATTTAGACTATTGGATCTTGGTGTTGAATCTCTAGAGATACATTTACCTAACAAACAACTTGCCTGATAATTCCTCAGAACGCCAAATTAGTATTTCCCAGAATAGCTCCCTTCACACATGTGCCGCCACAAATAGAACCACACTGAAGAAGTTCTCATCCACACACACATGCCTTTGTCCCATCAAAGTTTTCAATCCCGCTCTGTTTACCTTGTTTGCATGGACCGTTCTATTTTAAGGCGTCAGACATCTTCTCGTGGTCTGTGTTTGACCCTCACCTTCATCCGTTCACCACAGACTCACTAGTCCTGCTCACCTTGGCACAACACCAAGATCCCCTTCTGAAACTCAACCCACACCCTGACCTCATCCACCTGTCAGCCTGCTATCTGCCCTATCATGCAGTGGAAAAACACGGGGGTTAAAAATAAGACTTCATCAAACCACTGTGTTTTGGGGGAAGGGAAGAGGTGACCTGGAAAAAGGAGATTGTGGGTTTTGGGCTTTATGTGTTTACTGCCCATATAGTACATAAAGTTATTTCCTATTTCCTGGTCTCATCAGAAAAATACTTTAACAAAAAAAGTAGTAAGAAATTAGTTCCTTCTTCACTTCTTTTCTTTTCTCCATAGCTAAAGGATCTCTAAGTGAGGACACCATCCGTGTGTTATTGCAGCAGCTTGCAGGAGCCATGAGTGTTTTAAAGAGTAAAGGCATCATCCACCGTGACCTGAAGCCTCAAAACATTCTCCTCTCCTACAACACGGGTCGCAAGGCCAATCCCAACAATATCTGCATCAAACTGGGTCAGTCTCTCACACGGACCACAGTTAAGCTCCCTGTATCTAAACACACGACGATGTCTGAATGAATTTTGGCAGTGGCTGGATGTGTTTGTTGTTGTGGTGGTGTTGTAACTGTTCTGTGTGCTGCGAGTCACTACACAGCTGCCCTGTGTAAGGCTTTACACGTTCCTGTCCCGTCTTCATGTGCTGCTACCAAAACAAGTTCCTAAATATAGTCAATAGCACATTAAACTTATTTTCTATCTTTCTCTCTTCCTTTGTTTAGCTGATTTTGGCTTCGCTCGCTATCTACAGGCTGACACAATGGCTGCAACGCTCTGTGGCTCACCGATGTATATGGTGAGTGCATTTAAACTTGCAAACGTTGATGTTTAATATTTTCTGGGTGTTAACAAAAAGTATGGCATTACATTAAATGGATAAGCTTGATACTTATTTACAGAAGCATCAAAACTCTAAATTTTCTATTTTTATTTTTTTCAAGTAGTATACATGTGTCTCAGTTGCTATAATTTACTGAGCCTTAATCACATAACTGTTTTTAAAATACTTTACAGGCTCCAGAGGTTATCATGTCACAGAATTATGATGCCAAAGCTGACCTGTGGAGCGTAGGGACCATCATTTTCCAGTGTTTGACTGGAAAAGCCCCATTTCAGGTCTGTAATACACACACATACACACGCTATGTGAACTGATCTAATGGTTAAGTTACTCCAGAATGTGTCTGGGTCACATGGCACAGAAATGAAAAGGTATTGCTAAAAAAACTAGACATCAAGACAAAGAAAAATAGTTATCAATACAAAATGCACGAAATATCACACAAACTTAGTTACTGTTGCATCAGGTCTGATGATTCTAGAATGGTTTCATTGCGTAACAGGCTGGCACCTGTGGTTATTTGTGTCCTGGAGTGTGTAAAACATGATTGTGACATCTTTCTGATAAACACACATGTCTGTAACTAAACACATCATAGGATTTACCCATAAACACTCATAGTCATATATAAACATGCACATTTCATTGTTAATTGGTGCCATATTTTTGTTGCACTGTCATCCAATTAACCTTGGTGTTATTAAAATAAAAGTGTAGTAATGTTTTTAGCAGATTGAGTACCATTTGTATAATCATAATTTTATTACAAATGTAATGGTTAAACTATGATCACACCACAGTAAGATTTTACTACAAGTAAAATCAAAAAACGATGTTTACTATACTTAAACCATAGTAACATGGTTTAAGTATAGCAAAAGGGAATTAAGTTTTTCACACTGATAGTATTACAAAACAGGCAAGCTCATGAAGTTTATTTTTGCTGCAATACTTCTGCTAAATATTGCCACAGTTCATTAGCATGTTATTGGATGTCATAACAAGTAATGTTAGCAATTCTATAAAGGTGCCTTTGTATATTATTATATTATATTATATAGCATCCGTCAGTTAATCTTTTGACCATGTGTTGATGTCCACAGAGATGATCTGTGGCATAAACCTGCGTGTTATGGTTTTGTATTTTTAGCCTTCAGAGTCCCTTCTGAAATGTAGTAGTGTTCGAGTGGGTCATTGAGTTTGTTTAGTACTCATCTCTGGTCTCAACCTCCTCCTGCATGGAAATACAGGTTTGTTTTTTACAGCTGTTGGAAGGTCTTGTTGTTTTCCATGCAGGTTTTAAACCAACATTTAACTTTCAGACCTGGAGTGCATGTTTACATGCCAAACATCCAGAGTTTACAATGAGAAATGTAGCTGCACCGTCACCGTTGTGCAATAGATTCCTTCCCACAGACTGATGTGAGATGATGACAGTCTTAAAGATGTCACATGTGCCTGACAGCCAGTATGTTGTCTTACATTTGATAAGTGAACCAATAATGTCAAACTACAATATTTGTGAAGCTTGTCTAAATGCATCACAATGCAATTGTGTGGTTGTTACGTAAGAAGTCTTTCTGTCATTCTGGTCTGGAGTATGACTCATAGCAAGTTGTTGTTTTTTTTTGCTCATTTTGTGATTTAATTATTTAATGATCAAATTCCTAAGGTATGAGCAATAGTAACAGTCATGTTTGATTTAGCAAGAACTATTAAATCTTTTATGGCACAAGAGATGTTGTTGTAAAACTGTTGATTCTCAAAAATGATTTCTTTTTACTGAATCGTAATCTTATTCTGGTTCTCCAGGCAAGTACTCCCCAGGAACTGCGGCAGTTCTATGAAAGAAACCAGAGCCTGAGTCCCAGGTAAGTGACCCTGAGGACAGTATGTTAACTCTCAATCAACATGATCCTGTTTAGTACAGGTGATACTGGCTCAAAGGTCTAGTGTATCAGACGTTTAACAACTTCAGGCGTACACAACCACATTTCATGGACTTGTTGATGTTCTAAATGTGCTTTTGTTTTGTGTGATAGTGAGGTTTTGATATCCTGCCCTTATACATATATATCCATATATATATCCATCTTTGTGTAGATGCCATCTACAAGTAATTACAGCAAGATACACGTGAACACAGATTTATATGTAGATTTTGATTTTTTTTAACGTCTAACAAATGTTTTTGCCAGTATTCCACGGGAAACCTCTAGTCAACTTAGGCATCTTCTGCTTGGTTTGCTGCAGAGGAACCACAGAGAGCGCATGGACTTTGGTTAGTGGCACAAACTCACATCATACAGTTTCTATAAAAATCTCAAAAATGATAATAGCTCTTGATTATCCTCAAGAATTGACACTGTGTTGTCTGTTCCAGATGAGTTTTTTCACCATCCTTTCCTGGAAGCCAATGCATCTGTGAGGAAATGTAAGATTTGGTGCACTTACAGTTACAAATTTGAACACATCCAACACATTTTTATGCCTTCTCATTTCAATATTTTCAAATTATAGTTAAATTGTGAAAAGTACAAAATGTACAAAACTATATAAACATTTCTCTGGTCACTTTTGGACACCATAAGCTTTATTTAACAAAGCATTCTTCTCTGTTAGCCTCTCCTGTGCCAATGCCTCCGTATCCCAGCACCAGCTCATCCAGCAGTGGTTCTTCAACATCACACCTCACTCCTAATCAGGTAACAAAGATACATGTACAGCATGCTTTCTTGTTTTCTCTGCAATACTGTAATGTGATTCATTTTTCTAAAATGTTTTTTGACAGTATGACACTGAAACTCAAAGGCCTTTGCCTCAGACTAACACCACACGGTCTCCTGGTTCTCCATCTTCATCTGAATCTGATGATTTTGTCATGTTGCCTGCTCAGTTCACCAGTAAGATAAAACCTCACGCTTGTTTACCTAAATTGCATTATGTAATGAGCAAAGTAGGTATTTTCTTCTATCAAATGCAGCATCTCAGGTGTATTCATTCTGTGCAGGTGAACCGGTTGGCGCAGGAGGTCAGGACAGTTTGATGCGCAGCGGGTGAGTGGAATTACATGTTGTTATGTGTTGTTAGACATGTTGTTGCATGTTGTTTGACTGACATGAGTGTTAAAGTGACAAGGAGGGCCGTGCATACGTAGTGTATAGAGTTACACAGAATGCATGTATGGTTGCGTGTATACATGCTCTTAAACTTTAACCTGCATGTTCACTAAAATACTTTGTTTCCACATTAATTGAAGAAGTTTGCATGTCATTTAGCATGTCATGTGACATGGGTATTTATGTCAGTGCTGTGAGAAGTCACAGTTGACCATTTCTCCTTGTCATGATAGCAAAAAGTGAAATGTGTTCTTTTCATTCCAAACTAAATTCAGTGTTTTGTATAGTTTACGGTAGATGTGAAGTTTGGATTATAATTGTGTTTTCATTATTGATTGAATATAAGAATGTTTTTGTCCTGTTTATGGTTTTATTGTAACTGTAATAGCTGTTGTTGTATTAATAAGGCTGTTCAGTTAGTGCTAGTTATTGTTACAGCAGGTTGTTTTAACTAACTTTGCGTTTGTTTGTGTGTGTGTGTGTTTGTTTGTGTGTGTGTGTTGTACTATTTCTAGCAGCTCTCCCAGAACCTCCCCCAGCCCTTCCAGGTAATTGTGGTTGTGTGTGTGTGTGTGTGTGTGTGTGTGTTTACATATTTATCTATACTTTGCAGGCATTTTACCTGAGGAATGTGTGTGTGTTTGTTTTAGAAATATTTTTATTCTAAATATGCGGTCAGGGTGTGGGTAAGGGTTAATCTAGTCATTACAATAACTGTATATGGAAACAGCGAAGGTTTGTTGTATGTCCCCATTTAGATGGATAAGTAATTTGTGTGTGTTGGGGACATGTATGGACAACTGTATGGACATGTATAAACTGTAAAAACACAAGTTATGTAAAAATGCTAACAGTGGCCTTTATGTGAGGTGAAGAACAGCTGCTAGTGTGACCAGAGAAAGTGGGAATTCTTGAGTTCAAAGAATTGAGATCAACAATAGAACAAATGGTTTTAATGCTTATGCACATGACGTGTCAATCATTCACCTCTCTCTCTCTCTCTCTCTCTCTCTCTCTCTCTCACTCTCTCTCTAGGCCAGTGGAGTGTTGTGGCAGTAGCTACAGTCAGTCTGTGCCTGTTCCAGTGCCTACACAAAAACACAACTACCAAAGGATGGAGCAAAATCTAAACACGCCAGACAGGTTGACTGTATATATTTTTCTCTCTTTCTGCCTCTCTCTTTGGCATTATTTGAATACATAAATGCATGAATGTTCTCCTGTGAATGCTCCACGCATCATCTAATGAGCTCTCTGTTATAATTCAGGACAGCAGCACCTCCATATCACTGCAGCCCAAATGCATTTCCAACATTTCCAGAATCAGGAGGATCCAGACCTTATCTACCTGCCCCACAAGGTAAAGAAACCTGGACTAATATAATCTGATTTGCATATTAGAATAATACAGGAGAAGACGCTAATTCTATTGTCATAGAAATGTGTTTTATATATATATATATATATATTATTTAAAAAGATTGCCTTCAGATTCAAATTTAGATCAGTTGTATCAATAAAGTTGTATCAAGTCAAAGGTAGTTAGAGTTGTTTGGTTACCAAAGTTCCTCAAAATATCTTATGTGTTCTGAAGGAGAAAGAAAGTCATGCAGGTTTGGAATGACACGAAAGTAAATAAATGAGGAAATTATTTTTACTAGACCCTGCCAGATGTAGTTATGGTAGTGGGTCAGAAATTATGGATAAATGTCTTCTAATGAGTTTAGTTGGTCAGATTTTGTATATACTGTTTCAGTGGATCATGTAGGGGATGATGACCTGTTTTTTTTATTTTTCTAGTGGGAAGTGTTCCTCAGACACCCAATCAGCAAGAACCTGTTGGCAGCAGGACAGAGTCAAATGCCACCAGTAAAATCTTGTTTCACTTCATATCAGATTTATTTTTATGACTGCTAATTCCAGATGTCCAATTCTTATCATCTCTCTCTCTCTCTCTCTCTGTCTCTCAGATGTGTGGCAGAAGCAGCGTAAGGTTTCTCCTCTCTTCGCTGACCTTACAACCAGGGAACCAACCCCGACCCATAAACACGTTAGCCACCGGCACAGTCTAGACACTATAGTGCACAGAGTGAGTAACTGCTTTTGATCTGAAGGTGCAAGCGTAAATAAAAATAACTTATCAGGTTGATAAAATGCCATGAAATGTTTCTGTAAATAAATATATATATGCTTCTGCAAAAATATACATAAAACAATTTCATGATACTAACATTGTATAGTAATATTTTCCTATTTTGGAAAAATGTAATATATGCTTTAGTTTTTTGACAAACCAACCTCTTATATATACCACTACTCTCCTTTTCCCGTGATTCAGTGGGATTTGTATCGGCGACCCTGTTCTAGTCAAGCTCCGGGTACGTCACCGGTTCAACGAGGTCTGATGGCCCGAAACAAAACCCTGTCTGACCTGAAGGATTTGGCAGAGGGCCCTGCTGCAGCGCCACGCGTGTCACTGTTCAGGCAACTGGAGAGAAGAGACACTGTTAAAAGGTATTAGTCACTGTGGCTTTAGTTCATGATGTTATTCAATATTATCACTAATGCGTCAAGAATGATTAGTGATAATAAATGACATTTAATAATTGATGTCATTGGGATAATATTTCTGCATGTTTGTTATCTGATCAATTGTGTTTTGCAGGTCATTAAGTACTGGCGTCTCTCAGATAAGTTGCTGAAGGCTGTGTTTGGACCTCAGCTGGACAGAGGCAGCTTTGACAACTTAAATGCTGAGAGACCAATGGACATCACAGGTATGAGCATGCAGTAGATGTCAAACAAGTCACTTTAAAACATAAAATCCATTAAATTACTGTACAATTAACTTTCACAGGGATCTGATATAACATCTGAAAGGAACTGGGATTTAAAAACTGTCATTTTAAAGTCTGGAAAACTTAACTGAATAAAATGTCAGTCAGCAGGAAAAATAACTTATTGAAGGCATGTGTACACTATCATTAAGATTGTTTGTCAAATAAGTCCAAATATTTATACCCTGACAATCAAATGGAAATCCACCCCATATTATGGCTTTGTTCACATATGGCATTAATACTGGATTTGGACTATTCAACTCTATAAGCCAACTAATTGCTAAAGGCGATTTTCCTGTGTTTTCACAACAGCTGAAACTGTTTAAAATCCTGTTTAAAAATAGAAAATGTATAAAGGCATTTTGTCCTGATCTCTCTAGCACCCCCTTGTGTCAGTGATGGCACTGAACAGGGTTCAGGCAGTCCTGTTGTCTTCACGTTGGGCTCTCCTGAATATGGACGTACACCTCCTCGCGCTATTCAACCGAGGCGCTTCTCAGGTGATACTTGATTTATTCTGCATTAGATGATAACACAAGCATTTGTGTGATTTTACTATTTTCTGTTAAAGTGGGCACCCCCAGTCCAACGAGCCCTGGCTGGACCTACGGTCACTTTCACGAGACGCGCGGTTCACCTGACAGCCTGTGCTATGGTTACACAGACGGCATGGCAACATGTGAGGGTGTGGCCTTTGTGCCACCTGAACTGCCAGAGGAAACACTAATGGAGGTAAAATAATTGGGTTATACATTATGTATGAAATTAAGATGATCATAGTCAGATGGTGTTCAACTCTAAAGGGGTGATTTCACCCCTTGTATCACTTTAAAGGGGTTTCATTTGTGATAATGACCACTTTACCAACTGACTACTTGCCAAATAATTCAATAAATGGACATTAAATATTAATATACATTGGATTTTATTTTGTAAAAAAGAAAAGATGTAATAGATAAAGCTAGCATTGTTATCAAGTCTATAAACCTGTAAATTATGCAGTTAAGTGTCCTTATGAAAAACATTTGGACCACATATATTTGAATCAACAATATTATATTCATATGTTTTCTGTAGCATTTTCCATTTTGTGTGGCTTCTATGACCAATTATAAAGCAGTTCTCATAGTACCATGCGATTATGTCATGTGATCAGAATTGTGTTATTGAACCATCGGTTGTAGGATGAAACGTCATACTCTTCTTCTCTACAGGAGGGTCATACCGACTTGCTGAGCCAACTTCGCTTTATTCTGGCCTTTACCCACTGCATCTTGGAGATTGCTGGAGCAAAGGATGCTGGGATTGATAAGAGTGTGGCACTTGATGCTTCATTCCTAGAGCAGAGCGTAGTGGCTGACCAGATCAGCCAGCTGAGCCATGAATGGAGGTGTGGTCTTAAAGAAAACGTGCTATTTTGTTTCAAGTGTATAATGATAAACATAAGATGATATACCTTAGGTGATGTACATGTGTGTATGTGTGTTTAGTTCAGCAGAACAGCTGGTTCTCTATATGAAGTGTGCTGAGCTGCTGTCATCTGCATTGCACACAGCGAGGGACGGAATTAAAGAAGGCAAACTCTACCCATCAGGATCTGTTAAACAAGGTAAAACACTAACTGTTCAGATTAGATTTATGCTTCTAAAATACAGCAAAACAATAACAACTTGATCTGTACAATATGTAATTAAAGAAAATGTGAGAATACATTTAGTATTTAGTGATAGGAAATTTAGTTACATATTAGTATAAAATGTATAACCATTAATATATAATAATATTATATATGATAAATAATAAAACAAATAATATAATAATTTGCTTAACCAGATCTCTTTATACATATATGTATTTTTTAACCATATGTTTGCGAATCTCTATACTGACTTTTACAGTCTCTCTGATGGACGAGTTGTCTCTTTATGTTGTCATTTGCAGTAATTCGTAAGCTGAACGAGCAATACAAAGAGTGTGTGAGCTCCTGTCGCTCCCTCACTGAGAAACTTCAGCTGTTCTTCAGCAGCAAGCAAAGACTGATGGACCGCATGAGCAGCATTACTGCAGAGAGACTCATCTACACACACACCGTTCACATGGTACACACTGATAATGTTAAAAATGTTCATTACTATTGACAGTAACATTAATAATCGAAAGCTATGTGTAATACCTCAGTATATTAAATATAAATCTTACTGTATGTGATCAGGTACAGACTGCAGCACTGGACGAGATGTTTCATCATGGAGAAACTTCTATAGAGAGATACCATAAGGCTTTCCTGCTGATGGAGGGGTTGTCCTTAATTATTACTGAGACTGCAGACCTGAACAATATTAACAAGTGTGAGTATGACGTAAACACACAAACACACTTGTAGTGATCTGAATGTTTATCTCATATCAATGTACATATGTTTGTGCGTGCAGGTAAGCAGTGTATCGAGAGACGTCTCTCATCCCTCCAGCCCGGAGTATATATGTGATCGATGTAACAATCAGTCCTGGGCATTGGTGTGAAGCATATTGACTCTACACTAATGCATGATGTCTGACTTACTACATTTATTTACTCTTAGTAGTATATTTGAGCCAGTGTGGGGTGCTGAACAAGCAGCAGCCTGGATGCTCTTCATTAAATCGTACTAAAACATGCTTAGAACATTAGTCTTGTGAATTACATGGAGTTATTCTGTGTTTGATGGACTTTGCATGCATGTTTTGCATGATTCTAAAGAAATGATAGTTACCTGAAGGGAAATGTCATTTGTGGTCACCGACTGGCTGCAGTTAGCGTCACACTTCAGATGTACAGTTCTAATGTGGCAATTGACCAAAATTGTGGCAAACCTTTGTAGACCTACTGAAAAGACTATCTATGTTGTCATATAGAGGTTAAGGAAATACTTGAGATTTGTATTGTTTGATTATCATACTGTTATTCACGCGTATGCAAAGCGAAGCACTTTATAAAACCAAAAAACAAGCCTTTAAGCCTTTTCCGTCTGATTGGCCCACCACCTAATGAATATCTTATATGTAGCATTTTGTATTTATTGTACGTCTATGACTGAAAGTGATGTTTTAGTTTCATGTTTTTTTTGTTTGCTTCAAATTAGACCTGTAAGTGCAGGGCTTTTGAACATTTTGGTAAGATGAAGTCACAATTTGGTCCTTGGTTGTTGTAGTGATTTAATTTTAGCGGATAATCTTATTGATTTGTAGCTTTATTTTTGCTCTGTGAAAACTTCCTCTGACTAACACAGTATCACACTTTCACAGCTGGCCAAAATAGTGCCTTGATTTTAGCTCACTAGACACTCAATACAATTGTGTGGCTCACAATCAAATATACCTGTATTTTGAAATGTTTGGTCATTACTTGCACTATTTTTGCATTAACAAAAGAATTATCAAACCTTTCAGGATGATTAAAACCATAAAGGTCTTTTTATTACCTTTTACTTCCTGATAATAACAAGGTTTTATATAAAGGTGTTTTTAACGCATTTAGTTTGAATTGTGTATAGTAAAATAAAACTTGATTCATGCACATAGTGCATAATAGTGATGTTAAAGAAATTGAGGACAATGAACAATTTTGTATATTTGTTACAGTATTTATGATCTTTTTTCTGTAATTTGGTCTTTTCTTCAGAGAAGCCAAACCCACAACAGGTGCAGAATGCATGTATGTAATATGGATGTGTGTAATTTAATAAATTTCACTTGTATTTTTACTCTGTGCATGTTGACTACTTTCAAGTGCACAAAATAGCATGGAAAGTCTCTTTAAATAAGTGTTATTTCTTAAACCGGTACTAGAATTAGAAGCTGTTGTACTACTAGTAATTATTATAGTTTTAGTGATATGCCATTTCCACATCAGATGTGAATGGTTGACTACAGTTAGAAAAGTTAGGCCCTATTTTCAAAATACCTGCTCAGAAAAACTTACTTATTACAGAGATGTTCATTTAATTAGGATCAATACCTTACGAAAATTAACCTTATGAAGACTAACATGAGAAAATTACTATAAAATTGTTTTATATATATATATACATATACATATATACATACATATATACATATATATACATATATATACATATATACATATATATATACATATATATATACATATTTATATATATAAAATGTTTATATATATGTGTGTGTATATTTCTACATTTATCTATTTCTTTAAACAGCTTAATAAACAGATTTTCTATACATTCCGCTACGTGGAAAATATGTAAAATGTCTTTAAAATGTAAGACTTTGTATATCACTTTAAAACACCTGCAATTAAAAAACATACTGGAATTGATCATAATGTATACGGTTTACGGTTCAGCTTCTGCGATTAAACTAGAGGAAGTGAAACCTAGATTTATCCCGCCCTCTCACACGCGATAGGCTCAGCTTTCTCATGCACTGATATGATTGGATTCTAGCGCTGTCAGTAATACAGACGTCGCGCTCTCAGTCGAGTGCTTCCGGGTGCTCGGAGAAGAAAGAAAAAAATAAGCAGTCTATCGCCATGTTTCAGACAGAAGCATCTGTCAAACGTTTATAATAGTTTTATTCAGCGTTGTGTTTGTAAGAGTGTTAGCGCAAACACACTAGTTGTTTATATTGTGAGTTCAGAGCGCCAGTGAATGGTCGGAGTGCAGGAGGGTGTTTTTACAGTAAGTAGAGAGTGTGTGTTGATGTTTGTGTTTAGCAGTCGTGCTAACGCACCGAATTCATCTGTAAATGCTCATATACGGAACACATCATCACATACCTGCAACATACATATATGTCTATTATGTCTGTTAAGTGTTGATAATAAAGAGCTAAGCCTTTATATATGGCGAATGTGTGGTTTTGTTAGCTGTAGCAGCCTGTGGTTGTTGTGTATGCGGAAGAAGCCGTGTGTATGAGTGTGAGCGGATTGTATTTACTGCTAAACAAAGTGCTGTCAGTCACACTGTGAAGTTCATTCCTTAAGAAAGTATTCTTTAATAATATCCCGTATTAGTTATGGTTTCCGCCTAAATGTCTCAGTTACTGCCGTTATTGTTATTTTGTTACAAAATCAAACAGATTAAATTGCATAGGCGTAATAATTTTACGAAGTCTGTTAGTTTGTTTCATTTGCTAATGACAGCAGCTCATGTTACAGTTCCATTGTGATAACTAATATGTTGTAATTCGCTAATATGCAGAAACTAATAAGCGGATGATGTGGTTGCCATGGTGAACTTCAGTAAAGATACGGATGGCCTGACAGATTCTGTAGCTAATGATGTAACTGCAGTAACTTGTAGTCGAATGTAATTGAGAGGTGCCTGTTAATGTGCTTTAGCATACCAGTCAAAAGTTTACACAAACTCTTGAAAAACATGAAATGACACAACTGTTGGAATCATGTTGCGACTAAAAACATCCAAAATAAATTAGCACTGTTATAGTTTAACATTTTTAAAAGTGGTCACCCAGCATTTGCAAAATCACACTTTTTTTTAAACTTTCTAAATAGTACTAAAGGATTTTTTATCAATGTTGGACTAAATATTAAGTAAAATATGAATTTTCTAATTCATGAAAATTTATATGTTGGCAATAATGTAACAGTATGCATTATTTACAATTATTTTGTAAACTCAAGCATTGAAATAAACCAGATTAAAAATGTTAAAATTATATAAAAAAAAATTGTCACTTGTGTTAGAACTTTTGACTGGTACATTTAAAGTATTACTTCAATAATAGTAAATTCTAGTAAACAATCTAGTAAAATCCCACTAATTGTCTCAAACAAACGTTTTTTGTTATGGTCAGTGCCATGTAATCTGTATTTTAAAGATTTGATTGCATTAATCCAGCAAATACAGTAATTTTTTGTTTCCAGGCGAATTGATAAAAAAAGTATGTTATTTTTCCCAGAGGTAAAGACAGCCAATCAAATCAAGGATTCAAAGATTATTTTATATGTAAAATTGGTACTTCTCACTGATAAATGTGCCTGTCAATATAAATTTGTAATTGCAGTCTGCCTTGAGGTGTGGTATAGACTGCTATATCAAACCAAAGGAATATAAGTAGCCTATATTGTTGCATGGTAAATACCCTACACTGTTGTCTTTCCACAGAGTGTTTTTTAATACAATAAAAGTGCCACGCAATGCACCATGGAGGAGGCCCACCAAACGCGCAGAGGAATCTTCAGAGATCCAAGTCCGTCACTGGATCTGAGACAGAAGACCAACAGCAGCAGCAACAACAATCACAGCAGCAGACAATGGCGGTTAGCCAGCAACAGTCAGCGAATGCCAATCACCCCCAGTCACCGGTGACATCTTTTGCCCCAGCCGCAAGTCCCTCTGCACCACAGTCTCCAAATTATCAAATCATCATGAGCCGGAGTCCTGTCACAGGCCAGAACATGAACTTCACTTTACAGAATGTTGGATCAGTTGTTCCTGGAAACCAACAGATCACCCTCACCTCTCTGCCTCTACAGAGCCCAGCCTCACCCGGCTTTCAGCATCAACCCCAGCAGTGGAGGTTCGAACCTGGATCCTCATCTTACATACAAGTGGCATCACCCTTACCCCAGACCATGCAGTCTCAAAGTCCCACCCAGCACAGTCCGGTCCCCATACAGGCTGTGCCCAGAGCGGGCACCCCTGGGTCTGCTTTAGGAGTGTGTGCTCAGAGCCCGACACGGTTTGTTGAGGCAGGCATAATGGTTAGGCAGATTAGTTTAGGTAGCCCACCTGGAAGTGGCCATTTTGTGTACCAGGATGGAACAGGATTAACTCAGCTGGCTTCAACCACAGCAGGAACTGTTCAGCTTGCCTCTTCAGGGACGCCAGGGGCAGTTCGAGAAAGACGCCTGTCCCAGCCTCACTCTCAAACAGGGGGAACCATCCACCATCTAGGCCCCCAGAGTCCCGTTGCGACAGGTTCCGCTCTCCCGGCCTTGGGCAGCCCTGGGCATATTACCACTTCTAATCTGCCACCTCAGATCAGCAGCATCATCCAAGACCGGTTAGCACGACCCATGATTTTTGAGAAGACGACACAGGGCGTAGTGGCCGGTGTGGCAGCCCCCGCAACGACTTCTTTTGGAGTCCCTTCCACCATCCCTCCCTCCAGCCCTTCCAGGAGTAACGCTCCCCAGGGTCTTTCTAACCAGTTGCTGTCCCCCACCAGCATGAAAAAGATGCAGCCGAAGAAGTTGGAGGAGATCGCGCCCTCAAGTCCAGAAGTGGCGCAGTTGAGAAAGCAGTGCCTGGAGCATCATGGGAAAAAGATGGACAATCTGAAGGAGGTGTTTAAGGAATATCTGATCGAGCTCTTTTTCCTTCAACACCTGCAGGGAAATATGATGGACTATCTTGCTTTCAAGAAAAAACCTTGCGTGCCCCTTTTTACCTATTTGAAGCAAAATGATCTTGACCTTGAAGATGAAGAGGAGGAGGAAGAGCAGTCTGAGGTTATAAACGATGAGGTAATACAATTCATGGTATCAGAACCATAAGTCTTGAAAAGGTTTGAAATGTTTTGTTATTCTTAGCTAATTTTACATTTTATTGGCTAGCGAGTGCTCTTTGTGAGTGTAGTCTATACAAAAATCTGATTCAGTTATTCTAAATAACCAGAAAAGTACATTTGTGGACATTAAAAGAGTTTTAGGGTTCCCGCAACATTCAAAGACATCTTGCTCTCAGTTGCAGTTGGAGACATAACGATATATTTTCTGTGTCTTTATCTTTTATCTGTTTCTATGACAACCTTTCAGGTAAAAGTAGTGACTGGAAAGGATGGACAGACGGTGACTCCTGTTGCTATAGCTACCCAACTCCCACCCAACGTGTCTGCAGCGTTCTCCACTCAGCAGCAGTTCCAGGTGATGAAAGCTTCCTTACTGGAAACCAGTAATTTATGCACAACATTCAAGCAGTTGCTTTTAAAATGTTTTCATTACGTAGTGTGAGATAATTGAGACGTTATGCTTTCTCAGTCACTATCTTAGTTAGGGCAATAGGTTTGAAAATTGTTTTTGCTACATTTGTGTTTTATCTCGCAGGCCCATGCAGGGGTGGCAGGTGGCAGCATCTCCAACCCTGTGGACATGGAGACTTTCAAACGACAACAAGCCATGGCGCAAGCAGGTAGGGTGATGTTGGCAGTGCAAAGGTGGAGATGTGTCTTTTTTTTTTCCTTATTTCCTACTTTTCTTTTTGCTGTCACTTTGTTTTTCTCCCCTTGCTTCTGCTTACGTATTCCAGCATCTTTTCCCAGCTCTGTGTTTGAGTCCTGTAATCCAGAGAATGGGGAGCAAACATCATTGCCAATTGCTTCTTTCCTTTTGGTTTTCCTGTTCTATGTGTCTTTATTTTTTGGGAGGGAGGTTTTTTGCGTTTTGAGGGTATTGTGTGTTTTGCATCCCAGATCAGACTAAGAGGTCCCGGATGGAAGTGGGTCGGCATGGGATGATATTCCAGCATCCCGCTGTAACCTCTTTAGGATCTCCCGGCGTTCCCCTCCAGCAGCTCATGCCAACAGCGCAAGGTAGGAGCGCCGCTGCGTCTCGGGCCGGTCCATTATTCAGTGCTGCTGGAGGTCAGAGTTCAGTGCCCAGAGCCCTCACCTTTATTTCAAGCATCATGTACCAGTTCTGATCCACTTGTTGGGGCTGCGTTCAATCTTAGACCTCATCTCAGAATCTTTCTCTAACCATCAGAGAGAACACCTGGGCAGAAGATACTGTTGAAGATCAGTGGAAAGACATCACTCTTTTTTTACTTATGATTTTGTCATTAGTTCTTCGAGCCATTCACCTCATGTCTTACGTTCTTCTTTGCCATAGTGGCATCTTTGAGTCCATCCGTGGCTCATCGGACGATGAGTCCCAAGTCGTTCTCTTCACCAGGATGTCATCGTGTTGTTTTTCTGTTTAGTTCTATGGTTTTCAGACCATCCTTTGCTACAAACCACACCCCCATTCACTTTTCTAAAGTCACTGCATTGTCAACTTCTCAATGCATTTCCAGACTTGGTTCCCTTCATCTAGCAAATTATTTCCGTTTGTCCTCGTTTTATTGTTGCAGTCATCTTTTAAGTTCACATCTTGGGTTTCCATACTATTCATGATGGTGAAGTCTGTTTTAGATCTGATTTTGAGGAGCCAAAATGGCCCTCCGGAAAGGTCTTTCAACACGGAGCTATAGTGAGATTGGTGTAGTTGGTGGTGCTCATGCTCAGATGCTAGAAGAGAGAGATACTTGGTCTTTCCAGCTGGCCTGTGTCTTTCGTGCTAAACCCTCCTTGTCATTCCTCTGCTCTACCCTCTGCTTTGCTGTTGTGTAGCTCAAATATAAATGCAGATGTCACAAACATTCAACCCGCTTCATGCATGATCACAATTCGTGTCAGTGCTTTAGTTGTGTCTATTTCTCCTTGTGCTTTTTTCCTTTTAAGTTCCTCTCCTCTTTTTTTTGGTTCTCTTTCTTTATTTTTCTTGTTTTTTTATTATTATTGTATCTAATTTTTTACTTGTAGGTAGTTAAATGGTAATGCATGATTAGTTTTGTTCTTCATAGTAGTATTATCAGACATTGAATGAAGTATTTTGATTTTTACATTTAAGAGTTCTAATTTTCATTCATTAGAACATGGAAATCTCTTCTTAAGTTTTGTTATGTAGTCATTGTGACATGAACAGTATCTTTCATTAATTTTCTCTTTTCTCCAGTGGTGTGTAACACATCGCTGGTTACTCATAACACCATACTCATAAAAGTTTGACAAGAAGTTTGATTAGAATATTTGATTTTAACCAAATGGAAATAATAAATAAGGTACAGTAAGTGAAAGACATCCAGTACTATCCAGTGTCCAGTAAAACATTTTTGCACCTTAAAGAAAGATGAATAGGCTTATAAAGGCAGTTGTACAGTAAAAACTGCTTTGATATTATTTGTAGTCAGGTGATATACAAACATGAGCTAAAAGATCATACTTTGCTTCCAATTCTTCATACTCTCTTTCTGTGGAACTCTCTCTCTCTCTTCTTTCCTTCCTTCCTTCTCTTGCATCACATAACAGGAGGTATGCCTCCCACCCCACAAACGGTCCAGATCGGTGGGCAAAAACAGAACCAGCAGCAGTACGACCCCTCCAAAGGTCCACCCGTCCAGAACGCGGCCAGCCTTCACACCCCACCTCCACAGCTTCCAGGTCGCCTTCCCCAGGGTGGGCTCCCCATGGCGGGGCTGCCTCTCTCCCTTTCCCAAGGTCAGGCCATGGTGGTGGAGCAGCAGAGTCAGGCCGCTGGAGGTCAGCTGCAGGCTCAGATGAAGGCAGTGCAGGGTTCCGGAGCCGTGCTGACTTCAGTTAACCTACAGGCACAACTTCAGATGCA
This sequence comes from Beaufortia kweichowensis, assembly GCA_019155185.1. Classification (NCBI taxonomy): domain Eukaryota; kingdom Metazoa; phylum Chordata; class Actinopteri; order Cypriniformes; family Gastromyzontidae; genus Beaufortia; species Beaufortia kweichowensis. The sequence continues at coordinate 10,419,159 of CM032806.1, forward strand.
GTCAGGACTCCATCTCCAGATGCAGCAGCCAGTCATGCAGCCTGGACAGGCAGTGAGTATAGCTTATTATATAACTTATTAGCTTTATTTATATTTTTAGAAATGTAATATTGGCATTACCACACAAACATATATTTTATTTTCTCTCTCTCTTAGACTGTGGCGCTCGTGCGCCCTGGATCAGACGGTTCCCAGCCTGCCCAGCGTTTGATGTCCAACTCTCTCTCCACCCCTGCTATGTCTCCTGCCCCCCTCACGTCCCCAACATCTCTTCCCTCCCCACATCCTTCTGCACCGGTCCGCATCCCCAGTACCGGCCCCAGTCTCTCCCCTGCTGCTCAGTCCAAACTCGCTGCCACAAATGGCACCACAGGGCTTAAACTATCCGGGTTGGGTCAGAGTCCGGTTGGGCAAAACTCACAGGAATGCTCTCAGGACAAGCAAGCAGAACAAGCCAAACTGGTGAGAAACAAGAATTTAGGACTTAGAATCATTAAATATGCATGATATCTACACGTATTTGTATAAGTTATGTGTAATATCTCAGGCAGACCTTTAGTGACGTTTGTGTGTTGTTGCAGGAGAGTCACGTGCATCAGCGCATCGCAGACCTCCGTAAAGAGGGCCAGTGGTCAGCCAGTCGCTTACCCAAGCTTCAAGAGGCCTGCAGGCCCAAGTCCCACTGGGACTATCTGCTGGAGGAGATGCAATGGATGGCTGCTGACTTTGCCCAGGAGAGACGCTGGAAGATGGCTGCTGCCAAGAAGGTGTGAACATCAAATCAATTTGATATTTCATAATAGAACCATCTGCACAATATTACCATTAAAAAGTCACACTTTAACACTAGCATGTTAGCATCAACCACAGTTTATTATAGGGCAGGTTAAGATCCTGCTTTGATTGGTTCATGTGGAGTTAAATGGCACTTTTGTCCGTAGCTTGTCCGCACTTGCGCTCGTTACCATGACGAGCAGAAGAAGAGTGAGGAGAGAGAGAAGAAGGAGGAGGAGATGAGACTACGACACATTGCCAGCACCATTGCTCGCAGCGTTGACTACTTCTGGTCCAATATTGAACAGGTATATCACCCTCTGGTTCAAGTCTTTCACTGATAGAAATTTGGTTACTTATGTCTTTTTATGTCTTTGCACAGGTTGTTGAAATTAAGTTGCGTTTCGAAGTCTATGACAAACAACAAAAGGTTCTTGGCATGCAGAAGTCACCAGGCAAAGGTGAGATTGTGTAATGTTGCTAAAACTGCTGTTATCCGAAGCAACCTACAGTGCTTTTAAAATATACATCATCAGTTAATGCATTCACTTAAATTCGCAAAAACTTTGATTTGCTTAACAGTGCAACGTGCTAAATCAACCCAACCTGGAGAGAAATCTGATAAAGAGAGTAAAGTGGTAAGACGTTTTTCCTTGTGTTGTCTTGTAAAACAATCTTATCGGCCTTCAGAATCTTTAAGCTTTTTTTGTCTGTCAGCAGGAGGCTGGTCCATCCCGCAAGAGAAAGTCAAGCACATGTCTATCAGACGTAGAGGGTGCGTGCTGCATTTATGTATGCTGAGGCTGTGTATGTGTCTCTGTTCATGACATTTAACAGTGTGTGATGTTTTGCAGTTGAAGATGAAGAGAGTACAATAGAAGAGCAGGAGTCTACGGAGGTCGCAGCGGATCAGAAAGCCGAGCTGGTCGAACTGACCAAGGAGGGTGAGTTTTGCTTTTCTTTTGGACATGATTTGACATTGACTCTATTTTTATATTGCATGTATATTGCATGGTATGTTCAATGTCAGTAATTTTGCATTTATTTAATTTTCTGTTATTAAATTGCAGTTCATCATTATGTCAGCCATTGGCCACCCTGATTGTTCTGTATTGGCTATTGAAAAACGTATACTCTCTATTGCAAAGTAAACATTGTACATCTCTGGGTTGTGTTGTAGCTGAGGTGCCGTTGGACGATCTGGTGAAGAAGTATGCAGGCGCTTATGCCGAGGGGTTCGAGTGGCCACAGCCCTTCAGCCAGAGTGAGGATGAAGAGAAAGAGGAAGCTGATGGTCAGTGTTGATTTTGAATCCATGAAATGCTTAAGAATTTAAATAAATACTGATTTGTAGTGAAAGCTTTGCACTACCAGTCTCTCTTTTATTGTCTGTTCAGATGGAGATTCTCCATTGAGCAGTCCACACGATGCAGTGCTGATAGACTCATTGCTGAGCATGGATCAGTACCGTGGGGCTGAGCGATCGGCTAGCGGGGCTAATGGGAAGGCCACAAAGGATATCGCAGAAGTCGCCGCGGCAACAGACCTTATTCTGCCCAAAGGCAGTGCCAGGACTACTCTGACCGTGAGTCTGTTTTATAAAAACTAAAGATTCGAGCAGTTGGCTAAATCAAAGTGGGCTCACTGTGTCTAACTGTATATATCTCTGTGGATCTCTTACACCTCTCAGGGTCGTTTTTCTCCTCCTGCACTTCTGCACGGCACCCTGAGGGACTACCAGCAGGTCGGGGTGGAGTGGCTGGCAAGCCTCCATCGCAAAAACCTCAACGGCATCCTGGCAGACGAAACCGGCCTTGGCAAAACCGTACAGACCGTGGCTTTCTTTGCTCATCTGGCTTGCAACCAGGGTATCAACATCAAGCCGATTAAACAAGATCAGTGTTTGTTTGTTGTGATGTTGAGAATTGAATGAGATTTTGACCTGCTGTCGTGGCATTACAGGTATCTGGGGACCACACCTGGTGGTGGTGAGGACGTGTAAGCTTCTCAACTGGGAGATGGAGTTTAAACGCTGGTGTCCTGGACTGAAGATACTTCTGTATCTCGGCAGCAGAAGGCAGCGCAGATACAAGAGATCGGTATGAACCAAAGTGATCTTTTCTGTATTACCATCTGTGTGATGCAGCTGCTTTGTAGGTCATTGAAATTCTCAGTTTCATGTGTATGTTTTAAGTTTTGGGTGTGTTTCTCTTGTCTGTTCTCACTTTCGTGTTGTTCTGTAATGTTTGCAGAGGTGGTGTGAGCCCAACAGTTTCCATGTGTGTGTGACTTCATACAAGCTCCTGTTGAAGGATCACGCTCATTTCCTCAAGAGACGCTGGAGGCACCTGGTGCTGGACGAAGTTCAGCTCATCAAGAACATGACAGAGAAACACTGGGAGACCATCTTTAATATCAAGAGGTTGGGGAATCTTCACTAACAGCAGTCTCTTGTATATCTTCACGTGTACGTTTATGTTGTTTTTTTTTAAATAATTTTTTGGTTCTGTCTTCTTAATAGTCATCAGAGGATCCTCTTAATAAACACCCCGCTGCAGAACACTCTGAAAGAGTTATGGACCATGATCCACTTCCTCCTGCCTGGAATAACTCACCCATTCCTCAACTTTCCCGTTAAACCCGGCACCGACCAGAACCAAGACTACTGCCACAAGCTGGTCATCAGACTTCACAGGGTGAGGCCTGACAACACATGCATTCAAAATTCATCCTAAAACGAACATTAATCAAATTCTGCAACTTCTACATGTTTTCACAAAGATGGAAATTCTTTTACTTTCAATTCCAGACCAAGTATGACTGACTTTCTGCTGCTGATCATAAATTAAGATCATTTTTAAAGAACATTTATATCCAAACAACATTGACCCCTATTGACTTCCATTGTATGAACAAACCATTTCTAAAAATATCAACCTTTGTGTTTTACAGGAGAAAGAATCATTTACAGGTTTTAAAATGACATAAGTGTGAATAAATGATATAAGAATTTTTAGTTCGCTTTAAAAACGAACTATTCCACAACATGACATTAAAGTGCCATTGCTAAGGACAGTACAGTGATAAATAGATTTATTCTGTGACTTCCCTGTGTTATTATATTTGACCAATAACAACAGTCTAAAAACAATGATTTCTCTCTCACCGGTGTGTTTTATTATCTCTTTTGTAGATGATTCAGCCCTTCATCCTGCGTCGCTCCAAAAGAGATGTAGAGAAGCAACTGCCCAAGAAGTATGAACACATTCTGAAGTGCCGTCTATCCAAGAGGCAGAAGAGCATGTATGAGGACATTCTCATCCAGCCCAGGTCAGCACAGAATATACTTGACCAAACACATACAGTGTGTTGTCATGCTTTCGCCATCCTTTGAATATTTGAATAATTATTTTCATCTCTTGCCCCCTAGTGCCCAGGAGGCACTAAAGACAGGACATTTTGTAAGAGTCCTAGAAGTTCTTATGCAGCTGCAAAGGATCTGTAACCATCCAGACCTGATCCAGCCCAGAGACACACACAGCTCGTACATATGTCAGCCTCTGCAGTACAACACCCCATCATTACTGCTTACTGCACTTCAACGGGACCAGTGGAAGGTGCGAGAAGAAATAACCTCATGCAACAGACAATGGATTAAAACACAGGTTGTATTTTTATCGACTCATGTTTGTGTCATATTTTGTACCAGACTGTAGATACGTCTCTGTTTGATCTGATCGGTAATGAGGGCAGACTGACCCGATATGAGACCGAGGAGGTTTTTCCCAAACTCAGAATGAGCAAACAGCTCATCGAGGAGATCTACAATGCACCTGACCCTCCACCCAGACCCAGACCATGCAAAATCAAGCCTATGAGGTATGGGCCTGTACAGATCTGACCAATGAGTTGTTTGTTATATTAACCTAGATGTGTTGATATTGACTAGAATACTTTTTTATTTGCAGATTGTTCCTGCCAGTGCAATATGGAACTAAACCAGAGGGACGTCTGGTACCTATGACCAGCAGCACCACTCCAGCTCCACGTAGCACTGCTGTAACTACTACCCCCACCACCACTACTACTGCCGCAAACTCACAACCCAAGGGCAAATCACCTCTTACCACCACCACTACTACCACACAGGGTAAGAACAGCCGCTTTGTTTTAAATATCAAAAACATGTGAGATGTCCTCCACCCCCCTGACATTAAACCTGATTGGTTGGTTAACTCCACCTCTTCCTCCATAGCCTCAACAACCAGCAACTCATCCAGACCACTCCTAACAGGAGCTGCCCCTAATCCCCCCTCCACTCCTCTGGCTCTGGGCGTTGCAGGGGTCACTTTACCCCCTATGCCTGCTGTGGCACCCCAGGCCCCTGCCGCCCACCCCCTCCAGCCCAGCTTGGTATCTCAGCGGCTGGTCCTCAGCTCACAGGCCCAGGCACGCTTGCCTAGTAAGTGGCCTCCCCACCGCCCACCACAAACCGGTTCCCTCCTCCTGTCTCTCTCCCTGTAAACCTGCACGTAAATGTTTCCTTCCTTTCTTTATGCCCTCGAGCACAGCCATGAAAGAACAATGACGACTGAAGATCAGAGATTACAGTACAGGCTCTGCTGAAGTAGTCGGTTCTGACCTAAATATTGGTTTCTTGACAAGTAATCATGTGGTCTAGAAAATTTGTTTTATATATTTTTGTAGATATCACCTCAGCAGATGTCCTTCAGTGTTCTCTCTCTCCTCATCTTCTTTAAACCAGCATGACCCCTTCAAATCTCTCTCCAGATTGCACCCGTTGCCCCCAGTATATTTTCTTTTACTTTCTCCCTTCTTTCCACAGTTTATGTACTAATCCTGTTCTTTTTATACCAGTTCAGGATGGTCCAAAAGCTTTCTAATATTGTTTTCCTCTTCTTCTCAAGTGCATTTTATTGTAAGCATTCTGTGGGTTTGAAGAGCATCAAGCATGTGGGTAATGCTCCCCACACCACCGGCCTCTACGCACCTCCTTGCATGTAACTGATGCAGATTGATGACTTGCATCCACTGGTGTTACTCTGAATCTGAATGTTTTTATTTCAGGTGCTTTATTTTTCAGTTTTAGGGGGGAGAAATCACACAATATGTGCCGTTTAACACATCCTGGTTACGCATGTCCCTTTTCCTGCTCACCCACCCTAAACTAACTGAATCTTATTTCTTGCTCCAAGACATCTTATCAGCTAATTTGGAGTGTCGTTTAACAAAAAGTGTCTATGTCTTAAGGTGGAGATGTAGTGAAGGTTGCTCAGTTGGTCGGGCAGGGCCGCATCGCCCAGCCGGAGACCCCCGTCACCCTGCAGTTCCAGGGCAACAAGTTCACCTTGTCCCCGAGTCAGCTTCGCCAGCTCACAACCGGACAGCCCTTGCAGCTTCAAGGTACACTCGGTAATGTGCAGTCCATATTCATCCACTTCCTCGCCTCTCTCTGTCTCATTTCACTTTTGTATTAAGTCAGTTGCATACCATGTGTATCAAATCACATTGTGACTAGACTACTTGAAGGTTGGCTTAATGAAACCGGTGTGTGTGTCTGCATTAGGTAACATTTTGCAGATTGTGTCCGCTCCTGGACAACCTCTTCTCAGGCCGCAGGGACCGCCTATGGTGATGCCCACAGTGGCCCAGACAGTTCATGTCCAAAACTCATCAGGCACTCCTCCTGCTATCTCCACACCTGTGCAAGGTGAGAAACTGCTCAATCTGCTTACTTGTGATTGGCCGATACAGATATCTTGAGAGCTGAGTGACTGACAGCTGATTAAATGATAAAAGACACAATTTTACACAATATTTAAATCAGAAATACTTTTATTTATAGATGGATTTTGAAATGAAAACAGCAGATGCTATTTTCTGATGGGAGTCATTTTAAAATATTAATATATAATATACAAATATTTCAGCCTGCTGTGATATAAATTTATATTAGATTTTATTATATGAGTTATCATATGTGTAATCCTTCTAATGTTTAAACGTGATGTTTCTCTCTCCCTGTTTAATATAGGAAGCGGCGTAGCAAGTACCACAGTAACAGCTCCAGCTACCACAGACATGGATGCACAAGCCAAACCCTCAAACAATGCCATATCACAAGTGAGTTTGTCATGTGTCCGTTTGAGAAAACCACACACAAGGTTTTGCTCTGAACTCAAACCCATCTGTGTCTTTTTAGGAGTCGAGCGAGGAAAGGACCAAACAGCTAAAGGAGCGTCTGGCTTGCTTGTTTCACGCAAACGAGCGGCGGTCTTGGCGCTCCGTGCTGTACGGATTCGACCTGATCAAGTCCTGCTCCGTTTATGAGGGACGCCCTCCGCCAGCCTTCCCTGCACCCCAACATTCCCGCTGGACATGGGTGGGCAGAGACAGCTGTCTGAGAGCCCAGCGGACCTGCGTGTCCACAGTGGCTCCTCTTCGCTCTGCTATTCTCTCCAACATGGAGCAGCAGGAAGCGGCAGGCACTTTGGTGAAGACGTATGTGCCATGCATTTCTTTAAAAAAAAACATATATATGTGAATTGTATATCTGATTCTGTTCCGTTGTATTATAGGTTTTCCTGCATACTTCCTGCTGCTGTGGCCCCTCCCCCTCAGCTCTACGCAGCCAATCCCCCACCCTCATACAGTCTTGCCCAAAAATCACTCCGACGACAGCTGCAGGAAGTGTCTGTTCCACACAACGCAGAGATCCGTAGTTTAGCCTGTCCAGCTATGGTCAACTTTTATGATTTGCGCATGCTAGAGATGGATTCAGGTGGGTACAATGGCCTGTTTAGACAATCGTCACCATTGATTTCATATATGTAATTACTATGTAATATATAATAAGATACTTAGAAGGTCAAGATTTCTGAGACTTCAAATGCTACCGAGATTGTTATGCTATAGTGTTTTTTTGTGTGTGTAGGGAAACTAGAGGCTCTGTCTATCCTGCTGCAAAAGCTGAGCGCTGAGAACAGGCGAGTACTGATCCTCACACAAATGACCTGCATGCTGGACATACTGGAGGCCTTTTTAGACCACCGTCACCTGACTTACGTACGGCTGGACGAGAGTCTGTCACTGGAGGAGAGACAGGTAAAAGATCTTTAGTATTACCCACACATCATTTAGTGCTAGAGATAACACATGATGATGCTTAACTCATCCTGGTTCCCGCGTCCCGACTGTGATTTAGGAACAAGTCAAAAGATTTAACCGCAACAGGCAAATCTTCTGCACCATCTTGACCAATCGCTGCTGCTCGGCCATGGGTCACGTGTTTGATGCAGACACCATTGTGTTCTACGACACGGACCTGAACCCGAGCATGGACATGCGCACTCAGGAGTGGTGCGACAAGATCGGACGATCCAAAGATATCCACATCTACAGGTAATGTTTTGAACATATTCATATTACATAACAGAGCTAGACATTTTCAACAAAGCAGAAAGAGCTCATTTTGTTGGATGGTACGCAAGTTTTATGTTTGTTTGACGCTGTGCTTTTACAGGTTGGAGAGTGGAAACTCTATTGAGGAGAAGCTTCTGAAGAATGGCACTAAGGACCTTATACGAGAGGTGGCAGCACAGGGTATGGACTACACGCTGGCCTTTTTAACACAGGTAAACACAAATAAATGGCTCCCTTGCTTATATACACCTACTTTTAACAGTCTGTTGGGACATCTATTAATAAAAAAATTAGTAGAGAGTTTTGTGTGGTCACAAATCAATATGTGTTACGTTGTCATTCACAGCGCACCATTCAGGATCTGTTGGAGGTGGAGGCTGGCTCTGGAGAAAAGGTGGAAGAGTTTGTGGTTCTTCACCAGGACCCGTCCCCATCTGAATCCATCCCTCCTCACGTGGCCAGACCCTACATCCAGGCCCTGAACAGCATCCGACTGGACACCCAGCATGGAGAGGAGAAAGTAGAAAAACAAGAGACCGAAAAGAAGGGAGAAGAAAAGGAGATGGAAGAAGGTGTGAGAGAGGAAGCGTCACAGTTAGAAGAGCTGGCTGCAGTTATGGAGCAGGTGAGAATGGATGCTGTCAGAACATGTGATTTAGACATATTTTGTTTGTGTTATTGACATGTCTTGTGTTGTCCAGCTGACTCCCATTGAGAGATATGCACTGCAGTATCTGGAGTACTTACACATCACTGAGGATGAACAGGTGATGAAGGTATGAAGCAAAGCTAGTCAGTACATTACTAGCAGTGAGGTTAAAGCTTTGTACGTTTTATTGAATTTTCTCTGTGTGGGTTTTAGGAGCGTGTCGAGGCTGCTAAGAGAGCCTGGGAAGTGCAGCAACAGCAGAAACTGAAGGTTCAGAGAGAGGAGCAGATGATGCTTGAAGATGAAGAGGATCTGTTTACCTACAGCAGAGAGGACGCATACAACATGGTACAGATACAAACATTCACTTTGTTTATTTTAGTAGTAAGTGATATCATATCCTGTCTGACACACTTTTTATCTCTTTACAGGAGTATGTGTTTGAGAATGAGGATGGACAGACGGAAATTATGCCGGTAAGTTTAAAATTGCACACTTGAAGCTAACGTGAATTCAGGAGTTACTTTGTTAATACACATTCAGAAAGTACCAAAACTATGATTCATTTTCATTAAGCAACTTTATTTTGGTTTCTTTTAATGCCTGCTGCTCTTCTCTGTAGCTGTGGACTCCTCCAACCCCACCACAAGATGACAACGACATCTACATCGACTCCGTGATCTGCCTCATGTATGATTCTGCACCCATGCCGGAGTCCAAACTGCCTCCGGTCTACGTCCGCAAAGAACGCAAAAGGCACATGGATTCCTCAGGTTAGAACGCTCAAGAGATGCTTACACGAGTGGCTACGTCTAAACGTACCACATCGTACCTAATTCTCAGTTTTCCCATCTCTTCAGCTGTGGGCCGTAAGAAGAAGAAGGGCCACGGAGAAGCGGTGATTCCTCCACGCTCTCTCTTCGATAAGGCCAGTCTCCTGAAAGTGAGACGAGAGGGCAAAGACCAGAAGAAGAACTTCTCTTTGAAGCAACAAGCTCCTTTCGCCAAACCGCTGCCATCGCTGCTCAAACCGGCTATGGAGTCCGGGCAGGATAATCCTGAGTGGCTGATCAGTGAAGACTGGGCTCTGCTACAGGTACATGTCACAAATGACATCACAAATCAGTGTAAGTGTAGATAACCAGGGTTTGTAATTCTCTTCTCTCTGCGTTTTACAGGCTGTGAAGCAGTTGCTAGAGCTTCCTCTCAATCTGACCATCGTGTCTCCGGCTCACACGCCTAACTGGGACCTGGTGAGCGACGTGGTCAACTCCTGCAGCAGAATCTACCGCTCACCCAAACAGTGTCGTAACCGCTACGAGAATGTCATCATTCCTAGAGAGGAGGGCAAGGTAAGAGATCTTGATTTCTAGTACTGTGATTTCTAGGTTTAGTCATGAACATCCAAAATTTATTTTTTGCTTCCTTATTTAATATCCCTTTCTCTTATAGCTGATATATGAAGCTAACCCTAAAAAGAACAAGACCAAGAGCATTTATAAGGTAACTTAGTTTAAAAAACAAAATGTATTTCTCTTATCAAAATAGTACATACATCATTCGTAACTCTTGTGTTCTTGTACAGTCCAAGAATAGTCGTCCTCTTCGCACGTGCCAGATCTACACGCAGGATGACAACGCCACCCAGATCCAGCTTTACAACAACCGCTTTGAGCTGATGAAAATCATCGCTAGCAAGAGAAGTCCACCCATTAAACCACTGTATGTGCTGAAAACATGTTCGCAAGTATAACAAATGTACTGAATGTAGTTTTAGTGTCAATAATAATTATTTTGTTGAGCACTAGTGCAGACAATCATGCTTGATCATAAATTTGTGAAAGCAGAGAAAGGATCGGTTTCAATATTTGTTTGTTTTATCCTCAGGCTGGGCATGAATCCGTTCCAGAAGAACCCGAAGCACGCTTCTGTGCTGGCTGAAAGGTATTGACATGTTATTATTGAATGAATTCAATAACGTATTAATTGTGACACAACAACTTGTAGAGCACTAGTTATATCAATGACTTGATTCCCAGGGAACACATTTACTGATTAATATACATTAAATGCACTTGTAATGCATTTATTGTGCATTAATGTAAATGCCTCATTGTCTCTTTAATCATTTACAGTGGAATAAGCTACGATAAGCCTCTGCCTCCTATCCAGGTGGCTTCTCAGAGAGCTGAGAGAATCGCTAAGGAGAAAAAGGTAAGCACTAGTCACTAGCTGTGTGACATCAGCAAATCTTGCTTACATTCTCACAGTAGCTCTCAAGCAAAAGTGTGCTCATCTCGTATTCGTCTCTCTTTCGCAGGCGCTGGCTGAACAGCAGAGAGCCCAGCAGTTAGCCCAGCAACAACAGCAGCAGGCCACCGGTGCCGCCCAGCCACAGGGGGCTGCCGCCCAAACTCAAGCTCAGCCGCAGGCCGCTGCAGCAGGAGCACAGGCCACGGGAGTCGCCCAAGCCAACCAACCCGGAGCTGCTGCAGTCCCAAACACCGCTGTACTGGTAAGATCTGTCTGACACTGCATGATGGCGAGATATTGGGCATGGGCAACAAGTTCTTCACTAGTCCAATAATTGTTTAATGCATACGTATTTTAGGATTACTCAGGCACAATGTTAATCTACTTTGGTTTTATTGTCTCTAAAAAAAGACCGGTGCTATTAAGACTGCTGCAGTGGGCACAAGCATCCAGCCAGGTAAGATCACAACCAAAATTAAAATGAAATAGAAACATTATTGTGCTTTTGGCTTCGTCATTAATGAATGCTGATGGGTGTTTGTTTATACCACAGCAGCAGCTACAGTGAGTGGAAACGTGATCGTGAACACACTGGCTGGTGTTCCTGCTGGTCCGTTTCAGGCAAACAAGCGTCTGGCCTCTCCTGTCATACCCGGAGCATTGCCTGTGAGTCCCTCAAACAGCCGTCGGATGACATCACATAATAATGAAAAGAGCCAGACTGTGATATTTTAGGCATCATATTTCAAAAGATTTTATAGTTATTGTGCATAGTTAATCACCTCAATATCGGAGAGACTAAATTCGTACTATTAAAATTCATCTAATCTGGAAGTTTATTAATTATGTTTAATAATGTATTATTCTCACAGGCGGCAGGAACAGCCACCGCTCAAGTGGTTCACACCCAACAGAGAGCTGTGTCTGCAGCAGCTGCCCCGGCAGAGGTCATCGCCATAGCGACAGGTCAGGGTGTGAGGGCCGTTACCCCGGTGACCGCATCAGCAGTGGTGTCCACCAATCTGACTACAGGTCAGTCCCAAACGAACAAGTGCCGAGATGCACTTCTTCAAGTAGCAAATGGCAAACGTTTTGGCATTTTTGTCGTTGTTCTGCTTTTATACTGTGTTCTCCTTTCTCTAGCTGCAGGTATGCAGTTGTCTAAACCAATCACGCAAGCTCAACTTCAACTCTTCAGACAGCAGCAGTTACAGCAACAACAGGCAGCGTCTCCACAGATCAAAGCAGTAGGAAAGCCACAGCAGGTACCCACGTCATAGTTATGTTATTTTACATTTTAAAACCAAGAAAAAATGTTTTCATTATCGGCACTTTTTGCATCTCGTTGTTAAAGAAGCAGAAGCTAACCCAGCAGCAGCTTGCGGCTGCAGTCGCTGCAGCTCAGGGTCAGCAGGCCGCATCCACGCAGCCTCAGCAGGTGCAGGTGGCTCCAGCGGCTCAGGCAAACCCTCAGCTAGCTGCCGTCGCTGCACCCAGAACAGGAGCCGTGCTGGCGGGAACCACCGTCGCTAATTTACAGGTCGCCAGACTGGTAAGCCCACCTGGTTGCTCTGTGGAGTAGAAGAGCATAAATTTTATGATAAACTAGTTTATTAATCAAATTTATGTCTTGGTGCGTGTCCTCAGACACGTGTCCCAGCCCCGGGAACTATTCAGGCTCAGCCAGGCCAAACTGCCCAGGTGACGCTGACCAAACCCCCTCCTGTAGTTTCTGTCCCTGCCGTGGTCTCCTCCGCAGGGGTCACGCCCCTTCCTGTTACAGTGGCCGGCATCAGCGTCGCCATCGGACAGGCCCAAAAAGCAGGTACATACCCGCTCTGTAACGAACAGATCATCGTTGACTAAATCAGTGTGCAACACTAATTCCGAGTCATTTTAAATCAAAGCTTCAATAGTCATTATAATCTAAAAAGACCAAATCATGTGTTTGTTCAGGTGGTCAGGTGGTCACCCACCCGTTCCAGGTGCAGCCTGTTCAGCAGCTGTTGCAGCAAAGACCGAAGCAGCAGACACCTGCGCAGGCAGCCGCAGTCCAGAAAGCTGCACAGCCACAGCAAACGCAGGCTGCTGTGCAACAAAAGGTACCTACGAATCATCCAACACTCTGATTTATCAATTGAGATAAATGTATCTGAGCCACAGAGACAATGTAAATGATTCGGGTTCCCTTCCCGTCTCACGGTTTAGCTGGGGACGCAACAGGCCGCTCAACCCACGGCACAGCAACAACAGAAGGTGTATGCAGCCACCACCCAGCTGCAGCCTGCCATCAAAACCCAGTTCTTTACCACCTCCATCACACAGCCTCAGAAACCTGCTACAGCACAGCAGATACAGGTAAGCAATCGCTTTTTACAAGAACAGCTTCTGTAGCATCTGGCAAGGGCTCTGCACACATGGGGAGAGCAGCGTAAGTATATGGATGTGTGACGGCATGCAGTGCTTTGCTTGGCTTTGTAGTGATTTTTCATTCTGCTTGTAGGTTGCTAAGCTTCCTCAAATAGTACAGCAGCAGATAGTGTCCTCACCTCAACAGGTAAGAGTAACCATAACATGTATCCTTGCTGTGCCTCGAAAAGAACTTGTCTGATTATAAATGGACAAAATCAAGTCTGGATGCTTTTTCTCGTCATTGAATATTCCGTTTAATTGATAAAATACGTCACAAAATGTAATGATCAAATGTTTTGTGTTGTGTGCAGATCCAGGCTCAACCTCAGACGGTGGCCCTGACCCAAGCAACAGCCGGTTCGGCACAAGTGCAGGTCATTCCCGCCGGCACCGCCACAGCCATGCAGGTGGTCCAGCAGAAGCTTCTCCAGCAGCAGGTTGTCACCGCAGCCGCCTCCCCTCAAATCCAGACTCCGCCCCCACAGAGCCCCGCCCAGCAGCAGCAGACCGTCGCTGCTCCTCCTGCGTCCGAGTCTTCAGTGCAGCAGGCCGGCACTCCTCAGCCCCAGCAGGGCAAAGGAAACGCCCGCACTGGGGCTGCCATGCGTTCCAAGACCTCCGCCAAACCCAGCGGAGGCAGCTGAAGAGGCGGACTTATCCAGGCATGACATAATAAATCCGTTTTATGTTTTGTGAAGACTGACAGTGACCCTCTTGTTGTAAAGGAACCTCAACTGGACCCTCCGGATAGAGAGGCAGCAAATTTTTAGCGTTTGAAGTAAATGAATCACATATTAGGCTAATGAAACATCACTCTGCCATCGGCCTGTACTGTAAGGCCAGTCTGTTACTTTGATGCTATCTGGACTTGTTTTTTAATGGCTTGTTAGGGTGACGCCTCAACTTTCATGTCTGCTGTCCAGAAGTAAAGTCGGACAGTTCAGACTGAGTTCATGTTTAAGACACTGTCAGTATGTGATGGCTCATTTTCTACTGAGCTATGAAACGCTTGCTGTTTTTTTCTACCACGCTACAATCTTAAGGTCATGGATGAAGTGCGCTTGGATTGTAAAAGTCATCGACTTCCTGCAACACTTCATTTAGCGTGCCGGGAACTCCAGGGTTTTTGGCAGATCAGCGTTTTCATGTTGAATCGGTCAAGTTATTTGTGTCCCCCAATGTGCTTTCATGTTTTTTTAAATAGGTGTATTGTCCCTTTGTTGTTTGTGTGGGTGTAAACAAAATGTATTCCTTTTGAAATAACGACAATGAGGATGAGGATGGATGATGAGGATGGATGATGATGATGATGATGGTGATGGTGATGGTGATGATGAACCATGATCATGATTAGTAAGATTGTGTAAAGTGAAGATGGCAAACTACCTTAATTTTGATAAAGCTTTTGAACAAAAGTTTTGTCACTCATTGCAGATATACTCATAAGTAAAAATTGTATTTCCTGTATGAGAATTTGAGTAAAGACATAAGCTTATATCGTGCAGATCAAAAGTCCCCCACCACAAAACTAATTATTGCCACCATACGTAATTTACAAATGTGTCATTTAAGGAGCTTCATGAAAGTATCCCACATGAAAATTGTCTAGTGATGTGTAAGTGTACGTTAAATGTTTGTGTTAACTGATACAACACCTCTGAATGCTATTTAATGTGTCCACAAATCAATACACAATTAATTCTGCACTGTAGCCATTTGGTGCCATTCATGTTAGAGGCAGCTATGGAAAGTATCGTTCTCCAAACTCTGATTTGGAAAAAACGTGTCATTTCAAAAACATCTGTGAAACATTTTCTTTTTCTTTGTTTTTCTTATGCGTAGTTATGAACAATATCACCATTAGTCAACTGTGTCAGACCTGAGTCTGGCTGTTAGTGTGTTTACACTGGCCTGGATCAGTAATTGATTTAGATCAACACATTTCTCCTGAATTTCCCCCTCAATTTACACATACACTGTCAACATGTACTAAAGTATCTCTAACATATGGGCTTTCAGTCAGGAATATGACGTTTTTTGTATTGATGTTGGGTCAGGAACACATGTAAATAACTTGGGAGGGGGGACAACAGCATTTGTATTTGTAAAGTATTTGTGTATTCATTGATTTTTTTTTCAGCCCAATTGTATAAAGTGTTATGTTTTTACACAAACGTGGCTTATGTTGTTTCTTAAAGCTGGATTATTCTGAATTTTCAGAGTTTGTAAACTGTCTTAAAACGTCTAGGATTACATTAGCTCAGCTGTTCTGCCTAGAATCCACAGATATGCATTTCTCTTTGTCTGTCTGAGGACTTGCTGATACAGTATGTGTGTCAGCACAATGGCCAGCAGGGATTGGAGCATTGCGTTACATACACTCAATACAAAATATTATTTTCTTCCAGCAATTTTTAGAAACCTGCAGTATTACTGATTAAGGGAACAAAAATAAGATTCCTGTTACATTATGTTCATATCCTTTAACAAAAACACACTTTAATGATTGCATTTTTAACCCTTTCTATTTGCTTTTATTTGACTTAAAATTTTGCTTAAAATGTTTTATTTGTAATCCATAGAGAGGCGCTGTTTTGTCTTATTTAGCAAAGCAAGAATAGGACTGCAGACTGTTAATCATTACTTGTGTGAAACGAATACCATTATTTTACTAGTATTTTAGGTATGGGAGTGTCATATTTTGTTATTTTGGTTAGGGTCATTGGGCTGATTTTGTTATGATGGCAACCCTGGGTGGGAGCTAAGTGCTCTATATGGCTCATACTTGAGGTAAATATTTTTATTAAAACACTTTTGCCATTTTATGAAATCGAATCTATATATCAATACAGACTGTTGTTTTTTTACTTTTCAGTGAGCACCTGAAAACCACAGCAACCGCATAAACACGTGCTAAAAACACGCTCAGGGACACCTTAGCAACGGTATAGCTACATCCCGGAGACTTGGAAACATCCCGGAGACTTGGAAACATCCTGGAGACGCAGGTAGGACGGCTGATATTTAAACTAGTTCAGTTTATTAACCCAGCTAACAAAAAAGGTCCCCTGAATGGTCACTGCGAACGTCCCCTTGACACAGTAATTTTGCTGGGAATTATTTAATGAAAATAATATGATATGGAGGTTCGTTCCTTCAGTATATTGATTTTAAACGTGAAAGTTACTTTGTAATATGATAATTAAAGGAAAAACATGTTTTATCGAATATTGAACATTTTAAAATAATATTAAGAAAAACAATGTATTTGTTACACAGTACACAATATTTTATTAGTAAAACCATTGTTAATTTAATGGATTTTTAAAAGGAAAAAGAAAAAAATATATTTTCATTAAAGTTTTGTTGTTGTGGAAAAGTCAGATGTGAGACCCTTTTAAACTCTGGCCCAGACCAGATATGGGACTTTTAGCAAACGTTGGGAATGTCTACGTAACGTCCGCCAGCGAACGTGCAAAGCAGATCATATGCGGACCTAACGGGGACGTCCCCTGTTTGCTGAGAAAGCATCACCAATATGTCACTGGGGATTTATTTGTTTAACAATATCAAGAGCATATTAAAACATTATGTTTATATCGACATGTAAGCTTAAAACTGTACAATTGTACTAAAAAAAAAGATGAGTTAAAAGATGAAGTTACCTACATGCTGTGTACCCAGATACTACAGTAAAGATACTAAAACCAAATTTTTATTCATAAACATCAGCTTAAACTGTAAGGTCTACAGATGTTTCACAGTAGAGATCATTATCCCCACAGGACATGATAGAGACTTGTTTCTGGATGAAAAACCTCATTGAGCTCAACAGGATCTAAAGCCTTTAACAATTTGTTGTCATGACGACATCATCTTGGCTATACATTAGACATCATGTGTGGGATGCAGATTTTCTGCCATTGATTTGAACAGAGACAGGCATGTTATATCTAGCACACTGCCTTACATTAGCAGGAAGTGGTTTATTATATCAACCATAGTACAAAATACTGTGTATAAAAATATGTCATGGTTGAGGCATTCTTACAGTATATAATTCGATGGGTTGTGCGTGTATGATGGGTTGTGAAGGATTGTAAAGAATTCATGACTGCTTGGATGCATTTTGAAATATGTAGTCTAATAAGAGAAAGTGTTGATTTATGTAATGTATAAGGATATGAGATGAAATATTAGTCCATCAGCAGATCATCCCCTCCACACAGCTCCACAAAGTATTAGGAAATATTTATTAACTGTATGACCCGTTTTCAGTGTTTACTATGAGAAAAAAATTATATTTATTCAAGATAAACATGTTTTTATACCAGCTTTATCGGTTTAGATTCTATAAATAAATAAATAGCACTTTATTTTATAAATGTGATTAAAAAATATTAATGATATATGCTGTTTATGTTGCTTGTAACTTGGAAAAGTAAACATGTAAAATATTTTTACATAAATTCTTATGCCTGCATTGATTTAAAAACGAAATAATCCTGTGGGGGTCTTCCACTACACTCGTGAGTAACAAAAACATGAACACCATACAAGGATTAAGTAATTGTCAGTAACAACTTTTTGTTGAAAAAGGTTATAAACATCTTGGACATTAAATGTTAGCATCATTGAGCCCACATTTCCCCTAATTCATTACTTCCTGATTCTATTGAGTTTTTTATTTTATTTTTATTAAGGCAATGATGAGATTCATCTGTTTTTTGATTGGCTAATAATAAAATCCATTTTGATTTCATATATAATTACTGTATCCACACCTCCTAATGTGGTTGTGTACTTGCTTACACCTTAAACTTTTAACTTGCACTGTGGTCAAAGTCATTTTCTTTTTTTTAGGTTGTGTAGTCACAAAGTATTTGTGTGAGCATTTATGTCTTTGATATTATGTCTTTTAGGCAATCTTAGAACTGTGAAATGTGTTTTAAGGTTCTAAAGACAGGTCATAACTGTAAATAAATTGTAAACAAATATGTGGATTTCATGCTAGTATGATTCTACATTTTATATTTTTAACGATTATGGGATTATAGGTTATGTGTTTTCCAAATGGCAGCTTCAGCTCTACCATAATCTCTGAGCTCATATAAAGCTGTCGCTGTGCATTCATGTTGGCTAAATCTTTGGTTATTTTTAGAGCACGTATTATTTATTTACTCAGGGAAAGATAGCAAGCCAAAGTCACTTGACCCATATTACACCGAGCAATGTCTTGCTTCCCTAAGACACATCGAATGAAGCCAACATTAGTGGATCGTGTTCGGGTTTTCTCTTAGATATTGCTGGTGAAATTGTTAAGTGATGTTATGTCTATGGTGGTTTATGTTGTTTTGGTGCTGGTTGTGTGAGGATTCGGTTTAGAGGTAGCTTAGTTGAACGACAGTAGAAGTTAATTGTGGGGACAAATTTGTACCCAAAAGTGAGCAAGACATTCTCAAACACTTTAAATAAGGTAAATAAAGTAAAATATTATTGTCTATAATTACCAATAGAAGTCTATGCAAGACGGTATGCTCTCATTTAGATAGATAAGTGTGTGTGTGTGCGTCAGTAGACATCATTAAGCAGCAGCACCCCTCGTCCACACACACATATGCACAAACACAGACATTCGCCAAATGGGGGTGAAAGGTTATGAGGCCCTCCCCGCTCTCTGTGTGTCATAATAGTGGACTCTTTTCAAGCCGTGTGTGTGTGTGTCACGGTAGGATGTTATTTATTGGTCACGCTTCAGATCTCATGGAGCCTGCTTGCACTTTCAGTTACTTCCATTGATCTTATTTAGCTCTGAACCGGCCACGTCTTAGTGTCCATGCAGTGTTTGTGTGTGTGTGTGTTTGTCTCATTTTGCCAGGCCATTTCACAATTTCATTACTGGAGAGGCCTGGGGCAAGCACACTTATTCAGCATGATTTGACAGAGCCGTTTTGTGTTGTCAGAGTTGTTGTTAAACATGCGGCATTGTAGCAAGGAATTCCTTGCGGTGCATTTGATTCCATGTAATGTTAAACTGTGCTGAAGTACTACATTAGCTTTATTCAAGGGATAGTTTATCCAAACTGAAGATTCAGTCATTTATTTACTCAGCCTTACACCTTTATGACCTTACTCTTTGTAACAGAAATTTTTGTATTTTATATTATAACCCTCATGTTGTTAACAACGTGTTTAAGACTGTTTCCTCACGAAACACAAAAGAAGATATTTTGTGAAATGTCTCAGCGTCTATTTAAAAGAAGTGAATGAGGTTCAGTGTTGTTTGGTTACCAACATTCTTCAAAATATCTTCTTTTGTGTACTTCAGAAAAAAAGTCATACAGGTTTGGAATGACATGAGGGTGAATAATTGATTAATTTTTATATTTGCGTGAACTGTCTCTTAGGTTATTGTAAATCTCTTTAAACGCTATATATATGTTAGCAGATATCTAATGTAAATATATAAAAATCTTTGAAGTAACAGGACAGACATGCTTTTTCATGTGCACACACATGTAGATGTAAATATCATGGTTGTCTTTCCACTCGTATATCTGTGGTGCAATAAAGCTCTTCTGAGTTCCTCGAGGCTCAACGCACTGTGTAATCAGAGAAAAGGTCAAGTCAGCAATATATCAGCAATATATGGAAAAATCTCATGGGTCTGACTAGATCAACACTGATATGTTAAAGAATATAGATCGCTTTGCTCTCCAGTTCTTGCTCTCTCCCGTTTTATATCCACATATTCTTTGCTTGAAGGCAGGCACATTAAACATGTCTTTTGGTTTTCTCTTTTTGGCATTGAATGCAACACAATGACAATATTCATACGTGTGACTAAAACACTTTTTGGGCAACTGTATGAACAATGTACATACTACATACACATTCATTCACTATCACTTTACTTCTGTCTTCACACCACCTGCAGAGGGAGTCAAGCTGAGCTCATACATCCATGTCAGTCTCATGAAGAAAGGATCTCCTAAACAGCATCTATTGTATTCTGTTACATACATGTGTTATGGGGGAGAGAATACTAAAAAGATAGTATAGAAACCATAAAGAAAGTACAGAAAGGATTTGTAAAAATAAATATAAGGCTTACAGCTTACAAGTGATGTTTAATAAACATTCCTCTTAACAGATTTAAAAATGTAAAGAAGATTAGAGTTTAATTTCTATTGTCCATGTGGTTAATTAGTTAGGGTAATGAGTAATGCAATTACTTTGAGACAGTGTAATTTGTGAGTGATTTTTAGTACTTTAAATACAATGTTGAAGATGTAATTAGTAATAAATTCAACTTATTTAACACTAGCTCCACCCACATCTTAGTGAACATCCAGCGGTACCCATTAAGGAAATTGCTTATTAAACATGCTAAATGGTGCTTATTTAAAATGTAAAAATACAGCAAGGTTTTTCATTAGGGTTAGGTTTAGGGGTGTGGTTAGCAGAAAGGTAAAAACCATTAGGTCAGTATAAAAACAACAGAACTCTATAGCAAGTCCACATGAAGATACAAAACAAACTTGTGTGTATGTGAGTGAACACCAAACATAAAATAAATAAATAACAAGTTTGTAAATGCGTTGCTTTGCAGGTGAAAAAAAATAATATTATTACTAATATAATAGTTTTATTGTGTATGTAACAATCTAATAAATAAAAGCAAGGTCCCCCATTAAAATGTATCCTCTCTCACTTTAACATCACAAAAAGAAGTCAGTGTAAATGTGTAGCATGTGTTGTCTTGAGTAAACGAAAAGCAACTGGATCATTCCGGTTTCCATGATTTGTAAGTGATTGTGTTTGTTTAGCTAAAACATTGATCTTACACAAACATCAGGGCTCTGTGACAGACAGGCAACTAATTAACTATAGATATCCCACCCCACCACACACTAAAAATTAAATTCATATCCACTCGTAAACATGAGGTCAATAACCACACAACTCCCCAGACAGGTCAGTGTTTACTATATCCAAGCAAAGCTGTTTCAGGGCCAATCCCCGCAGGCCCTTACAAAGGGTTACATAAAGAGACAGAGGCCACCAAACCCAACTGAACTTCAGTTTATCTTTCAAAACTCGAGCTAAAACATCTGAGTGTTGTCTGGATGTACTCTGCTGTTTTATTTAAGATTACTAATTGCAATCGTGTCACAGATTTCTACTAGTTGCTACTCATCCAGGGGTTACTAAAAGATAATGGCAGTTGTCAAGGAAACAAAAGGTTGCTAAGGACTCCAAGGCTTTCCATCATAAATGACACATGAATGTTTCTCATTATGAAACATCTGCACAATTAGAGACTATTGGAGGATTTAGTCATTTAGCAAATGAACTTTCTTATTTTATTGGTCTAAAAGGATCTCTGAGGTTAGACAATGCTTTTACTGAAGCCTCTCGGCTCACGACAATCACAACAGAAGCAGTTTTAACCACAATTAGTCTGTTTTGATCAAACCCTCACAAAGCTTTTAAGAATTTTCAGCCTAAATCTACAGTCCTAATGACAATGACTTACAATCCTTATGGCTCTTCCAATGCTGTATAAGCAAAGCATAAACAAAAACTGGATTTTTTAAAAGATATACTAAGTAACACATGTATTCCAATTGGATTTGATCATATTATAAAATTGCTAAACAGGTTGCTTACTTTGTCAAAAAGCTAGAGTTACTATGATAATCCAATCTCTTGATATCTCTTTTTAATGTATGTGTACGGGATGATGTAGACAGTGTTATCATCCACAGACAAAGGTTGTAAGTCCAAGCACTTATTACTTCACCTCTTACAGTGCGAGTTACATGTCAAGGTTCAATAGGGATTTGAACAAATCATTAATCCTAAGTAAAACATTGGGTATCTGTACTTGCTATGTCATTACAGAGCCATCTAGAAGACTATGAAAGTTCTACTGCAGTAAATAGGCTTCAGCCCTGGGGACTTTTTTTAAGCCTTAAGGGACCGAAAAATATGACAAGACTCTTCTCATCTCTGTCCTCGCCTGCTCTACCTGTCTGCAAACCCCATCACACAGGTTTTTACTTCGCTGTTTTTATCTCTCTGTCTATAATAGTTGCTGGCCAGTCTTGTGTGCATGATGTAGGTTTTCTCATGTGTTTCCTCAGAGGTGTCAGAGGTCAGTAGCAAAACACACAGGCGCACACACACACACGGGGGTGGAGGTCAGCGGTGATTAACACAGTGAAAGGGACCTTTCCCCTAGAAACAGCTCTCTCTGTATCAATCATAGTCAGACTCCATTCAGGCCTAATAATGGCACTGTAGATTAATGAGAGGCTGTCAGACAGCGCACACACACACACACACACACACACACACACACACACACACACACACACACACACACAGGCTCACTGGTCTGTGTTTTACATAACAGGGTGTTTTCCTGTCTCAGTGTGTATGAATCGCTTCATATGATTCACTTAAATGTGTCCACATGCCGCCCATAACATAAGTATTGTGTTTAAAATGGTGTTATACTGTATGTAGATGTTGAAATGTAGATTGCTGACAATCGATTTGTACAATTTACAGATGTGAGATAGAAGACCCTAGCCATCAGCCCATCTCCTCCCCCATCTCTGCTCTCTCTCTCTCTATGAGAGTCATCAGTGACTGTCAGGAGCGATCATTATTCAAGCTGTTTATCATGTGTCTCTCTCCCATGTCTCTCTCTCTCTCTCTCTCTCTCTCTCACTCTCTCACACACACACACACACACACACACACACACACACACACACACACACACACACATTGCAAATTGCTGATGATGAAGAATGAGGCTTTGATCAAAGCATCAAGTGAATGAGAAAAACATTTCATATTGAATCTAAGCCTGCCGGTTCACTCCAGACTTTACTTTTGCTTTACTTTTAGCTTTTTCAGAGAGAAACAGTTGTGTTTTTACCATGTGTTCTGTATTTCATGAAAAGAGAGTAAAAGAAATTATAATGGGTAATTTAAATAAGATAACATGATGCCATTTTAATGTTTAATGTTGTTCTGTTGAACTGTTCCATTAAGGAATCTATTATATCTAATCACACATCTAATTGATCTAATTGATCGCCCCCTACAGTACTGAATGTTTTAGACCGTACTGGTTCTTACAATTCATTGATTAAGCATTATCAGTTCTAGCAAGCACCACTGCACACACATAATACACACAGTGGTGTAGTGCACATGAAATCTAGAGAAAAGGTAAACAGGTGTGGCGTCTATACTGACCGGAATGGTATGAAAACCCTGCGGCTAAGTTAAGGTGAAGGAAGGGAATGTGCAGAGTTCAGTGTGGTGAGGTATGTCATGCACATTCATCAAGTCACAAACACATTTCTTTGTGTACTAAAGGTCTTTGTTTCTCAGTTTCTTTTTCTTTTACTCTTCCCTGGTGAGATCAACATGACTTGGTGTGTCTGTAGAGGACAAAAGTGTATTCTATCAGCCTGAGACTGTACAATACTTGGCTGCAAGCACAGGAATGCTCCAGATCACGTTACAGTTTCTAACAGTGACCTATCAGTTCTGGCTCTTCTGCGCTCTTTGTTATTGTGATATCCTTTACAAAAAACTACTGTGAGGGTCCCATGGTACAGTGATGGTATCAGATGGTAATACCGCGGTACTGTGATGTACTCTTTGGTGTGGAATGATGCCATATTCATGTAACATGGTGCCTTTTTAGGTCACATCTATAGATTTAAAGGAACAGTTTGCCCAAAATATGAAAAATTGTCATCATTTACTGTGTTTGTGATGCATTGTGTCATTGATTTGATCCCCAGGGAACATAAAACTGATGAAAATTGAGTTGAAAGTAAGTTATTTTGGATAAAAGTGTCTGCCAAAGAGCTAGACAAATGTCGTTTTTTATTAACTATTCCTTAATAATCAAGTTTGGATGTGTAAGCTGTGAGGAACTGCAATTAAACTTTTAATACATGTATATGTCAGAGATTACAGTGCAAGCGCTCATTAGCATTCACACTCTTGAAAGACTTGGCTCAAAATACACTCTGCTTCCCCCACACATATGTGCACGCACACACGTTCATGCATATTTATGGTTCACGCTCAGTGTCACACATTATTGCATAAGTCCACAAGTTAATTGAGCCTCGCTTGCTTGCAGCCCACAGCAAAGGAGAATCACAAATGAGATGTCTTTAACATCTCTCGACTGTTTCGAGAGTCGATAGCAATCACTTAAAATAGAGGCAAATAAAGTCTACAAATTTTTTTCCTTTAAAGGGATAATTTACCCAAAAATAAAAATTATTAATAAATAATGTCTTTATTACCCTCTTGTTGTTCAAAACCTGTGTATGACTGCGAAATGCAATAGAAGATATTTTGGAAGTCAATAGTGGTCAGTGTTGTTTGGTCTTCTTTTGTGTTCTGCAGAAGAAAGAAAGTCAGATTTGGAATGACATGAGGGTGAGTAAATGATGAAAGAATTTTCATTTTTGATTAAACACTCGCTTTAGGTATAAGACGCCAGTTATCTCACATGTGTCTTCTATTTTATTATGATTATCAGATTTGCCAAAATATGAAAGTCTTCCATCAGAAAAACAAAAGATTTTAATATGAACTTAAACAGCTCATTAAACTCACTCTCCTAAATGATCCAAGATTTTCTAAACCATGCAATCCACATTATTATCTAAGACAAACTTGATATTTCTATGCAACATAACTAAGACCTCCGTGTGGTCCCCTGAGTTGTGAAAGAGCAAGCTTTGAGCAATCTTGCTCTTTTTTTCATGGGGCTGAATGAATGCGACTTTATCTTGGTATTCAGCACTTTTCAGTGAAGTTTTGCTTACACTGGCGTTAATGCTATGCCTGTCGGGGGGTGAGGGTGGGCAGACTGAGACACACCAGCCGCTTTCTCAGCCTGTATCATCTATCACCACAGATACCAGCATATACAGAGAGCTGTGACAGAAAGAAAAATACACAGTTAACAGCAGATAACCTTGAGGCTCTATATCTGGAGCGAATGCCTTCTCATGCTCACTGAGTCTGTCTCAATGTGAAAAACACTGCTGGAAAATAAACACCAGTGAAAGACATTGAGCCATAGTTAGTCTGTCCCGAAAACCTTGAGATGCCAACCAGCTCTGGAAATTCTTTGGAAAATTATGCTGCCATTTACACGATGTGGTGAAAAAATGGAAAAAGTTTTCTTTTCCTTTTTGACAGACAACCATTTTTAGTTGTAAATGCATCTCCTAAAAATCTTGTTTTGGCCAGATAAAACCACATTGGAGCATCATTAAAATTGTTATATATGTTTAAAAAACGCAGTGCTCGTGGGGGTCCAGAGCGATGAAATTGCACTGCTTTTGGTTCAGAGTTTGTCGGAAGTGCATGTGTCTATAAACAGCTTGGGCTTTCTCGCCTT
The DNA here is from genome assembly GCA_019155185.1 of Beaufortia kweichowensis. NCBI lineage: Eukaryota > Metazoa > Chordata > Actinopteri > Cypriniformes > Gastromyzontidae > Beaufortia > Beaufortia kweichowensis. The sequence continues at coordinate 10,445,150 of CM032806.1, forward strand.
CCTCTATTCCTCTTTTTGCTTTGTCCTGTATTTATGTAATGCGTGGGCCCTTTGCCGTGACTCACACAACACTCACATTGAGAGAAAAACAGCCCACCCTCAGAGAAAGAAGGACAACGGTTTGTGAAAAAAGAAAAGAAAAAAGGCAGAAAAATGAATGCAATGTAGATCCCTAAACGATGCAAAAGATATCTCTCTCTCTTTCTCTCTCTGTCACAGCTTTTCCTGCAGACCTCCCACGCACGAGTCCTTGTCGATGTTTCTTCTGCAGATGGAGGTTCTTTGAAAGCATTTTGAGGTATTCTATTTTTTCCTCTATTCACTCTGTGCCTCGTTTCATCTCTTTGCCAGCTAACAGCTCTTTGTATAACCTGAAAGGCACATACGCTTCATTCTCTGCTGTATAATTACCCACAGCATGAGCAAAGTCGAGGGGAATTGGCTGCAGAGATTGAAATAATGGTTAGTGTTGACTAAAGACTCATTTGAGTAAAGAGGTTGTCGAGTACCTGAGCCAAGGGCCAAGAAAGCACTTAGAATATTAGAACTTTGCAAAGTACTGTCGTCATATTGATAGACACCTTTAAGGTGATCAAATGATCTTTCAGATGTGATGTTCAAAACATATTTACAATATTTACAGTATATTTTGTAATTAAAGGAGCAATCTGTAACTCTCGAGGTTAAACAATAAATAATTCAACAATAACAAAGTTATTGAGCAAGTGCATAAACAATCAGTGTATGAATAATCATCCTTTAAAGAAAATTAAATGCTTTGAAAACTTTAAGAGAGACCTCGCATAGGTATTTAAACCACCAAATATTGACATCTGACCTATTAGTATAGTAAAAACCTTTGGTAAAAGCTTGATTAAGATGAGATTTGACATTTATTTATTTATTTGTTGTGGGTAATACCTGCCGTTAGATTGTTCATGGATCATTTAGGATTTATAATTTGTGACGCTGAGTCTGTATTCATATGCTATTGATATCATCATGTGCTAATGGAAAAATCTATTGGAAACAACTGTGCATGTTTAAGTCTGGCCTGCAAACGTTCACTCCTGATTTCATTCTGTCTAATTCTTCCCAATAATTTCCTCTCTTTCTGCATGATTAAAAACAAAGAACTAGTTCCTTAGAAATCAGATGAGCTAAAAACAGTTTTATCCACTAAGCAGAATGATGTGGCTTTGAAGCTGTTTGGATGGTGAGTGGAGAGAGAGTGTAAGTTTGAACTGATTCTCCTGTTACAGCCCTCCATAAGCGTGGTAATTATAACTGATATAGGTCTTTGTCAAGCAGCCCGAGGGCCTGTTATTAATATCTTCTGACAACTCCTCACACACATAGTATCGAGACGATAGAGACAAACACAACATTAAAGATAGAAGCTCTATATCTTACTGCGAACACATTCTTCTGCTCTGGATAGGCGTGCGTGTTTATGAGAAAAAGAAAGAGAAGAAAGATAATAACAAATGGAAGAAACGCAAGCCCACTGGAGAACTGTGCTAGTCTTTGATGAATAATGTCACTGCCGAGACGTGTGGTTTAGAAACACACACACACACCAACCCACATCCATTTCAAACAGTTCCAAATGTGCCGTATTGTGCATTGTCTTCTGTGTTCAATCTCTGCAGAGAATACGCTGGTTTTCCCTATAGTGCGACTGGGATTTGATACTGGTAGGTATTAGAGAGAGGAGATGAAAGACCTTCTAATGAACAGGAGATACAGGACGTTATTAACCCTTAATGCGCTGGTCTGGGAAAGCTCTTATGGCGAATGTGCAGGGTTGTAGGTACTATCATACATAAATTTGAGAGCACTGTGATATTATTACCTTGGGAAAAGGATATATGCTCGAGGTGGGGGTGGGTCAGAGCTGTAGAAACAAGCTGAAATGGGATGACATTTTATAAACCTTCATCTTGGTTCATGAATATTAATTAGAATATGAATCACTTACTAGTCTTAACTGATCTGCTGAAAGGCATGTGAGTAGATGATATATTAGCCATGTTAGCACATTTCCTGTGGAAACAGGAAGAGATAAGAGAGACATAACCAAGGAACTAATATTTTTTCTTGTGAAGTACTGGATGAGTCATCCTTATTTCCTTTTTTTCAAATTTAAGAAAATGTACATTTTAAATACATGAATAAAATGGATAGTTCCAGTCCTTGATACTGATTGAAAAATAGTTGTGTTTTTATGATAAATCACAGCTATGAGCGCTTCACCCAATGATTCTGTGTATTACTGCACAGCACCTATATCAACATAAACATATATCACTGTCATTTTTCCAGTGGAATGAAGACTTTTAGTCAATTTACTTCATGAAAGTTGCACTGCAATACATATTTCTTGGCTTTATTATTTGTATTTTCCGGTAACCGTTTTATAAAAGCAATAATGTATTTGAGGTAATGTTTTTTTCCTGAATATGTCCTGAATGTTATATCGTGGGTGAACCTTATTGCTTACGTTTCTCTTAGTTTTCTTTGAACAGCTTATATGTGACTTTAAAACTAAGAAACACAGACCAAAAGCCACAAAAGTCCAATTTTGATTTCACATGGTCTTTATAGTTGCCGCTCTATATGCAGAAGTTACAGTTTCTGTGGCCAAGCCAAACGAAACTCTTAAAATATAATGATTATTTCACAAAAAAGTGTGGGAGCAACATCCAATAGTTGTGGGGACACCCTGTTAGAACGCCTCCACGCCCCTGGTGTGGGTGATAGAGTGAGACGATGGAAAAGGAAAAAGGTGGATAGATGGGTCTGCTGTGTGCTGGGACACAATCAGAATAAATCAAGCTAAAGGCCTGGGCCTCAGCCATCTAAAGCACGGCCATTTCATTAGCCTTATTTATGGCCTACCAGCCCCCTAGATGACCCTCTCTCTCTCTCTCTCTCTCTCTCTCTCTCTCTCTCTCTCTCTCTCTCTCTCTCTCTCTCTCTCTCTCTCTCTCTCTCTCTCTCTCTCTCTCTCTCTCTCTCTCTCTCTCTCTCTCTCTCTCTCTCTCTCTCTCTCTCTCTCCCTCCTCTCTCTCTCTCTCTTTATGGCCTACCAGCCCCCTAGATGACCCTCTCTCTCTCTCTCTCTCTCTCTCTCTCTCTCTCTCTCTCTCTCTCTCTCTCTCTCTCTCTCTCTCTCTCTCTCTCTCTCTCTCTCTCCTGCTTTATGTCAACCTCCCACAAAACCCTGGCAATCTTTCCTATCTTTTCTCCTCCATCCTTGAACTTGCATCTTTTTTTTTTTTCCCTTGTGTATCCACCAATTGTGAAACTCCACCTTTCTTTGCTAGAGCGGTGTAATAAACTGTGCTGGATGTGTTGCTGTTTTATTCAGCTCAGGAAGAATGTGTAGGGTTTATGCATGAGATCCATGAATGATGCTTTTTTGTTTTGATGCAGCAGGATAATATATATGTAACTGCATACATATTTATGATACATTCATCTTATCGTATCTTGATAATCTCTGGAGATTTACTGCCTGCTACGTTTTAGACGCAGCAGATCATCCGTTTCCCAAGCCGTACAGCAGTGTCCTTATTTTCCTTTTCTGTATTTCATGACATCTTCTGATCCCTCCAGAGTCCAGACTTATAGGGTGCAGGAGAGTATTTAAATGCGCTCTCTTTGATGAATATGGGATTTTCTGATTTAATGACTGTCTGTTTTTATTCCTTTTTGTTTATGTCAAGTTCTTGCTAGGAAGACAAAAAAGACACAAACATCTTTTCTTTGAAATTAATTATAGCCGGTATGAATATTAAACAACTGTACTGTCACACTTATATACCACAGGGAGACTTATAGACCGTACTGTATTTATGTATATAATTTCTATGTGTATGTATGTACAGTTTCACATTTATTTGAAATATTTTATTTAAATATTTCATTTATACTCTTTACCGTCTACATTATAGCTCTATGTACAGGCAGGCTTAATGACACACAATAAAGTGATGGTTTGAAAGGTCACCTCTGATAGTTTTGGTTATTTATGCCTCCCTCGTGCCTTTTTCAGATTTTATATGGAATCAAACGATGTTTAAATCTCCATCCTGATTGGTCAGTTTACTAATGGGAGGAGGCGTCATGGCCTGAGCCTCCTAATGCATTCATATTGTGAGGTATCAAACAATTTGATGTATCATTCATGTTCCTAGAATAAGCTTGGTGAGTAACTACATTGATTAAATAGTCCTGCTTAAAAAATCCCTAAATGTGAACAACAATAATGGCAACGCATGTTTGAACAGCCCATGACTGTGGTGTTGGTAGCATCCAGCTCTACCAGTTGAGTTACCAGGAACACTAATGTAACGTGACAACTACAATAATAGATGATTGGGATTTGCTGAATCTATTCTGCAAACACACATGATGTTTTTACAGTCAAACAAATGGAAATCCATGACCCGTTACATTACCAAACTCTTGTTATAGTGGTTCAGCTGTATCTGGAGGACGGAACACGTGTGGGTGGTTTCTCTTTCTGTCTTTGTTTTGTGCGTGCGTGTGTGTAATACCACAGAGAATTTTAACAACACTGCAAACTGCAGTGTATTGTGATTGCAATCTACCAGGCTGTACTCGGTACCAGAAGTCTATCTGAGAGTGCTGAACAGCAAAAAAGAAAACAGGGAAAAAGAAAGCTGGCCGGAGTCCAGCAGAAGGCAGACACTGGAATATCAGTAGGAATGTGAAGTATGCAAGCGGTCAATAAGGCCATCTGTGTATGCAAAGGAAGAGACGCAGAATAAGTGATTGTGTGTGTACTTTTTTGTTCATCATTGTGGGGATCAGCGATTATTAAATATATTAACCGATGCTTAAATGTTTCTTATTGTCTAAGTCCCCACAAAACGTGTAATGTTAACGTGTGTGTATGTCAGGTTTTCTTTACATAAGCAGGGTTAACCATCAGTATAAAAACAATGGAGTGAATTGGAAATCCCCATGAGGAAGAAAAGCAAATGTGTGTGATCGGGTGGGGTGGTGGTGTTGACTTAATAATCATATTAAATAATGGTTCAGTTCTATTATATTATTGTTTTATGAATTATATGATGATTAAGATGTAGGATTATAGATCAAAAACCTTTACAAATGATAAGCAATGGTTAAATTTCCCTTACAGTAGGAAAACGTGACATATTGTTATGACATTCAACTGTACTTGCTATTCATTCGGCTTATGTGTGTGTGGTATTGTGCGTAAATGGGTGTGTAAATACAGTATTGACACTGTAGGCCCTGAAGCCAACCCTGTAGATAGGTTGAAATGTTGAAGAGCTAATGATTCATCTCCACCATTACTCAACACACCCCCAAAGCTATAAGGCTGTCTCTCTCTCTCTCTCTCTCTCTCTCTCTCTCTCTCTCTCTCTCTCTCTCTCTCTCTCTCTCTCTCTCTCTCTCTCTCTCTCTCTCTCTCTCTCTCTCTCTCTCTCTCTCTCTCTCTCTCTCTCTCTCTCTCTCTCTCTCTCTCTCTCTCTCTCTCTCTCTGTCGGCTGGTGTGGCGGCAGATAATTCTGCGGAATGTTCCCCCTGTTCTCTGGTTGCGGTAATGAATGCCAGCTTTGGTATGGTAAAGTACGTCTAGACCTAGTAAATGTCTTCTCCCTCTCTCTTTTTCAGCGAATGATAATTTGCGATATAATTATAGTGATGCTATATATAACCTCCACACTGTACAAAATGTGTCTCCTCATTTATATTATCAGCTCTCAAATCTTTTCCGATTACTTTTTCTTGTAGACTAATTATGTAATGGCAAAAATGAGTTCATTTTTCATGTTTTCTCATCCTTTGGACTGCTGGCTTCATTTCCGCAGAGGAGAAGTAACAAAGAGCGGAATAGAAAGTGTGTGTGTGCTGGAAGAGTGAGTAATCTGTGTGGTGAGAGTCTGGAATGTAGATGATCTGTCGGAGGAATCCGGCATGTGGAATTGTTATCACAGATGTGACTCTGTGAAGTAACCATCAGTCTGAGCGTATCTAAATAAAAGCGGCGTTTTCTTCCTCTCTTTCTTGTCGGCCAAATTCATTTGTCACTTTTGTACCACGGTAATGTCTTCAGCTGTATCAACAGGGAGAGCTGCGTTGAGCACCCTCCAGTTCTCCCCCTCGCCGCACCCGTGCTCTCTGCCTCTGTTGCTCATCATTAATTTCAGCAGGCCTAATGATTCTCTTCTAGATAACCTCCAATTTAAAGACTTTGAAATCAATAGCTTGTAGCTGTAGGTTTGCTTGTCAAAGTAACAGCAGGGATAAGACTTTGATGCTGGCTTAAATATAAATGTGTGTGTGTAGTCGAACACATTTTGTTATTTTATCCGAAGCCTGACAGAACAAAAGACCTGAGAGATAAGGCATTGTGGTTAAAGACTTTCATTGCTTTGCTTCCTTCATATCTTTCCAACAATATTTAAGGTTAAGTGTTTTGATGTTAAAACACTTTAGCCTTTGGATTGGCCCTATCAAAAAGAAAACTTTATAAAACATTGTTGGATGGAAAAAGGACTATGTGCCATGTGTTCATTGACCAACAGCAGACAGGGAGTGGAAACTTTGGGGAACCTGTTCAAAACATGTTTTCATTTTGCCAAGTTCTTTCTATATAAACCCCAGTGTGAGCTTGTTTACCAAGGGACATTAATTATAAAGGACACCACATTATAATCCACAGCAAAATAACAAAAAAAACTTTGCTTGTAAACTCACACACACACAGGCAAGTTGAGCAACTGTAACTGCTTTAACTTTATCGCAGCGCTGAGTAATTGGCCATTGTAGAGATTAAGGGCGAGATAATGGTGTGACACTTCAGGCTCTGGGGAACTTTGATAAAATAAACAACCCGCTTTCCTCTTCGGTGGCGGGTGACCCGAGAGAGAGAAAGGAAGTGATGGTGGTGCAGGATAGAACGATATAGAGAATAAAAAGACTGCAGAGCAGCAAGAAAAATAGAGCAAAAGAAAAACAAACCCTGATGACATCATGGAGTAATCTGAAAAACTGAATGTAGGTCAAGCCTAACCTAGACTTAATGTTACTGTATTACACACAGGACACTTTTCTAGTCAGATAATCAGATCAGATAGTCAGGGGTGGTCAAGACTTGAATATATATTTCAAAGATACTCTCCTTACATGTGAAAGAGACAAGAAACATCAGATCTTCAAGGTGGTTCATGCTTTTGAATTTCATCTAGAGATTGTTTTTGCTGGCTTTCCGAAGGTTACCTCGACACACGCGCATTGTAAATGTCAACATGCAAATCTGTAGACGCGCACACATGCACACAAAGATTATCACCACAGGCCAGAGAAATGATGTTGCTCTGAGTCAGGCGATCATCCTATGAGATCACTTCGGAGTATGAACAGGAACATGTGTAAATAGCAGTTAAAGCTTTGTATGCTTACAATAAAAAACGCTGACTACACGATGTGTTGAATTATTCCTGCTTAAATAAAGGAGCTGCCCACACAAACAAAAAGTATCTAGCAGGTCAACATCATTTACACACAGATGTGGAAGTGATAGTCTGTCGACGTATAAGTCTCTTCAAGAAGATTCTGTGTGAAAGGTTGATTCATTAAGGAACTTTACGGCTGTGTGGCTGTCTATGCATAGCTGTGGGTGGCTGAGCCACAGAGCAAAGGTTTCAGATCATTAGAGAAACCACAGGTCATTTACTGAGTCCGCAGTATGATCTCTCTGACACTATTCTTCAATGTTAAAACACTGTATCCACAGCTTGTGTCTCCACAGGCTTCAAATAGCCCAGATGTGGAGGACCTGGACAGCTACGGCACAGGGGGCACAACGCCTTAGTGTATGTAAGAGCTGTTGAAGATATGTTTTTAACATATTTGTGTATATTTGTCTATTATAATGATATTTTGGTTGGATAAGAGAACCTTTGATATTTTCTTATGCCAAGTTCAAATATTTTAAAGTGTAGACTGGCATTTGTGATCAAAGTAAATTTGTGACAAGATAGTTATGAGCATTCAGGATTTGTTTGTACATAAACTTTTATACAACTAAGAAGTTTATCTGTATGGTTGTCTATCTATCTAGATGTAAATTATGAACATAGCTTGTATAATCAGGAACAGAAATATTGTAATTTTGAGTATCCCCATACTTAATGACTAGAGGGAAACTCCCAATTATAGATGATACACAAGTTGCTGAGTTGTGATGATGTACAAGGCGTGACGCTTTTCAACATGGTTAAAAGCAAGGGCATTGTCAGTGCTAATGAATGATTTTGGAAAGTTAGTTTCATATGATCTCATTTCAATTATTTGATAAAAGCAAAGTCTGTGCAACAGCTTAAATTATTGTGAATTGTGAAAAAAGAATAAAAAATCCCAGGATTCCCATGGGTGTTTTTGTAATTACTTGAATTTTAATAATGAATGTCCGACTCGGAGGTAAGAGTTTCACAGGTGCACCTAAAGACAGCTTTTGCTATTTGTAACACACTCCACTCACATATTTTGCTCTACTTTTAAACATATTGTGAAATCATTTTATTGGTCTTCTTTTTTGTCTACTTGACTTTCCCACCCAAAAAATATCACGTCATGATTCATTTTAGCACAAATTCAATATATCATACTATCATATAAATATCCTCTGGTCAGTGGTATGATTTGTAGTCATTTAGATAGCAGTGGGAGCTCTTTTCAAAAGGAGCGCACTGGCCCTTTAAGAGCTGAGGAACTGCACTTGACGTCCAGCGCAATCCTCTCTCTGCCAGCAGCAGCAGTCAGTCAGTCAGTCATACACACACGGACTCCAGTCATCCGCGGAGATCCTCTCTGTGGCTTCGTTTGTTTACACACACCGTTGCATGAAATCGCCTATGCGAAATGGGCACGAATACCTACTTTCGAATCACAGCCGGCTGGAGATAAGAGGGCGGAAACGCGAATAAAACAGACAGAGGGAAAGGGAAAAAAACAGAGTGGGAGCGAGAGAAGGCCGAACCCATCGAGGCAGCGCGAGCGCGAGAGCAGTTCAGTTATTCACGCGACGGCTGCGCGGCGCTCAAGTGGCCAGAGACCGACGAGGACGAAAACGGCCCCGTTATCTAACCGTACATGTGGATTACCCGAGAACATTTCTTTATTTCTCACACTTAAGAAACCACAAAGCCGCCCGGTAGCGACAGACCTTCCGTGGAGAGGTGAGTTACTACGCGAATGTGTTTGTTGTTTATCTGATTAAGGGTGTCTAGGGCTCTCGGAAAGGTTGTCGGGGTAACGGGGTCCGTTATGACCGTTATTCCTTAGCGAATCCCCTTTGACTGCTGCCCCTTGATTGAATGAGCGTCGCCTCGCGAGGCGGAAATCAATTCCTCCGTGAACACTGGCCGGCTAGTTAGCATAGCTAGCAGTGTTTGTGAGGTAACATTAGACAGACTGTCGTTATATTTTGCTTGACATATTTAGTTTGAGGTTGAATGGGCCTTTATTACGTTTTATATGATGCTGTATAAACCACATTTCCTTCCGTTGAGAAGTTTTGTTAGGTGGGCTGTTGAGCTAGCTGAGTTAGCTTCGTTTCTGTGTCGGTTATATTGTATTGAACACTAGCGGTGGAAGCTGTTAATAAGGCGTATAGTCCAAGAGTCCTGGGGTGGATGAGCTTTTGTTTAGTTTTTATGTCGGTATTGAATTTATTCTTGTACAACACGGTACTCATCTACAAGAAATAAACATGAATTTTCCCTTTCCTCGGCTGTTTTTAAAGACTCCTTTATTGATGCACTAGTATGGCAAGATTCTTGAACAATATGATGTTTGTGAGCTCATATCATGTATTAAAGCGTGATTGTCCTTGCAAATGAAAAGTGAGGTCATTACAGGACATTACATATGTGACCCCATCAGTGAAACCCAGGCACAGATATTATCAACAAATCAAATTGAGATAACAAGCAACAAAGTTTGATGTTTACCCAAATATATCACTGTGGTTTTGATCTTTGACATGTCATTACTCAGTCAATATTAAAGTTATCAACGTTATATTTTCACAGAATGTTTTTTACTTTATGTAGTATGATGATTTTATGTAGTAAATCAAAACAAAAAATGACTAGCTGGGTTTTCACAGGGTCACATATGCTTTCATATATCCCGTGATGCGGAGCTTACCTTCGCTTTACTGTAAATGTCACCCAGAAAGTGTTCTTGAATAGATCTTGAATAAACATGTTGGACAAACTATAATTTGTGGACTTGCCCAGCTCCTTCACAAAACACTGTCTTACACTTCAATAGTCTACTGATGATGAGACTGGGACTACACTCACACAGTCCTCATGTCTCGGATGTTGTTATTAAGGGTCAATAAATCATGGTGGATGCCAAATGCTTGTCAACAGTTGATGATTTGCACATGAAAAGCGGTGGAATTTGAAAAATGAAGGCCACCCTGCTCAAGTCTATTAGTGTAATTGGACATGGGCCAGTTGGAAGGGCTTCTTTCTTTTGGACAGTATTCTTTCCCACTGTACATTAGGGAAGAACAAAGCACAGTGTCATAAGTGGACCAGCAAGATGCCTGAATCTAAAACAGAACTGGCCTTAGACAACCTCGTTGCTCTGCAGGGCTGCCAGGACTCATGGCCAGAAAACAACAGATTTGTTTTGGACGCATGTCAACTTTGGTTCCACCCCTCTGCGTTGTGTATTGAGTAATGATATTCTTCCAAACTCCCCTCTCCTCACTGCCTTGTGCAGATCGATGATAAGCAGTCAAAAAGAAATGAGCTGCTTTTTAAAGTATTGTCTCATGAAATGTAGTGCTAGCTTCTACTACTTTATCTCTGTCTGTTTTCAAAATGCTGTGCACAAACACAAATACATGGTCCACAGCAGTTTTGCAGCTGTAAGCTTTATTACAACATGCCTTTTTGTTAATTCAAGTCAGATGCCTCGTTTCTCCTTATATGAACCATGATACATGCTCAAGTAGTACTCGGGGACAAGATAAGGAGTTTTAAGCTTTTAAAGGCCTTGCTCTGTATTGGCATTCTTGAATTTGATAATGGAACAGCTACAGGACATACAAGGAAATGAACCAGATGCAAAGCACTTACAGTTTAAGCAAATGTGAGTTCTTGTCTCGTCTGAGTGCTATTGCTCTCTGTATTGACTGTGGTGGCAATTTAGCTGACTTGGCCATAATACATTGGGTGGTTTTGCAGCAGGGCAGACTTGGCAGAAAGTGAAATGAGTATTTGCCCCTTTAAAGCTATTGCTGTAGTTTGGCTGATTGTGCTGTGTCTGAATAGGTTCTGGGATTGATTCCTCAGAATATGCATACTAATAAAATGTATGCCTTTAATGCATTGAAATTCACATTGGATAAAAGTGGCTGCCAACTGCAGAGGGGTAAATGTTAATCTTTAATCCTGCTGAAGGTCTGCTAAAAATGTGTTATATTATAGTATACGGTGCTATTTGTTAAAGGTTTTTCTGTCTATTAATGCTTCGAAGTATTTCTTAACTGCTTTTAACTTTTACAAGACTTTCAGATCAGTAAATAGCTCTATTAGAAGTGAAAAATAAGCATTTCTACTTTCACCCAGATTTGTATTTAGTTTCACTGCCAACGGGTCACTGCTATCAGCAGCAGTTTTATCACATCAAGCGCAGTTAGATAAGGTAGAACTGCTGGAGTTCCCCCACTGGTGGAGTGATATCAACATGACGTTACTGCTGGGACTGTGTGTGTAATGTTGACTCTGGTGTGTTTGTTAGCTTAGTGAGGCAATAATACCCAATACTTGCTGTTGATAGCGCCGTATCTAGAGGATAGGATAGTTTATGCAGAAGGATAGTCACATGTATTGGATCATACTGTTTTGGTAATTTTAACCCTTTGACATTCATGGAAAGAAAAGGCTGTGACAGTCAGAAAGAATAAAATGAATTATAGCTTTATAATTAATAGCTTATTTTAATTATTATAGTTTCACTTTTAGGCACCCATTACCAGCTAAATGTTGCAAAAAATGACAACAAGAAAAAGGAAAACCAGAATGTATGAGTCAATTCCATGAAAATTGGGCCTGACTGATCCTATTAGCCTAAGGCAGAGTTTTGGACTAACTCCTGTGGCATCAGTCCTACACAAGTGGTGGTCAGTGTGTGTGCTGTGAGTGTTGTAAACATGTGCAAGTAGCCAAATGTTTGATTGCTAAAAAAGGCCAGGGGTAAATAGGCTGCAAATGCCATTTAGACTATTTGACTAATGACCACATGCCGAAGGTTGCAGAGACCTTGTTTTTACTATAAGGAATTTTTGTGTCTTGATGTGCTGCAGTTTGAATTATTTTTGAGAAGGTCATTTAAAATGAATGAGTGTTATCTGTCTTTTGGGTGTTTCAGAAGATGTCACTGATCTGACACCAATTCTGTATGGCCAAAATCAATTTAACTTTTTTAAAGTATAGTTAATATGGTTTCTAGATGTCTTGACAAAATGTTAACCACTCCCCGCAGGCCTTCACAGTGATGGGGTAAACAGAGCCACCTCTCCTCTCATACGCCCCCATCTCCGAAGTCTGTTCCTTTTTCTTTATTACACATTGTTGACTTGCAACACAGGATCACATCTAATAATAACACCTTTCCGATTTTTACCACAGATTATTTCCGCTTTTAGGAAATAAAAGGATAGGGTATGCAAACCCGTTACGCCTATATGGTTTACCCATTTGCCTGAAATATGTTTATCGTGTGAATCCATTTTATTTGCATCATGTTGTCAGTATTTCCTGCTAAGCAAAGTAGAACCGCTACAACTTCCTTTTTACCAACAGCTTTATTTGCTTGTGCAATAAAGTGATGTGCATATTGGTGTCACCCCTAGATAAAAGGTGCTGAGAGTGTCGAGCTGCAGCAAATGCTTAACCAAGCTATGTGGAGTTCCCAGAGTGTTGACGAGTTCTTTTTAGCCATCTAAATTAGGTTGGGTTTGATTCTTTAGTTTATGATCCAAGTACATTCTTCTCACCCTTTCTGCCTAGGGCTGAGATTTTTTCCTTGAACATCTAAAGTATGTGGTGAAATTGTAGTGTGTTATGTAACTATACATTAAACTATAGCTGCATGTATGTAGCCCGCACTTGTTTTCTTTCAGTAGCCTCTGCAATGGTGTCAAGTGGTGGCAGTCTGTGGAGAAAGTCAACGTCTGTCTGCACGGTCACATCCATAGCAGCTGGTACCCCTTTGACAATTTTAAGAATCTGCTGTGCAGCCAGAACGAAGGACTAAAAATGTAGGTGTGCGTGTCTGTATGTGTTCATGTGAGCGTGCTTGACACTGGTTGTCAAGACAAGTACAGCCTGCATTTAGATTTAGGCTCTATTATTGAGTGATAGGATGTATTTGTGTGTTCCGCTGAGACACGCGTGCCCTATGCTTTCATGGCTTTAAATAAGTCAATATACAAATGTGGGTTCTGAGTGTTGAAGAACAATACTCGAGTAAGGTCATGAGTCATGGCTATCTAGCAAATTATAGTGAAATTAAATGAGCGGTTGGAGCGGTTTTTCTCAATTTGGAAGCATAGTTATAAGTTGTTATGTTTGATATTATTTTTCTTCTAATAGCCGTTATCACACACTTAATGTCAGCAGTTCCATGAGAGATCCTATTAATTTTTAATTGTTCAATAGCTTGACTTGCTCTACTTAAAACAGACTTGACCAAACAAAGCCAGTGTATGAGTAAAATAATTATTTCCAGTGTATATTAAATTTTCATATAGTTAAGGATATTCATATCATTAGGGATATATTATGTAATAATACATTAGGACAGACAGATTATGAAATCTTTAAAGTAATCTCTGAGGCTGTATCAAGCAAGATTTAGTTTTTGTGATAATGTCTAACCTGTGTACTACCATGGAGAAAATATTTATTTTATTCTATTCTGAATGTATTTGTTCATTGTTGCTTGTCCATGATTTGTCAGAAATCAGTTTACTTTTTCTTTTATTGGTCAGTGTAAACAGTGGTCGAATCCTCTCTGTAAAATGTTTTGAGGCTGGGTCAGCTGTACTCTGGATTCTCAAAAGTGGTCATGGCAACCCCACTGCACTTCAACCTAAATATTAAGGCCAATGGGCCTATGTGTGGGGGCTGAATATTATCCACCTTATTTGGATTTTTCATTTTCTTATATCCCATCTTTCACTGCAGATGCGGTTATTGAAGCAGTCGTATATGCATTGTGTTGGTGACACACTTTCTCTCTCTCTGCCTTAGGGTTTTGTACTCTCTGGCCCATTATGAAACAAGCAACTGCTTATGAAACAGGATGTGAGGGGTGGACTGATTTTACGCAGCATAGCATACCAGTTTCAGCAGCTGTGTGTGTATGTAGGGGCTGGTGAAATTGACAGATGTGTGTGAGGATCGAATGGAAACAGGCTGCACCTTCTTGCTATTATCCACTTATTGTTGACCTCATAAGATCATCTTTCTTTATTTAAGTCATTCAGTTGAATTTCATAAATGCATATTGTTCTGTGCCAAACGCTTTGTGTCATCCATGTAGATTAGAACTTTAGAAGTCATGGGTGCTAATGGGCTTTACTAAACTAGCCCACAAAAACTAAATATTGGGCTTTTGTTAACTGTAAACAGGTATTTTCTCTTAGTTAATTTGCTTAGATCATTAAATATGTGTTTTATGTGTTTGTGTAATTTTTTTTGTGTTCTGTATTCTGTAGTCCATTAATGCAACAATATCCAGAATCAAAATGTTTATTTTTATGATTAAACACTTATTTTCATAATGTAACCTAAAACTACCCTACTGTGTAACAAATGAAGTTTAAAAAAAAAACAGTAACATTAAAGAAGCGTAATAATCAAGAGACCAAGACCCATTTACACTTGGTATCAGTTGCATCTTATTTTTAGATCGCTAAAACATTCAGCCTTGTGACTGAAAAAGAAATTTAAAAATAAATTCTATCATTTTATATAAAGGCCTGCTCTGTTTTCTCACCATGTTGTACTGCATGGAAATAATATTTCGGTTATATTACATTACTTAATGTAAACCTACTGTCTTGGATGATGATCTGCCTGATCAAACCACTGGAATTGCATGTTAATGGCTAGAAAAGAGAGAAACGGCAAAACCTTCCTATTGGAAAATCCCTTGACGCTTCCCATGTTCCATTGTTTTCTTTACAGGCCTGTAGGATGTCCCGAACTGTCCATTTAGAGCTATGAAAACTGCAGCTCTACTCTTGGGTTTTTAATGCGTCTTAAACCGTTCCTTCTTAAAATCTCTGTGTGGTTGTTCTTAAGCTGTAATCAATTCCTGATGTCATTCAACAAGAATAATCTAATTGTTTGTAAGTTGTATTTCAGTACCTTGCAGATTTGGGTATTTGTAATGAAGCAGTTAGTGGATTTCATGTGGTACTTTGTCAAATAGCAAGTTTGGTATATTGTGTGTGTGCTTGTGAGCGAACTGGTTTCTGGCTGCATAATAGAGTATTGACTCATGTGGAAGAGTGCCCACGACTTTACTGGAAGAGGAGCTGTTCTTTCTATCAGTAGTATCTGTTTATCTACAATCAGCAAAAGAAATTCTTTTGCACAGCAGTCTGCAGAAAGAGACGAGATATTTGGGAAATGTGTAAGCGTTTACGGTTTAGGACTTTGTGGAATATCATGTCTCAGAATTGTGTGTTAGAAACAGATGTCAACGCTATTTAGACATTGTTAGTTATGTTAAGCAGTGATGATATCATGCAAAAAGAATGCTGGAGTGTTTGGACGTACCTTTATAAATAGCACACGAGGACACCACCACTGAGCTTATCTCTCTACATCAATTACATTTCTGCATTCATATGTTGCTTTTCTTACAATTTCATCTTACATCTTTTTGTTTCTGTTACCTGCTTTAACGAAAAGTGTGTTAAATTTTGCAATCTGCACACATTTGATGTTATCCAAACTACAGTGAATGGCAAAAAGATAATGAGAAATCGACATTAACGAGTTCACATACGCAAGCATCAATCAGAGGTTGAGTGAGGATAAAAGCAGAGAGAGCGATTGTGAGCTCTTGAGAGTTATACTGAGCAACCATGACCCTTGGTTTAATCTCTGCACACAAGGCGACTGCCTTGGAGATAAAAGCACATAAAGAAAATAACCAGTTTAAGCCTGGCTTTTTCAACTTTCCCATTTTGAAGCCGTGTCTCTGCAGCATATCTCTGATATTTTGTCATGATGTTACTGTAATGTCAGTGCTGTCTGTGACGTCTCTGTCTCTCCAGACTGTGGAGGATGTGAGTTCTTGCTCGGGAGGAAATTCCAGGCTGTTAAGAAGAAGCTTGCAGGTTATTGATGGGGAATCTCATTTTCTGCTCGGCCGCTGTTGAAAAAATGGCTGTCTGAAGTAGCTTTGGCAGACAAAGTGTAGCTCTACGGGCAGTCAGTGGGAGTGTGTTTGGGGTTTAAATGCTAGAGAAGAGACTACTGGTGATCAGCTAACTGTCTGTGTGTCTGCTTATCTTTTTTCATCCTTTTCAAAGGTTATTTGTCACATACAAATCATACACAGTACAACATGCAGTGAAATGCTTTGACGCCTGTCCGAGAGTTCGCTTTAAGAGGGAGGAAGGGAAAGATGTACAGAGGGTGGGAGAAATTGTACAGGATTTACAATATAGTGCATATATAATATGCAGTAACTACAGTATATACAGTAGATACAAATGTACATACAATATACAATATACGTCTGTATATACAGTGTGTTTATAAATAAATTATTGTCATCTGATGCAAGTGTCATTAATCCTGTGTGAGATTTAAATGCATTCTTGATTTGATTTGGTTTATACAGGGGTGTTAGTGTTGAGTGGCTTGTAATGAACACGTAAGATTGCTTGTTTGCGTATGTGTTGTATTTACGTGGTGCATGTGGGCAGTGAAACCACTCACTTCACACATTCATCTCAGCCTGTTTACATGTTTGTCTTTCTCGCTGTTGTGTGATCGTGATTGGTTCTCTCAAAGGGGATAAACATGAAGTGTTTTGGTCATCGCAGGCGTTCTCACCTTCTGCTGTTTTTACACTCCTGATCCCAAAAGGTGTGTGTGTATGTGCATAATCTGCATCCTGTGTTAACTTTACAGAGTAATGATAGGTACGCTAGTACAGTTACATGGAAATAAATACTTCTCAACACGCGCATACAGAGAAAAGCGCTGATCTTAAATGATAGAGACAAAGCGGATTAGTTTAGATTATCTTTCACATTACAGATAAGTCATTTACTCTGATGTTACGCAACACACAAGCTTGTGTTTTTCTTTGTGTGTGCGCCCTTGCTGATGCTGGTTGCCTGAGTGCTTGGATATGGATTTGGCTTAAAGACATATAGTAACTGCAGTTTTCCTTTTATAGGCCTGTTTTACTGAAATGAGCTGTAAAGATTTATTTGTTTACACTCGGCTTATGTTTACACATGCTATTTTGGGTTCATGTTGGTTTTTATTGAAATGTGAGTGCTAAAAACGGAGTAGGTGTTGATGTACAGGTGGGTGGGGGTTGCGTTTATGATCGTATGTGGGGCAAGATATTTGTAAGAGAGGTGGAAATAGTTAATCAGGATGTTGGTTTGAAAGCCAGCACGCTTGTAAATGTGCGGTCGGTGTTAGACACCGAAACAGAAGGGGATGGTTGTGTTTACCGCGGTTTGGACTGAGTAGCTTAAAAAATCAGGACAGCCTGTGAACATGCCATGGTTTTTTCAGGGCATTTATGTGTTGGCCGTGTTCTTTCTCAGTCTCACTTTTCTAAACACTGACAACCCCTACTTACATTTCTTTGGCTTCCTTTCATTTGGCATACGTTCAGAAACTCTTTAAACATGAATTATCGTGATGTTTATCAGCAAGTGTCACAAAGCAGACGGATGATTATAGGACTTAAAGGTAGCTATGATAAGCATTCATCGCTCTAAATGTAATTTTGAGCTGTTAGCGTTTGATTGGACTCCAGATCCGCATCTGTAAATAAATGTGGACTGAAGAGCAATAATAAAACACTAGCGGGAATGTGGACAGTAAAGAGAGCTTTGACTGTGTGTGAAGAGGGGGAGGGTGTTTTTATTCACGGCCCGTCACGGAGGTCAGACAGCTGCCCTGTACCATGACCCCAAGTAACCTACGGGGGCCACTGGCTGAAAGAACAATAGAAAGGTCAGATGAGAGGGGAACGAGGGAGGAAAGGGGAGAGAAGGGGGTGGTACAGAGGAGAGAACAGAATGGGGCACTGATGGGGAAATACAGTCTGTCTTCACACACACACATACAGGGTTTGCCCACTGTCGGTCCAGTATCCTTGTGTGTTTGCAGTCACTGAGCGAGTGTAAGCAGTAGTAAAGTGATATTACAATCTTTGTTTATGAAAAAGAATGGAGAGGAAGGTGTATTCAAACAACTGCCATGTCTTCTGCCCTACATGTTTGTGTGAGCATCATAAACAGGATGCCGTCTAAAGAACTGTTCACACCAAAGGCAACAAATACAGCTGAATTACAAAACATCGCTGGTTGACCAAATGTTATATCTTTTTGGTTGCTAAGGTTTTTGCAGAGGGAGTAATATAAAACAAATCCTTCTGCCTATACAATAAATATGTTGTTTAGTCATTTGCATTGTTTCGATTTAACAGCTTGTGTATAGATTTAAGTAAGCACTGACAGCGCTGTACAACCAGGACTGATCACAAGTCCAGTATGCTGTGATACTGGAATATAATTTAAGGGTGTGCGGTGCATTGGAAACATGTAGATCTGTTCAGTTAAATGGGTGACTAAGAAAAACCTGATTAGCCCTGAAGAGCTGCTTTATTTGGAAATGGATCATTCGCCACCTTCCAGACTATCTGCTGTGGGGGAGATGAGGGTGAAATAAGGGGAAGTGCTGTGTGTGTGTGCGCGTGTGTTTCTTTTCCACCCGGATGATGATATACAGCCTGGCCTCGAAGGACAGAAATTAAATTGCAGAAATGCTGTCAGTCTAAATGTGGTGCTGCTAATTACACAACATGCTTCACGGAGAGTGTCAGATTTAAAATAAAGACAGACTGTACATTCCAGCTTAAACGCTGAAGGTGGGAAATTAGAGGTGTTAATGACAGCGATGATTGAAGTGGCATTTTGCTTGGTGGGATTACGGGAGATGTCGCAGGGTAGTGATGGCGGTAATGCAGATGGATGGGAACACGCATACAGCCGCCACACCTCATGCTGTCTCTGACATTACTGGGCCAGCAGGAGGGACCTGATCGTGGCTCATCAGCTAATGCTTTTCTTTGCGTCACTAATGTGAACTGCCAGGCCTCAAGTATTGCATCCATCATGCATGAATCATTCTCAGACAGATGTAACAACCGGCTTTTCAACATGTAAAAAAAGACAAAGATGTAAAATATGTGTAAGATACACAATGTTAGCAAACATACCATCACAGTTATACTGTCTAACCTGTTTGGTTGGTGTATCTGTTTATTTATTGAAAACAACAATACACAAATACACATTTTATGTAATGGTTATTATAAACAGTGTAGTAGTCCATACAACTTGTATGCTTTACTGCAAGTCAATTTCACAGATTTCTCAAACTTAATCTGCATATGTGTCCAAAATTAAAGAAGGATAACCAGTGTCAAATGTTTTGCTGTCAGTGATACTGATGATGCTGACATTGTTGATTCTGGATGACTTCTATTTTGGTCTCTCCTCACATAAAAGTATAATAAGCTCCTGAAGACCTGCAACATAACAAACATTATATATGGACTACTTTTAGATTTTAGTATGGGTTTTTATTTTCATTTAAAACTATAAACTGTCATACTCCACTGAAAACAATATAGCTTGGAAGTGATGTGAGAGTGAGTAAATAATGAAAGATTTATCATTTTGTGGAGAATTATTCCTTTGAAAAATGCAAAATCTGTTTTTGAAGCAGTATGTGTGTTTGTGCCTAATGCAAGAGACAGAATAGGGTAGAGGGAGGTGAGAAAGAAAGAAAAAGAGGTCTCACAAAAGCTAGCCACTCCTAGAAAGAGAGAAGAAAGGGTTTAGAGAACGACAGAGGCTGTGATTGAAAGAGGGAGGAGAGAGAGAGAGAGAAAGAGAAAGAGAGGGGTAAGTGAGTTCATTTGTGCTTTTGGCAGGCAGCCAAGAGCTTGCCTGTGGGTGTCTGTATCCGTGCCAGGGCATGTGTTTCCCCTTCTGTCTGAAGGCCCAGTCTCTCTCTCTCTCTCTCTCTCTCTCTCTCTCTCTCTCTCTCTCTCTCTCTCTCACACACACACACACACACACACACACACACACACACACACACACACACACACACACACACACACACACACACACACAGTCAGAGAGACATCTCCTCTTTTCTTTCTCATTTCACTGGAGCACTTTCTTTCCAAGTCTTTGAGATTAATATTTACACCGTCCCTCTTTCTTTTCTTACTCTATTTACCTTCTTCGTCCTTCTTTCTTATTATCTTATTGCTTTTTTGTCTTGTTTGCTTGACTCTCCAGCACAGTTCTGACTGTTGTTTATTCAAAAAGCTAGATGATGCCAGAGAAGAGTGGTGAGTTAGTTTCCAAATATCCACAGACCATTTTGTGCCAGTACATCCGGAAACGTGTGTGTGTGGTTTACACCCAATATCTTCCTTTTGAAATAAATCCTAATTTTTGTGATCTCATCCTTGGAAGAACCATCTGTGAAACCTGTCAACAGGCACATGACTGCCCATAATACAAAGCTGGCCTTTTAATTGTTTCTTAGCACTAGTATGGGTTAGTGATTGACTGACCCGGCTTACAGACCAGTCCTCGGTTGTGTTAATAACTGGTAAAATGTATTTTACTATCACCCTGCTTTAAAAGTCTTACTGTAACTCAAAGGTGACATGTTTAATTTCTGCACACCAGACATTTCTTCGCCTAAAGTCCCGACTGAAAGTAATGATTTAGACAGGTTTACAGCTCAAGTAACAAATGTATTTCATTTAAGTGCTGTAACACAATTATAAGCTTCACCTTTTTGCTCTGAAACCTCCAGTTTACTTGCCTGGTCCATTGTAAGTGTATTTACTGTAAACGTCTGTCCCATTTGTTTATACACACTGAAGGGTTAGATTTAATGGTTTTCTGCTGCATGCCACACATGCTGAACATAGATGTTACATGGAAATACTCTTTTAAGATCTAATGGCAAAAAACGTATCATACTTGTGTAAGTTTTCTATGAGATGTGTGTGACTAATTTGTCAGTGCATGTGTGTTCATGTGTATGTGCGAGTCCACACTGTGCCTGTCGATATAGCCTTGATGATGACAAAGACGTTTTGTTTCTCCTCAGAGCTCCAAACATTCCTGGACTATTGAATCTCCTCCCCCACCACACACACACACACACACGGCACAGTAAAACACGTTACAGCGATCTACTCTCTGTGTAAATCATTCAGTGACAGACAGGAAGGAAATGAAATGTGTCTACCCCTCTTTTGTAGTGAAATGGCTACACTAGTGTAGTGCATAGGAAAGAATACAGTTTTGGCTTCTAATTTTAATGTCGAAGTATCTCATGTGATGAGGCTTTATGCTGTTCAGCAGTGGTGGCAGACTTATCTTACGTGTGTGTACGTGTGTATGTGTGCTGCTATGGGGCTCTTGAGATGGCAGTGGTTTTAGGCCTGCATTGAGCAAGACGTCTTATCTTGTGACACAGCGCAACCACAGGGGGAAAGCTTATTCAGAGAAGTGTGTTTGTTTACATTGTAGTTTGTCAATTAGGGGTGGGAGAAAAAAATCGATGCATCGTTGCATCGGGATTCTTTCTCTAACGATTCTGAATCGATTCTCAAAGATTCAGAATCGATTCTAAGTCAGAACTTGTTCATCCTGAATATAACTTAGTTAAAATAAAAGCAATAAAATTAAACTTCAAGATGGGAATACTGTTAAAGAGATTCTAACTATAAACAAAAAGCATAAAAACTCTTTATTTATTTAAAATGCAAATTTATCATATTTGCAAAAAATTATATGAAGAATCGTTTTGGAATCGGATCGGATCGCGTAGTACCTAAAGATTCCCACCCCTATTGTCAATGTGAGCATAGTTTCAGATAATACATCATTGTAAATTGCTATTCGATTAGTGACCAATACTGTTTAAAGTAATAAAATGCTTTTGTTACATGGTAAAAAAGTAAATTAAGAACTTCAAAAATTAAGAAACCTTGGATGCTTTTGAGTTCATGTGACTCACATGTGACTCATATAATGTGTTTACACAAGACAGGTTTTTGAGGTCAAAAACAGCTAACATGACGCGAGGCGGCTGAGACATCCGCCTGAAGTGGCAGTGCTTTGCAGGCGTACAGTAATTTTACACAGGGTACAGGGTTTTACTATGCATACTCTTATAGCTAAAGCACTAAATTACAAGAATTATGGTTCACTTCAGTAATCATCACTCACATCTACTTTTCACCACGTTGGCCATTAAGCGTTCCTTGCAGGGATCAGTCATGTAAAGGCTATTGGTCTGCTATTTTACCAGTAGTGTACATAAATGGCTAACGAGAACATATGCAGCATTGGGCACGTTCTCAAAACATGTTTGGATTCATCCATGTTATGTTGGCCTCTCGACAGCTCATATTTGTACTGCCATGCTGTTGAGAAAGTGGCACTGATGAGCTCCTTGTGGAGATCTGTGCGACACCACTGCCTTTAACACTCTAGTCTCTAACGTTTTACTGATGCTTTGAGGACACAGAAGTCCCTTGTGTACTCATTTGATTATCTTTCTGCATTTTTTCCCTGTCTTTCACACTGTTCCGATTGTAGCAGGTTAGTAATTAAACTTGTGTAGTCAGATTTCACAATGCTCATTTGTAAACTATTATTTTGCTCATTGGATTATGGTGGATAAATACATGGCATATAGCCTGTATTTATATAGCTTTAGGGCATGAAATGCATTTTTTTTATGTGAAACACTTGAAAAATGTTATTTTGAAGAATTTGTCTGTACCTATGATAAAAGAGTTTCTGAATGCAGCAGCTGTACTAATGAGGATAGAAAGAGAGAGAGTGCAGAAGAAGATACAGAGTGCTCCATTCATTCACTCAGTGTGTCGACATGTATCCGGCCAGCAGCAGGTGTTGGCTATGAATTCTCTCTCTCTCTCGGTCTCTCTCAATTATCGTTTACGGTTTCTTTTCTAGTTCTCTTTTCCTCTCTGAAGTGCTCAAACTCCCTGTCTGAGAGCTGCAGTGATTTCCCTAGAGTGTTTCTAGCAACAGCTGCTTATAACAATCTTATTGAGGACTGTGAATTTTTTTTTTAGGGTGTTGATATTTACAGTTATTTACAATGTATACCTTGTCATATCTTCCAGGTCGGTGACTACCCAGACAGTGACGCCCCATGATGCACAGCGATTGTGCTGGGACCGCACCCACTTCTAGTGTGTAGAGGAAGTTGCATCGTCAGCATGTCCTCGCACCCTCAGCCGATGCCTCAGGGTCGGAGGGCTGTGGACACCCGCCACCTTCCCGCTCCTGCTAGCCTTCCTTTGCAGCTTCGAACTCATGCGGTATTTATCTTTATTTATCCATCAGGTCTAGGAAATGCATATATTAGTATTTAAGTACATCACAAAAATGTGTGCATGCTTGGAGGCCTAATTGTTAAACTTGTTGAGTCCAGGCCATAATTTGACAACAAAGGATTATCTTTCTTCTGTGGAGGTCTGGAGTTTTTAATCGCATGAGGTTGAGGACTCTCAATGAAATTCATTAATCAGAATTTACTGTGTGCACTTATTAAACACACTGAAGATCTTGATCAGTGGTTCTCTCTATTTCCCATAGACATTTTGTTCACATGTTTTTGTATTCTAAAATGCTTGATTAAAAACATCTGCATATAACCCAACTAATATATAATACTATATAATAGTATTTTAGCCTCAGTTTTACCAAGTCACATTCTAAATGCAGTTTTAGTGTCTCTTCCGCAGCAGTTCACAGTGTATGTGATGTGTGTGTGGTTGTGTTTATTTCAGGATGTTGGTGGACTGGTGGATTACCACCCTGTTGCTCGGGACTACAGTTCTCATCTGGCTCATACGTCCCTGGCCCAACCTCACCGCCGCAGACCGTCCCTTCTGTCTGAATTCCAGCCAGGCAGTGAAAGGTATAAATCATAGCCACACACACATTGTGGTTGGAAAAGATGTCTTGCACTAAGATCTTGTCTATTCAGTGCTCACCGCGTATGTCATTTAGACTAGTTGCCCACTCTGACCACATCTTGTATCACCTTAAATTTCAGTCTTACTCTGCTTGTATTAGCTTCAGCAGATGATTGAACCAAGCCTGCTCTTATGTATTGTACATGTAATCATTTTTAGCACCCTGGATTGTCACTTTGAATGTTAGAAACGAATTGCGATCTGCCAAGAGCTTTAAATTGGTACTCTAGCAGGAATGACAAGGTGATTTATCCAGAGGATGTCTAGAGGATTTGAATCTATTAGAACAAAATAGTTTTCTGAATATTTAATTTATATCATTGTCAACATAAAATGTCAACAGTGATGTGACATATTTTTACATAATACAGGTTTTTGAAAGCCATTTTTAGAAGGCAATGCTTTGGCTAGATCATCAGTAATTGTATTCTGTACTGGTAAAGTTTTGTGTGTGTTTGCTGTAAAAGCTATGGTTAGCCCTTGTTTTTTGCGGATATAAGCCTTTAGTGCTGTTCACATAATGTGAAGGCATAAGTCATGAGGGTGGAAATGATGCTTGCCTCTCTTTTCACCTTTTATCCTCACCAGAGGGAAAAAAAGATACTGAAGGATTTCGAGAGATCAGAAGCATTGATAGAATGAAAGAGGGCTGCTAACTGCAAGTAAAAGAGAGAGTGAAATGGAGTGATGGCAGTAAAGGGTGAAAAGAGGAGATAGAGATTGGCAGCAGTACAAGGTCAAAGTTTCTCTGTAATAGCACAGTGCCAAAAAGCAAGCACGATGTGTCCTCGATTTAGAAATGGGGCTGGGGGCCAGCTGAATGTCTCTCTCTCTCTCTCTCTCTCTCTCTCACTCTCTCTTTCTCTCTCTCTGTGACTCTGTGTATGACAAATCGTGCCCGCAGATCAGATTATCTTGCCCCCTCACAGAAACGAGGGCGAGGATAAAAGCTGCAGTGTGATGATGTGATTATGTAAGTGTCAAGCGTCTGTGGAAACTGGAGGATTTTGGTTAGCGTGTATGTTTGTTTTTGTGTCTTTTCGATCTTCGCTGTTCAGTTTTATGCTGTACATGTTTTTTGATCCGTTCCACTAACAAGTGCACGAACAAACTCTCACACACTTCTACTGTAGTTCTAGTATCATCCTTCCACATTTCTGTCCATAGTGTATTAACTACTGTTTAGTGTCTTTTAATGCTAAATGGAATGTTACAGTTTCATAGGAACCTTCTTAACCAAAATGCAGTTGGAATTGTAGTAGCCAGACTAAGTTTTCACCATAATTTAATGTGGTTGCCAAATACCAATTGTTATTGTTATTTTTGCAAGCTAAGAAGATGCAGAAACTACTAGTACACAAATTACACAAACTACTTGAACACAAAGAGTACATCCCATTGCAGTGGTTTATCAAAATTTAGGTAAATCTTTCAGTTAAGTTGCTAAAGGGGGAACAGACTTGTCTTATGATGTTTACTGATAAAAATCGTTTTTCACAATTGATTGTGTCGCTACAGCTGTCCTATAAAAAATACCCATAGCACAGCATAAAACTCTGACCATTGAATAAAACCTCAAGCAATTTTATTTAAATATAGTTATTCACACAGAATAGGGTTTATCATATAAATTAAACCGGAAACCATCTCAGTTTAAATTTTATGAAAGCTAATGTGGTGCAGGAATGTTGTCTGATGTCTTCAGTTGAGTTCCCTCTGTTTTTGTGTGTTACGGCACTGTCGCACATGTGTACGGAAGTATTTGTTTTTATAAGTTACGTTTTCACAATAGTGTGGATTGTTTATTTATACTGGATGGACTTTGTGTGATACACCCATTCTTGTTTCTTGTGAAGTACAATCCACACGTTTGAACACACTTTTACTCCCTTAATGACATACATTCACACACACACACAGTTTCGAACTTCAGTTTTCTCGTAGACCTGATTATAACTCTAATCTTATTGTGTGTATTTATATATGTAAAACACAAATGCACACTCAGAGATTTATGCATTTATTCACAGATGTATTATAGGCATAGTCCACAATGTTGTGTCTGGTCTTAAGAAAATCTGCTGTAGGTTCCAAGAATGGGTGTTGGGATGCATATGTCTGTCACATGCATGTGTCTGATCCCTGGCTTTGGCATAGGCAGGGAGAGGTTGTGTGTGTGTGTACATATGGTTTAGAGAAAGAGAGGTACACTGTGGCTGTTAAGGGTTATTGAGTGCATGTGTACGTATGTGTTTCCCCTCATCTGTCTGAGCTACAGGAAAGAGGTGCATGTGGCCTGTGAACCACCTGTGAACATACAAAGTACAGTCCAGTTCAGTCCCTGAGTGACGCATTACCATCGCAAAATTACCTCTGTTATGACTAGCACAAATATTAGTAATTTAAAAAATGAGTAAATAAGTGCATAAGTGTTTCCCTTATGTAAATGACTCACTGTGCAGCATTGGTAATTTTAGCTGTTTTTGGCATGTATTGATATAAAGTGTGTATGTGTTTGTGTGTGTGTGTGGGTGAGTGGCTGAGATGACACGGTTGGGAAATGAAAGTGCATCTATCTCCACTGCATTGTTATGAAATAGTTACTCTTGCTTTGTTCCTGTCAGCCTTTGGGTTGCACTTCATTAGTTTTGGGCCTGCATGTGAAGTCTTTAAAAGAAGTCAGGCCATCTCTGCATGGTTTGATTATGACAAGCTTTATGAGCGCAGTGTGCTTCAGTTCACTTTATTTTTATTTTTGTATCATTCCAAATATTGGGTTATTAAAAGTTAGACTCATGTTAAACTGTGTTACCCAGAAATCTCCACAGATTTCCACAAAACTTGTTTAGTTGGAAACTTCGCAAGTTGTTTACATACTCCACTGCTTTATCTGTTTCACACTGTACATTACTAAACCCTGGGTTAACGTTCCTATTTGCATGTTTGCGACATCAACAATGTAATGTGTGTGAATATCAGTGTGAAGGAGCATTTTTGTCTTTATCACACACAGTGCTCACCACCATCATACTGAGAATCAAGGTCAGTTAATCCGCCACACTCGGGTGTGAAAAAGCTCACTGTGGTACTAAGCGCAGCACGGCGGTGTTGCCGCTCTTGTACGCAAACGTTGTCATGGTTACACTCTTCTATCGTCTGGACAGCCAGTACTTAGCTGTCTGTTCAAGAAATAATTGGTGAGATCATAACCTGACTTATACTCATGCGGACAACTTTAATAGGCATTTGTAATCACAGGGTGTTTCATTTGACCCATACTGTGTGCTTGTGTAGCACGTGTTTGTTAATTTGTCTAATTATGTCTATTAATATTCTTGGTCATCCAGATGAGTGTAATGTATCGTTTACATTTTGTTTAGATCGTCATCATTTCCCTGCCCCTGTTTGTTTGGAGTATAAGCACTAATTTAAAGTCAAAAAGTATGTTAACTTTGTTTTTTTACAAGTTAGCATATTTAGTCTAATATCCTTAACATTTACAATAGTTGAGAAGGATATGGCTATAAAAGTATTGAAATAAATTGAAATAAATAAGGTGTTTTAGGGGAAATATGTCTCCTCAGAGGTGAGTTCCTATATTGGTTTTCTGAAGGGAGTGTTTCTGTAGCTCACCATGGAACATGGTTCTAATAATGGCAGTGTCACTGCTTAGATTTTCAGGGAACATGCATACCGATCAAAAGATATTGAATGAACTGTACATCAATTCGATTGAAAGAGTGTGTCAGATACACACATGTGAGTGGGAGTGGTCAATTGACTACAAACGTACATTTATGTCTCGCTCGCTCGCTTTGATGTGGACCACTCACTTTTTTCAAACCAGTCTATTGCAGATTGATATATTCCTTTATTTCCTGTCAGAATACATTAGGGATTTAATATTTCAGCTCTTTCTATGGCATCATATCTCACCTCTTCATTGACAAATAAAATGGTACTATAAATAATACTATAATCATAATGGTCGATCTGAGTCGGTTCATATTTTAATCTTGCCATTCATTAGGCTACATCTTTTACTCTAACTGCAATTCTTCATTCTCTTTTCTCCTTCACAGAGGTCAAGAGCCCCACATCCGATATGAGCACATTTACCTACAGGAGCCCAGCAGCCAATCAGAGGTGGAGTACTCTGAAATGAAGCGGCCTCGCTTGGAAATGGGGCCGGAGACTCTTATTCGTCACCAGACCCATCGTCAGCCTCTCACTGTGGCCGGAGCTGAGGAAATGGCAAAGGTCAGCACTTTTATTGGCAGATGGTCATCAATCAGACATGAAAATTACAGTCCCTGTGTCTGAACTAAAACACTTGCACAAATGAGCAGGATGTGAGGGTAGTTTTTAGAGTTTAGATTAGTTAAACAACATCTGGATGATGTACGGCATCTGCTGAGATTCTGTAGTGTGCAAGTTAACAGGTCCGCATTTAGGCATGTGTTCATTTGTCATTTATTTGACATATAACTACTGTTACTGTGAAGTCTGGTGATGTAAGTAGCTATAAAATTAAATGTCCTCAAATTTTAGTGGGATTAGGTTGGAAGGGTGCTGCATGGTTTACATAGATTAATCTGACTGTAGAAAAGAGCGAGAGTAGGTATCTTCAGCAGATTATCACTTGGTCCATATTTATTGGCCTTGTAAATCAGCCTGTCCGTTTATATTGGCTGAAGCTTTCATCACGCCAGCCAGCACTGCCATTTACCAAAGCACAGGACTGCTGGGAACACGTTGTGTGTAGATGCAATTTGGACTGTAAGTGTCTTTGAGTTATGTTGGGAATACCACAACCTCTAACTTTGCATCTGTGACTTTATTCGTTAAGTTGTTTTTGTGTGTGTAGTAAAGCGAGAAAAAGGGAATAAGTGTGTATGTGGTGTAACGGTAAACGGCACATGCAGATGTTTGGAATAACTCATGTGCCTTTGCAACTTCTTAGGAACTCTCTTTTCTAGGTCAGGGGCTCTGCGAGGGTGTGTGTGTGTCTGTGTGTGTAGGTGGAGTATGTGCTTCATCTCTGTAGCGGCACACTGCTGCTTCACACTTTGTGAAATCCATTTCTGTTGCTTTACAACTGTAGGTGTCACCAGACTGGATCTGGTTTTGCCAAGTGTGCATCACAGAGCCAATATCGAGAGTGTTTATTGACTGCTGGAGAGACTGGCACTGTTCTCGTCCTCGCAGGAATTACAGGACACAGGAAATGAGTCAAACTGTGCAGGAATACACAAGTTGGTGTTCGCAGAAGGTTTACTGGCATTTGCAGTGTAATCCTGGCTATGGGAACAATTAGGGGTGTAATGATACATTCAGCTCACAATTTGATACAACGTAAAATAGTATTTTTAACTAAATGTTAAAATTGAAACTGAAATCCAATAACAGCAATTTTTCTTGTGTATTTCTTGTGTATTTGGTTTCTGAGTGTGAATCTTAGTGAGATTTTTAATGCAATTAAAAGCCGAATACAAAACCTGCATAATATGAATAGCGTGCATTAGCATGTATTAGTTAAAATTGCATGTAATAGCATGTAGGTAAATAGCAGTGATCCATTCATCAACTACTAAAAACACTCAACTGAACATTCATGTCACTGTTATCCCAGTTGTTGTTGTGCTGACTTGAAGCTTTTGTGTATTTTTAGCAGTCATGACAATTTGCGGCTGAGAGGGAGAGCTGTTTGTGTGTCTATGTGTGCGTAGGTGGAGGCCATTGTGCAACAGTAATTAATTAGTAATGGAGCTGACCTAGATGTGACAGTTGAGCGGTTAAGAATCTTTGTGTGAGGATTCATGAGTGTTTTGGTGAGACACACAGAGAGAGGGACTTTTAGAGGACACACTAAAGTCAAAGTAGATGCAGGACATCTCTCTCTCTTTTATGTAAGAGCTGTCATATTCAATGACACTTGTTAAACCAGGCAACCGAAAGAAACTGAAATCAGGGGTCTTTGGGAGATAAAGGTCGCACACACATGTACACACAGACACACTTTAGTGTGGGCAGTGTGAGTAATTTGCAGCATACCTGCAGAACTCTTGACAGGTGTGAACCAGCACGTCTGTGTCTAATGGCGTGTTATAGTTTGGGGTGTCAGATGTCTCATGTAACCAGCAGTCTTGACAGCCCATGATTCATAAATGTGTTATTGAGTCAGAGCAAAGAACTGGATTTTACATGTTCCTCACATTTCTTGAAATTTGCATCAGACTTATTAATTTCTGATAGCAGTGCTTGGTTAATGAGCAGATTTTTACATTTTCTAAAGACAAATGTGTGAGAAACGTGCTGTCGGGATGTTGGGTTGTAATGGTTGCTAGGGGGTTGCTATGCGATTGCAAGAATGCTTTGGGTTATTCTGGCTGCTGTTAGGCTAGATTATTGCTATGTTTAGCTCCCTAGATCTGGTTTAGGATCAAGTCACAGCAAAGCACATGATTTGAGACCTCATTCACATCCGTAGCTGTTGGTCTGAGGAGACTTTACATAAACGATGATGCATTAAATGTTTTGTTATAGCTGTTGTCATGGCAGCTGAAAGCTTTCATATCTTTATGTGTTGGAAATGTCACCATACACACGGTTCAATCAAAATCTCTGTACGTCCACATCTAAAACATTTCAGTTGTTGTTTTGCATGGCTAATGATATTTTTTTGTCCCCTAACCCTACCTCTAAATTTAACTTTGACACAGACCTGTTGATATTATAAGATATTAAGTGAATCATGTTTTTTTAATTGCTGCATTTAACACTAGCAAGTGCCATAAAAATAATTGTTTTTCTCTATTTGTGTTATAATAAAGAATATTGTTAGTTTGTGTGTGTTTTAAATTAGTCCTTTAATGCCTATACACTGACTTGAGCTTAAATGAGCACAGAGTTGTTTCCATCTGATAGAGAGACTGAGACACTGTTTGCAGAATAAATCAAAGACCTCTGTCCATCAATCAGACACTATTTACTGCACTTTAAGTACACACACATCTGAGTGTGTCTGCATGAATACATGGCACTTTATGGTTGGATAAATAGTCTATAATGTGTCACACTCTACACACCTTTAGCCCTCACACACACACACACACACACCTTTGTTCCACGTTAACCCTGCAGTCAGTCTGTGTGTGTTGGCACCTGCTATCTGTTTGTGTAAAGGTTACTTGAGTGCATATGCTTGTCTTTGCACCCACGTTTGTGTTTATATAAAAGGAGTTTGGGCTTATACACACAAAAACACACACTTTTATTATTCTTGGTGGTTCTTGTTACTGAGACTTGGCAGGAATCAGAGTGCTTGTCCTTGAAAGTCATTGTGTGGGGTTAACAAGGCACTTCATTCAAGACTCTGTGAGAGAGAGTGCATGTGTGTATATGGCTTTACGTCCTAAAGTGACTCCTCTGTGAAATCTGCTTTCAAGTGTTAAATCCTGCCTGAAGTTTGGAATGCCTCTAGGAATGTGTTTTGAACATTAGCAGGCCTCTCAGGGTGTCCTTGGATGCTTGGTCTCTCTCTCTCTCTCTCTCTCTCTCTCTCTCTCTCTCTCTCTCTCTCTCTCTCTCTCTCTCTCTCTCTCTCTCTCTCTCTCTCTCTCTCTCTCTCTCTCTCTCTCTCTCCCTCTCTCCCTCTCGTATTAGTGTGTGGTTAAGGACTGCAGGGGCAGAAAGAGAGAATAGCAGGCATCTCTCCTCCCATCACTCCTCTTATGTAACATACACTTCATTTGAAAGTGAACCCAAAGCTCTGAGCTCTTCACCGCAATCTAAACAAGCTGAGTTTCCACTAGTTTTGACTGCTGATCTGCTTTGTGTACTCTGACCACTTTATTAAAAGAGGTGAAGGACAGTTTCTACCACTAAACATGTAACCATCATTTAAATATATATTTTTTAGTTTTTAAATGAGAGAAAAACGAGTTCATTGTACCTGTGTCCAAGAACTGAACACGTCAAAACCTTGTAATGCAGAATAACATTAATTAGTGGTTCCTGCTATGGCAAGT
Source organism: Beaufortia kweichowensis (assembly GCA_019155185.1). Lineage (NCBI taxonomy): Eukaryota > Metazoa > Chordata > Actinopteri > Cypriniformes > Gastromyzontidae > Beaufortia > Beaufortia kweichowensis. The sequence continues at coordinate 10,477,600 of CM032806.1, forward strand.
AGCACAAATACTGGTCCTCATGTTTGAACAAACTCTTAACCTTTGGGTATTAAACCTCGGCATGTAAGTAGTTCTGCACTGTCTGTGGTATGGCAATCAGACTTGCTCTTTTCATCTGGCAGACAATAAAATGAGTGATAATTTCATAAACTTACATTGAAGGGGGACCAAAGCTATGTATACTAGAGACAGTATGCCCTGTCAACCAATTAGCAATGTGCAAACTTACCACAAACCACAATTAATGTCAAATATAATTATTATCAAAAAATACCATTAGTAATCCTAAATGAGATTGTAGTGATTCAGGATCAGTATAACAATACTGTCCTGTTCTTCTAAATAGAAAATGTAATGTCTAGTTACTATGCTTGTTATAATGTTGAGTGTTATGTATAGGAAAAGTACAATTATAAACTCTTTGCAACCACCATAAAGCATTAGCGTGAATGATGATTGAATGATGTTTGTGTGTTTCTGCAGGAGCATAGTGGCAGCAGTTCCATTGGGAAAATTGAGCCCATCTCTCCCGTGAGCCCGGTACCCATGGAGCCCGATCTGGACCTGGTTCCCACCCGTTTCTCCAAAGAAGAGCTGATCCAGAACATGGACCGCGTGGACCGGGAGATCACCATGGTGGAACAGCAGATCTGTAAACTGCGTAAAAAACAGGTAACTAACCATATTTCCAGCTAACGTGGCAGTTTTATTTCGTGATTCTTCTGCAATTTTTTTATATTACTGTACATAGATTGGATCCTTAACATTGGTCCTTACCATGCACAAAGCAGTCATGTATTTGCATGAAGGGCCAAAAATGTTTTGCAGAATTAGTTTGATCTTTGCATCTGGAATAGTTTCTTCTGCTGAAAGTAGTGTCAGACTCAGGGATTTATTTAGAAGAAAGATCTCTTTATAAGTACAGCTTTTAGGGCTGCTATTAGGAAACGGGCTGTGTTATGCAATCTCGACACTTCTGCTAACAGTAGATAAGTTTGTGTGCATAGTTGTGATTACCGTGTGGTTATAGCCTCAGTCGACCACATGATTACAGACACACTTCCATTGTTTTGTCTTTATCTCCCCAATCCTCTCTGACATGGTTTTACATGTACTGTGACCGTGATGTACTACAAACAATAATGCAGCAGTATAATTTTAGGTCACTTTTCTTAATATTGATTGAAGTATAATATGTAATAAAGGTTATAACATACACACATGGAGTTGTCTAAAGTAACTGTAGAACCTGTTGGAGCCATTGCAAAAAAACTAGGCAGACCCCCATCAACTCATAAAACAGACCCCCCCACTCACAGGTTTTGGACCGTGTCCAAACCGCTTCTCAATAAATCGAAGCCACCTGTGCTCCATGGGCTAGTCCATTGTGGGGGTGCGGAGGGCGGCTTCAAATCTGATTGATTGTATAAGTACAGTCACGCTACCACGAAAAATGAACCTCTCCTCATCTGCCCCTCAACCCCACACTGCTTTCTTCTGAAAGCTTTGGCATCTTTTTTCAGTGAGGTAACACACCCCGTCATCTCTCTTCTCTCCCCTCAGGTTTCCTCCAAGCATTAAAACATCTGGAGCAATTAAACGGCATGGTAAACGTTAACGTAAAGAGAGGGAGTAATGGAAAGATGTGAGAATATCAGATTACCGCGTGTTTGTCTGTCTGCGAGGGAGGCGAGGACGGCTCATTTATTTTTTCTTTACTTATACACATGTGTATATACAGTCTTGATCTTGTTTTAGAACAGCTTCATATGGGTTTGGGCTTATAGTGTTTGGTAAGAAGAGACCCCTTTAAGGTCCCTGTAGGGTCCAGGGCCTCTATGTTTAGAGAGAGAGAGAGACATTCAAAATGAGCTTTGTGTTTGCATCTGTGTGTAAACCATAAAATTGTTGATCATTTATCTGTGGCTATTTAGTTGTCTTGTCGACTGTCTGTAAGAAGGCATTTGCACTCAGCCAATCAGAGAGCTTGTTTGCTATTAGCAATGCTTTCTGACATTGAAATAACAGCACACGTAACCTGAGCAGAGTCAGGAGGGCCGTCCATGTTGAGTCCTATGTTTATTCTAGCACGGTTGCACTAAGGCTCTTAATTCAGTGTATATGGTAAGAGGTTCTTATTTTATTTGGTTGCCTTATATCCCCAAAGATCTCTGGTAGTCAGATGGATAGGTGGTTGGAGAGTCTTTCATTTTCTGTTTGTTTTATTGTTTTTAGCAACAGCTGGAGGAAGAAGCTGCAAAACCCCAAGAACCAGTGCGCACCATCTCCCCTCCACCCAGTGAAGCCAAACACCGCAGCCTTGTCCAGATCATCTATGATGAGAACAGGGTGAGAATACAGCACACATACTATATGTGCATAAGCTGAAACCAAATAGAGAGATGTTTATCTTTAGACGTTTATCAAAATAATAATTAAAAGGGGGTAAAAACGCATCTGAAATGTAAAATTCACAACTATAGTAAGTTTGGTACATGCACATATTTCAAACGAATGAACAGCAGCTTTGAGAGAGGCTGTTAGAATGGAGCAGGGCAGGTAAGAAGAACAGCTATGTCAGATCGTAATGAGAGAAATGGTCTGGTAAATACGTAATGAGGTGCTGCAGTCGATTGAAAGTGAACTCATGACTCAGACACACATCCTGTCGTGTGCTCATTTACACCCACAACCAAAGCCATTCAACTGTAAAGACTACTCTAAAGTACTTCATTGGTGATAGGAAAATACTGTTTATATGCGTAAAGAAAGTACATTAGAATTCGGACATAACCCCTGGGCTATAGTACATATATTTTTTTGCACATTTTCAAAATGCAATACAAATAGTATACCATTTATAATAAAAATTTTAACCCTCATAATTGTGTAAACTAATCTGTATAGCATAGGTACATAGTTGAGAAGATACCGTATGGCTGGTGCTAGTGGTCCCTCTAGTGGGGAGAAACTAAGAACAATTGTATAATACAACCTTCAGCCCATGATCTCTTTTTGTTCTCTGGCTTTTACTTTCCCTCCTTCATTGCCTCTGTGTGAAGCTATAGTGTTTATATCTGAGTATGTTGAAGACATCCCTAATGTAATTTTTTTGCTGTAATCAGATTAGTCTCAAGATTTTCTTGAATACAGTTTATAAAATTCACCCTGTTTCTGAATGGTTATTGCTTGTGGCCGAAGGTGGATGTCCTTTTATATTTCTTGCATTTTGCAGCAACTGTAATAAATACTCCACCCTTTACTTTGTGTGTGTAGATGCTGTAATTTCTGTGAATGTTTTTCCTAATCATGTCACAGACTTCTTTAACCAGTTCAAGATAATCCAGACCTTATCATGACAATTCAAAACACCCTTTGTAAAGCTTCATGCATCTCATCTCCCCGGTCATTTTTAACAGTTTTTTCGTCATTTCCTGACTCAAGTTTATCCAGGTCTGTAATGTTTATTTCCTCTGTCAGATGGTTCTGGCTTCTGTCCTGCTGTGATCTTTTAATCACACCCTCCATCTCTTAATCCATTAAGGTCTCTCATGCTGCGATTTTGCCAAAGAGCACTTATACTTCCTGCCCCTTTCCAGGAAGTACTAGACACACTGAAATCCATGGAACAGATAGAACAATGAAGGTAGTTTAATTGAAGTGATGGTTTATTGGAGACGAGGATATTGGCTTTTTAGAAAAGCCTCGTTCTGCATTATACAAAATGTAGTATTACATGAGGATTTACACTGACGCTAAAAATTATGCTGCTGTTCTGTATGTAAATGACCTCTGTTTTTGACTGGCTAATGATTTTACCACCTTACCTAGTTCAGACAGTCATTTATCAGAGCGGAGCCAGTTACTGAATAAAGTATTAAAATGTAGCATTTTTAATTATATATCATACATATTTATAATGTAAATATGTGTGGTACACTCTTTTATTTTTAAGTAAACTAAATAAAGAAATACATAAATGGACATTAAATGTTAATGTGGGTTAAAATAGTTTATTATGTGAGATGAAAAACTGTGTTGTAATAAAAGGAAGATTTGGAATTGGTTGCCCAGGACAACGGTTAATTGCGCCATTTAGCACAGTTGGACCAGTCATCAGAATGACGTATTCCAAAGAGCCAATGGGACACTGCATTGACAATTGCATAGAAATATATGAGCATAATTGAGCAGTAAAAAGTGTTGTGTTCTGTATTTCAAAATAGCAAATAATGCAGTTCTTACCTTTTAGTGTGTGCATGTTGAAAGAAGTCTTTTTCTGACATTTTTTATTTTTCACTTTATCTATATTGGGGCTCCATCTTTTTTTCTCTCTGCAATAGATTTTTCTTTTTTAATTGGATTAACTCCCCATCCATTCTCTCTCTCTCTCTCTCTCTCTCTCTCTCTCTCTCTCACTCTCTCTCTCTCTCACTCTCTCACTCTCTCTCTCTCTCTCTCTCTCTCTCTCTCTCTCTCTCTCTCTCTCTCTCTCTCTCATTGAGAGGGGAGAGAAATAGATGGCACAGGGCAGTAAGTGTCTTCTTTTGAGGGCTCTATTAATAGTACATCCCTTACACACTCAGTTGTTTATGTGTGTGCGCTGGAGAGAGCGTGAGGTGTGTTGCCGTGGTGATGTGCTGCTGACATGTGCTATTGCGTGTGTGTTTTGAACAGAAAAAGGCAGAGGAGGCTCATCGGATCCTGGAGGGACTGGGACCTCGAGTAGAGCTGGTGAGTCCACATTTTTCCTTCATTCTCATCCCTTTTGCATTTCCTCCTTTCTCTCTAGCTGGGAAGAGTTTCAGTTGTTTATTGGCTGCTGTGAGTCGGTGCTGAATGAATCCCATAACTCTTTCTGCAGTGCTTGCTTGGGTTATAAATTAGTTTGCTTTTTTAGCATTTGCTTTAAGACTTTAACTGTTTAAGTCATCGAATGTGTTCAATTTAAATAAATTTGACAATAGAGCAAGTCTTTTCTAATTTTACAGCTGATAATCAAACAACACTTTTGTGCATTGTTTATACAAATAGTTTTTTCTTCATCCAAACTTTCACAGTTTATAATGTTATAATAATAAGTTTACTAATCTCACAAATCATAGAGATAATGCTGATATAATCGCTGCCGGTTTACAACTATTCAGTTGTTTCAGTAATATTTATTTTTTACTGTAGATATAAATGCACATTTTTGTCACTCTGGATGCTTCTGGTTCTGGATACTGTTAGGTCACTTTATTCGCTGCTGGTGCAGCCTTCTAGTTGCCATGTCAGAGGTGTTTGTAAGTGAGAGTCAAGCCTGCTGCTGAAACACAACCTTCGCAAGGGAAATATAAACTTTTTTGGCCAGTCGACACTGTGTGAATTACACTCCAGCCTATTTGTTTACAACATGACTGTTGACCACATGCAGAAGTTTTTGGCCCAGCTCCACTTGACATCTATTAGAATAAAAAACAGACCAATTGACTGCCAACCCCATGAGCGACATCGTTAAACAGCATTTCCATGCCTCACTGTTCATCACATGACTCGGACTACAGTGTTAAGGAAAGCAATACATCAAGATTTTTTCATATGGGAGATGAATTCATCTCTCAAACCAGTGTGCCATGATGATTGCAGATCCCTTTAGATGTGGATTTGGAGAAGACATTTTTCTCTTTCTAGTGGAGCAGTAGAAAAAGAGAAATTCTCCCAGAGCTGCGTTGCCTTGATGTGACCACAGCGCCTGTGTGAAACTAAACTCTACCCCTTTCATCTCTCACTTTTGCTTCTATCTCCCCCTACAGCCTTTGTACAACCAACCGTCTGATACCAAGCAGTACCATGAGAATATCAAAATGTGAGTAGGCCTTTTCTCCTGTCTCTCCTTTAAAATCATAAACAACATCCATCGAGAGCTATACAGATCTCTGAAGCTTCACCAAATGCATTCATGCATAATTCCACCTGAACTACTGCAGTGCTTAGAGGTATTGAGGGATGAAACTGAGATCTAGACAGACGTAGACGGCAATACATATTTTAACGATTTAGATCCTTAGATGTTCGATTGCAGTGTTTGTGTTTTGTAAATTATGTTTAATTTTGACTTTTGCCTTATGTGTGTTATAATTGTTCTTTTGGCATTTCTGTGCACCATCTTATGAGTTATTTGGAGTGTAGCAGGCAGAGATCATAAAGTATGTGTAAGAGATAATGTATTTCAGTTGTTCTTTGATCAGGCAAAATTGAAAAGTTTTGTCCACAGAAGTCCTTTATATTAGTACCTTCTCTGGCGTAATGGTGTAGTGATTTGATAAGCAGGCATGCAGATCATGGGTGTTAAAGTTGATGTTTGTTAATGTTTAACATTGATGTTAAAGTTCAGGCTAAATTGTGGACTTCAGTGCATGTCACACATCAGCTAATCCTGCAGCCATCTTCTCCATAATGCAGTGCCATCTCTGTACCTAGACACTTAATCTCACCCATGCATGTAACACACACACAACACATCAGCAGTTGAAAAGATCCTGCCAAGTTCACCAGGAATCTCTGTCATTGTGCCAGTTTTAGAGATCAGTAACATGCTGTGATTTAAAGACATGCTGTTTTTTTTCTCTGAAATAGTTGTGTTTGTTGGTCTAAACACTTTCTGCCAGGTCAAATACACACACACTCAGAGAGGTTAGTGAGGTAAATGCAGTACCTGTTAAGGTTAATTGTAGGCGATATCGAGTAGAGATCAGAGGCCTAACTAACTCTCTCACACACTCTTCCACAACTTGTGTGTATCTTAAATGATCAGCTCAGTGTCTAGTTATGAGTGGACATTCATCCACAGAGAGAAGGAATGTAGCTGAGAGTCTGTATGGTCCTTATTGTTCACTTGTCTGTGCTTAAACAAACAGAAATTTACTAACTTTCTGTCCTCCATTACAGAAATCAGGCAATGAGGAAGAAGCTCATTCTTTATTTCAAAAGAAGAAATCATGCTCGCAAACAGTGGGTAAGTAATAGCACCCGAACACAAACATACACATGCATATCTGTTGCATTGATGCTAGCCTAAATATCATGTGCAGTAGTTTATTATTCACAGAGATTATGTTAAAAACAAACCAGCAAAGTGAAACAGACAATAAACAACTAAACCTGATCAAAATAAGAGGTACTGATTAAGCAAGGCTGGGCTATGCGTCAAAACCCAGCACGCTGCCTAGCACGTAGACAAGATTTTGGGGTGTGTTTAAATGCTTGAACATGCAACGTCCAAAAATGCTCTATACATAGGTAGACATGTTCAGTTTTTTCTTACACATTCTGGTGTGTCTCTGCTTGTGCATTCAGGAACAGAAATTCTGCCAGCGCTACGATCAGCTAATGGAGGCCTGGGAGAAGAAAGTCGAGCGTATCGAGAACAACCCACGCCGCAGAGCCAAAGAGAGCAAAGTGCGAGAGTACTATGAAAAGCAGTTCCCGGAGATCCGTAAGCAGAGAGAGCTGCAGGAGCGCATGCAGAAGTGAGTGAGAGCAAACGCAGCCTTGGGCATCAGAGACCAGGAGTGTACCGAAAGATCACACGTGTGGTTTCATAGGCTCGTGCTGACAGAAACGTGTTTGTGTTTACAGTCGAGTGGCTCAGAGAGGAGGGGGACTGGCCTCTGCAGCCCGCAGCGAGCATGAGGTTTCAGAAATAATCGACGGCATCTCAGAGCAAGAGGTATATATGTTTTACATCTTTAGATAAATACCACATATTAATAACTCGAAAATTAATGAACAAGATGAACACTTCTGGTTACTGTTTTATGGTCTAATGCTTTGAAATCATCAAGGTGTGGCCTACAGTAAATCTATATATTTTGAGTGGCCAGTTTAAGTAAATACATACACTTCTGTAATGAACAAGCATACAGTCATACTATTGAGTGTGTGATGCGGTTGTTTGGCATTTATACCTTTCCCATACAGACACAAAAAGAGTGCGTCTGTTACACAAACAGTGAGGTTTTGCGGCTCATGCACTTCCTTAATACAGGAACACAATGCAGTGGCCACATATTTGCTGACTGTTGTTTCTTTACCTCGCTTTTACATTCCAGTAAGGTTTCTCGGTTTCATTTTGCATATTTTTTATTACTTACTTTCCTCTTTGCAGAACTCAGAGAAGCAGATGCGTCAGTTAGCCGTGATTCCCCCCATGCTGTTTGATGCAGAGCAGCAGAGGATAAAGTTCATCAACATGAACGGCCTGATGGACGATCCCATGAAGGTCTACAAAGACAGACAGGTCATGAACATGTGGAGCGAGCAGGAGAAAGACACCTTCCGTGAGAAGTACGTTCTGCGTTTAGTGGATAGACCAAAATTAAATGTACAGTTAGTGCTTTTGTAGGAGGTTGACACTTTTACACTTGAATCATGTACATAGTTGTGCAATGCATTTTGTTGTGTCATTTTCTTTGTGACTTTACATCTCATATTTGTGATGTAGTTTCTCAGTTTTTACAATTCAGATCTCAGGCGTGGTACCTCAAATCCGAAAACTGCTTTCACACCTACCAAATGATCAAAAGCAAGTAGTTTACAAATGCCTTCAGTAACCTTAGTTGTGTCTTGGTTAATGTACTCATAACTCAGCGTGGCTTCTTGTCTTCTGACAGCTGATCATTCATTGTATTGTTTTACAAATCTAATATCTATATCTACAAAAATTGCAATTACAGAACAGACAAAACGTTCGTCTTTGTTTCGTGTGCGTTCCGAGTGAGACGGTGCGATTACATTTAGCTCAGAAACCTTTATGCTAATAGCAATGAGACTGCGAAATTTAACAGGAAAGGGAAGTAAGAGAGATCTTGTCTATATTCTATTTCTTGGTGTTACCTTAAGCGAGTGAAAAAAGAAGCTTGCTGGCTATACCAGCTCTCTGTTACGCTAGCTAAAGAAATCATGTTAAAGAAAATAAAGGTAAAGTTTAAATTAACAACTGCATTAGTGTCACATTTTTAAAGGTTAACTGTGAAATACAGCATTGAAAGCTTGTGTGTTCTGTATCATATTCTTTATATCTTGTATTCTTTCTCCCCTCTGCAGGTTTATCCAACACCCAAAAAACTTTAGCCTGATAGCCTCCTTTCTAGAGAGAAAGGTACACCTGTTTCTTTATTAATACCATCATCTTTTGGTCATCGTTGGCTCTGCAGTCTGTGTAAACCCCATTTGCATACAATCAGAGTGGTAAAGCTTTTGTGTATGTCTGCGCAGACGGTAGCTGAGTGCGTCCTGTTTTACTACCTGACTAAGAAGAATGAGAACTACAAGAATATTGTTCGTAGGAACTACCGCCGCAGAGGCAGAAGCCAGGTGAGACTATATCTCCCATCATGCTTTTTTCCAATGCTACTTTCTGTTCAGGAGGATTCTTATTTGTATTTCCAGCTTCGGGCTATAAAGATGATTTGTGGTCCGATTTACAAGAGAATGTAACAATTAAAATTGCAGTGATGGAAATGGATAAACATTTAATGAAAGGTTATTGTTAGAAACAATGGGAATGACATCTGGCTATATGAAATATGTATATTTTCTGTATCTTTGTGGTTTTGATTATTATGATGGTGTGATTTCAGCATCTGTTTAATGAGTGTTATTAATAATAAATCAGCATGATACTAATGAGTCTATCATAGGAGCACACCTCAAAAGCTCAAACCACATGAAGCAATTATCCAGCTCTCTGCCCTGCTGTAGCTCACCATGTTTCTCCCTTACTCTCTGCTTACCTAACTTTAACACACACTCATTCATTTCTGTGTGTGGGTTTGTGACTCAGTCACAGTGTGTGTATGTGTTGCTTGCAATAATAGCGGCTCAATAAAAGCTGATAGAATAATGAGCCCACAGCCCAAACACATTTGTTTTACTGGTCTTCTGCTGCCGGAACGGTTCTGTTCAGGTCATTAAATATCGCCTGATCTCAATGGGCCCATGTTAAAACGCTCTCTGCCAGTACCACCACAACAGAGAGAGAGAGAGAGAGCAAAAACAAAGAAGAGCAACGAATAAAAAGGAAGTTAGTGTATGGTTGAGTGCATTTGTATTTCTGCGTTTAACTGTGCGTTAATAACTGAGCGCTGTAATAAAAGATGTGGGTAGGCCACTAATTTTTGTATATTTCATTGCTTTGATTGACGGCAAATTTTGTGAAAATTTTGTGAATTTACATATTCCCCTAAATAGTAAGTTTAGACCGTTTTGTCACTGCAGTTAATTGAGATCTGAGCAATGTGACACAAAATCTGTTTTTATTTGGGTGGTTTCCAAGGACGATAACTAACTACAATAACTATAAGATTTAAAAAAATCTTTCTAAATTTAAGAGAAAAGTCCACACCACAGCTATAACAATAACATACAGAGGAACAGTATTGTTTGAATCACTTCCAGAGTGATTGTTTCCAGCTGATGAACAATAAAAATTTACATGTATTTTTCATGTCGTATTACAATTTTGCATGCAGTTTTTATGACCTCATATTAATTGAGACACTACATGATGTATTTTTATAAATTCATCATGAATTCATTTATAAAATTATAATTTTTTTTAATTCATCATAGACTGCATCTAAAGGCATACTTCAGCTTATACAAATACAGTATATACATATTACTATGTGACTTTTGTTTGTCAACACTGTGTATGTGTGAAGTTATATGAGGTTTTATTAAGTTGTACAGCTCAGAGGCAGAATCAGGACACAGAGATGTCTGGATAGATCTCTCTTCCTCTTGTTCCTGCACTCTCTCATTCCATCGATCTCTCTCTCTCTCTCTCTCTCTCTCTCGCTCCTCTATCTTCAGTCCCCTCTGATTCTCCAATTATTTTCCCCTTTTCATCCTCCTGTCATCTATTTTTCCTTTCACACCAGCTGTAGTCGAGCGTACTCTGTCTGTCCTGACAAATACAGACGACTTGCGCTGCCGCATAACTCATAACTGAAATTTTTCTGTGAAGGAAATCCCACATACATAGACAAGTGAACCGGGTGATGGGGGCACGACTTCCCACTTGTGGGTGTGCTTAGTTTTTTCTTCTGTTAAAGCAACATGTTTCTTTCTCATTTTGCTAATACAGAGTAACATGATTTATAGTGCGATTTCTGGTTCTGCTAAGTGATCTCTTTTCCTTCCGTAGGCCGTATGATATCTTTGCTAGGCAAGATGTTGTTATAAAATGCAGCCAAGTGTCAAAACCAAGCTCACACCGTTTGGACCTCAAACCTTAATGTCTTTAATGTTATATTCATTTATTGTGTTTTAATTGACCGTGCCAGCAGAACAACCAGCAGGCACAGCAACAGGTGAACCGCAACAACCAGGAGGAAAAAGAAGACAAGGAGAAAGAGAAGGAGGTAGAACGCGAGGAGGACAAAGCGGAGGCAGACGACAAAGAGGACGGAGTGAAGTGAGTATCTTTATCCATCTATTGGTCACCTTTTCTCCCTGTCTCATTCCGCAGCGACCACAGGACCCGTTTGTCTGTGATTTAGCTTAAACGCAGAAGGCACAGTTATATAACCAGCAGGTGGAAAAAGCATTCTGCTGACTTGTCGCTCAACACTGGTGTTAAAATCCTTCGACTTAGAGATTTTTCAGACATTTGGATCTCACAGACTCCGGGCTAAAACTGTCCAAACCCGACATTACAGTTTCCTGGAACAATGGCTGTGTCAGAATCCAGATTCCGTGTCATTTCAACCCAGTTTTGGGAGCTGTTAGATGCCGAACGCTAGAGCATTTGCAGCTGGACACTATATTGAAATACTCCAGGGAAATGCAGATAACACGGCATATAAATCTAAACTTTTGCAGTCAGCTGTTCTGTAGGGTGTGATTAGGGTATATTAGCACTGGCCCGAATAGACGGCCCTGAGTATACGCCCCCGGTATGTCAGCTATACATTAAATGTGTACATTAAGGTGAATCTGTGCTTTTGTTGCACACTTCCCGGGTGAATCTCACAGCCTGCAGTCACAGCTGGTGCTCCTATTTTTAGTAACTTTATCTGCAAGATGGATAATGTGCAGGTAAGATAAATGAGGGTCTGCTCGTCGCATCACCACTTCTTTCCATTGTGCAGTGCTGCTGTAGGGAATACACTCGAAAATGTGTTGTGGACACATGACCCACACACTTTATTTTCTTTAAGAAGTGTCCTGATTACTTATTATTAATAAAAATCTCCAGAAAGCTGTAATGTAGAATTTTCCATCCTTTCGGTTACATCTTCAGTCGAATAAATATAATGTTCAATAATCATAGAATTGTGGGAAGAAATATGCCTAAATGTGATTGATCCGCTGATAAAAAGACTTGTTTTTTTATTGCTCCTGTAGAGATGACACATCTGGTGAGGACGGCGAGGAGAAAGAGCCGCCTGTAACCGTTAAAGGACGACGCACCGCCAACAGCCGAGGACACCGGAAAGGACGAGTGACTCGCTCTATGACCAACGAACAGGAAGAGAACACTTCACCTCTCAACAATGAGCTCGGTAAACATACACACTCAACTCACACACCCACACTAAGTCTACTAAATGAATTTCTCTCAGATCCAATGTACTCAAAGTCAGATGAGTCTTTAAATGTGCTCAGTGAAAATTAACTTTCCATGACCTTTAACATTGTCCATTACAATTTGTTTATAACTTAAATTTTCTTGTTTAGAGATGATCTTTATTAGATCATTGTGATTTATCTAGCTCATCTAGGAGGGTTCTTGAACTTTCATTTATTGTAGTGCAGTTAAAATGTGGTCTACACCTCTGCGTGAGGGTCAGAACGGCTCCTCTGGCAGCTCTTGGCCTTTCCCAAGGTCCATCACGAGTGCTCTCGAGACCTTTTCTAATTTCGCTTCACCTTCGATCTGTTTCTTTGCTTGTTTATTCAAGTATTCCCTTGAATATGAGCTCTTCATTTTGTATTTTGTTTTGACTGCCTCCTGCAGTGATGCTGAGCATCTGCTGTGTTTGACCGATGTGTCATGTCATTATTTTCTTTGTGTTTTAGCCAACCTGGAGATGAACGAAAGCTCTCGCTGGACTGAGGAGGAGATGGAAACCGCAAAGAAAGGTCAGAACCATTTTGTACTTTTTACCACACTGCACGTATTGTACAGACGATATTTCCACCGGATGCAGCTATTTGTGCATACAAAACAGTACAGAATAAGATACACAAAGGTGGTCTGAATCAGAGCTTGTTTTATTTATAGAAAGCACTAAAAATCAAAATGGCCAGTTTTTTATTTAGTGAAGAAGAACTTTTTTCTGTTGTCGTTTATTAAACTATGGTACAAATGTGTTACACTGAGCTATGATTACACTTATATTGTTAGTTGAGGCGAAGTATTTAACACATAAGGGGTGGGAAAGTGTTGAATTTTATGAATGACAGCCATTCCAGTTTCGTGGAATTCTGCGGCCGCAGTTTCTGTGTGGGTTCGCTGATAAGAACGGCAACCCTCAGCGTAGCAACTTCACAAACATTTACTCCAGCACTAGAGGACAGGCTGTGCCCTTGCCCTCATTTCACACAAACATCTAAATGCGCTCGCTGCGGTTGTCATTTACAGATTGTTTAAAAACAAATTCATACTGGCTTATATTAGTGGAATGCATGAGTTATAGACAAAGCTCTGATCTTGTATGTGTCAGTGTTTGGACTGTAATGTAGACTGTGCTAAACGGTCGTTCGTCTGACCTACTTCAGATGAGCTCCACGTCGCTCTGCTAACAGCTCTCTGTTTCTCTGGCATCATATCAGATCCATCAGGCCGCATGTTCCACACTGTAACTTAATAACTCTTCATTAATGATAAAGTCCCTGGAACTGAATCCGACTCGTTGTTTACATTCACCAGAACTTGTCTGTGCGTACATGCCAACATTACGAGCAACCAACAAGAAAATGTGAAGGGGACATTTAAAGCAGCAGCATCTTAAACATATACACAAATCCAGCAGATATGTTTATTTTTCATGCAGAGTCATAACAGGGTTGTTAAAGTGATATTATAGTTTACTCAAAAATAAAACTTCTGTCATCATTTGACATAATTTTAATGTTCATTATATACAGACTCTTTCCTCTGTGGAGCACAAAAAAAGATATTTTGAGAAATGTCTTGGTGGTTTTGTGTCCATACAATGAAAATGAAAAATATTTTCTTTGGTGTTCTGCAGACAGTCAAACTTAAGCCTAGGATACAGACATGCTCACAAGAACCCTGCTGTGCTTAACCCTAGTGTACTCGTCGCCTTATCTTAATCAGGCTCTCACCCCGCATATCCTGCCAACACGACCCCACTGACCCCCCAGCCACTTACCGTGTCTGTCCTTTAGAAAGCAGCTTACGGCTCTGTAATCTGTTTATATATGGTCACTTTTAAAGAGAAAGAGAGAGCAGTAATATGTTTTGATGGCACCTGGATGTCAAACAGATCTCTAACAAATCTGCACTAACACAGCTTTTTACCCGTAGGAAGGGTGAACTTGCATGTCTGTGTGTAAATGAATGATATTGAGTTGAGCGTGTATGTTGACCATAGGGACCATAGGGCTACAGGTTTTCCACGAGTCTGTTCTTCAGAGGAGGAATGCTTTTCATAGTTATATCTGTCTTTCAGTCATCTCTCTCACTCGTTCTCTGCGTAGCATTGAGTAAGTGAGCGAGTGGTGAGATTCAGTTGCATGAGCGGAGAAAGGAAGTGGCTGAATTGTGGGTTGGCACGAATCCGAGGACTTGGCAAGCCTTCTTGTTCCTCTCTCTCTCTCTCTCTCTCTCTCTCTCTCTCTCTCTCTCTCTCTCTCTCTCTCTCTCTCTCTCTCTCTCTCTCTCTCTCTCTCTCTCTCTCTCTCTCTCTCTCTCTCTCTCTCTCTCTCTCTCTCTCTCTCTCTCTCTCTCTCTCTCTCTCTCTCTCTCTCTCTCTCTCTCTCTCTCTCTCTCTCTCTCTCTCTCTCTCTCTGTTGTTAAGGACTGTGTGTAGAGGTCACTTTGAAGAAAAAAAAGCAGGTCAGTTTGTTAGGAATGGCTTCCCCTCTGCTTTCTCATGATATCAACATCATGTTTCTCTCTCTCTCTCCCTCTCTCCCTCACTCTCTCTCTGTCGTGATCCCAGCTCTTATTTTCTGTTTGTCTTTGATTGTTTGTACATAGATGCCTTTTGGCACAGAGACTATGTATTAGAGAGTGCAGAAGAGAGAGAGAGTGTGATAGAAGAGATCAGATGGGGTTGTGCAGGGAGGGGGAGGGCATTAGGGGGGTGGAGTTACTGCATCTCGGCTTCACTCTGCTGTTAAAGTCCAGCCAAGCGGCAGCCAGTGAAGAGGAGTGGAAAAAAACTGTGGCCTTGAGACGAGAGAGAGCTGGCGAGAGAAAGCGCGTGAGTTTGATAAATACAGAGAGCTGGAGAAGAAAAAGAGAGCTGCTGTGTTTAGAAAGAGAGGGAGAGAGTCGGGGAAACGACAGTTCGGCTATCGGATAGGAGGAGGGTATGGGAGCAGAACTGCTTTCCCTCCCAAACACCACTCCCTTTTTCTTTTGCCTGCGTTTCCTCACGCCGTGCCGGAGCTTTAAGCGCCTCTGTTGCGCATTTCCATGGAGATCGCGTGGGCGAAGATAAAAGCCTGATGGAGCCATGAAGAAGAGCGGACCAGCGGGCCTTATATCCTCTCCATGCGACTCCCTTATTGGACAATCCCTTGTCGGCCGAGGATTTTGATTGGATGCAGCGTCAGCACATGATCCTGATTTAACAAAGCTGATTGGACGGTTTCATCATGGCTTGTGTCTGACTGGAGTACTTGGACATTTGGAGGTATCATCTACTTCTGGATTGTGTAGTGGAATAAATGAAATCAAAGATAAACTGTGGTTTGTTTTAAAGTGTTTCGTCGTCTCAGGCTGATTTAACAGCCACTTTACCATGTGCTGGATTGTGCAAGAATGGACCTTTGGAATTGACCGGCTTTGTGGATGATTGTGTGTGTAAGAAATGTTAAACGAAAGCATTATGTATTTGCTTGTATTTGTTGAATTATGATGTATTTAGAATATGATATGCATGTTTTTGACAAACACCTGGAGGTTTAGAAAATAATTAGAGATGGAAAGCAAGCAGCTGAGATAGTAATAAGGATAATAAGAGAGTGTACAAATAATCAAAACATCATATTTGTATTGCATGTCACTATAGGACTACATTTTCTATTGGATGCCATACAGTTGCCTCTCTTTATATGTGTATTTTTTTTTACTTTCTCTCTGTTTGATACATAGACTATCTTGTAGCTTTGTTGTAAAAGGAGCAGAGCTGTGATGTAGTCACATGTAATTTAAGTCCAAGCTGCTATTTAGACCTGACAAGATTCCTAATGTCATATTTGTAATTTGTCGTTTGTAGAGCTGGCAGACGCCTGATGAGTGTACGCGTGGTGTTAAATGATTGAGAACGGTTCATGTCAGGCCACTGCCCCACTTTCCTCCTTCAGATGCCAAATGGCAGCACATGATCTTTGACCTTTTATTGAGGTTTCCCTTAATGACGTTGTGAGTCTGGGCGGAGGCTTGAGGCTTCTGTAACCCGGCACACTGGATCTTATGTTGAGATAGATCGTCTGTTAGGTTGTGTGTCATATAAACTGTATCGGCTGAAGTGCTGGCCTATTTTAAGTGCATTTGACTTAGTGGGGCACAACGTAGGGAAAAAGACTGTATAAATACACAAGTTTGTCAGAGTTGTGGGTTTGTTGGAACTGACAGTGTGGAGAACTAACTTGTAATGTTAATCTGCCAATCAGACATGGTTATTTGGCAGTGTCAACAGTTGGCCTGGCTGATATATTGGTCTATGACAACGCAAATTTGCTCATTATTTTCCAATTGTTTTCCCTTTCCTCATAATTTCCTTTTGGCTTTTTTACGATATGTAACAAAAAACACAGAAATGCCGTGAAACAAAGTTTTGAGTTGCGTCATACATGTCTCTCATGCGTAAATGTAACTACAATGACACAAACACTCACGGCTCTGTTTCCTGTTTTTGCGATTGGTCAGATGAGCATGTTTCTTCTTTTTGCGTCACTCCACAGGTCTGCTTCAGTATGGCCGAAACTGGTCCTCCATTGCCAAGATGGTGGGCTCCAAAACCGTCTCCCAATGCAAGAACTTCTACTTCAACTACAAAAAGAGACAGAAACTGGATGAGATACTGCAACAGCATAAAATAAAATCGGTCAGTTCCTTTTCCAAATATGTGTGTGGTTTAAACTGAATATAATTCGAATAATTGATTCTCGTTGTTATTCCTTTTGCTTTTGAGTACAAGTATGGTCTGTGTGTGTTTGCAGGAGAAAGAGCGTAAAGCCAGGCGTAAAGGTAAAGCTGTTCAGAACGAGGAGACCAACGCTCCTTCTGCTGCAGAGGAGGAGGAGATGGAGGGATCAGGAGTCAGTGGCAATGAAGAGGAGGCTCAGGAGGATGGAGAAGGTAGGAATATAAACCTTTGGGATACACACAGAGATCTTTCATTACCTCTTCAGACAGGGAGGTGTAATACAAAGATAGCATTTGACGCATGTTACTGATTGACTCTGTGTAACATAATGAACGATTACACAATCTCTTTATAGTTCCGCTATCTAACGTAGATATGAAGCAAGTCATAATGAAACCGTACACCTATGAGGCTTTGTGGTTACCAGGAAATCCCACAGCACAGCGGAGAGCTTTTCTGAGAATATGAGCAACACGTGGTCGAGGGTCACCTATGACCTCACTCGTGATAGAACCCTGACCTACTTCTGTGTGCTTCTGAGAACGTGGCGGCAGTCACATTGCAGGCAGGAATTGGTTTTCCAGGAGAGCTAGGCTTTGAGCCCTGAATGGAGTAATTGAAGTGGTTTTGTTGTAATGGAGAGTTTAGTTAACACCGGCTCGGTGCAGATGAATATCTGTGGGTGGGTACGGCGTGTGTTGTAGTGTGACCGTAGTTTTGGAGCCGTCGTGTCACAGGTTCTCCTTGTGTCCGCTATAAATCTATGAAGTGAGCGCTTTGTGCTCTGTGTTTGGCAGTCAGGTGTGGCTCGCCGATAAATAGCTTTCGTAAGCTTTCATAAAGCCCCATTTATCAGGTCAAAGCTTGTGAAAGAAAGCCAACAGGGGGAAGTGCTTATTATGTTATGGTTATTGTGTAATTACATCCAGCTCGGAGAGTACGTTCAACGGCTAGGGTTTGTTACGCCAGTGGGAAAATTAAGCTTATCATAATCCCCTGCTGCGTATTTACTAGTTATGTTTACTTTTTGCTTTAAAAAAGACAATTTTGATTCCTTTAAGGCAACTCTTCTGTCCTCTTGGATAAGGGAAAAATAGATTTTAGGCTGATTATAATATCTTTTTTAATTAGTTTTTAACATGAAACAAATCAGAAAATGGTAAATTTGCTTTTGTAAATTTTTATTTTTACCTACTCTCTGTAATATTTTTATAAAATATTTTTGGTATTTGTGTATAATTTATCATTTTTAAGTAAATTTTTAATTACCATCACAGCATGTTCCAGTTATGTCTATATTTCGTTCTTTGCCAGTACAACTGAAATTTTGTTCATATTTAGATTTTTACATGATCTCAGGCAGATTTATTAGACCTTGTTGTTGTCAGTAAATCAAGTAAATACAAAGTAAATAAAATTTTTTTTTTCAAATTTTTCTGTTTATAAGCTACATTAGGGTTGACAAAGAACTTTTTCATACAAAAACATCTATCCAGATTAGTGTTGATGTTTGTAGAAATTGTTACTGAAAACTTAGTATTTCAGGACTTTATTCAATATGCATTGAAGTTTTTAGGTCAAGGTTTTTTTAAGTTAAAACTTAAAAAAAAGCTAAGTGTTATGTTGGAATATATGATAAATATTTGAACCTTTTTATTTTGTTAAGATTTTCTGTAGTCAGTTCAGTAGATCTTTACAACATTTCCCATCACCTCCTTCTCCAGGTGGAGTCAATAACAGCTCTGACACGGAGAGCCTCCCTTCCCCACGATCCTCAGAGGACAGCAAGATCAAAGAAGAGAGCTCGGCACGATCCAAAGCTGCACCCAACGCCGCCGCCTCCTCTTCTTCTTCTTCAGACAAGGATACAGCGGAGGCAGGGCTGGAGGAGAAGCCCATGGTGGAAAGGGGAGAAGGTGAGCAGGGTGGAGTGAAACAGGAGGTGAAGACGGAAGCTGGGGAAGCCTGCAAAGAGCTGGCAGGAGAGGATAAGAAACCTCCTGCCCTGGAGGCTGAGGAGGTCAAGAAAGAGGGCAAGAAAAAGGAGCACGGAGGAAAGAGCGGGGCTCATGATAGCGACTCCAGCGCCACATGCAGTGCGGACGAGGTGGAGGAAACCGAGAGTTCAGAAAAGAACAGGTGAGATTGTGTGTGTGTTTTGAGGGCGAGGGCTGACTGGTCGTTTGGGTGGGTTCTGATGTGTATTGTGGTTTAGAAGACTGGTTGAATGGGGATTGTTGGTTTGTCTTGTGGGGCGGCTCTGTTTTTCCATGACAGCAAACAGTGTATGGGTTGGCTGAGCCGGGGGAAATATTACCCCGTGAGCTCGCCAAACAAAACAGCCAGAGCGAGCGCTGTACAGTTTGTGTGTGTGTCTGGCTGTCTTTTGTGTATTTTGTCTTTTACATTTCCTCAGGACTACACATGGAAAACATATATTTGTTTATGTGAGCCGAAATGCTGATTAAGTGTGTGTGTTTGTGCTTTTGTGGCATTAATGGGTTGTTTACAAAGACAGTAAATAAGAGAAAATGAGACTCTGACCATATTAAGCAATCACTCTTTCTCTCCTCGCTTCACTCCCGATACAATGACGTCTCTCAGGCCAAGTCTGTTGAGCTTTGCCCATGATGGAGTGATCTTGTCTGCAGTTCAGAAACCCTTGGACCTCAAACAGCTCAAACAGAGAGCAGCCGCTATACCTCCCATTGTGAGTATCCACCCGTACAATCATTGAACTGTACTTTACATTTATTTTCAGTCACTTGAGGATTGATTTGTTTGATGTGTTAGTGTTGTGTTAACAGTTGTCATATCAAATCTCATACTACCAGCTATGTTACAAAGTTTAGCATCTTCTTTCCACATTGCCATATTGGCTGTTTTTAGTCTCATTGCGGATAGTTTTCCACTGCTGCTTTTACCTATTAAACCTGGCTGTTTATAACTGTACCTTTATTTTTTTATATAAATCATCTCGATTGGCAAAACTATTCGCATCGGAATGAATAACCGCACCATATAAGTTACATCACAACTGTGACAAATGTGACATTTTTACAGCCTAGTTTTATAAATTTTTTTGGACAGGCTAAGGAAGACTTCTAAGCAAAGCATTAAGTTTTTACTTTCCCCTGTTATAAATGCAGACCAGTTGTTTTGTAATTTTTAAGATGAATATATTTTTTTAATGCATAAATATGTTTATATATGTGTGTAGATGCCTGAGGTGTCGGGCAGCAGTAACCGGGGCGGGTTGCTAGGGAAGCAGCAGGCCATGCCCCACGCTCTGGCGTTGTACCAGCAACAGATTACCATGGCACATGAGTCCTCCCAGGAGGCCAAACAACAGCAACCACCGCCAACCAAATCTCAGCCTCACCCGGGGGGCGGAGAGTCCAGCAGCCCGCGAATCAGGACTCGCAGCCCTGGCATCTCTGACAGAGAGAGAGAGGGTATCTTGCTTTTTCCATCCTATTTTCATCTATTCCTTCAGTATTTTTCTACCGAGATCTCCCTTGCCTTCTGAAATGCCATCATTTCTTTTAGTTTGTTTCTTCTTGTCTCCTTGTGCCTTCCGCACGAGAAAAGTTGTGTGTGTGCGGGTCTGTGCACATTTGTGTTGAGCAAGTGTGTGGTGAGTTTGACACATTTTGAGTGCTGTGAAGAGCGCCAGCTGTAAGTGTGGATGACTTTACGAAGGGGTATAAAACAGCCTCTCTTGTTGAGGTGATTTTTGTGAACCAAAACGAAATAGAACTGGATATGTGAATTGATATAAGCGAAAAATGAACCCCTTCATTATTGTACATTAGCCATAAACGTTAGTTTCTGCACTTTCTAGATTATTTCTTTTAAGAGAGATTCATAAGCATGCAGTGGGATTCCCTGTATCTGATCAAGAAATAAGAGATGCCATTGATACACCAGTGAGGGCAGAGAGACTCTTACAATCCCAGTTTTAATACATACCATTTATGGGGAAAAGAGAGTTTGTAATAGGATAACTGGTCTTAGTTAAGCATAGACTGTTCTGATATCAATGAGACACAAATCCGCTCCATGTGAGTACATAAAGAGAGAAGGAGAGAGAGTTTTGGGTCATGGCTGTGTGATGAGCTGCAGTGTGTCTGTCCCTGCAGAGCTGGAGGGGAACGAGAGATGGCTTCAGGCTCTGCTCCATGGATTACGTAGGTTTACACGCTTTACACACATACTCACACACTAGCGGAGCAGACTCTAATCAAGCGTGTTGATTTCTGGGAGCGTGAATGATTTCGCGGATGTGTTTGCATGCTGCTACGCTCGCAGATTCCAGCCTGATGATCTGTGTGTATGTGTGTGTGTGTGTGAGAGAGAGAGAGAGAGAGAGAGAGAGAGAGAGAGAGAGAGAGAGTCTAAATAAAGACCTTTCACATGACTCGCATCAGGACTTCAACATAAGTGTCATGTTCCACTTTGACCACCATATAAGTGTCACAGATAGGGTTTGGGAGCCGTATTTCACAAGGTTTCTAGGTAGAAAGTGCTTAAACTTTATGTTGATTCATACTTAATGCATAGCTGTTGAATCACAAACGCATGAAAATTATGATGAATTCTGTTTGTTAACATTAGTAAACACATTAGTTAACAATAACTAACAATGAGCAATATAAGTTTTCAACATTTGTTAATCTTTGTTAATGTTAGTTAATGCCAATAAAATTGTTCATGTTAGTTCATTGTGCATTAACTAATGTTAACAGATACAACATTTAAAAACGTATTAGTAAATGTTGAAAGAACATTGAAGAACACTGATGCGAGTCATGTGTCGGGGTCTTATCTGTGTGTGTTTTTGCACTGATAATTGCTGCTTTTGATGCAGGGGTTGTGCTGACTGAGCTTTAGCGTTTTCACCTGCGCAAAAATGGAGTGATCTAGACTGCTGTCCAGTGATCAGCTGTTTATTCATCAGATCAAGAGGGTTTGCGTAATCATCTTTGCATGTTTTTGTACCTGTATCTGTGTGTGCAGATAAGTCCAGGGCTTTTTCTCCTTTTGCGGATGGTAAAAAGATTCCCGGGGCCGATGATGTTCGTGCTGTGGGTTTGGGGCGGCCTGTGATGCAACCGTACCAGCTCTCGCCCAGGGACATGGCCAAACTCAGCCACGAACAGCTGCTACACTACAACCCCTGTAAGACCACATACGCCACTATATCTGTTTGGGCAATTATATGAATCACTGTTTTGTAGGAGAGCGTTGTACATACCACATTACCATATACACTTTCTCTCTCTCACAGCTTTGGCTCCCAACCTGCAACCACAGGAGAGGATGGCTGCAGTTCGGCCTCTCCATATACCAGATCCCCCTCCCCTCATCTCCTCTGCCAAACCTGGTGGCTCCATCACACAGGTAAAAACAGCAGTCCATGTGCCCTCTTGCACTGCCTTTGCTGTAAGGCAGAAGTGTTAATGGTTCCTCTCACACTACATGAAGTGGTAGCAAGCTTTTAATCCTGTGAAATTATATCAGTCATGTTGTTTTGCTTTGCAGGGTACTCCGGTACAATTGCACAACCCGTCTCATAGCTCAGAGCATGGGAAAATCCCTGCGCCAGGATCCCTACCTCTCTCCTGGATGGAACAGAGGAAGATGGGTGAGAGTTGCTAGCCATCGGAGATCAGTCTGTCAAATAATTTTTCCATATCTGACCTCTCTCTCTCTTTGTTCTCAGGAGGGTTTCCAGTGGTCAAACAAGAGCAGTTGTCTCCTCACGGAGCGTCTGCCGGACAGGCTGAGAACCTCTCCACACAGGACAGCACTACATCACGAGGTGAGTGTAGGACTGTCAGTGACAATCAGATTAGATGACCATAACTAACTACTGTATTGTCTTATTTCAAACCAAGCAATATGTGTAAGAGTCATGCATTATTAACTTGCTGTCACAGGGCCCATGCAAGTGGTACAGGGTGGCAGCATCACGAAAGGCATCCCTGGCACACGCCTACCCCAAGAACCTCCAATATCATATCGAGGAGGTTCCATCACTCAGGTATGAAGCCTTCTTCACTCTTAAGTCACTATGCGCTCTCTACTCCAGTACTGAACTAGATGGTTTGTGTGTGTGGTTTTGCCCAAAGCAGTGGGTTCATCTGTTACGTGATGTAACAGATTGTGTAATTCCACACAATTTAAGCAGACGGTCTGTTCGAATAAATAGCTCTTCAAAGAAATGGAACGGGCAGTGTGTTACAGCCGTGGCACGTCACACTATGACATAACATATAATCAGTTACCATAGCAACAGGTACACAGTGTCTAATCCTGTTCTCTCCTTTTATTAATGTGTTTACATGTCTCATTGCAGACTGGTGTCACTGATCTCTCACACACACACAGTGTGCCAACTGGCTTACTGTGACACCGATTATACGCTCAAGCAAATCAGAATAGATCGGGGCAAACAGGGCCGTTTAATCAGACCGGGGTTGTGTATGTGGGGCGGTGAAGAGATAAGCCCCGTCTTGCAGTGTGTACATGTGACGTCTGGTAGATTTATTGGGAGATAAAAAGCTGTTGCCAGTAACAATTCATCTGATAAGGCATAACTTTTCCTTTTAACTGGAGTGTGAGTATGGGTGGAAAGCTGAAATACTGGTCTTTCTGGAAGTTAAATACACATCAGGATCAGGCTTAAATGAACCTTCTGAAATTTTCTTTGTTTTTGTTCAACTTTAAAATTATTTCACCCTGTTGCTTGTTTTGAGCAAATGTACTTTTAATGTCTTTTTAAAGAAAAATGAAAGAGAAGCCTGCTCTTATATCATTGGAAACCTGTATGACTGTCTGTCTTGTGTGAAACATTTTCCATGAAAAAGATTTCTGGTCTTTATCTACATTTTATAGATAAAAGCAGTTTAAATATGTATCTTATATTCTTGTATAACTTTTTGCTGAGTGCCACTTTACACTAACGAGTAAATGATTACAGATTTCTCATGTTGGGTTTACTATTCCTTTTAGACAGACTGCACATGTAATTTATTGTTCACAACTGTAATCTAAATGTATGACCGTTATGAAATACCAGTGACATAAAGATGCTGATATGGTACTTTGTGTTGAAGGATCATACCAGGTCAGGCAAACAGAGATCTATTTATAAACAAAATAACATCTCTAGATAAATACGTTCATTTTTCCCCCCTGTTGTCCATAAATGGTTTTGTACCAACAAGTCCTGTCCTCCTTTGGGGTGCTTTGTAGACGTTCTGAAGTGACTAGTGCTTTTAGTTGTCGCGTTGAAGCAGTTTTTGTCTAGTATGCGTCAAACCCCCAAAACCTTTCTTTTTACTTAACAAAATAAAACGATTTAAAACAAGAATGCAAGCATTTAAAAAATTTATTTGGAGAGAATTGCATATTTGACAGATTTAGGGGAACACCTTGCATTATAATGTTATGTAAACAGACGATAAACATAGTATTTATTCGTATGAATAGCTTTGGATCTAAAGGCATATGGATCTGAATTTTTGAGGTTAGTTGTGGAGAAATATGTAATTGTGCTATAAAACATGAAACAAAAAAGTGTTTATTTTTTTATAGAATTTCTTGGACCAAATAATAAAGAGACAGCAGCCAATAAAGGTCCAGAATAGATGGGTATTTCTTTATTTCTATTTCAAAATCATCCCAGGAAACTGGGAAAACTTCTGCAAATTCTAAGGTGGCAACACTGAAGATGCAAAAATTTACTGTAATTTTATTTTTTTCTGATGTGTTATTCTATTATTCAGTAAATAAAGATTTGTCTGTGGTCTCTCTTAGGGCACTCCTGCAGATGTGTTGTATAAGGGTACAATAACCCGTCTGATCACAGAGGACAGCCCCAGCAGAGAGAGGGCCAGAGAGGACACGCCCACTAAGGGGCACGTAGTCTACGAGGGCATCAGTGGACACATCCTGTCCTTTGACCGTAAGTGCACAAAATGAGCTTTACATGGAGATGGAAACAGTGCTTCTACAGTGTTTCTAACTGTCCTTTATGTTTGACCTGCGGATCATGTAGGGGGACAGAATTCTAAGGAAGAGGGTCGTGGGGACATGGTTGGACTTAAGAGGTCCTATGACATGATGGAGGGGGGAATTTCTCGTGTGCTGCCCATCAGAGACTCGCTGTCTGCTGCTGAAGGTGAGATGGAACTCACGTCTGCTTGCTTTTAAAGACGACTTAAAAAGTAGCCCAGTTGATAACAGTCATGGATTTGATTCTGCAGCTGTTTAACAGGTTTTCACTCTTTTCTCTTTTGCAGGCTTGATCAGTCGAGCAATGCCTCATGAGCGAGAAAGTCCTCATCCCCACCACATCCGTGGATCCATATCTCAAGGTCAGAATGACCATACCTGGACTCACAACATGTGCCACAAGTTCCCGATCTTTGCCTGCAACGTTTTTCTTATCTCTCTCTCTCTCTCTCTCTCTCTCACTCGCAGGTATCCCACGGGATGATTATTTGCGTCGGGAGCTCAAACAGATGAAGAGAGAGGGTTCTCCATCACCCCGTGGAACTGATTCTCTTAAATCCCGATCACACGAGGGCATGGTGCCTACGGTCAAAGAGTCAGGACGCTCCATCCACCTCATACCTCCCGAAGGAGTCGTGATAGCCAAGCCTAAAGAGGGCTCAATCACCCAGGTAACATCTGTATACTTTTATTACTGTATTGGCATATTGCGCAACCGTATGTCACTTTAACAGCATAAATCCTGCTTCCACAGGGCACACCTCTGAAACAGGAGTCTGGCGGCTCGTCCAAGCGTCATGACGTGCGCTCCATCATCGCCAGCTCCCCCCGGCCTTACTCAGGACTGGCTCCTCATCTAGAGCTCAGGCCCGAGCACAGAGGCTCTGACAGGGCTCGCTACGAGGACGCAGGGAGCAAATCCAGGCCCAGCGCTGTCGTCAGCGCACCCAGCTCCATGTCCCGTGCATCTCCATTGGCGATGGGTGGAGAGCAGAGCAGTAGAGCCCACCACAGCCCGGTGGGTTACGAGGACCACAAAAGAAGCGGCTACCCTCCACCCTCGCACAGAGCCTCTCCTCTGTCCGGCAGAGAAAACTCACAGCGTTCACATGAAGGTAACATATGTTACATGTTCGGACATACTTTGTAATGTAGCTTCTGTGGGTTTACTGAGGTTCCTCTCCGTGTTAGGCTCCAGCAAGGCCCAGCAGCAGGAGAGAAAGTCCACCCCCACCCCTCGCGAGGTGGCCTCCACTAAGTCTCCGCTGGCTGTGAGCGATCACACCGCTTCTCTAGCATACGAGAGGATCCTACAGGGGCTGGGAACGGAGATGTACCGTGGACAAATCTCTCTGCCCTTCGACCCTGCGACTCTTCCCCGTGGTATCCCTATAGATCCAGGTAATGCCTGCATTTGCAGTTCAGCAGTAGGATTGCTTTTCTGTGCTGTATTGTGCTCTAACGTACAGTCTCTTCACAGCAGCAGCAGCGTATTATCTGCCTCGTCACCTGGCCCCGCCCTGGTTACCCTCACCCCTACCCTCCCTACCTGATCAGAGGTTTCCCTGAAACGGCAGCCCTGGACAACCGACAGACGCTCTTCACAGACTACATCACCTCCCAGCACATGCATCAGTGGCCCGCCGCCGCTGCCATGGCCGCCCAGAGACCCGACTTGATCAGAGGCCTCACACCTCGAGAGCAGTCTGTTAATCTGGCTTACTCGCCCACGCCCAGAGGTAAGGCCCATATTTCATCCCCCTAAAACCTTTTTCACATCACAAATAGTCATAATTGAGTTTTAAATCACCAGTGTCCACCCACAGTACCCTCAGAATGCTATTACTGATCACCAGTGAATGAGTTCTTTCTGTTATTTCTGTGCAGTTACCTCTGCATCACCCATGGATCGTATTGCATACATCTCAGCAAACTCTACAGCTTTCCCTGGTGGAGCCTATAACACGTCTCCCATCTCACCAGGTGACTCTTAATAAAATATTTCTATTTATTTGCTTTTCAACAGTTTGCTAACTTTGTTTCTCTCATCTGGTAACAGTGGGAGTGTCTCACATGAGCAAGATCCAAAGCGGTTCCTCTGAAAGGGAACGAGAACGGGAGAGGGAAAGAGAACGAGAGAGGGATCGTGAGAGAGACAGAGAGCGAGAGAGAGAGCGAGAGCGGGACAGGGAGCGTGACAGAGAAAGAGAGCGAGAGAAGGAAAGAGACAGAGACAGAGAAAGGGAAAAGTCTTTCAGTCATGGTAACGTGGAGCACGCCCCTATATGGAGACCTGGTGAGTGTACACCAGTTTTATACTTCTCTGTGTCATGTTCTCCTCTTATCACAGCAAATAAAATATATGCCACGTTAAACATTTAATCAATAAAAGTGTTAATAGAATCTAACAGGTTAATTTTGCCATATTTATGTTGCTGTTTGCCATTTTCTGGTGTGCAAATCAATATAGCCAAACATACTCCTACTCAACTCCACTGTGTATTTGTGTCTGTCCAGGAGCACCAGAACAGACAAGTGGCAGCAGCAGTTCTCGTCCCCCATCCCATCCCTACAGTCATCAGCCTTCCCCGCTTTCCCCACGACCCCAGGACAATCTGCAGCAGAGACCCAGTGTCCTGCACAACACCAGCTCCAAAAGCCTGTCCAACTCTGAGCACAACAGCCCCTCTGTCCTGCGGTAAGTGTCTACCCCTCATACTGTTGTCACATCATCAATCTAATCCTTCTCTGCATTATACAAATAAATATTTATTAAACTGAAATATCTCACGCATATTGCTGAAACTGAGTACTATGTCGCTCAGACGGTCAGACATTAGTAGTTTGGACTGGCTGTGAAAACATGTTTATTGTAAAATTTTAAATGGCTCTGTTTCATTTTTCCTCAGGCCGCCAGGTTCTGCCCGCTACCAGGGCTACGGCGGGCTTCTCCAAAGGCCCGGTTTACCTGGCGAAGGTTACCCGGTCGGTTTGGACCCTAACGCTAAAGACTCCAGCAGAGAGGGAGGCAAAAGTCACGGGCGTGGAGGTCTGCCCAAACATCAAGACATCTCATCCTCTTCCAAGTCTGACCCCAAGATGGCCAGCCCCGGTGCAGGCGGGGGATACCCCTCTCCATACAGCCAGGCCCCTGGTGCCCACCTCGGGCTGCCTCGTGGGCACCCCCTGCTGGCTCCCGAAAACAACAGCGGCAGCAGCTCCATCTCGTCCCGCGGCGGGGACGGCGTCAGCAGCGCGTCAAGTAGGGAAAAGACTCAAAACAAAGTGATGTCCATACAGGAACACGAGCTTCGAGCACTCGGTAAGACCACCATGACAGCGGCCAACTTCATAAACGCGATAATCATGCATCAAATTTCTTGTGATGCGGCGATGCCAGAGACTGGTGCGCTCGCGACCAACGGCGCCTGTGATGGTAAGACGCTCTGGGACCTTTGGGCCGTTAATGCCACCTTCCCTCCCCTCCCTCTCCTTCCTGTTCTCTACCGATCCACCCAACGTCTTTCCATCCCCTACCCTTCCTGCCCCACCCAAACCCCGCCCGTTACGTCTGTGGCCTAGTGCACGCTTGTGGTGGTTGGCATTGATCAGAATCAACCCAGTTTCATAAACGCATTATTCTTTTGTTTTTTTTCTTTGAGTATGCTTCTACCTTACTCTTTTATAGCATCTGAAGCATTGCTTAAAGACCACCAAAGGTTTTCCTCCCCTTTAGTAACATAAATCATGCAATTCAAATTTCTAGAAACGTTTGCCAAAATAAACATTTTGAGGGGAGATTCTGCACATCTTAAAATCATAAAGCTCATTAAACACATCTGAGCTTTCGCTCTGTAACGGCCACAGGCGTATGATTTAGTGAACTGATCATTCGCCCTACGCCCTAACGGTCCAGAATGACGGTATGGAGACGAGAGAGATCCTGAGGTGAACTTTAAGAGCCCATTCATTCATCAGTGATGTGCTTTCATAACTTCCTCATCTGCTTGCCTTTTGTGTTCCTTCTTTTCTTGGGGATTTGGGGAACATTTCACAGCTCATGGCGTTTGCTTCCTGTTTCACTTCCTGTTTTGGAGGGAGGGCACTCTGGCACTACAGCTGTGTAAAAGCCACATGACGCAATCAATGAGAGAAAAGCAAGTGATGAGTTGTAGAGAAAACAGGGTTAGATATGCACAAAAGTGATGTTGTGAGAGAATAAAGTACATTCAGTTTTAAGGTTGTGTCATGTTTAATATTACAGTGACCACCATCTACACAAAGATTTGATGTATTTAACACTCTACTTCTATCCATCATGCTATAACATTCTGTTAAAGATCTTTCAACTTTTGCTTTTCCTAAAACCTCCTCCTGCATTTTTATAAATGGCACATCTATCCGTCTCTCCTGCTCCACGGCTCATTTCAAACACACACCCTGCTTCAGTTTTTCATCTTCTTTCTGTTACGGGCATTTCAGCTGTGCTTTACACTTAACCGAAGCGAGATGCCTCCATAATGTCAGCTTGATCTCTGAACACATGCGAGCGAGTCATTGAGTATTCCCAGAGCCTGTTTGTGACTGCACTGCTTACACTTTTATCTCTACTTTTACCCTCACGGTGCTCAACACAACACTCAACAGTGTTCTCGTGTCTCTCTCTCTCTTCCCGCGTGTGTGGTGATGCGTGTTTGTGTGTATGTGCCCCCCCCCGCAGCTCGATACGGGTCTGAGGACAGACTTTCTCCAGGACAGCAGTCACCGTCACCGGTTGTTAAGGGCTCTCAGAGGGTGGTCACGCTCGCCCAGCACATCAGTGTAAGTCTGTCTGTCTATATACAGATTGGAAAAGAATTATGTGGCAGATATGCTTTAGAGATTTTATAGTTTACTCATGCATGAATGTGTCCTCTCTACAGGAGGTGATCACTAAAGACTACACGCGTCAGACACAGCAAGGGCAGATTGGAGGTCAGTCAGCATTGCAGCCTGTTTTCGGGTACCACAGTTCCCCTGTGCTGGATCTCACGCGTCCACCCAGCGCCCCTCAGGCCCAGACACCTACAGAGCCTAATCCCAATGCCCGCTACACCCCGGAGGGTTCTGCTGCTGAGAGAGAGAGAGGAAGAGACAGGTAGAGAAAGCGTTTAAAATGACAACTGGAAAAATAGTTTTGTTGTTTCAGTGATACAGTGATGTATCTGTATTGCAGATCTCCTCCTCAGAGTAAGACCTCACCCGTGAGTCTGTCTGCTGATGGTATTGAACCAGTCTCACCACCAGGTGCCATTTCAGAGCCTGAGACACCAGGTGCTGCCTATCCCAATGAACAAGCAGAGCAGGGGTATGACATGCAAGCACATACACACACAAATGAAAATACACCAATCAGTTTGTTTACTTATCCGCTCTACTTTTCTTTCTCAGCATTGGGTCTCGTTCTCCAGCCAATAGCTCTCAACCACCAGCGTTCTTCAGTAAAATGACTGAAAGCAACTCTGCCATCGTCAAGAGCAAGAAGGAAATGATTAAAAAGATCGGCACAGAGGCTGAATTCAGTAAGTTTTCAGAGTAAATCTGATGATTTACATGTTTAAAAGCTGTTAAACATGCATGTTATTGGTTGCTGGCCTCATATCTGTCCTTTTCTGTCTCTGTAATAGATCAGGGTCAACCTGGGACAGAAATCTTCAACATGCCTGCCTCTATGAATGCAGGTGAGTGATTTTTAACTCTTGCACGCATTTAATCATTTTAGACTGGTGATCCAACCTGCTTATTTCATTCTGTTGTATTCCTGTTAAGCTTGCATCCATGCCCTTAAAAAAACAAATGGGAATCATAAACTAGTTATCACAGCTGGAAAATATTTTCCAGTTTGAAACATTTCTCACTGTCTTTTATAGGACCTGTGAGCGTGCGCAGTCACCCGCCACCAGAGGCCGGTAATAATACTATAGGTTTGGAAGCCATCATCAGGAAAGCACTGATGGGCAATTTAGAAGAACAGATGGACGATCGCTCGCCCTCCGGCTCCTTAAACTCGATGAACGTTGGCATGCCAGCTGGTGCCATGCCGTCCGGATCAGCTGATGGCCGATCTGAAGACCCTTATTCCCTGCCAGGTGCGCCAAACAAACCCTGAATGCCTGTTGTTTTAGTCTCATGCGGGTGTTTGGACCCAAAAAGTAAACAAAACTGATACTTTAATACATATCTTGTCCCCGAAAGGACTACATACTGTTTTGTTTCAGGTGTATAAAGCGAAGAGTTAAAAAAAGTCTAGAAGAACATAATTGAAGGTTCTTGTCATTTAATCAATGAATGATGATGATCTATATTTGACACCACACATCACTCAACAGTACAATCAGTCAGTGGATAACGGTGTCTATATGTGTGTGTTTTTGGGAAATCCAAAGGAAGCGGGCGCTCTAATGGCCGCAAGACCAAGTCACCTGGACCTGGTCTGTCTGGAGGTGAAAGGCCGTCCTCTGTGTCCTCTGTCCACTCCGAGGGAGACTGCAATCGTCACACCCCACTCACCAACAGAGTGTGGGAGGACAGACCCTCATCTACAGGTACACACACACAGCTCCAATAAATGGTTAAACGATACGGTAAACTAATAGTCCTAAAATGTTTATCTGCTAATGATCATTTCTTCTCCACAGGCCCCACTCCATTCCCCTGTAACCCCCTGACCATGCAGATGCGTCTCCCCAGTGGGATCATGTCGGGTCCTTCTCCGTCCCCCACGCAGACGGGAGGATCAGCGTCCGCACAGGGTCAGACTCAGCCCCGCACCTGGGAGGAAGAACCCAAGCCTCTGCTCTGCTCTCAATACGAGACTCTGTCAGACAGCGAGTGAACACGCACACCTTACACGTACACTATAGGGCGACTGAACGGTTGCTGCTTTATGAACAGAAATCTACTCATGTAAACGGGGACACGCGCGTATACTCTGGAACATGCATTCATCTGCGCTCAGACAGACGGCTATCACACCGTTAAATCACACGGATTGACATCCCTCTCTGATACCTCTACACACACATTCATGCATGCACATGCAAAGACGCTCATCACACTCCGCAGTCGGTGGAAAGACTCGTCCCGGTACACACACACAGCTAGTAACATTACTAAGCTGGAAATGTGTGTGTTGATGTGTCTGGGTGTGCGTGTTTGTGCACACGCATATTACCATGTGCCATCACTCCAGGACTACTTGTAGGAAAAATCACTTTTTAGTCTTTTTTAAATATACTTATATTAGTGTCGTCTTGCTGGCCTTATCAGAGTTGACTCATGGACTCATCTGTTGTGTTGAAGCATTTTGGAGCATTCCTCATTAGACTGCTCAGGACAGACACTCTTATGCCTGGTCCAGACTACACGATTTTTTTTGTCACACCCATGTGACAGAACCCATCGTGAACTATCGCAGACGTGGTTTCGGTTGTCTACGACACCTTACGTCAAACGGGTCGTGCCAGATTCGGGCTAAAATCGTGTAGTCTGAACCAGGCATTATACTGTAACACAACTGCAACTTGGGTTTTCTGTGTGTGTTTGTGCGTGTGTTTTGCGCAAGCGTGTTATTGCAAAGGCTGGATGAATCCTCTGCAGATATACAAGATCCACACTCGTATGTGCAACCCTATTAGTTCTCATATGCACAAGAAGGTTCTTAACATTGGCTTCTGGATGGGGTCTTGGATGGTCAAGATCCCTACATCATTTTTTGATCAGATAAGAGTGTGCATGTCAATTATACGCCAGGCAGGAGATGATGAAATGAAACAATTTGTTTCGGTTGGCCTATCTCTGTGCTAAACAAATCTGTAGAAATACGTTTCATTTCATCTCATCCTGTAACGTTCAGTCCTTATATCGTGCAGAGAGTTTACACAGAAGGCCATATCATTGGTTTACAGGGTACACATACTGTTAACATGTTGACATCATACCTTCATTTTTTACTGTAGTTTAAAGATCCTGTTGGCACTCAGAAATGACTCTAGCTGACCAATAATTCAGTTTCTTTTCTGTTATATCCGATTGTTGATGGGAGATGTTTTGTTAAGCAAAGATTTGTTATAAGTTCATCACTATTTTGGATTTTTTAATAACCTTGTGTGCATACGTTATTTTGGTTTTGTTTATTTTTGTCTTTTTTTATGTAATGATTTAAGCACTTAAGTAAGAAAATGGTTCTTGTTGGTTTCTTTCAATGGAAGCCAACTTTAAAGAATGCAACTTTTTACAGACAGCATTTATTTTCTTATACAGTATTTTGTTCATTTGTCACATACCTTGTGAAGCGTTACACTCTCTAGCGACAATCACAAGCAGAGAGTTGAGCGAGTGGACGCATCTTCAGGGGAAGCTGCTTTATCAAATTTTGTTGATCTCGATCTTCTCTGAATGTCCCAGCAAACCTTTTTTCACATCTATTGGTTCAAAAGAGAAAGCCATGCTGCCTGACCAGTTCTCTTACATGACATACATTTTAGAGCTGCTTTGGTTTTGTTTTGTGTGGTTGAAGAAAGGTTTGGGTGCGTGAATACTCACAGGGTTGGTTTTTCCATGGGCTAATTTAAGAGGTAATTCTACATAAGAGAATAAAAAGGTGACCACATGTATCGCCTGATGTAAACTGTATTCCCTCCCATTGTACAGTTTTAAAAGTAATTCTAGTATTAAGTGCCATGTATTTGACTTATACATTTCTGAAGTTAAAACTACCAAGTGACTACGCACAAATTGTTTCATTTTTTATCATTTTGTTTTCTCCTTGTTATGCCAAGGTTGTACAATTTGTCACAAACACAAGCGGTGAAGAAGAATTTTAGAATGAACGATAACTGTTGTGTCTTCACTAAACACAGTCGAGCCTTTCAGAAACGGATTTGCCTCCCATCTCTACGGTGGGATTACTAATTGTTTTGCATGCATTATAGATATAATGAAATGTTTTAATTTGTGTTGTTTGGTTTTAATTTGTCACTTGGTTTTACTATAAAACGTATCTTTAACAGTTGAAACTGCAATATTAATTGTATTCTCCAGTCTTGAACTCTGGGAATGTTTAGAAAGATTATTAAAATAGATAAAACGTCAACTGTGGGTTTTATCTGGTTTTGGGGTGTTTTTTCAGTTCGATGGTCAAGGACAGTTTTTATTGCACTACCTAGTTTGGTTTTGTAAAATGGGTTTTTCTTTTCAGTCACTTCAATCCTAAATGCACTCTCATCAAGAACCTTTTGTTCTTATACAGGATGTGTAAAACGTTGCTTTACTTTACCCATAACATTTACAGTAGCATTAAAAGAAATATCTATAACATCCCAGAATGTTAGTTTTGAGATTCAGACATATCACTCTGGACAGTATTGTATTTAGTGGAGAAGTCACTCTAAAATCCAGTGTTTTTGTTGTAAAGTAAGCCCCGTCCCTTCCTTTCCTGTATATGAACTGTTTGTTTGATTTATTGTCAGATGCCTTTATAGTAAGGTCAGTGTTGCACTTTCCTTAGCTGAAAAGGCTTTTATTTGTAGTCAATAAACGTAAATAAAGCTGAAAATGAATGAAGAGAAGAGAGCCGATATAACAATAGGTAATGGTAGCCCCTCATAACAATGATAAAGGTTAAGTAGGATTTTTGGTGGCATCTGTTTTGTACAACCATTTTGTGCATATTCTTTTTCTTTTTTTTATTAAGACCCACTGTATTATAGCAAGGAGTGTAAATAGACCTAAAGGCTGTACATATTTATGTGATTTGCTGCAAGATTGATATTCACACTGTTGTATTTCAACATGGCCACCAGCAAGCTTTGTGGATAGCAGTGTAAAAATTAAACAGAAAAAAACAGACACTGCCTTAATGTTTAAATAAAAAGCTTATTGCCATTGATTCGTTTGCTGTGTTTTTTGTCATGCCACTGTATAAATGATTGCAAATATTTTGATAGATTTATTTGTGTGATAGTAATTGTCATTTATGTCAGTTTAAGTCATGGAAACCCCCTTACAGTGCACATTTCGAAGGCGACACTTAAGCGAGATGATAGCACACTCCAGATAAGGAGTATGGAGACATAATAAGCAGGAATTACCTAAATTTACAATAAGCAGGAATGAGAACCAATGGTTTTCCAAAAACACTATATGGCCAGGTTACCACAAACATGAAAAATATGGAAGTATTAAATTGTAAAGTAATTCATTGCCCTGTATAGGAACAGTAGTGTCTGTGAATCCTGACGTTTAGTGCTGCAGTGGATAATGGGCAAAATGTTGGACAATACATTTTACAGGATTTTAATGTGCAAGCCTTAGATTACTAGGCCAACAACACAAACATGCATATTTTAGCTAACATAAAAATGTGTCATTTTGCAACCACACTAGTATTTTACGCGTATCTTGCTTGTACGCCTATAACAGATGTAACACTAGAGGGCGCTGCTCACTTTCAATTAGAAATAATTCCACTTGCTGTTATTTATTAGACCTGCAGCAATTTATTTTTTTGTTGTATTTAACAGTCAGTCATTTGTTATGCTATGTATGTAAAAACATGCTCATTATTTAAGAAAATATTTCTCTGTTTGGCAAAGTAAATTGTATTGTAGTGTACGTTATATTTAAGTAATCATTGTGACCTTATTCTGCACAAGAGCTAATGTCTAATAAACAAATGCAAATGATTGCATAAAAAAGGGAAACCATTATTAATACGAGGCTGTAGAAGGCGTCAAGGTATATATTGATAGGATGCTCTCTCTGTATGGAGCTTTTACATGGTGGGTGTTTTGTGTTTGTGGTCTTTAGTTCCACACAACTCGGATTTAGGAAATTCCCCGTCTCAAACCCGCAAGAAAACCTCTGGAACGGCACTCGAAGTCGGACATTTGATCAACCAACACCGATCGACCCCAGGGAGACTTGTCATTTGACGTCAAGCCCAAGAAACAATACATCCAGTGAGATTAGCACGGGCCACTCATGTGACAACGTAAAAATCTTTTGAAGAAAAAAAAAAAAATTCAAAGCACGAAATGATATAAACAATCTGTTCTGTAAGTTGTTTTGAAAGTTTCAAGTAATATCCCTTTATTGCTCTTTAATGTGCTGTGACGCGATTGACTAGAACGCATTGACGGATGTGTCAGAAGTGGGACATTTAAACCGGGATGTTCACACCTACAGCTTTATCCGGAACGCGGCAGATGTTCCCCATTAAAATATAATAATGAAAAATATTTTTCAGCCGTAAACCAATGACAAAAAAACTGTAAAGACATGCATTAAAGCATTAGACCAAGTACCTTAAAAGCGACCTGTAATATGGGCTTCTCTGATTGGTGGATTTCACTTCTGGAGGGAAAACCAATGCAGGTTTGCTGCTGCGTGGCGTTCACGCGTCAAACAAAACCGGAAATGGATTGTTACCGTCAACAAGATGCCAAAACAAGAGGACAAAAATGCCAAGCCCACAACTAAATGTTGTTACAGGTAAATAAATTAATTAATTTGATAGTGTTGTAATGCTGAATATATTAAAGCTTTCTGAACTGTGAATGAATAGTTCCCGAAGTAGTAATAGTTCACTGCGTGCTATAAATTGTTGAATTCATGGTTATGTACAAGTCTTAAGCAAATACACCCTAAAAACAGATGTGTTGAAAATAACACAAGATGTGTTCAGTTAGGGACAACACACAAATGTGTTAAAAAAATAACACATCCTGTTTTCGAGTGTATTCGTTCAAAACATTGAACAGTACAAAGCTTCAGAATCACATGAACAGTGTCTGTCACTGAAAGAATGTCTTGGGTTTTGATTTCCACCTGCGGCCAACAAGCTCTGCTAACATCCAACATGTCAGGAAGACTACACTATATTTATAACATTGAAGCAGCCTATGGGTTAATATGACTTTCATTCTTCAATGATCTTTATTCATAGCTTTAGGCCGTATACTGGCAGTACATCAAGTATTGAAGAAGACCATGCAGTATATTGCATCTTTAAAAAAACATCATACTTTTGTTTCTCATGTTTTCATTTGGTGGCTTAATGCGAGATGTGTTGTCATATAGAGCAGTGAAGAAAAATATCTTTATGCATCATATGTTTCTGATCCTAGATAAAAAATAGAATTAAAAAAAGTATTTACTCACTTAAAGCAATCTTTCACATTTGCAGTTTGTTGGGTGTTAATGTTGGACATATTGCAATTCTACAAATGTTGTGGCATCAGGCAGCTTCTCTGTTATTAGTACTGTGGTGATACACATACAGTGCTTGAATAAACACAAACATTCACCGTAAGGAATGTAGCATACCTTTTGCTCTAATTTTCTTTATTGTTGTGTTATAATCCTTTAAATCCTTAAGTGTGTAATGGACTCAATCAGCTTTGAATGTATGGAGTAATGTGACACATTTAAAAAAGAAAAAAACCTGTTTTCATAGACAGGGCTTATATTAAGGCAGGAGTAGGACTTTAGTAGTATTTTAGTGACTTCACTGATGTGCATCTTGAGACAAAACAATGGCACTGCCACTGATTATATTTTGATATTGTTTTTAGTAAAGATCGCTCAATCATGCATTTTAGTCTGGGACAGAGTGTTTCTAATAGTTTTCTGACTGTGTGTTATTGCAGATTCTTTCTGCAAAACTATCAGCCAGAGAGATGCTTTGAGAGCATCTGAATTTAATCATGTAACTACAAAACACTTGCTATATGTGTTGGAAATTGTTGTATATTTAACAGTTGTACATGGAAAACAGTGACGGCTCATTTATAACTTATAAATCATCAGCAGCAGTTTTTATCATATTTTTAACTTTGTCAAAAGCAGAACGCTACAAGCATTTAAGGGTTTGGGGCTTTTATTTAATTATTTTGGATATACATATTTTTCTTAAATTATTTACTCATCTGTTGTTCAAAAGAAGATCATTAACTTGGGAATTATACAAAAATATAAAGAGAATTACTAGTGCTGTATGCCACATATACAACCGGAAAGTATTTTACATAAGCACAAATCATCGTGTTAAAGAAAAATATATAGTTTGCAGAGAGCATTGTACACCAAACAAAGGTAATCACAGAATTTTAAAAATTAAAACCTCTCTTTTCATCTCCAATAACATTTCAAGCCTTTTAAAGACATTGCTTAAATTCCTCAACTTCATCAACTTATCAATTTGCCATCATTTCTCAGTTAATCATCTCAACTTTTATATTTGCAAATATTTTATCTTACGTCTTGTGATTTTTCATGAAATACTAATGGCTTTTGCAGGCATTGCTTAACTAAACCACATAACTTTGTGTTATTTTTTATCTTTCCATGGAATATATGTGCAGTAGTTTACCGTAATACAC
Source organism: Beaufortia kweichowensis (assembly GCA_019155185.1). NCBI lineage: Eukaryota > Metazoa > Chordata > Actinopteri > Cypriniformes > Gastromyzontidae > Beaufortia > Beaufortia kweichowensis. The sequence continues at coordinate 10,516,379 of CM032806.1, forward strand.
TGTTTTAACTTACAGTAACTGTGTTCCTTTCATTTTTACCACCATGTTTTTCCTCCCAAAACTCACATCCATGTACTACAACATACTTTTTCTTTTTTTTCTTAACATACACTGCTATTCACTGCAGAGGTTTCCCCAGCATATAAGATTACAATTATTTTAAAAGCCAAAACAAGAAAGATTTTTTAATGAGGTAAGAGTTTAAATTGTACACGTTCAGCTTTTACAGAATTCAAAATTTATAGTCCATAAGACAGAAATGAAGTACAAACACATCCACAAGGGTTGACTGTTTAGTCAAAATATCCCTTTCAAAATATTGGTTCATTATATTAGTTTCCAAAAAAAGAGAAAAAGTTAAAGCCAACAATCTCAGAACAGAATGTGTTCCCTCCCTGCTATACAAAAGCATTTGTGTATAACACATTAAAGAGGAAATGGGTTTGCTGGAGGTCAGAAGTCCACTTTGGTATCAAAAAAATGTGTGAGACTGACTGGCTCCAAAAATGAGAAAAATACTCATTACTTGCGAAACCAACGGTTATCCAACCATACAATCTGAAAGTATATCAGATAACTGGACATTGTCTTTAGATAATAATATTGTCATGAGGTGAATGAATTTTTTTGATTGTTAATGGCAGCTTGACAAAATCTTCAGAAAACCAGCATCTGGCATTCAAATGCCAAAAACCTCCACAAAATGTGCTAAAATGTCCATCGAATACATACTCAATCAGTCTGTTATTATTTTAGCTGTAACTTCTTTAATTTATTCCTGCATTTCCTGCCATTCTGTAACCAGCTTTGGGAGTGCATGTCATATTTTGTCCATTAAAGCTGCAATCCATAACATTTTTTGTTAAAAGTAAAAAAAAAAATCAGTTTTTGAGGAAGTACAAAAAAGTAACGATATGTGTACTTTACATCATGGTTTGCTTACTAGGCAACACTCTGTTTATAATGATAATTACACAAGTACACACAATTTTCTTATGTTTTTAAACAGGGATGATAATATAAAGGCAAAAGTTATGGATTGCAGCTTTAAATGATTGCCTTGTCTTTAGTGTTTTTGGCGGCTCTTCAAACTCTTGTGCAAGATAATTACTCCACATTTTCTGAGGTACAAATAGAAAGGGGGGAAATATTTAAGGTTGCATCCCTTTCTTTTATTTTATCTTTGGTCCAACCTTTCAAGTGCTCCTACTCGTTTATTTGCTATTATTAATGGCAAGACATTTATAAAAAAAATGTTAAAAAACTTTCCTTAGGCTAAGTGCAATTTATACAGTTTGTATTTCTCTTGTTCTCTGAAGTTGTGGGGTTTAATCCCATCTTACTTTGCGCTGGTTTTCGCATTCACATATTGACTGTAATTATCATAATTAAATTCAGCTGTCCAGCATTTGATGGCAACCCTAACCCTAACTGTGAATTGGCACAATTTTGGTATAATTTAGTTCAAAGTACAAGTGTAATTTATACCTGATAACCTTATAAAAGTAGCCAAAAATGAGTTTTATCTTTGAAAGAACAATGTGCGAGGTACTGAAATTTAGCAAATGTAACCAAGGAACATTTTTAGTACCTCATGCATACAAAAGCACATCTGTGCAGGTCTGCGAATTATAGCAGATAACAGAAACTTCCCCTTGTACGCTCTTTCCTTTTCTCGACTGGTATGACTGATTATTAAAATAAAAAGGCCTGTACACAATGTATCACACAAGCAAAGACTGCAGGCAGACAGCTTCACTGTCAGGTACCAACCTGACCGGCAACAAATGAACAAAATGGCCCTCACTGACTTTCCTTTAATTTTTTCACCTTTAAACGTCTCTAGCCGTTCATTTTTACTACGGTATTGGTAAAAGAAGTCCAAGCACTTTCACTGTAGGTCTGTAACCGAAGGGAGTTTTTGAAATTTTGGGAACGATAACACACCTCTCTGAGGTTTTAGAGGTCTTCTGTGTAAATAATGCAAGGGCTAGCATCCTCTGTGGATTCCAGCCTGACAGTAGACACGAACCATCGCCGTCCCGCTCCGTTTTTGTTGGCGTTGTAGTTAAGCGTGGTGCGATACGTATTCCGAGCGTGCTTGGGAAACACGATGGCAGTGCTTTGGAAGTGTAGAGGCCTGTGCCGTGGCTCGAAGTGAACTTCTGACTTGTAGCTGCGCCACGTGCAGTTCTGAACCGCCACCACTGTCTCGCTGAAAGACGTGACGGTCGGGACTTGTGCGCAGTACACCTGGTCACGAAAGTGTCTGTCTGAAGCATACTTCACTGTAGAGTTGAACCTGACAGTGGTCAAATGACACAGATTCATTAGTCAAACATAAAGAAATCTGACTGTAGGAGGGTTAGTGTAATGTACAGTAGTACACATTTGACGTATAATAACCCAATATTGCTGATTGCTGTACTTGTAAGTTATTACTTGTAAGTAAAAAAATATTTTACAGTATGTTTTACAAGTGCCTAGAACTTTTGCACAGTATTGTAATTCGAACACCTCTGCTGGTATTTAATAGTGACATATATAACACCACTTACTTGATCTCTTTTTCTGGTTTAGGGTTGACCTCAATGCTCTCTCCATAGACCACAGGGTACATGCGTGATTTAGCATCTGGACCTTGGGAGTTCAGCAGCAAGTATGGAAGCTACACAAGATGACATTGAAAGGCAGGGATTAGTTTGCTGTTTAGCTAACGTTCAGCACAACCAAGAAAAAATAAAATGTAGGTAGAAGAGAGTCTGAATACTGTTCTCATAAAAGATAAAAATCATTAAAGCTTTTACATATGTTCTAGCAAAAACCTTATATATAACTTGACATACAACTTGTAATTTGAACAGTCAGCTTAAAAAAACATCTGATGTATTAAAAGAATCATGCAGTGTGGTTACTAAACTTATTCCCTGTTGATGTTAGATTTAAGATATTGTATTGGAAAGAGCAATAGTGATTTGTATCAAAGCTAATGGCAATTGTTGGTGTGGCTAACTCTCCATATAATGTATACTTGACGTTTTATCGTCTTTTGAATAAAACTGTCTGCTGACTGTAAAAGTAAATCTAAAGTTATAGCTAGTCGAGTCATTTAAAATAATTTAATCAGCAGGCTATGACAGAAGCTGATTATAATTTGAAGCTGTGCCGTTCGTGGGCATGTGTTTGTCCTCGTGCTGATATATTTGGTGGTCAGACAGACGGCAACAATGCTGCAGTGTGTGTGTGTCTGTGCCTCCACCTGCTCCAGCCATCAGCACACACACCACGTGCACACTCAGCACCTTCATCAGCCTCCAGCACAAACATGCTCTTCTTCTCTAACTCTGAAACATTATTAAAACAAATTCCTCGGCAGCGTACTCCTTGGCTTGTCAGATGTGACATGGGGTATGTGGGCTCTGATTGAGCTAAAGCGAAACATTTTTGAACTCACAGATCCTGTAAATCGAGAAAATCTGCAGGCATGTCTACACTGGCTGCTGATTCACATTCTAATAGACCACAAACTGCAGTTTTTACTTTTTCACTTTTGTTCTCAGCGAACCTGTTTGGTAAATGAACTGTTAGTCTGCATGTAAGGAACAGTTTATCAGTTTTAGACATAGTAACTAGATTGTATCACATGTAAGAAAATATTCCCAGAGCTCCAGCAAATATGTTTTCTCATATAGCCAACAAGAACAAGCTCTGTTTTCAGCGCTGATAGAGGGTGGTCTGACTTTGCAGTCTACTGTATGTCTGTCTGCTGTTGGGTTTGGAAAATAAATCTTCTATAAGTGCTTAACAAGCATACCAACTACACAAATGATCAATTTTCTAATGTACATACTGTACGTACTGTTTATGAGTTTTTAAACTCCTGCCATCCAATGGATGTGGTCCAGCACAAGAGGGATTGTACTCTTGAACATTTGTGTCAGTGTGTCTGTGCCAATATGTGTGCAAGTGAAGTGTCTTTTCCTCTATTTCCAGTGTTAAGTCCAGGACGGATACTGTGTCCACTGTGCCGTTACACAATGTGCCACCAAGCACAAATGCAGGAAACACAGTCACATGAGACTAAGTCATCCATGCACATGAGCCCACAGCAGGGACACTGTGGTCCAATAGGGCAGGTGAAGTGAAAAGCTATCCTGTATCTAGGGTAGGAGTTATTTTTTTAGTCTTCACGGTTCTTAACCGAGGCTTATTTGGTTATTGAATTGACTATTTATTTAAACCTTATTCGGACACCTGTCTGCATAGAGACATAATAACTAACATTACATAGATCTTAAAAATTGACATTTTTGGATTAGTTCCTGATCAAATTTAAGCATGTTGTTGCTGTGTGACTATACTACAGCTTTCCCACGGTATGCTGCAAGCTCTCTGTCTCGGCTTTGCTTCAGATGTAGGTATTATGTGGTGCGGTTGCTGTGGTTGTCATGTTTACATTTACATTTATACATTCAGCAGACTTTAATCCAAAGAGACTCACACTGCCTTCCAGGTACATTTTCATTTGCATTCCCTGGGAATCGAACCCACGACTTTGGCATTGCTAATGTCAAACTCTTCCACATTCATTCTCGGAGCGCTTTCATTTCATTCTACCGGAAGGTATTTTTCCACTGTTTGGACTAGTGGATCGCCTACACGCTGATCCACACCATCACACTGAACTATATGTATATTGTGTTTGGCATTGTTTGGTATGCTTGTTTTCTTTGTGTACTTTTAGCTAAATGGCAAAAGATCTCATAGCTCTGCACCCTTTTATTTAAGCAAAGAGGGGTCGTAAGCTTTTTATGTAACTGCAGTAGTCCCTGTCAGGTCGACCACTCTAAAATGTTTTCCACAGTATACAGAAACACCTCTCAAAATAGACCTTTGACAACATAATGAGAGGAAAACTGTGCATGCAGACAGGTAAATCTTCTGCAAACAGCATATACACTAAATACACATGTTGGGATACACATCATTGCAAGATTGTAACAAATGGAAAATGCAAAGTGCAGCAAACAATGATGGCTTTGTATGCCCACTTTTTTCTTTTTTTTACTCTGGGAAAGCATTTGGTCCTCATATATTACATGTTGCCTGCAGGGTTGACCACATTTGTATACATTTAAGTAATAGGATTTTGGAAACTGCTTTCAGCACAGAATTGCTTCAGAGGGATTTTGTTGCCGTGAGAGCTTTCCAATGTGTTAAATCCATACTGTGCAGCAAAAAAAATGTATGTTGCGCAAATATTCTTCCTTCTATTTTACTGTGGTACTGTAGGAGGTTACGGTACGTTTGTCTGAACATTGGAGCAGTTTCCAAACAAGTGCAAGCATGTTTGTCAAACAGGCAAATAAGGAGTGCCTAAGTGATCATTTATACGATCCAGAATGCCTTTGGATAGCAACACTTCACGGCGTGCTCGGGCAAAACATTTGTGCCGCACAATGGCGCTAAATTCGAATCACAGCAAACACAGCTCAGGTCTCTCACCCTGGAATCTGTTTAATAAAAGACGTGTTGTTTTGCTAATGTTTTGACACAAAGTTGGCCTGGCATACAAGGATGAGTTCCTGAGGGAAAACATAATTTCCTGCCCTAGGAAAATGCATCCAGTATGAAGTGTTGGAAAAGGTTTCCTTTCTATCCTAATCTGAATCTTGTTTTGTTGTTGCTCATGCAGACTTTGCCGTAAGGTTTGCATTAGAGTAAAGTAGCCTAGTTTATATAAAAGACTGGGAATGGATGCATAGATGGTCATTTCAAATACAGACAGTGTTAAGTTAGTGTGCTACAGTATTTCAAAGGCAGAAATAAGACTCTCTCATACTGTAACATGAACATGTGCTGTCCAGTACTGTAGTGGTATTGTATGCGTGTATCTTTGTGTGTACATGTGTGTATGTGCTGTAAAGAGTTGCTATGAGGGAGAAGGGACAGAAGAGATCAGTTACAGTTACCACATTCAAGTTCACCAAACACAAGGTCAACCTGTTTGCATAAACTCTCTCGCCCCCTCCTTACATCCTCTGTTCATGACAGGGTGTCTCTAAAGGGACGGGCACCTGAAGGTGCATCAGGATGCCATAAAAGAACCATTTTTGACTGTAAAGTTCTATTAAGAACCCTTAATATCCAAAGAACCTTTTTGATTTACCTTTTTTTGATTTTTGGGGGGACCAAAAAGGGCTCTTCTGTGGCATCACTGTGAAGAACCTTTCAAAGCACCTTTATTTTAAAAAGAATTGTTTTTCATAGTTCTGCTTCTTATCAAAATGCTGTCTGGATTAGATTAATTTATCTAAACGTTGCAATTAAAGAATGAGGCATTTGTCTCTTTTACACTATGGCATCCTCTTAAAAATAAGGGTTCTTTAAAGGTTCTTTGTCAGGCTGTATGGTTCTATAAAGAACTTTTCTCTTGCCCAAAACACTAGTATTGCTCACTTTCTAGTGGAAAGAGGCTTTACAGACTTTTTAGCACCTTTATTTTTAAGAGCTTGTCATAGTCCTGATTCTCTAAACATGCAAGACTAAAAAACTATTGTAAACTATTGTAGTTAAACTAGCTGAATATTACACAACCTGATTTACCCAAATAGGACATGTTCATGGGTCAACTTCCTTTATCGGTCCAGCAAAAAGCCACTGACTGGTCCATAAAAATAGTTGCTCCATTGAGAAGCATGTCCTGCATGGGTAAACATCAGCTTAGGCTCTGATGCTAGACAAATGCATACCAGTTTGCCCTCACGGCTCTCTTTTCTGCTGTATCCCTGCAGCTCGGTTGGTGTTAAACAGCTGCCGGAGCGCGACTCAAGGATCCCCGGCGACAGAGAGTAGAATGGCGGGCTGGGACTCGGAGGCAGTCCAGAATCCGGACTATCCAGCAGTCCCTCCCGGTTCTTTCCTTTCAGACTCTCATCCATAGCTTGCAAATGTAAGTGCCCCACCATTTCTGGAAGAGCGCAAAACTAAAACCAAGTGAACTGACTCCTGGAGGAGAGTTAAAATCCCATATCAGAAGCGCTGAAGAGACCCGCTGCACCAACAGATGCCTAAAACAAGACAACAATTACAATATGCTTTGTATGTTACGCAATACTGTTAAATAACACCAGTGCGTAAATAATGCACCATGAAACCAGGGGAGATTGTGGGCATAAACTGTGATCTCTATTCTGGCGCGTGAACGCGCAAATGATGCTCAATTTATGAAATTATAAGACAGTAAAAACCGTCTGTATACACGTTCACCCAAACCTAATGAAAATCAAAGGTTTTAATGTGGAACCCATAGTACAAATTTACTACGGTCTTACTACAGTAAGCAGTTGTAAAATATGGTAATACAAATGGTAATCAAATCACCAAAAAACATGGTTAATTTTCCAAAAGTAAGTGCTTGATCACAAACTACAGTTAAATTTTTATTTTAACTTTATTATATTTATTTTATCTCGAGGCGCAAAATGTACTTCAACAAGTTTTGTTACCTTTAAATTGTTGCAAAACCCAGCCGGTTAAATCTCCGTGAATTAAGCAATCAACGCAAAACAAACAGTTGATCTTATATCAGTAAAATCCACAACAGACGCGATTACTTCCAACGCAAATATTTTTTTAAAAAGCCCAAATTCACAGATCTCGTATATGTCAGTAATTTCCAGTTCATTCACTGCTGAGCAGTTAAACAGCAGCGGCTCTTCTATGCGTCTCTTGTCCTCATACAAGCGCACAAGTCTTTTAGCAGCCGCGAGCGACAATCTGTGTGTGTGCGCGCGCCGCTGTGAACGTGCGCGCACACTGAGCGCCGGCAGCCAATCCAGAGCTGATGGTGTTCGCCAGCAGGGGGAGCAACAATTGAAATTCTTTGACCTACATTTAGCAAAGCGGTCCTTAGCAATTTGTTTGGCCGGACGATTATAGCTTTGGAGGAAACCGCGGGCATTTGTGTATAACATTTGTGTAAATCAGTTTATAATTCTGGAAATGTTTAAAACAGATTTCTGCTGCTAAAATAAAGACTGATGCTTCTGTGCTTTTTGAAGACTGCTTTAGCCTAATTGGCCTCCAGTTTTAAAGGGACAGTTCACCTCCAAATTACTATTATTTATTCACCTTCGTGTCATTCAAGACATGTATATGACTCTTTCTTCTGTGGAACACAAAAAAAGTATTTTGAGATATTTTTCTCAATGTTTTTGAGTTAGTGGAAGACAATAGTGGTCAGTGTTGTTTTGTTACCGACATCATTCAAAATGTCTTCTTTTGTGTACTGCAGAAGAAAGAAAATCATACAAAGAGGGAATTACATGAGGGTGAAAAGATGATGATTTTTTATTATTTTGGGGTAAACTATCCCTTAAAGAAAGTGTTTTGGGCTTAAGTGTGTCACACTTGTAAAAGTTAGGGTTAATTGATTTTTTTTGCAAAGACAGTTTTTCCATTCTGCAATGCAATTCACAGACAATAGCTAAATACACATAGAGGATACTGCATTTAAAGTCAGTAAGCATGTAAGCCATGTTGCATCAAGTTTGTGTGTTTTTAAAGAGCACGTCTTAAAGTTTTGACTGGTGTGTAGTTGTGTTTCAAGTTTGGGTGGAGTCAGGGTGGGTACAATTAGTGGGTGGCATCAGTCTTGCCAAACTCCCAACACACATTTCCAGACAGAGGTCTTACAGACATGGATCTGGTTAAAGAAAAACAAAGATGGGAAATAAGAGATAGACAAAAAAGATAACAGTGCTGGCAGCAGAAACGAGCTAAAGTGAGGAAAGAATTTGGCACTCATTTACAGACTCAGTGTTTGTTTAAACCTGAAAAAGTGCCTGTGTTTGTGTGAGTGACTGATTTTATCACAGAAACATGCACATGCATACATGCACACACACACTTAGTCATGAAACAGATCCAGCAGACTTTGATGGTTCAGCAGTTTTGTGACTTTGGGCTGGCAAAATGTCAGAAATCACAGCACAGTGTTTATTGTATGAATGTAATTTTGCCAAACAAAGGTGCCTTCATGCACAGAACGTAAGTGTTGAGTGTTAGAATGCATTTCCCAGAGCTTAAAACGTACAAACTCTCTCCGTCTCTCTCACACTTACACAAACACATGTTGGGTTTCCATGTTTTATAAGGACTTTCCATAGCCATAATTACTTTTATACTGTACAAACTGCATATTTTAACTCTTCCCCTAACCCTCAAACAAAGCTTTCTGCATTTTTCATTTTCAAATGAACATCATTTAGTATGACTTATACACATCAGTTAGTATGTGTATGTTTCCTCACACAATGTCCCCACAAGGTCAAAAAAATATACACACTCATACACATACACACATTGTACTTTAAACACATTTTTGATGCATTTTTCTTTAATACCAAAAATCACAGGCTGCTCTTTTATGTAATTGGTGCATCTTGTGATCAGCAATTATCCTATAAGGAACCATCTATAACATCTTCAATTTCATTTCATTGACTTCAGTTTAGCTGTGAAAGAGGGGAATTTGTTGAATATGACAGTGTAGTCCTCTGTATTCTGCAGACCATATGTACACATATCACACAAACACCTTACAGTTCACTCTGTTTACATAGAGGATTCTCACCTTGACTTTGTTTTTGTGGACTACACAAAGAGTCCACTGTATAAGAACTCTCTCTCGCACTCTCTCTCTCTCTATTTCCTCACACACAGACTCATAGATTTGTCATATGTTGTACTGACTCACTGTAGTGATTCATATTCCCTGTCTGAAACGGCATGTTTGTAAATAGTGTTAAGTGATTACCCTTTTAGGCATCATGTGGTTTTACTCCCAAAACCAGACACTTGGTTAGTGTGTCATGTGTATATGTGTCAGATAGAAAACAGTTTACTGTATTAGATGGATGTTGTGGAGCACATGTACACTCATACACTAGCTCATAAACGGTTACTGTCTTAGAAAACAATAACTCTACATCCTTACCGGGTGTTCACACCTGTTGATAATATTACACTGAAACCTGGCAACCCAGTGCATGTGGACACACTTACACACTCCCACATGTGCACACTGCCAAACCAGCTGTGACGAGGAGAGTCCAAGTCCAGGTGTATTTGTGTGTGTACGTGCATTTCAGTGGTTTTGACAGAACAACCGTTTGTTTGTCTATATGTCTGAGTGATGGAAGCTTGTGCATATATAATGTATCTTTCTGAACCTCATGTTTGGTTTATATTTTATTAGAAGAAAAAGTCTACCTGACCTCCTTACTTACAGTACACACATACAAATAAACCCAGATTTTGTGGAATAGCTCTTTAAATAAACATATCTTGATAAAAATTCGTACACGTAACATGTACACACTCTGAAGCATAGACAAAATTTTTACATTGTGAAATTCGATTTGATAATTGAAATATTTCAGACAGTTTTTTAGACAGTTTCATTTATATGTAATTACATAAATATATATAATTGATTTATAATATTATAGTGACCACAAGATTCAGTGACTTATGTTTCTTCTGTGCATGCACTGTATTGGCTTGTATTTCGGTTGTACTGTATGTACAATGAGGTTCAGTACTTTTTACATAACATAATATTTAGGATTTTTAAAAACATAAACCAAAGAAAAGTTTTGATCTAAAAGAAAGAAATATTAAACATTCTGCACAAATTTATTTCACTAACTGAAAGTAAACTAATTTGGTTTTGTCAAGTTCAAGGTGTACGAGGAAATTTGTATAAGATTTTCTTTGTTCTACAGAAGTAAGTTCATAATGTTTTTTGGAACATTTTCAGCTCATTCTGGAATAACATGGAGAATCAGGTTTTGCAGAAACATGTGGATGCATGCTGTCCAAACACAAAGAAATTCATTTAAAACTTATGACTCAAATTGTTGAGCTAATGATAGTTATTTTAAGAAAAAATAGCAAAGTAGAAGCATTTTTTGGTCCCAAATGTTAAGTGTGCATTGTAAAATTATATAGTGAATAACTAATTGATATTAGCATCTTAACTGGTTTTGAGCAACCCACCAAATCAAATTCTTATAATAATAATCTTACTTAGCAAATGAATCTTTGAAATTGTGATTCTGACATGTGTATTCTGTTTTTGTCTCATGATGTTGGCTGCTTGCAGTGTAGACTGTAGCAGTTCAGTCAGGTGTTTGTTTTTCTCATAAAGGCTATTTCGGGCAGACGGCATACTGACAGCGGCCCACCGCTCGTCTCAGACTAGGGACGTTTCTCAGTTTACTGTGACTGTGTGTGGTACGGCCCGTGTGTTGGGGGAAGGGGTGTTGAGAATCGGAGCAAGCCCCAATGTAAGGTTACATCCAGTGCTTAATCTGTAGCTGTCTGTTTGATGGATGGGCTTTGGGGTTTCTAAATATATCTCACCCCTTCGAGCGTTCACGTACAGTATACAGATTCATGACTACAGATCTGCATCTGGTTTCAATGTCTGTAGACCCTCTGCAGTGATATAACCCGTCTCACATCATCAAAACAATCCCTCTCTCTCCCCTGACTTACGCCACAATGGAAAGTGTCTGTCAATAATTACTGCGAATTTAAATATGTATTTTTAAATAAACAATTTTAACCCATTGAACTATGGTAGGGACCCTATACCTTTAATCTACATGACTGTCCTCATTAGATGTCTGTGCTGTATAATTTATGAAAATAATGAAAAAATGTGATAAAATGACATGGCAGATACAAGTAACAATGCGAGTGTTGTGTTGCTTTTCAGTAAAAAGAAACATTTAGTCATTTGAATAAAGTCATGTTTCTTTATGATTTAGTAAATAATGCATCAGACGATGAAGAGCAGCCACAGCGACTTTTGCTGACTTGAATTATTTTGAGTAAACACACACACAGCCTCAGGTGTCACAGCTGTGTGTGCATGTGTGTGTGGATCGCATGCTACCAACTCATCTGCACAGATGTGTAATCATCTTGCTCACCTGTTGTCCTTCTTTCTGACAATTATTACTTCCTGTCACATTTACCCAGCGTGTGTGCACTGTGTCATCCGGCACGTAAGAGTATCACACGATACTTTGTCTTCACGTGAATGTGTAACTCTTGATAATGATAGTGGTTGCGCTGGTTACTGGAAAATTCATTTGATGCTCCTCCTCTGTTCCAGTGTTCGTTTGTGTGGGTGAGAGAGGAAGTGTGGGATCGATTGTCTTCTATGATACATTCAGCAGCATATGTTGTACATGGGTAGTTGACAAATAAATATGTGACTGTGTCCTATGGTGTAACGGCAAACATATTTAAAATATACAAATAGCATGAGAGATTTATCGTCTTTGCTGGAGTTACAAATAGGATGCGAAGGATTTTTATCTTACTGTAATTGTTAGTTTTTTGTAGGTCACACCATATGACATAGACTTTTGTCAACCAACCATATGCTGATGTCCCTAACTAGCTTAACTAGTTTAGCTATGAATATGACAGGCTGAAAAAATCCTACAGACAGCCATAAAGATACTGTCACTTCTGGACATCTCGCATGAAATTTGACACACATAGAGCTGTGTGTTGCTAATACATATTTTAAAAGACATCAAATTGCACAAACATGCCATGTATTTTGCATTCCATAATCAAGGTATCTTACCATTTTCATGTTTTCAGATTTTTTTACTATATATATATTTTTTTATTTCTAAATTTCTGTATTAATTATTATTACTATTATATTTTATTTTGTGTACAGCTGCTTTGCAACAATGCAAATTGTAAAAGCACTATAGAATTAAACCTGACTTTCCCTCGGTCAGTAGCATCAGAAATAACATGCTGGTTTATTTTGTTTTGCTAGTAAACAACAAGCAACATGGCTGAGCTATGGTAAAACAAGGTGTACTAAAAAATAAATTTTATATAGTGCTTTACACAGTGTGCATTGTTGCAAAGCAGCTTTTAGAAAATATGTTTAGCACAAAAACAAGAAACAGAAAAAAAAAATATCTAAATGTATATATCAAAATAATAAACACAAAGACTTTTCTGAATGCTGAAAAGCAGGGAGAAGAGGAACAGGTTGGTATTATTGATGTCTGGGGAAATGCGTCAGAGGCCTTTCAGAGTCACATTTAAATGGGAGAACAGTGTGAGGAGAGGAACAAATAAACTGAAAAAGAGCGAGAGAGACTGATGTCTTTATTTTACAAGTGCAGGAAGAGAGAGATAACGGCAGCCTGGCTTGTTTGAGTTTCACTCCTCAAACCCCTTTTGACTCGCATCAATACGCTGACTGTTCTTTCTGATAGCCTCACACACGTATCATAAAACAATAAGAATAAGGTTGCGTGAGGAATCTTATCGTTTCTGTTCTAAACGTGCTGTTTTATCCACGTTATCACACCAGCTAAACACCCGTTAACTCTTTTCTGTAGCTCAGTCGGTAAGAGGATTGCGATAGCAACACCAAGGTCATGGTTTCGATCCCAGGGATCAAAAAATGTATAGCATAATGCATTGTAAATTGCTTTGTGTAGAAGCGTCTGCTACATGTGTAAATATAAATGTATAACTTGTAAACACTGTTTGCATGTGGGTAGTTGACATGAAAAGTCAGACAGTGTCTTTTAGTGTGCCATTACTGTAGTCAGTTTAAAACTATTTTAAAAATACATGTGTAATTATAATATGTCATTTTCATATTAATTGAATGACATCCCTAACCTTGGTGTAGTGGTCCTTTTCAAAAAGGGAAACTCAATGTGTATTATTGCATGCATTTTTGAAGTTGGGATTTATAAAATGGTAAAAATACAGTAAATAAAATGGTGGTCAAATACAGCACCTAAAAGCACACAAATCGATGTAAAATTACTGAAAACACTAAAATCCTGATTAATACATCCTGAAAGTTAATGTCTATGTTGTTTGTCCACAAATGTGCCTGTAGTGGATTTGATCTCCAGTCCGAATGTGCTTGTCTTCTCTATGAGATTCAGTGCTGATGGACACATCTTTAAGTGTTATAGCCTGGGGGAGAAGAGTGACAAGTTCAGGCCACCCATGTTTACTGTGGACTGCTTTATCTCTCTTTGTGTGAGGAATTCCCCCGTGTGCATGTGAGAGAGAGAGTGTTTGTGAAAGGGGTGCTGGTGGTGGTGAGGTTAAGGTCAGGTGAAGCACAGAGGAAGAAGAAGAACTCAGGAGGGAAGTAAACACAGAACGTTTGAGAGACGTGACTGTTTACGTGATGAGAGAAAAAGCAGGAGCTTGTCGTTCACTCCCGTTTTAACCCCTTAACCCTGCAACCAGGGTGCGAATTACAGGAGGCTTAACTTTCTCCAAAGAATGTTAAAAGAATGTTTAAGGAAAAACATACTGTAAACTAAACATTTTAATATCATTTTCAAACATTCAACAACCACAAAGGGTTGGTTACTAGTTAGCAGATATTTTTATGTGATGGCAAACAGACTCTCCCACACAAATCACATTTGCATAAGGAAGTTGCTTGAATTGTATTGAACAATGCTTAACTTAAACAATGATTTGAAAGCACATAAACAGGTACTAGAGAAGTTTCTCACTTCCCTATTGATTATAGAAAAAGCTTTATAACATGTTTTGTTTTGAAAGGGACCAAAAACACTAGTTGTGCCCTGATTACCCACGAGTTACCCGGTCTGAAAAGTATTTTGTAATTCAGACACTGCCTGCAATGAGATGATACTGCAATCTGCATGTTAACAACAGGATGTTATTGCTGCAATATCCTCTTGAAGCACACACCACCTGATGTTAGTCTTTGTTTGTTTTCGCTAAAACAGATTAAGGGAAAAGTCATAAAACTCTATGTATTTGTAGAGCTCAGATTTTAGCATGTTTGCTTTTGGGTAAAGCTTGTAACAGTTCATGAATTGCCTGTCAGTTAATGTTTGATGTTGATGCAGATACATTTTTGTTTCACTGGTGAGGAACTGCACAAGTGCGTCTGGATAATTTCACCAAGTCGTAACATGAAGCAAAAGCACATTCCCAACATACTCTTCCATCTGACAGAGGATGAATGATACACCAGGCCTTCAACATCCACATGCACTTAACCGGGTTCATCTCCATTAACACTCATCTTTTGTGTGTGTCCTCTGGGGATCAATCCTTTGGTTTAGTGTTTGGCTGGATGTGAAAGAGGATAGATAAACTGACAAAGGTTTCTGTGCTAATCTAAAATAATAACACACTTATAATTGTAAGGGTAATGCACAAGAAAACTGCACGGTTCATTATTGTCCTATGGATAAATATAGGTTTGAGTATAGCCTGTGACACCAATACCAGCAAAATAATGAAAAGATAAAAGCTCCAACCTTGATAATAATCATAGTTTTAAAAAATGATATACTGTCTTTTTGCTGCCTTGAATCTTTATGTAAAAACAAATTGGCTTTGCAAATAATTTTAACTTATACTTTAACGTATGTTTTTATATTGCATCAATAAGCAGAATAAGTAAATTCAACTTATTTTTAGAAGTTACAGCATCTCAAAACTTCTTAAATTTAAAATACCAAGTTAAAAATACTTGTAAAGCCAATTTGATGGTACAAAAAAATATAGGACGGTCATTTTTTGTAACAGTATGAGGCTTATTTCACGTACTTCTCTGTCAGTTCACCGTGTCTGCTGAGTAAACACATCATAAAAGCGAGAGAGCTGTAAAAGACGGGTTACTGAAAGCTAGCGGAGGCCTCTGAAGCGGCTTTGTGTTTACTGTGGTTGTTCTTTAACTGGAAAGGCTAATCCAACATCGGCTCTTTTCCCCTCAGGTCTAGCGATTGGGTGGAGGGTGCAGGATGTGCTTAAGTGACTCTTTACCCGCAGGCCAAGGAAAAGACAGAGACTGCGAAAAACAAAATCTGCCGTAAATCGACAGACGCACTATTGCTCAACACACATGCATGAAAACATAAACAAACTGGTTAGATGCTGTCTTACGCTGTAGGCGGATACAGGCTTGAACAAACCTGCAATAGGATACGTTCTGTTAACACACAACTGTACAAAACATTTGTGAATACAGAAAAGGGCATTTGAGGATACACACAGATGCTGTATCTATTCCGTAACTGTACACACTCCAGCGGCCCCTATATACACATGGTGTATTTTTAATCAAAAGCTTGAAGCTGCAGTCTCACTGAGGCTAATGTTAATTAAAGGGTGTGTAACTCTATCGGGTGTGTGCTGTTCACCCGGGGACTGACTGACTGACTGACTGTCGGGAACTTTCAGACAACTCCATAAACAATGTGTGCTTGCTGAGAGATCTCACGCCTAATTTTAGCACCGAGCGCTTTGGTGGGGTTTCGTTTGTGACGGGTGAGTCAGGCGAGACTTTAACGCTTCAGCAGGTCAGCACAGTAAAGCCCCACACTGCATGTAGGAGATGTGTTTCTGTACCACACTCTTAAAAATAAACGTGCTCCAAAAGGTTCCTCATAGCACAGATATAGAACAACAATTTTTGTCTAAATTTTCAGTCACAATTTTTTTTAAAAGATCCATTTATTTCTTACCTTTTTATAGTCTAAAGAACCTTTTTCACTACAATACCCTTTGTGAAATTGAAAGGTTCTCTGGATGTTAATGGTTCTTTATGGAACCATTCAGCCAGAATGGTTCTTCTATAACATCGTGAACAGTAATACTGTGCTTCCTTTGCAGTGAAACATCCAAATTGTGTTCTGTATGTGGTTTATTGTTAAATAACCACAATAATAATACACTTAGCATGCCCAATTTCCAGCATGCACAGTTTGCAGTTGGCTTTGTCCATTGGAGGTGAGATGATAAAAACGTAACAGTTTTTATGAGTGAAGGTTTTTGTGTGGAAAGCAGCACTTAATGGTTAATTATTATCCCATTGCAACTTTGCATGGCAGTCCATGTCCAAACCAATGACTGTAAGTCATTCATTACAGAACGCCTCAGGAATAAACCCTGGCTGCCATTATTAACCACTGTGTTATGAGCTGTTCATTAAACTTGACTAATTATCTGTGATGGCAAAAGCTGTTTCTGAGAACTAAAGTTTTGTGATTTTTAAGCCTAGTATTTTTTATTATTATTTTGTTTTATAAAACGGTTAGTTCCAGTCCTTGATTCCAATTGGTCAATAATTGTGCTTTATTAATGATAATCACAGCTATGAGCACTTCACCCATTCCATCACTGCACACCAACATAAACATATATTACAGTCACTCAGGGACTAATTTTTCCAGCAGAAGAAAGACTTTTAGTGGTTTTACTTTATGAAAGTTGCATTGATACATATTTTTGGGCTATAATATTTGTATTATGTGGTAAATGTTTTATAAAATAAGGTACTTAAGGCTAGTACTTTACGTAAAACCTACTGTTTGAATAAATTCTCACAGCAAATATTCAGATTTTGTCTCTTTATACGTTTTTTAAAAAGTTGCTTATTGGTGAATCTGATCAATTGATCCTTTAAATTTGCAGGATCAGCATAGCTTGTATTTTCCACTTGTCCATTTACATGCAATCTGTGACAATTATCTCTGACAAATATCATGTTTAAAGGGATAGTTCACCCAAAATAAAAATTATTTTATTTACTTACCCTCATGTCATGTCCAACCTGTATGACTTTCTTGCTTCAGCAGAACACAAAAAAAAGATATTTTGCAAAACACTGGATATCAGCACCCATTCACTTTCATAGTATGGACACAACGTACAATGGAAGTCAATGGGTGCCAGTAACCAGTGTTTTGCAAAATACCTTCTTCTGTGTTCCACAAAAGAAAGAATCATATACAGGGTTTGAATGACATAAGGGTGAACTATCCCTTTAAGGAGAGAAATGTGCATTAAGAGACTAAGTAAGGTCAGTTTTATGTCATGTTAATTTAAACAGCATCAATCAAAAAATTATTAACGTGATAACTGAAATAACACTGTACAAGCAATGTTTTCCCGAATGGCAGAATTTTCGTCTGTGTGGATTACTGGAATGTTCAGGCAGATGAGGACAGCTGAGATTTTTGAGGTCTCTTGCCTTGTTTGACCAGTTTGGGTCACTGTGAACTGTGATAATATTTTTGTACAATTATATGTATATATGGACCTATGGGTTAACTAATGAAGAAAGAATATAATAGCTCCACAGCATATGCTAGCAATAAAGCTTGCCAGCGTATATTGACGCGTACGGCTCTCTCTGCCTTTGAACTTCATGCTCTGTTTGAGTTGGAGAGTAGATTTTAATTTATTTTCCTATTCTTTTACTCTCCGGCCTCTGCCAGTCACCCCATTTTTAAGATTCATTTTCATAGCTATTTTTTATCCCTCAAAGAGAAGAAAGAAAGAAATGAAGGAAGGGTGGAAGAAGAAGAAAGGAGAGTTGAAATGCCATCAAGAAAGGGGAGGAGGAGAGATTTTGTACCGTTTCCCAAGTTTTATGTTCGGCAGAATTAAAGTTGACTGTTTAAATGCAGCTAGCCGCAAGCTTCTTCTCTATAAGACATTGTGTTAATGAATTTAGCATGCTAGTTTTGGCAACAGACTGCAGTATATATAATCTGAGTTTTTGGATCTTTTTTGCTTGATTAAGGGCTGAGACCTCACTCTCACCCGACAAGACTTGTTCTGCTGGAAAAACAGTTAAGACACTACCCTCCACATTACCAAATTACAAGAAAAGATTAACCTAAATTCCCCTTAATCTTCATCAATTTTCCCTGATTTTGACAAATATTTACCTGAACGTTTTCCATTACCTTTGCAAATTCAATCTCAGACATCAATCACCTGACATTTCAGTAATCTTACTTACACATTTTAAAACCGACCGATGAGAAACTGAAAGAATGATGAAAAAGAAACCAGACCAATGTGAAAGTCAGTCATCTGTTCTTATGCAGACACTTTTTTTGCATCATTAAACTGATTATCAATAGATCTGACGCATCTGTGTCTCTCATATAAAGTTAGTTTTCTGTTGTTGTGACATCAGTCGTCGGAACTTACAAACGCTGTTAGTCACAGCTGTGTGTGTGTGTATTGAAAGACTCGGTGACAGATTTACTTTTTGCAGTGTCAGCAGTCAGTCTTACCCATCAATTATCAAGAAACATTATAATTATCTTTGCTTTGCTTACAAAGTTCAGATTTTACCGTACTTCTTTCTCCAAACCCAAAGCCAACTAAATCATATCCCGTTTCAAAAAATTGCAAAACTACAAATAAATAATTTACATTATAGATAATAGAAAACACTTGCTGAGCTGTACTTGGACCTTTGAGCTGTAACATCTGCTTTGCTTCTCGACTGTCAAGCATTAATTATGATTGTTAAAGGCCTGTTGACACTAATGATAAAGATATAAGTGTCCACAGAGAACATTATCTACAAAATATTATGATCTTACACACTACAGTTTCACATTTTAAGTGAGCAATTCTTTTTAATTTGAATAGATCTTAATTTGGCTGCCAATGTTTTATTCTTCATCAGCTAGAAAAAAATCACCTTCTAAATGGTCCCAATGATATTGTTACTCATATCATTTTTGTTATATTTGTGATGGAAATTCTGCTATTCTCCTTAATTAAGACCAGTTCAAACTGATTGTTTGTTATTGTTCTTTGTGCCATCAGACCTTTAAGCTGTTTATTATCTGTTTCTGTGATAAATGTGACCCTGCCTGTGAAAACCCAGCTAAAGTCATTTTTTTGTGATTTACAGTTTTTTTTGCATAAAATCATCCTACATAAGGTAAAGAACATTACTCGAAAACTTACAAATCTTTAATATTTACTGAGTAAGGCCATGTCAAAGATTTAAATCATAGTGTAATTAATAGGGGAATTTCAACTTTAATGCTTGTTATCTCAAAACTTAATGTTTACACTTTAGCCTGGTTTTCACAGACAGGGACACACATTATCTGTGTCTGTGGAAACATTTTTTGCTTAGAGGTCGCTCTTTTATGGCTCAAAAGAGTTAACCTAGCTGTCTGTTATATTTTATTTAAATACTTTGTGGCAGATGTTTCTTACATCAACTCTGATGACTGGCTTTTGATTGGAGACTTCTGAGTCTTAATAAATCTGAGAACAGTTTTGACATTTTTTGAGCAGAAATTCAGAGAAACTCCATTCGCTCTCCATTAAATGCCATCGCTATCTCAGAAAAGCATTTGAGATTTTTAAGGAGATTGAGGTTAATTACAAAACTCTTTATTCTCGGAATTGCTAAAGAAAATTTCCACTTGTAGGTAAAGATTAAGACTTGAGTGAGCATCTCTCTTCTTTGCTTTGAAAGTCACAGTGCTTATATCCACATTCTGAGGCTTAATGGTAGATTTTCATTGCCTAAGACAACACATTTGTACTTTATTTCAATGTTTATTAAAGACATGCAAGCTGAGTGGGTATTTTTGAAGCCCTCCTTAAAGACGGCCTCTGCTTTAAATGCAGGATTGACTCTGTCTGTGCTGTAGATATTTTCTCTTGAAGCCTGAGACGGTCTGCTTTTCTCTTTTAGACATTCTCTACTCTGTCATCTGGATCCAGTGTAGGCATTTTTGTGGATAGTGGCATAAGTTCTTCTGGTTTTACACAGAGAGCTCCAAACCCTGAGTGGTAGCATTTATCTTCTAAGGTGGTCCAGCTGTGGTGTGCGCCAGAGATTTGTTGCCGTTTTTAACAGTGATGGAGGTGTTTCACGGTCTTTCAGGATGTGCATGGATCTGAAAAGAATTCTTGTCTGTTTGTATGTTTCTTCATGACTTATAACTGGGTGTAAAACAGCCAATTGATGTGTTTCTCTCTTTGTAGCCACGTGTTGTTTAATTGCAAATGTTTAAGCAGAATTGCAAATGTGTGTGTGTGTGTGTGTGTGTGTGTGTATGTTAACTGTCACATAAATTTCACAAGGTGGTTAAAGTTACAGTACCACCTCACCATCTCAGACACGAACCATGAAGTCCAAAATTGCCCCGAAAGAAAAATACGAACTAAATTCTTTCCGCCCCCTAACTGAGACTTTTAAATGTATGAAAGAAATATGAATTTAGGCTAAGCTGCTGTCAGAGATTGGTGTGTTGTGTTTCTGGGTCTGTTGATGGATATATCTTCAGCCACTTAGTTGAGTCCTTCTGAAAAAGCTGTTTCCATTCCTTTATATACACAACACTAAATTACAGATTGATAATTGATTAATAACACAGCACTTGCAAACTATAACTTTTTGTCTTAAGTTATTTGCTCTTTTTACAATGTTTATATCATCTTTGAAACCATTTAGGCAATCATTTTCTGACTGTATATATAAACAAAAGATATACACACATTAGTCTATATAGATATAGATATATATATATATATATGGATATACACTCTTGTCATATCATGATCCCATATCATTTTTGGCTGAATGGTACCATAAAGTACCTTTAACACCCTGAGAACTTTTTTGTTTCACAAAAGGTTTTTTGTAGTACATAACGTTTTTTAGACTATAAATAGGTACGAAAGAAATGGTTCTTTAAAGAACTTTTGATTGAAAGGTTTTTTGGGAAACCAAAAATGGTTCTATGGCACAGTTGTAAAAACCTTTGAAGCACCTTTATTTTTAAGAGTATATATATATATAGATACAAATATATAGATACAGATCTACTAACCTGAGGCCAAGGTGTGTTTAGTTTTGTTTATAAAAGATGCACAAAGTTACATATATCAAAAAAGTTTATCTAATACACGCCTACACCTTTGTGCATGTGAAACATGGTGGTTTTATTAATTAATGCTGCTGTACACCAGACTACAAATGCAAGAAATATCAATTCAAGGCATAATGCAAATATCTGCACTTCTAACTCCTGAACGAATACAAAACCAAATGGTTTGTTTTAATTGCTAACAGCGCGTTAAACCTACATACTGTAGGATTTTTTCCGCTAGGAACAACCTGTTTTTAGCTGTATATTATATTTAAAACAAATCACATTCTGTCTGAGGCAGATCGTAATTTAAAGAAAGCCAACATTTCCTCTGGCCGGTCTCTGTTATGTGTACAGAAAGAGTTGCGAGCGCTCATAAATCCTCACTCCTCAGTCAATATGTCAAAGTTTGGAAAAATGGACATTTAGCCGACTAAGTCCAAATAAAGCAACGTGAAATGAAACTAATCTTTTCAATCCCTCTAAAGAAAAACAGCACACAGGCTGTATGTTAGTGTACACTATGTGTTTGGTAGATAGTTTGAGACTGGGCCGTTAGCCTAAGAAAATCTCTTGTCAGGGAAGATTGAACTGTGGCTTATGTCTGTGGAACTGTAGAGCATTAGTTTAAAGTCGGGGTGTCGATGTGAGCCCCAGTAGTACTCAGGGCAGACATCAGGCAGAGCCATATGTCATGTTTCTATATGTACATGACGGGATACCACAAATCTCCAGATGATTTGTAGTAACTTGCCGTGTAGTAAAAATAGCTTTAGTGAATTTTTTTCCCGGGAATGGTGTTTTACTTACTCTTTGGGCATATTTCTTCTGTATGACTGTGTGATCTATATTCTCGCTGTTTCTGGGTTGTTAAGTATGTGTTTATTTTTTCTGTCATTGTTTTTTGTTTGTCTTTGTAAATGACTGAAACAACAGAATTACACTGTTTACATTGGAGGCATCTTTATGCATATATAGATGCATATTATTTATTTTATTATTAACTATGACCAAAGTTTGAGTTGTTTTTAGTTGTTTTTAGTTATGTAAATGCTCCTGTACTGTTACTGCAGGTTGACATTCTTAAGTTTCTTTGAAGTCTACAGTATTTATTATCTTTGTGACTTACCTTATATAAGTATAAATCAGCTTTTTCCTTAACATCTGATTTAACTGTAAGCTTTATCTCATGTTTGCATACATAACTGTAAGCATTGCACAATTTGTAAAGTGTCTTTTACAGTTGCTGTATTGGATTTATTAAGTCGCTGATGCTTTGACTTCCATCAGGTCTGGTTTTCTGCACAGGTTATGAAAAAGCATTACTGTTGACATGTTGAAGAATGTGTTTTGGAAAAAAAACAGGTTGAAACTAGACAGCTATTGTTGACTTACACTTAATCTTTTCTGTAATGGACATGTAGGTGTACGACAAGCCGGCGCAGGTATGCGGTGTGCATGTGTGTTTATGAGGGTGTACAGTCAGTTTTTTGGGTGTGAATGTGTGTTTGTTGGCAGTACAGGGTTCATTAATGGTTTTGCAGTGGAAGACCTTCAATTGTGGTGAACTGGGTGTGGATGTACTTGTACAGAGAGGCTCATTAATGATTTTAGGGTGTGGCCTGGCTTTGCCGCCATACAGTACGTTCACTTGTACAGACGTCTGACGGCTACACCGACAATGTCAAGCAATCACTCATCAAATGTAACGCATACCAGATATGAACAAGATGAGTGAGGTTATTTATTTTATGTGAATATTTTTCTGATTTGTGGACAGATTGCGGAAGTCTGTTATTTAATGCTAACCTATAACATTCAGCATGCTCAAACAAGTGCTCTTCATTTTGTTGTTTTTAAATCCACTGGCTAATCCTTTTCAAAATACACTGGGAAATGTTTCACCATCTAGTTTACTGTTTAACAGTGTCTGCAAAATGTTCTGCTAATCTGACGACTGTGTGGTAAGCACAAAGAGCTGATTATTCTGATTTTAAAACTTTATTTATAATCGGAAAAGACCAGAATCAAATGCCATCTTACATTTGTTTTGTATTTATATATAGAGCCTATACAAAAACGAAAGAACACACAAATTGGTTTACTATTGGTTTTGTTTTATAATAATCTCATATGTTATTAATGATGAGCCTGTGAGCCTTGGAATGTCATGACTGACCAATCAGAATCAAATTTTCCTTTGTAATCATTTTTTTAAATAAATGTTTAAAAAAATGTCATTTGGTTTGATGAAATGCCACATTAGTATGACAGGTGTATGTAAATGTAAATACAGATACATTTATATACTGTACATGCTCACACCACATGTCAATTACAGCAAAACTGTACAAAAGTAAATAAAAGTCTTCACACAAACACGCATGCTTATCAGGAAACACACGCACAGTACAGTCACACATTAGCCCGTTCTTATCAAACTCAAATACACACTCACAGGTTGTGTACACTAGAGAGAGAATGAAGCAATGAATCATAGCTAACAAAGATTCATTTCTTATAATTATTACATTCCATCTATCTACATATTTACCTCTCTTTACTAAACTAGGGCTAAGGAATATCATCACATTTCTGTCAGCATGGATAAATGTGACTACCATGGTAAACATTAGTCTTATTATTAGTTCGTCTCGCAGTCATTCAGGCAGTCATAAAGTCTGAGGTCTCAGTTTCGCAAACACAAATAGCACTCTATTCATAACTCTAATGAGCTCTAGCTACAGACACCATCATGACCAAAATATCTCAGAAATGAATGTCTTTTCTTTTAATAAAACTCAGGAGAACTTGCTTTCACCAACTTGATGCATCTTTCAGTATTATAAACGTTCATTTCACACAGAGCTGGCGAAAAGTCGCTTTGAAACCGCTGTCCTTTGAAGTGCTGGGGAAATGAAAGCCCGTGTGAAGGTAGACAGGGTTGTTGGAGAGGTGGATGATGTTCTTTGATGTGGTTCACTGAGGATAGTCTGTTTAATGTGACCTGTCCAAACTTGGATTCCTCCAGGAATGAACTTTTCCTGACATGTCAAAAAGGAGCCGAAGGGAAGTGAACTTGAAGACCCTTCACTTAGCTCAATATACACAAACCCTGACCTAGTTTAAGCTTCATCAAATCTATCCTATGACCCCACACCACATTGTGAGTTTCAAGCACTTTAAGTTTCATCCAACCGAATTTTCTTTATTTCTGTTACAAAGGTGTATTCTCATTCCTGTGAGGTGTTTAAGCCCCAGCTGCAGCTTACATAAGTTTGCTCCCGCTGGAAGGCTAAATAAAACCTAGTGGCTCAATCACTACACAAAACAAGCGTGGTGGCGTTCCTACACCGCACTGCTGAGAAATCCAAACACTGAGACAGAACGCTAATGAATTCAGGCTCTCATTAAGGGTCCCAAACTCAATTTCACCCAATCAGCTGCAGGCAGAAACAGAGGGGTCTTATCGCTCCGTTTACAGTACACTTTACTGTGAGACGCCTGTAATAACTGCCACATTGTTTGGCTGTGCTGACTGAAGTGAATATACGCAGGATAAGTGGTAAAATGTCTTGACGAGGGAGTGGATTGAAAAAGAAACTTAAATCTTCAAACAAATCTGGAGATCTTGTTGCTGTGTACATGTCTTATTGTAAACTTAACCAGGAACTGTACTGTACTGTACCGTATGTGCTGGCTGAATGTTAGATGTAGAAATTAAACCTTTATAGAAAACATTTGTAACTAATTGTAACTAATGCACTGCAGACAATGAAAGCAAAAGCAATACAGCACTTAATCCTTATTGACATCTTAATAGCTATCCTTTTCACATACATTCACAATCTAATCCTATAATAACCAATTATAAACGATGAATAAATAAAACTTACAAACAAGCTTCAAGTGCTTGCATGAATTTAAACATGTGATTATTGTACAGCAGCTTAAAAACATACCAATTCATACCAATGTATATACTGTATATACTGTATATACTACCAATACATACTGTATGTGTTTATATGAGAAATTGTAAATGTACAAAGTACTTTTTGTACATAAATAAATCAATAAAAATAATTTTTCACAGGTGTTCACAATATAGCAGTGCATTCATTACTGCCATTTATTTACTTTGACTTGTGTTGTTTTTCAGTCACTTCATATTTCTGAGAAGTGCATGTCTACAGACACCTTTAGTCTTTAAAAACAGCTGCATATAAAGCTTAGCAAAATACAGTACAAACATATAAAGTGAAAATAAAGGTTAATTTTAAAATTACTATAATTATTTTACACGGGATCTCTGGGTTGTTGACATAGATATTAACAACATATCGAATGTCTCTGAGAGTTTTAAAGGGCTCCGCCGTTCCTTGACACCCACTTTTTGTATACTCAGCCTTATTTATGACCACACACTCTGGCTGTTGAACAATGTTAGCATTGTGGCACTTATTCACTTCTCCCTCCCCTCAGGACATGGCATTTGAGCTTCACCAACAGATTTGTTTGAAAGTTTCTTTCTTATTTATTTATATCTTCTGTTTTTGTGCGCATTTTTCGGCACAGGCCGTTTATTCTGTGGTTGGAAAATCTCATTCTATCCTTGGAAAGTCGTAGCTATTGTGATGCAAATTTTTGTCTTAAACCATCAGGCTTGTCAGAATATCATTGGATTGATATTTTGCCAGCTGGATGATTAAGAGCAGTTAAAGTATATAATGTGTGTGTCCTTTTAATCAAACTTTCTTTCATAGTTTTATGTGACCCTATCTGTGAAAACCCCAATGTTGCATTTTGTAGTATTATATTTCAGTATTAATAATTATATGTCAGAAAATGTCAAAAGTGAACATTTTATAAATCAGTATTTTTGTAAAGATCATTAGACATCTTTATTGTCTAAGAAGGATCAGCTGCTCTGTAAACGATCACTGATGTTCAAGCAGGGAACACACATTTTATTTTAACCATAAAAACATGATAACACCTCAGCCTTAACTTTAACTGTAAGATAATGTACAATGTATTGTCCTATTATCAAACAAAATGTTTAAAATTTGAATCCATAAATTAAGCCGATATTGTTGTACTTTTTGAATACATGGAGAGTTAGCCAGTATATTTTGGCAATCAGGACATGCAAATGATTCCTTCATGTCTTATCTGTCTCTCTTGTTCATTGTAAAGCTGAAGTGTTTTGGCACAATGGCACTTTTCAACACCTCTGCACTTTCAGTTGAGTCTCAAACGCACCTCAGGCTTTTGATCGGCACAGACGTCCATATGTTTCTTCAGTATAGGAGAAAGGTTTTTTAGAAAACAAGTACATTAAATGTAGAAAGCAAGTGTGCTAGAAAATGTTAACTGATGAGAAATGAATGGTTTGCTCTGCCAACAGTGTGTATCTCAACATGGCGGCTGTTTGCTGTGTTTCAGTTGGCTGTTGATGTCAGGTATGTGCATTTGGCATCAGGATAGCACTAGTGGAAACATAAAACCCTGAGGTTTCTGTCACCCTTTAGCACAGAAGGTCAGATAGGACACACATGGTATGCATAACAATCAGTGATGTTATGTAGCGTGACTTTA
Source organism: Beaufortia kweichowensis (assembly GCA_019155185.1). Classification (NCBI taxonomy): domain Eukaryota; kingdom Metazoa; phylum Chordata; class Actinopteri; order Cypriniformes; family Gastromyzontidae; genus Beaufortia; species Beaufortia kweichowensis. The sequence continues at coordinate 10,543,753 of CM032806.1, forward strand.
CTGTATGTTTTGGTGGATAGACAAAAGCAACATGAGCATTGCTTCTGAGTTTATGCTGTGCTATTGTATAGACATTAAACTAGGGATAATGTTTGTTGTTATTGTAAGTAAATTATTGGACATGAAATATTGATTTGAAATGTTTTATTAGCTTATTTGTAATGAATGCAAACCTTATGTGAGGAAAAGCTGTCTCCTATTGGCTATAGACATGAATGTCAATACATAACGTTTAAAGACATGCAAATAAAGGTCATTTGTAACATAATCATATATTATAATCATATAAATAGGTATTAAAAGGCATTTTTGTATGCAATTTATAGTACATTATTTTAAAGGTCAAGATGATTTGCAGTACCCTGATGATCTTGTTAAAAGTTTTAGTTATTAGTTGGTATTAGTTATAAGTTTTGAGCGGCCAATCAGAATCAAGTATTTTAAAGCGCTGCGTAATAACAGCATTTAAGTAAATAGTTCACCCATAATCTAAGGTTCTCTCATGATTTACTGCTCCTTGGGACTTCAAAGTCTGTGATTTTCTTTTTTCTACAGTAAAAAACACAAAAATAGTTGTTTAGTATCAAAATGCCTAGGTGGCTTTTCCATGCAACAAAAGTAAAAGGTGAGCTGTTAAGCAAGATCTTTAGGGTCTTATATGTACTTAATATTATTCATGTGGCTCGTACAAAGCATATTTCCCATAATGGCCTGTCATTATTCTAATTGATTTGACAAGCATAATCTACTAGAGATGCAAGCAAAAATTACAATGATCAGAAGTGGTCCTGGCTTTGGATCCAGACTGTGTCCACTATGCATCATCACGTGGTCTCCTTACAGTTCTTCTAGTATATTAAACTTTTCCTTGGCAGCACATTCAGGAAATGTAGGTCTTTTTCATGTAGAAAGTTCCTACCTTTGAAAAAGTTACAAATGTCACGGCAGGTTAGTCAGTCATAGATTCTGAAAATGAAAATAGGTCCCAGGCGAACAAACGCAGCCAAGAAATGTCATGATCAGTGGTGGGTGGGAACATCTCGATGTGTTTATAACTCGTTCTAAATCTGCTCTGCGTAGTCATGGCTTGTTCTGCTTTAATGTGCTACTGGTGTGGATGGACAACACGGAAGACATATGGCATGTTTTGGAGTGGAAATGGAGAACGTGGCCAGCTGTTTGAATGGGTGGAGTGTACAGTATGTGTGGGTTTGCCTTCTGCTTAACTCTTGTGGACATGTGCTCCTCTGAGTCCTCTTGATGCTCTTTCATAGACTTGAGAGTCTGAAACCAAGCTGTCATTAATGATCGGAAACAGGTTTGTAGATCAGGAACAACACACTCCGTGAACATTTCCACTGCCGCAGCTGGTGAGCTTCCCTACATCTTGCCAAACCAAAAAAATGCAGTTCAGTAAATGCATCTACTGTATGTAATAACCTGTTCTTATTTGAAAACAAATATATACACACAAACTCTCTTTATATGGGATGCAGTTAGCAGAGAGTGTACTGTACTGTAGGTTTGGTGAAAGGCGATGTGTGTGGTCTGAGCGTGTCCGGGTTGTGTTGGCGTGTGAGTGTGGAGTCAGGTTCAGCACTGTTGTCTCCTGCGTGGTCAGCAAAGACCGCATGGAATGAGCGCCTGACTGCTGCAGAAGAGGGAATCTCTGCTTCCACTCTTTCATCTTTGTTTAAAACTGGTTTCCAGCGACTTCTTTATTTTCATGTTATTTATGTCAAGCAGGTGTGTGCAATTAAAGCTGTAGTGTGTCGTGTCATTAAATGGGATTGCAAAACAACTTGTTTTTAAACACGTTTCTTAAAACTTTACCTCATTGGTGGGTGAAACTGATGGCCCCGCCCCCCTAATACCACTGAGTTCAGATGGTTGAGAAGCTTTAAGCTGTGATCTTGTTTTGTGTCTATATTGGCATTTCTGTATAAAACATAAATTTGAAGGTTAATTTACTTTTCTTTATGTCGGTTGATTTTACTTGCTGTTGTAAATTGGGGTAATGTAAGTAGACAGTGATCAACTCAGATTTGTATGTACTTGCTTAATTTTATTAATTTAATTAATTTTTTTAATTTTGTTAATTTTTAACCAAAAACAAAAGTTATGAATTACAGCTTTAAACAACCAAAGGTTTATGTATTTTGACTGAATTTCCTACAGAAGGCTCGCTGTTTTCTTTGCCTATTACCTGGAAAAAAGAAAAGCTTGTCTTTTGCACTAAAATTAAGATTTCACATCATATGCACATTACATTAAAATTCTCTCATATCTTATCAACATATTTCACATCATTCAGTATTTTCATTGATTTCTAATTCTTTACATTCATCTTTCAGATTTCTCCATTGATCTATTGCAATCATGCTGTGGAGTGCTGACAGATGACACCAGGTTTAGACTGTGCATGTTTGTGTATAGATGGGTTGAGTATGAGCATTTGCTTAAAGGCACCCTGGGAATAAATGGCATGGCAAGGGACTCCAGCACGTCCTGCCTACTTTATACTGCCGTCACTGAACTGGCCTGGGGTTATGTAATGAGATAGGTGGGAATAGACTGGCTGTAGACTTTGAAGCTCTTATTGCCAGCTGCCAACATAACACAGATTCCAACAGGCTGTTCATTAAAACTGAAGCACAGTAGCCTAGGAGAACTACAGGTGGCACGGAAACAACTACAAACTTTTTTATAAATAGCTAAACTTGTCTTCTTACAGAAACAACGAACAAAATCATGATTTTGATATGGCTTTACCGTGATATGTAGTAGCTGCATAGCATCAGATTAAATAAAATAAAATAGCGTTTTTCAGACAATGCATGTCGGTAAGCCACAGATCATTATGTTACAGAGCTGAAAGAGAGTCAGTTGCTCCAATTTTCCAAACAATCCATAGTTCCACAAAGCTTTAACAAGATTTAATTTTGGCCCTTGGTTAACCTCAATCACCCAATCTACATTTATGAGAAAATAAGAGTAAAGCATTTGAAATCCAAGTCTGCATATTGGTTTTGTGCTGAATGTAAGGCAGAAATGAAAAGCTTTTTTTTTTTTTTAAAGCCATTTTTAACTGTGCAATGGGTATTTTTGTGTTTAAATACCTTCTTTTCCAGTGTAATATGCATTTATACTGTATATGTATTTGATAATATATAAATTTGACTCGTAAGTCATTCATAAGTTCATACCTATGAAAGTTTAATCACCGTGTGCTGTTGGTTTGAGCATCATGACATTGCGACATTGACTTAACCAATGGAGTGTTTGGAGCAGGACCGTTCCAGTCTGTTCCAGTAGCTCGAGTGTTCTGAAAAACCTGTCAAAAAACTATAATTTTTATGATTTCATGTGATGATCCTAGTGGTGTGAATGACAAGTAAATGACAATAACAAGACAGAGAAAAAAACAGAATGAGAGAGATATAAAAGCAAGTGAGAGTGAAAGAGTTTCATGCTTGTGAAATAGTTAAAAAGAAAACGTGTGAGAACATATGCAGGTGTGGAGAGAGAGTCTTTACAAATCCCAGAGCTCTTATCAGAAGATCATGGGTGGGAATACAGAAACTTTATCTCACTTTAACCTTGACTTTGAATGGGACGACATGCTGTAACGCTCTGGCTCGGATACCTCGTTGAATCAGGGAAATAAAAGAGATGGAAAACAGAGTTGCTGTTCCACACATTTAATTGTTGGTGCACGGCAACGCGCTCCTCTCATACATGAGAGTTGAACTTTTGTTTAGCATTACAAATAAAAGTAAAAAAAAAATAACAGGACGGCAGAGCTGAGTTATCATCTATGGTGGTTCACAAAAACAATCACGTAGTCAGTCTACGTCATCACCACACATTATACGCTTCTTAAAGGGCACACCGCACAATAATGTAATGCATGTAAAACATAGTTTTGGCCGTTACAATGCCTTGCTTTATAGTACAAGAAGTCACAGGTATAGTACAAATGAACATGTATATTAATTACCTTCCTTTAAAATTAAGGACATAATCATTTATCCTCACACATAACACTATGCACCAATAAAGCAATCCAGACAAACACACTTCAGTTTCCCAAGCCACATTTGTCGTAATTCGTATACACACATTTTTACACACCAGACTTGTCCCATTTAAAACCTTTTAATCCATACATGCTCCAACTGATAGCCTACATATGTCATTTCTCAAATATACTTATAAGCAAATACTGATTAAATATATGGTAAGGTCAAAAAGTCTGAACTAGTTAAAATGCTTTTCTTTTCAACTTAATGTTCATGTTTTCATTAGAAAGATTCTCAGAAAGGTGAAATAAAAAAATCAACATGATTTCTGAATCATATCAATATCGGACAACAGTTTGTGCAAAATGTTATTTCAGGATTGTGCTTTAAATTGAACATAATATGATATTTAACATAATTTGAGAATGTTTCAAAGAACAGATAACTGTGGACATTTTATATTTGACAAACAATATTATATTTATGTCTTGGTTGTTTTAATTTTTAAACCTAACAAACCTTTTTTGTATATTATTTTTGGAAAGATTAACGTAAATATGAATACCATTTGTTTTAATATTCCGTATAATGCATTTTACATTTTATTTAGTTTGCACAAACACTCCCTACTAAACATTTCTATGTTCAGTCATTAGTCCTGCTTACTGTAACTTCATACTTTCATTCTCCATTGTATCACCGACCTTTTCTCTCTCTCCTGTTCTCTACTTCCCTCTCTCGACCCTCTGCCCCCATCTCTGATCTCTCTTCATCTTTTTTCTTCGATGGGGCTCTTCCAGATATATAAATATACTGTAGAGTGATTATATTTAGCAGTATTTGTGTTGCATAAACAGGTCTTTCCCTCCCCAGCTTCTGTTACTTGTCTACTATACTGTAGTAATTTCTTTGCTATGCACTTTATTTTTAGATGGAGCTGCCGATTCTGGCACTGTTATAAATCATTGTGTGCATCTGCTGATGTGCGATTTATGAGGTGATGGTGTCTGTTTTTACAGCTCAGTGCCATTTGCTGGCCGACCTGTATCTATATCTGTGTTGTGATGTCTGACACTGTGCTGAATGGTAAGATATAGAGCAGCTTTCCCATTGAGGAAGATAAAGCCAGTGTAGACATGTACAGTCTGTGGGTGTGTTTTCTGCTGTGAAAAAGCCTCTTTACAGGCCAGAAGGGTCAAGAACATTAGCATGTATACACATGCTCCTGGATGCCTGCCATGTGTGACCAAGTTCATCTGGGGGCAGAAAACACTGATGAACTCCGGATCTGATTTATGCTTTGCATATATGAAGCTGTTTGGATGATAATCGACGTTGAATGTTGTAAGGTACTGAAGCACACAGGTGATTGGCTCCTTGACTTCTGGTATTAAAGGATTTGATAAACTCTGAGGCAGTAGATTGAGATGGGATGGAGAGAGTTTTTGGATTCTTTCTTTCAAATTAGCCTTGTGTGATAAGAAACAGATGTCTATTAATAAACTGATGACTTGGTTTGTATTTCCCTCAAATCCTTGCGTTTCAGAACTGGAGCGAGAACATGAAAGCATTCCTGGTAGTTCCTATGAGCTCTAACACACATGCACGTGACACAGGAATCCCCAGTTCATCTGTGTGTGAGGAACAAAACAGATAAATAGTGCCTTTAAAGATATTTCACATTGCATGTTTTTAGAAATAATTGAAATTACTGTAAGATACAATATTATGCCTTTAATGAGGAAGGCACAAGAAACCTTAACTAATCAATTTTTTTCTGAACAAAGAGATTTTTTTTCACCTCAAAGTCCCACCAAGCTTATGTCATTGGTTGATAAAAGGTTCCTATCACAAGCTAAGTCCGGAAATTCAATAGTCCACAGTATGTGTCAGATCGCTTGGTGATTAATTAATTTCATCAAACTTACTGAAATTGTCCTTAAACATATGTGATACACACTTTTATCTGCATTTACAGCATAAGGTGGAGAGGTAACAGCAATAGCTGAATGCTGTAATATTTATCTAAGAAGTGAGGAATGGATCATTTATAACCTTGATTTTCCAGATGTCTCATTTCTTTTGTTTGGACCTGTTTACATGTCAGAAGTATTTAGTTTCTTTCCAATCACAAGCTAATAAAATTGCACTTCCTTTTTCTTGTATCTTACAACGATGAAGTCTGTTGTGTAGAAAAGAACAGTCTCTGCCTCAGGCACACTGAATGCTTATTATTTCTGTGGATTTTCTTTTTCCCCTTGGAGAAAATGTTTATTGACTCATTCCATTAGTTTTCTACCTCACATGCCTTAAACCTTTTTCTTTCTTTTGTAATTTTGCTCTTAGTTTTTTTTTTTGTAATCATTTTTTCTTTTGTAATAACTTGCTCTTAACATTGTGAAGTGGAAAAATAAAGATAAAATGGTCAAATTAAAGACAGAAAGAGTAAGCTTACTCGAGCCTTTTTAAATTCAGGGGTTAAAAGGTTATTTGACGCCCTTTACACAATGAGAGGAAGTAGGGTTTGTTTTTGCACCTTCCCTCAGGCCAGAATCAAACTACACAAATATACGTGGAAGCTGTTCCCTCTCTCTCCCCGTTCCCTTGCGGTTAACCCCACCATGCCTGCTGGAAAACTGACAGAGGTCAGAATAATAAACAGCACGCTGATGGACCTTGACCCAGAGAACGCTACACTCTTCCAGAGAGCAAGAGAGAGGCGAGAAGATCAAAAGAATTTTGAAAAATATAGAAGAATAAAGGACAGAGGAGGTGAAAAATTCACCTAACATCCCACCAGAAAAGACTGAAGCTTGAAAAAGGAGCTCAGTTCCAAGCCCACATTTTTATAATTGGCTAGTAGAGCGAGGACTGGAAGAACAGAGCGAGTGTGAGAGGCAAGAGAATGTCATGCATGAGTTACCTGCCAAACAGGAAATTAACAGTTTAGGTGGCAAATGAGTCTAGTCTAATTGACTTTCGTTGTAAACTTTTATATTTAATACTGCAAGATGTATTAGATAGTCTTTTTTTTTTACAAAACAAAAAAATAAAAATAAAAAATAATAATAATGTGCTATTGACGAATTGAGTTGTATTGCTCATGTAGATGGCAAAGGTTTGAGTCGTTTTTCCAAGCCCATCTACCTCCACATAATTTTTCTCTTGCAAGTGTTTACATTTTTTAAATCCTGCTAAGATTAAAACATCTTCATCCTTCTGTGCTCTGCATCCAAACTTTAATTTGGCATAAATCCTGTGGCCACATCATCAATGGTGAATGGTTTTGGGCGCAGGTTTGTGGTATGTATTTAGTATGAAAATAAATTTAGAAAGGAGTTCAAAACAATTATGGATTAATATGGCTTACAGTAATGGTTGACACTTTTGGCAGAAGTGTTTGGCTTTATGGGAGTTCCCATTAACAGCTGGCTCAACACCCTTCAGTCATGTTCAGCCAACATCACTGGTGTGCAGAAAACACAAGGTTTAACCGGAGATGTTATTATTGCCATAGAGAACCGCTGAGAGAGTGCTGATAGCTAAACTGAGAAACAGCTTCCAGTTAGTCTTGTAGAGAGAGAAAGAGAGAGAGTGTCAGTGGTTGTGGCTCCAGCTGGTGTTCTTTATTGGAGTAATTAGCTGTAATCAGTTCTCTTGCTCTCTGGGTGTTCCAGAGTCCCACTTTCACACGCTGACAAACACACACACATCAAACAGGTAATTGTCTTTATTGCAGCACACTCTTCTCTTAAAAAAATATTTTAATTACAGGCGTGACAAGCAATGACACCCAAAATGAATAAAAACTAGTAAAATCTTCTGTAGTAAATAAACAAGGTTGTATATTTTAGTAAGCTCTTAATAAACGTAATGGACAATCTGAAATTATATAATTTATAGGTTTTAATAAGTTTAATAAGGCGTAACTGCTTCCTTAAAAGAGTTTTTACCAAGAGTTATGTTACTTCCATCCTGTTTCACAGCTTGATAAAGTTCTTCCTTTCTAAAGAACTGCTTGTTTGTGTGTTCTGGTCTTAATAGAAATTTCTCTCTCTCACTCTCTCACTCTCTCTCTCTCTCTCTCACTCTCTCTCTTTGTCTCTCTCTCTCGCCTCTCTCTCTCTCTCTCTCTCTCTCTCTCTCTCTCTCTCTCTCTCTCTCTCTCTCTCTCTCTCTCTCTCTTTGTCTCTCTCTCTCTCTCTTTGTCTCTCTCTCTCTCTTTGTCTCTCTCTCTCTGTCTCTCTCTCTCTCTCTCTCTCTTTGTCTCTCTCTTTGTCTCTCTCTCTTTGTCTCTCTCTCTTTGTCTCTCTCTCTTTGTCTCTCTCTCTTTGTGTCTCTCTTTGTCTCTCTCTCTCTCTCTCTCTCTCTCTCTCTCTCTCTCTCTCTCTCTCTCTCTCTCTCTCTCTCTCTCTCTCTCTCTCTCTCTCTCTCTCTCTCTCTCTCTCTCTCTCTCTCTCTCTCTCTCTCTCTCTCTCTCTCTCTCTCTCTCTCTCTCTCTCTCTCTCTCTCTCTCTCTCTCTCTCTCTCTCTCTCTGTGTGTGCGTGTTCAAGTCTCCTCATATGTTTGGCACATGTTGGCTCAGTACTCCTTCAGTTTTCCTGTTATAGCTGGTATCCCTCTCTACTGACTTTCTCTCACACACACACACACACACACACACTTTAACTGCCATATTCTCACCAGTGTAACAGCTGTAGGCACAGACACACTGTGACAGACGCACACAGCCTCTGCAGAAACATTTATCCAATTTGCAAAAAGTTGCAAGGAAATTTAAGAGATACTGTGGTATTCTAGCTATTTGTGGGAAATCGGGATTAATGGGAAATATTTCAACACCATATTTGATCTAAACAAACACTTTCACCATTTACCAAGCATTTCCTAGCAGCTGATTCCACTTAAAATAAACATATTGCACTGGCTGTCTGTCTTCGGTTTCACTTGGCTGTGAGTCTTTGGTTTCTCAGAAGCCCAGCTGATGTCCGGAAATGTATGTGTGTGTACAGTATGTCCACTAGCTTTATGGTGTGACGGTGGGATTTAAAATATAAATCAAAGATGACTCCGCATACAGAACCACATTTCTTGTATACGTTTTATGTTATATTTAGATTATATTTCTATGAATATACATCATATATTATATGTAAATAGCACAGAGAGACAAGGCTATGGGAACTGAGTGACATTTAAATGGATTTTCCAGATATAGTGTATGTTCTGCTGGTATGAAACTCAAATGTAATGAGTAATTACTTATAACATGTCATTTTAAGTGCATTTAACCTGTTCCACAGGTAGAACACCTTAATCATTTCACTATTTACTTGAATATTTCATAGTTGAATTGAATTTCGTAGTTGAATATATATTAATGAAAAGTTTAATAAAAAAGTTTTTCTAAAGTTTAAAAAATAAAAAGATTAAAAAACCAAATACATAATATGATATTTAAACATTATAAAATGTGTGATAATTGTCAGTTGCACCTGACCAATCAGAATCAAGTATTTCAGAGAGGTAGAATAATGTTTATTAAAGCTCTCATTAAAATTGTCACAGATTTACCTTTGTAACATGTTATAACATGCAGTTTCAAGCAAAATTTATATCTCTGTGTGATAATACTTTTGCACACATTATGCAAAATATTTGCATCTTCTGGTTAATGTGAGAATGCATGTGTCCCTACTCCCCCCAAACCTCTGTTCACATGTGTGTGTGCATGTTTGTGAATGGGTCATGACTCAGATGTCAGGGGCCCGGGGTCTGTCTGCTGCCAGCTCTGCATATTTTCAGAGTCAAAATCTGAAAAAGTCTTTGAGACTCAGCCCACCCCCGTGTGTGTATGAGTGATGGACCTTTCCCAGTATGGTTTAAATAGACACAGGAGACTAGCCAAAACAGACAGCTGAACAACAGAATAACTGTGAAAAGGCGAGGCACTGTAGCCAATGACTAAGAGCAGTTTTGAACATGCAACAAATAAGATGCATTACTGCTGTCATGCCCACATGAACCATTAGCTTTTATTTTCTCCATCATTTCCACCAAATACAATCATGCCTCTTTGATGAGTAAAACCATCTGAAGGTCTTGCAGGTGATTCGTGGGAAATAATACAAACCAGTCATTTGTTAGTCATTTTGCTATAGAGGATTTGGTTATCACCTCTACCCCCTAAATGTTCTTTTAATCGAATGCCAGCGCAAAAAAATCATTTCATAACTTGTGTAAATGAAGTGCAGGTGCAGAATTTGCTCCAGAAACGCTTCCTTTAAAACATTATTTCTGTTTTGACGTTCCGAGGTCAGTTTTCATTTAAACTCGCATCAAGTTTCCTCACACTGCGCACATGGGCTGTGTGTCTGTTTCCATAGGCAGGCACAGTTACCTCTCACATTCTGTTTTGATGGAAAACCAGCACTCTTTATTTCTGCTAACCCTCAGTTACCACTTCTATAACCTTTTCCTTCTCTTCTTGCTCTCTACCCTCCCTCACCACTTCCTCTGGTTTGATGTCGGGCGCCCAACATTCCAGCATTCAGACAGGATACCCCACATCCTGCAGAAAGAATAAGAGAGGGGGCGGATAGAGCCTCTCAGCATCTGCTTGTTTTGGGCTGAAAAAGATCAAACGGTTTGGGGTCTTTTTGCATCACGTCCAGCATCCGGCAGTGGATTGACCATAAACACAACACATGCAAATGTTAAATCCTGGTGATCAGTGAATAAATGTACTGTGAAACGTCACATTTTTAATCCTGTTGAATTGTTTCTAACTGATCTGACCCTTAAAATGTGTTTTGTAAACTCTCATAATAACATTTTAGACTTGCATACCATCAGTTATTGTAGTTGTTACAACATAGAGCACATTTCACCAGCATAACTGTCAAATATCTTAAATGGCTTGATTTTGAAGTTATATCTTTTTTTACAATTCAATCTTTGGCAAAAAAATGTTTCCAAGGATTGCATATGAGTGTGTGAGCATGCATCTTTGTGTTTGAAGAAAAATGAAACTTCTTTCATCATTTACTCACTCTCATGTCATTCCAAACTTGTTTGACCTTCTTTCTTCTTCAAAACACAACACAAAAGATATTTTGAAGAATGTTGGTAACCAAACAACACTGACCCCCATTGACTTCTGTGATATGGACACGAAACCTCTGAGACATTACTCAAAATATCTTCTTTTTTCTTACACTGAACTATCCCTTTAATGTTTTTCAGTGAAGCCTGTGATAGCTTACAGTATGTGTCCTGCACGAAAACAGCTCATAGTTTGCAGCTGAAGCAAGCCAAGATATGGATGGTTTATTTAGATATTTGTGCTAAGGGACAAATTTGTCCCAAACGTTAACAAAATTTGACAAAACCTTCCCTTTGGTCCTCCTTCATGAAAAACGATTCATAAAGGTAAAACTGTTAGTTTATAGTAATTAGAGTTACACAGACACAATAGATTACTATGGCATGTTTCCATCAGATAAATGTGTTATAGCTGTGTGTGTGTGTGTGAGAGAGAGTCTGGTACAGGTCCAGTCTATTTCAGTGTAACACTTCTCTGATAAGCAGATGCGCAGCAGGAATTCAGACCTTCAACCATTTGTATGCATCTGTATTTTGCAAACTCTTTTATTTTACACTTTGATCTGCACCTTCACACGGTGATGGGCATCAGTCATGATGAAAATCAAACTCATGCCTTTCATCTTGTGCCTTCATCTTTCACTTCCTCCACTGGTGTCTGAGACAGGCTGGGTGGAGTTTAGTTTCTTTGTTTCTCATGTTCTTCTCTTTTATGTTGTTATAATGAAACATCCAAAAAGGGGAAATGATTAATTCCCTTGGATACTGTATATTTTTTCACATTGATTAACTTTTAATACAGTATGTTTTAAGTCGATGAACATGCTTTTAATAAGCCAGTGGTTGTTATTTGCACATACATATAATATTTGCAACATGTAGTTGCTTTGGGTCTCTGATGGATAAATGATCTGTGTCTCTCCTTCTCTTCAGTTTTTCTAGACATCTAATGTGTAGTCTTCATCATTCACTTGCTCTGTCCAGTAGATTTTAGCTCTCAGCTATAAAACTGGATTTCAATGACTGGAAGCTGCCCACTGTACTGCCAACTGCGTCTAAAACCAAGATTTAAATCACCGCTTGACAAACATTTCCATCATATTGTGGCAAAGGAAGCAATAATGTCCTTTCTTTGAAGACTTGCCAAGACTTGGGCAAGAACTGTTTGGTACAGTAGGGTGTAGAACCGCTTGAATTCACACAAACGGTGCTTAAGAGTTCTGCTATGCCAACCTCGGTGTGTATAACAATCTCTCAATCCTGTAAAAATAGTGAAACAGACATACAGTGATTGGAAATTTGTGCCTGAGCCTTTCGGATGTCATTTCTTTCTGCAGTATCAACACATCCTGAAAAAGTCATTACTAACAAATAAAAAGATATACAGTAAAGTGCATCACGTTTGAGCTGTGTCACAATCCACCACTTCTCTATTAAGTTTAGTTTCATTACAGTTTGTTATTCAATAAGTTGAGTAACTCAATAATTTGATGTGGTATGATCATATGTCGTGTGTGTGTCTATAGCTATGTTGTATAATGGATTAAATGCAAGTTGCACAGTAATCTTCACTTCTTTGAGCACGTTGATTATAGCAAACCATTATATACACAAAAAAACAGGTTTTGGCGTCTATAATGAACTTTAATTTTTGTGTTTTAGTGTTTTAGTAAACCATATTTGAAGTTACTTTGCACACATTGCTCTAATTGTCCTCACAGTGAATGTTTGTCTTTTTTCTAAAGATTTTTCAAAGTCAAGGAGCAGAAGAGTTCAGTTTGTGACATCTGGCAACCAGCCACGGGCCGTTATGACTAATGTAATTTAGTTTGTGCGTGTGTGTGTGTGTGTGTGTGTGTGTGTGTGTATTGGTCCAATTTAAATTTATGCCAAGCTGAAGAAGTGGGTCGGTGTGCATTTATTCTCTCTGCTTCTGTCAAACACACACACACATTTAACTGTGCACTGAGGGAGCACATTACTACAACACCTGTACAAACACAGAGGTAAAGCCAAACTGGCATTACTGCTGTTAGAGAAAGAGAGAAAGTGAGGGAGAGCGAGACATGCAGGCTAAGTCACATACTTCATCGTTTATCATTTCAATTTGAAGGAATAATATATTCTGCAACTGACTTTTGAAGACTATTTGACAAATTCAAATTAAATTTGGCAACAATGAAAAGTGTCTGAAAGAAATACATAACCCTTAAAATATACAATTCCATGATATGGAATAAAATTGCATACCACACTACAGTACATCACATATTTGGCAGCTAAAAATAAGAGAAATAATCGAAACCCACGGCACTCAATTTATTATTTTCTGTCATTTTGTATGTACAGTATATTGTCCTCTTTCAAGTAATCTTCACAAATTTTGTAAAAATTTGACTCTTCTGTATTAGTAGCAAAGCTTCTGTAGAATGGAGATGAGTGAAATTATCATCAAAATGAATGCCAGCACTAACTGACAGCAGTTTGGTGTCATGAATCTGAGCATAAACTCATTTTAAAGTGTTTTCATATTGTTTAAATAATGCTAAAATATTATACTGGCTCATATTTTCACACATGCATCCCACACAGGTCTCACACATTGTCTAAGTCTGGCCACAGACTGTTAGCTTTGAAAAATAGCAAACAACCTGTCTGGAGTTAATTCTCTTTCTCAACTTTCAGTAGTCTTGTAAAGTTCTTCTATAAACAGTAACTTTTCTCACTTATGCTTTTTTCAATGTCCGGTTAGTACAATGAAAATCTTTGGATAGCCCTGATAACATGCTTTCAAATGATTTGTCTTATAAAGTTCTTTATCTGTCAGTCGGTTTTCTTATACTGAGTTTAAGAACTTTTTTTGTCGTGGGAAACATATAAAATGAACTCCAGTAAAGACACTGTGGTGAAACACTTCAGCAAGTGTTTTTAATTAAAACATTCGTTTCCGAACTAGAGATTATTGTTGTGTATTGGCCTCTGTCCATTGTAGGAACTGAATGAAGGAGTTTTGTTTTATTATGAATGGAGCGTTGCACGGCTGGAGTGAATGAGACTGTTGAAACATTACGCGGGAACTTGCATATTATTATAACGCACTGATCTGTGTACCGCGGGTTATCGTGTTGTTATATATAATCGGACATCTACAGTACCAGTCAAAAGTTTGGTTTAAAAGTCTCTTATTCAAATTTTTTCTACATTTCAGAATAGTAGTAAACTTATTTAAGCCATGAAATTACACAATTGTAACTGTGGGAATTTGTAAAATAATACTCTTGCCATTTTAGCATCCAGAAATTTCTATCTATGCTGAACTCTTATTGGCTGCTTTATATTCATTATTTGCTCCAAGTAATACATTTCAAAACTATTTTTAAATAAATATTTTTTTGTTTTAGTTTTCTACTTAAAACAATTTATATTTTAGCACAATTATAGTTTTGTCTACAAAACCATAGAAATACTCACCTTTAGATTAAAATATTTTTAAGATCATGAGAAACATTTTTTCAGTTGTTTCTAAACTTTAAGTGGCACTGTAAATTACAACTTACAATGTATGGATTTCTTTGCATTGTTGCATATTTTTCATATAAAAATTTGAATTATCTGCAGATAAAATATACTATTTTGAATTACATTTTAACTAGACAACTCTCTGATTTAGGAATCAGTTCCTCTTAAGTTCACACAGGTGTCCTAGCAAAGTGCTAGATTTTACTTCATTAAACCTATTAAGGTCACAAAAGGAGGGAGCTAATAGATTTACTGTAGATGAAGAACCTTAGCAAAGGTACATAAGGCAAAAAGTTAAGGTGTCACAGTGTTTTACACCTCTCACATATCACATGATGTAACCTCTATAAACACCAAACCTGAGATGATAAAAACCCACAGTCAGTTTAATTTGACCAGAGCTCTTCTGACTCAGCTAACTCAAGGCCAGAAGCAGGTCTGAGTCACCTGTCTAAACAGCGCACCCTACACACACTACACAAACAGAGCTGGGCTGGTTTAACTGTGTATCTGTGGCAGGTTGTAGATGTTCTGTGTAAGAAAACAAACAGGTCATGGAAGGAGCTGTGAGCGGCAGTACAATCAGCAGTCTCTTCCCATATACAGCTGCTGCTGTGTACCTGAGAGTAAAAGAAAAATACAGCCGAATGAAGAGTTTAAAACAGAGCTGACAGGAACTCTGGGTAATTACATGGGGCGAAATCAAGTTGAGATGAGTGTCAAAAAGTTGCACAAATTACCTGAATTCACCCTGCACTCATGTAATAAGCTTGACATGATCATTTGAGGCAAACCAAAAAAAATAGAAACACTGAGAAGTTAAAATAAAGGATTGAAAGTAAACGGAAAATGGCCAAAAATGGTGTGCGGGAGGTGCATGTTTGTTTAATAATTGCTTTTAATGCCCCATCAGGTTAAACAAATAGACAAAACACTAAACATTTAAGGTATTTATTAGATGCAATTATTTTGTATAAAAGCAAACTACAGCATTTCAGGGAATGTGATTTTATTTTGATTATTCATGTAATTGCAAAGAAAAACAAAAAGGTAGCCTTAATAAAGCACACATTAACTACAATTTAAACCATTATTAATATTAATGTTATAATTTTTCTTATTAATATTTGCTGATTCATTATTTTGTATTTTGTCTCCTTAACCTTGACTCAATAAGTTTTTTGTTTGTAATTTTTTAAATTCTTCCCAATGCTGAACTTTAGTAAAACACAAATGGAACTTGAATAGAAAGGTTTTACTATATTTTAAAATGCGAAGATGTCAGGTTTCAAAAGTTGGACATCACTTTTGTCAAGGACTGTGTATTCACATTATACAGAAAGAGGGAGAGAGAGAGATATTGGTAGAGATATGCTCAATGATCTCTCTCAGTTGGGGTTGGAGTATCTGGTGTAGGATTAACAGTAGCGGGATCACTGGATACCAACACTGCACAGGATCAATTACTCCTTACAGGATTCCTGACTGCCATTAGAAAATATTTAGACAGTGAGGAAGATATGTGTGCGTACCACAGTGTGCATGAGAGAGAGAGCACGTGTAGATCCAATGAGCTCTTGCATTCCTACAGTGAAATGCTGCTATATTTCATATCGTGTTTCAGTTTTGATCTGACCATAAATCAGCTGTGTGTGACCTTTAATAGGTGCTACAAGCAGTAGTACTATAAATCACAGCAACTGTTAAGATATCATTGCAGGAGTGCAGTAGAGTTTTATCCCGTAAGCTTTCAGTTTTCAGCTCAGATCTTTTACCAGTACACTATTCCAACAACTAAATTTAATTCAGTTTTATTTATAGTACATTTCCAAATGCACACTGATTCGTAGTAGCTCTCTCTCTCTTTCTCGCTCTCTCTCTCTCGCTCTCTCGCTCTCTTTCTCTCTCTCTCTCTCTCCAGATATAACAGAGAAAGATCATTGCATATAACACTGAATCAAGAAAAACAAAAGGGATAATTATACTTGCACACAGGATACTATATTAAAGATCAATATCAAAAATAATAACATTTCGGATAAAATTCCACTATGGAAAAAAAGTTTAATAAATCCAATAGGCGCAAGTCAGATGTTTGATAGATGTTTATCTAAAGCAACTACTGTGCATTCAGGGCGTACATTTTTTCAGTTTGTGTGTTCCCTGGCAATCAAACCCTTGGACCAATAACTCAATGGTCTACCAGTTGAGCTTCATAGGAAGCCACTTAATTGTAATTCATAAATGTACAATGTGTCATATCCATATTTGTCTATCTGTTCATCTATCCATCATGTTGTGGCAGCATTAATAATTCCTGAGTGTCTGTCTGCGGCTCCTTCAGCTATAACTGTTAAACTGAGATTGGTGACTGTGAGATGAAGTGAAAGGCTTTGACTGAGTTCCTCCCAGCTTTAGGTTTTCTGTCAGGAATTGTGTTTAAGGCCAATTATCCTGTGGCATAAGCCTGTAAAATACATTCCATCTTGTTCAGCTTTACTTATTTTATTTTCTCAGATGATTTATGAAAATCATGGATCAGTATGAAGCATTTGCACTGTACACCCACCCGCCCTCCTGCAGAACTTTTTCTTCTTTAAAATCTTTCACTGGAAAGAGGGAATAATTTATCCTTGATTTCACATACCAACGAAGGGGAAAAAATCTTATCACAAAGCTCTGATTGTTCGGTTTCAGCGTTCCCACCAACAGAACAGCACACACAGAAACGGGCAGGAAAAATTGGCCGTGTTTATTTTCTGCTGGGTACATGTGTTTTGTCCCAGCTGCTCAGAGCTTGTTTGAGGAAAAATGTTAGCAAGATTTTGATAAATGTGAGAAAGAAGCGTTTGTGGCGAGCTGTCAATCAAAGAAGGAAAGTTTAAACAAACCCCTTTTCATAGGGTTTGTGGCCTCCCTTGAATTAGGAGGAAATGAACCTCATCTCCTAATGAACTTCTAGCTGTAATTACAAGTGATAATAAACAGTTGATGAAGATTAACATTCCTTATGGGTTTCAGGTGATGAGTTTCTGGCTGCTAGGTCAATGTCTTTAGATGGAATACACTTTGTAAAATAAAGGTGCTAAAAAAGGTTCTTTGCAGCAATGCCGTACAAGAACCATTTACTCATTCACAAGGTTCCATTTCTTTCTTACTTTTAATTGTCTATAGAACCTTTTTCCACAACAAAGAACCTTTTGTGAAATGTTTTTCAGATGTTAAAGGTTCTTTATCGAACCCTTGACCAAAAAATGACCCTTTGATTCCATTGTGAAGTACCTTTGTTTTTAAAAGTGTAAAACATGAAACATATTGTCTAGTTTCATCTTATTTTATTTCCTTTGATATTTTAGATATATTGTGACATGTAACTGATTTCCAATACACTCATTGCCTCTGTTTCTTAACATGATAACTGTTTTTGCAAGTAAAAATGCATTTGAACTACAATTTTTATATTGCATATTAGATATTTTAAAAATGTTTCATTTTTTATTTTTTATAAATATTTTAGACATTTTTATAAACAACATTAACATTTTATTTTATTTTTTTGTTTATGTTTGTTTATTATGTTTATTATTTTTGTTTATGAACATTTTATTAGACATTTTCATCAATATATAGTTTTCATCAATATATAGTTTGTCATGATAAGATTAGAACCGTGAAATATATATATATATATATATATATATATAAGTAAATAATGAAATAACCACCCGTGGTACAGTGACAGTTAACAGGTTTAAGTTTGTTAAAACAGGATGGATTTAACTCCTTAGACTTTCATCATAACTGTTTTTTTCAGCCGGTATGTCAAGCTATCTTTGTTTTATATATACTTTGTTGTACTTTACTTTTTGTGAAGGGGATGCATTGGTGGGATGCAATGTGTTTTAACATTTTGAAAATGTGTTCTTGATATGAATAGACTACTGCATGTCTCTTTACCCTGAATATTCATGGGCTTACAACTTGGGAGAATCCTTCCTGGAGTACTATCTTCTATTGGACACTTCACTAATTTCCATAAAACCATTTAAGCATTTTCATGGATTTACTCTATTAATTACATTTCAAAAACTCCCATGAGCCATTGCATTGTCTATGTGTCTGTGTGAGAATTCTGTAGACACTGTCCCACTAGAGGAATTAAAGCAGAGCGCCTGCAAGGTATTGAGTTACTGCTATGAAGCAGCTGGTCCTGGGTGGAGGGGGTTTAGCTTGTGGTCTGGTTTGATCTTCTTTGAAAGTGGATAGTGAACGGTGTTGAACTCAGAGTGGATAAGCTGGGCTGTGTGGTAGGGCAATGCCCTGAGCCAGTCAAAAATCTCAGTCAGAATCCATTTACCAGACAGACAACCATGAGGGAGAACAGTAGATGAATATCTGGGGTTAATGGAGTGTATTTGAGAAACTGTAGATTTGGGAGAGTGGTTGGTGAAGAGCTCTGAGCTAGTGGTTAAGTTTGTAAAGTAGCAGTTAAATGTTGGTTCATATCTCGGTCAAGTTTAACTGGTCTTGTAACTAATGGTGAAAAACCAAAGTCAACTGTTTGCTGATGTCTTTCAACAAATGTGTGGTTTATAAATTAGCTGCAGATGTATGTAAGTGAGTTGTAGAACAGGATTTATTAAGCTTATAGTCCTATAGCACTAAAATGCATGTTTGAGCACTCTTAACTTGCACTGATACATAAAAACTACTTGTTAATTTTAATAGTTATACTTAAATTGAGACCACAGTTGGATTACAGCTATGTATTACTGTCCTGTACTGGAACTGACATTTACATTAAAGCCAATTCCTAATGTTTCTGGTCTCTTAAAGTGATAGTTCACCCAGAATTTAAAATTCATGATTTTTTATTCACCCGCATGACTTGTGCAGAACCCAAAAGAAGATATTTTGAAGAATTTTAGTAAATTGACTTCCACTGTATGGACACAAAACCACTAAGACATTTCTCAAAATATCTTCTTTTGTGTAAAGAAAGTCTTACACAGCTTTTGAATGACTATAGGATGAATAAATTATGAAAGATTAAAGAACTTGAAAATGAAAGAACTATCCCTTCGTTGTGCTGTTTGATGTGCTGTTTGAGGGTAAATTGCATTTTTCAAGGAATACAGTCACGAGCATCTGTACTGCATATGCCTCATTGTATACCTTTGCAAATATCAGTATGTCTTAAAAAATATTGTTGTAAAAACATTTGTATTTGTTGAAACGGGCCCATGATTGAATACAACACCTGGCTTGTTTCCCCCAGGTAATTCAGCTTTGAGACCCCTTTGCTTTCAGGTGTTTCACCATGTATACTGATCATTGCTGTAGAAGCAGATGTATCTCAGAAAAGCGACAGCTTGCTGACTGGTTCCTTTCATCAATCTTTACCTGCCTCAGTGCACAAATCATTGCTCTAGATGACAGGTCTCAATCCCTCAGTACAGTATTTGGTCTGGCCGCACATTGGATGTGGAAAATTGCTGGGAACTGGCTTTGCTGCTGTTTTTCTTGGACATCAGTGATAAAAGATGGGTAGCTTGAGTCGGGGGCAGCAGAAGACTCAGAAGCCTTTGAGGATCAGATGAGGTTCTATAGCCCATGTGTGGAACATATAAACAGCTCTCCCAATGTTTACACATATGACACATGACTTTCCCAGCATGCACCTCTCCCTCCCACAGACGTCTCTGATTCAGACAGGAAGACAATACGAAAGGAAAAATAAAAGAGGAGAGACAGAGGACATTCCAGAAACTTGCAACTGGAATTCCTGTTATACAGAGAAAGTGAGAGGAACATTGTGTGAGTTAGTTTGTAGACACAACTGGCAGGGACGCTATATAAGAACTTTCCCAGATTATATGACATTGGCGAACCATCTAGACTGTAGATGGAAAATATGGAACTAAATATCACTCAGATCAACAAATCCAGGGCCATGAATAGATTTCCAGCTGCTGTAAATATACAGTATACTCGCCGGTCAAAATATTGTATGTCTTTCCAATAATATATGGAATGTCGTAATAATCAATAAACAAGAGCTGGCTGCTTATTTTTTTTACTCCAATCAATTTTATAACAGTAGTTTATTTATATCATTATCTTCACCTCTGACATATTCAAACACACTCACCTAGAGCCGCCAAAGACTATTTTCAACCTAAATACATCAACTGACAAATTAAATACCATCAACAATAAGACACATAGTTTTACCAGTCTTCAAATAAATTGTTGAAGTCTCTGTTATTTCTAATGTCTCTCGGTTGGTTGGACTCAATCTAAGTATGTAGTTTTTGTCATGTGTGTTTTATTTCAACAGAGCCAGTGACAGCTGTAACAGCTGGATAAAGAAATGGCTGTATGGTGGAATTAGTCTGTATGGCAGTGGGTGTTGTTGACTGACAGAATAGAGCACAGTGATGTTTCTGTGGACCACACAACCCGTCATTCTTGAGAGAAATGCTTTTAAATAGCACCAGATTAGCGGTTTTTGGATTGGAACAACAGCAGAAACGTTTTTGGTGAGAAAAGCTTTTCCCTGTCCTTTCAACTCTTGAAAGAAGGGTTCTTTATATGTTCCTATACAGTTACATTTATAACAACATATTTCTAAAGAGCTTTTGTATGCTAGATTAGTTCTTTATGTTGAAATTTAAGATTCTTTACTTCTGCATTAGACTCATAATCTTAATAGAACCTAAGTAGGGTTCAGTTTAGCACTATAGAAAGGAGGAAAATTGGCATTATAGAAAACCATTTATGTACCAAAGAGTACTATGGTATTACCAGATTTTTAGATGTGGTACCACTGTAATAGCATGTGTTTAATATGATATGTACCATCTAATATTATTAATTTCTTTAAAAAATTGATAAGTTGGCCTGAATTAGTAAATTAGAATTAATAATAATAATAGTAATAATCATAATAATCATAATAATCATAATAATCGATAAATGTAATAATAATAATAATAGATAAATATAATAATAGTAATAGATAAATATAATAGATAGATATAATCCATCTGCTTAACTTCTGTTTCTGTATTTCTCTATTTTGCTAATGTTGCATTTTCTCCATGGTTTTTTGGTTTCAGTGGTCGCCACCTGCACACAATGCAAAGCTTCAAATCACAGTGAGAGAAACTAATTTCTCTGACCCTGATTAGCTCTTCAAACTTCTGACCCCCTATCTCAGATCAGATATCCAGAGCTCCAGGAGCTACAAATAAACACTGGAAGGCCATCGGGCCAGTTCAGTAGGCCCGGGCAACAGAGCACCGGTGAGCCATTTAGACTTTTCTACACAGTTGCTCCGCTCACTGCAGAGTTTAATAGTGTGTTTTTTTTTAGCTGCCTCCATCTTTCAGAGTCACGCAGGGAGAACTTGGGCTGATTCCAGGACTTTCATTTATACCTAACACTGTATGGGTATGGCTTGTACATATACAATAGCTCTGTGAGAGTGCTGATCTTGGATAATCTTTCCATCTACAACATCATTTTCATATTCATGAATAAACAGATCTCAGATCAGCAGAGGTTTATTATATATTTTAAAAAACATATACCCTTAATGAAAGGAGCATGATTTAAGATCATACTGTAGATGTTGAGCAAACCCAATTTTGTATGCTTCCATGCCTTGTTTGGCATTAGTTTTCCAGAACAGGCTGATGAGCAGAAGAATGTCAAGGTCTACAAAATTCCCCCTGCTATGACTCCAAATTTCACTTAAGTATCTCAGTCTTTCTCTCTTTTTGATTCTTTCTCCTGTCCATTTCTCTTCTTTGCAATGGATGTCATTTGTGTACTATTAGCATCACATAAAATGTTTGGGGAATGGATGGATGGCTGTTTTCAAACAGGTTTCCCAAACACATGAAATATTTTTGATGGACAAATTGGTCTATTGTAGCTGTAAGGCTGGATGCCCAAACAAACAGAGCAATGTTTACAATTTTCAGGGAAATAAACTTAAAACACTTGACCTTTAAAACAGAAACAGCCAAGATAAGCTTTAGTGTGTTGCAGTAGGTTAGAGGAAACACCTGGGATGGACTGTTTACAAAATAAACTGAAAATTACCAACCCTGCAGATTTGTTAGAGAAAATATTCCACCCTAAAGTATGCAGGCTTTTATAGTTCCAAACTGCAGATCATTTAAAAGAGAGCAAATGATAGAGTTTGGAAAAATTGAAAAATTAAATCTTTGCTAAATTACGTAATCTAAGCAAATTGGTATTACCAGTTAAGTACGAAATAGTGAGCGAAATGACTGGATGTGCTACTCTACCACATGTTAAAACATAGTGCTGTTTTAATGTTTATGGAATGTTCAAATATATATATCACAGAGGAAAAAATAACAGTCTGTGCAGAATCTGTGTTTTGGAGGAAAATTGGCATTTTGATAAATAGCACAGGTGAATAAACCACAGACTTTCTGTGCTTCAGTGTCCCGACAGAAGATTGTTCTAATCTTTTTTCTATTTTGTGTTGAAATAATATAAACTACAATTAATCATGTAATCATGCATAGTTAATATCAAAATAAATAGATTTATCAACTTTCCAAAATTAAAAAAAATCTGAACTTCTGCTGTTGTTGATGAACTTCTGCTGTTGTTGCTGAACTTACAGTTATTTTTGTTATTTCAAAGTTGTTATTACAAGAACAGATTCTTTTGTACAATAAACAAACGGTACCGTGTTGGGCCGCCACCTGACATCAAATGTAAAATCTGGTTCCTAAAGCAAAACCAGTTAAAAAAAACACTGTCATAATCAATACGATACTCATCATCGGTTCTTAAAACATGAGCTGTTTACCATCACGCTACATTTCCTCAAACACTCTCTGTCTCCATCATCCTGTCAATTATTATGTACAAAAGGCAAAACGAGGCCGTCAGAGAAAGCCGTTTGTTTGATTTTGCATGTTTGCCATGTAATACATTATCAAACGGGTCATTAAGGCGATGACATGCTGTAAACCCCTGAAGCTCCCTGGTTTTCACACATAATTCCTGAGCTCCATCTCTCTAGCGTTTATGTGCTATCTCTCTATCATTCTCCCTGTGTGTTCCAGCTGCATAGCCCTCAGAGGAACCCAGCAAATACTTTCCATACCTCACCACAGTAGAGAGAAAGAAAGAGAGAGAAAGTCGCTCGTTTTGCTTTAACATCTGGTCTGAACATGATGAGGGGTATTAATGAAATAGACGGATGTCTCTTTGGAGGATGCCTTTTTCCGGGTTTAGCTTAATGGTTCGGATTAACCCCCTGAGTTGACTTCTGCATTGTGTGTTTATTTGAAGAGCTTTGCCACTGATTGTGTTTCATGTTTTTATGAATAAAACACGTGTAACAATGTATCATAAGACAAAAAAAAGATAAATGCAGCATGCGCACCTTTATGTATGTTGCTTTGGTCTGCTAAAAGCATATTATGTCACACAAGATGCAGTTACATATATGTATCATATGAATGTAAAAGTCAAGTGCATAGTTTATGCCTCATACTATAATGCATGTGGATTTTGTACTTGCCGGTTTCCATCATTTTAAAAATACATCATTTTGGCTCTCTGAGAGTAATTTTGCACTTGGCAAGCGAACAATATTAAGCAGTCAGTTATTTTATAGTGCACTTGAAAACCCAAGAAGGTCAATTTGAAACTCGACTTCAAGCTCTACAGTAATGAGGGCAGCCAGATTGAAAAACTCTATTGTGAAGCAACGGTTTACTGAAATCAGTAATTTTATTCAGTGGCTGTGAATACATTGGCAGTCCTGCCTGCTTTGAACTAATCAAATAAATGACACTTTCAATTCAATCTCAAAGTGATTATGACTTCCCTTTCTTTTTAAAAAGTAGAAAAACTCTTGGAAAATTTAATTGGCTGTACGTTTTGGGGGCGATAGGCCTTGCCAACTCCAATAGAATAACAGTAAGACTATTACTACCTGAAAATGGTTGGTATTGGCAGCAAGTCAAACTCAGGGCAGCAAAGTGTTTGCCGTATCTGTGGGATTGAATTTCTGAGCTGTATACCAGAACTGAACCCAAGACCTGAATCACACCCAATCCAGATCAACCAAGAAATCTGCTGAAATCTCACTGGTTTCCTTTTTAAAGAAGACATTTTGTTCTTGATACCTGCTCCTAGTGAGCTTAATCCAGACCTCATTTCTGGTCTTGCAAACACAGTCACACACTAGTGTGCTTTGCGTTTTTTGGAAGGTACGGCATGCCTAGGGGGACTGTGTTTCTTCACCGTGGCACTCATAATGTTTCATTTCTCATTTCAGTAAGCGGGTGAGCAATTAAATCACACTCACACATTTATGAGATTTCCTGTCTGTTATAGGAAATTGCAGACTCATTTGAGAAACATCTGTGCGCTTGCTTGTTTGCAAATAGACACAACAACCCAAACTTCTTTAAAACAACTCTTTATTGATTGCTCAAATAGGGTTACAACCGTACTTCATGCACTGAAAGTAAAAGTTACTTGAAAGGGTTTTAGGTAAAGTCTTCTCCACTAGATTTGTTGCAATTTCGTGAACGTTGCATTTTTAACATGGTTGGAATAGTTGATGATATTTGGACTGAGACATTTTTGGAAAACGGTGCCAAAAGGTCTGGAAATCACTTCAGGGAGTTAAACAGACTAAATGCATTTACAGGCGTACGTCTCCAACACACTGCATGTGTGTGTTAGGAGCTTGCTGGTGTTTTTTTTAGATGTGACCCATATCTCACAGTCGCCCCAATATAAATATGTGTGTTTTGAAATACAAGACTGATTTCCTCTGTATGGACATTTACTGTGGCTTTCCTTCCCGTCTCTGAAATATAGGTATCTGTTATGAAACATTAATAACTGAAAAGATGCAAAGAGAAACAAATCCTAAATAAGATGTGAGTTTACTTTTACTACTGATAGGAAAAGACATGCATTGAGAGAGAGATGTGGCCTCAATCACCCCTTTCTCTCTGCCTGTATGTCTGTCTCTCTCTTTTCCAAGTTCTGGGCTTTGTGTCAAACACCCTAAAAATGAAGAACAGAAAAGAATTCAATCCAGGTCAAGAGAAAACAAAGATTAAAGCCAGCTCTCAGGATAATAATACCGTGTATTTCACAGACCTACTGGCTTTTATTTGAGACTGTCCTAAATTCCTGCCCCTACTTTTTAAAAATTGATTTTTTTTTTGTTTGGTTCATCTCACTTTACACAGTAGCTGGGCCACTGTGGAATTCATCATGCCAAATGTAATTTGGGGAAGAGAGGTCTGTTTGTGTGTGGTGGAGAGAGTGAAAGAGAAGGCGAGAGGAACACAGAGAGAGTTCTGTTCTCTAGCCTGGGTGTTCAGAAACGAGTTTTGAGGGTTTGGCCTCAGGGAATACCACTCTTCATTTTTGTAAAGATAAACTGTAAAGGGGAAACTGAACATGTTGGTGATTTGTTTCTACAAGGGTGTTTGCATGGCCACAGCTGGTAGGTGCAGACGTTTCATTTGTTGACTCTGTGACCTTATTGACTGAAGTTCTCCAGCTGATGTCAAAATTCTGAATAAATATTATGAATGTGCTACATGCAATTTAAGGACCCGTGTAATCAAAACGTGTTTTGTGGCTTTTGCTTCACATCTGATCTTTAAAGCCCTTTACAGCATTCTACTGTACTGCTACATGTGGACAAAATGCCCCTTTTTCCAAACCAAAAAAATGAACAATAAATACTACACAGACTGTTGAACTACAGTCTCAAACTCTGCATTGTATTGTAGTGAAAATGACTAACAAACACAACATCAGATCAAATTTAGTTCCTATTTTTTGTCCCACCATCTGGTTCACATTGTAGATGCATGTTTGTCATCATAAAGCTTTTCTTAGACATGTTCTCTATGCAGTGTGGCATGAATTAAATCTGTATTTGATGGAAAAACCTTTCAGCAAATGCCACATATTTTACTCTTTAGCTACAAGCTAATCTTATTTTAGTGAACCTCTTAAGTTAATTGTACTTGGAGAAAAAGACACAGACATGCAGCATGTATTATTCTTACTATCTTATTCTCACTTTCTGGTCTTCATGTCTACATGTTCTGCATTTGGCTTGAAATGCAAGTTAAAAGAAATATTAAGGAGGACATTTGCATGCAGGGAAAAGGAGGTATAAGATGTTCAAAAGATCTAGTAAAAATGATAAAACACTGCACTCTTGTGGACATTTTATGTTTTGCAGTCTTCTCAGAGTTTATCCAGACTGTTCTGCACCTGTTTTTGTAGTAATAGTTTTAAAGCTTGCAACACTGTTGAATACAGGTATAATTTCCCACTAGATGAAAATGACATTTTTAAAGTATAAATTTACACTGTACCGTAGGCCACATAACTGCTTTGTGACATGTTTCCAAAAGTTTTTTAAAGACTGCAAAAAACGACACTGTTTTGTGTTTTTACAATACATTAAATCTTCAGTCAAACAAATTGGTTTCTCTTGGTGGAGTTCCAGTCTAGCATTTATAATTTTACTAATCCTTGTGATTAAATCTTGGCCAGCAGACACTTCTCATGTTCTTGTTATCAAACACTAGCCAAAACAAACCTCATATTGTCTATAGTGAGAAATAGCTAACATCAACTTGCCAAAATGGATGATAATGAATGGTGTGAAGAAATAAACTGTGCAAATAATGGCCTGAACACTTGTTATTACAGAGAATTTCACATATGCCTAAGAAGTGCTGGTTGTAAAAGGACAATATTGGTATAAGGACAAAAAAAATTAAAATTATATTATGTGACCCAGCCTAGATTTAGCCTACTTACATATTTGACTGAAATTACATATTTGACTTTCCGTTGAAAATATTAAGAAATTTACCAAAACTTGGATTTTACAAATTTGTACGTTTGAATAAAAATGAACTTCTAACCTTAAATAATACATGTTATTGCCTTAAGGACAAGTTTTATTTTTTTTCCCGAATTTGCTGCAAAGCTCAACTTGCTGTTTTGTTATTCTGTCATATTATGAATATTAGCCTACTATTAATTAAAATTACAAATAAATAAATAAATAAAGTATAACTGGAATAACTTGTTCACTTGGTGGCTCCGTCTGAAATTCAATGCGCGCGCTGTGCATTATTCTGTTTCTATGGTGATGACGCTTCTGAGTTTACAGTATATCACATCTATTCCTCCAAATATCGCCAAAACCCAGTAACATGCTAGTTCAAGATCAACATCTGTCTTAAACCAGTCTTTTAGTTGTGCTAACAATAAGGCCGACAATAAATTGATCTGCGTACGTGCGTTTCACCTGAGCCAGAGGCCTCTGCGCGTCGCATTGGCCCGTTTTCCTCAGTATCCCGGCATGCATCGCTTTATTTAGTGTTGTATCTCCGGGAGATGAGAGAGAGAGAGAGAGCGGACAGACACAGCCCTCTCTCTCTGCCCCACTGAGGAGAATAAAAACCCTGCAAAGCTCTTCACTCGTCAGCCTCCAGACAGCGGAACCAGACCTATCATAGCCCATCAGACATATACTGTTATTCGGCTTATCTTTCAGGTACGTGGTGTCGTTTAATGTGCGCGGAGGGACAGCGCGCATCCTCAGCTGCACCTGCTCGCGCTTTGGCCGCGCAGTGCCACAAAACAGTGCTATTTA
This sequence comes from Beaufortia kweichowensis, assembly GCA_019155185.1. Taxonomy (NCBI): domain Eukaryota; kingdom Metazoa; phylum Chordata; class Actinopteri; order Cypriniformes; family Gastromyzontidae; genus Beaufortia; species Beaufortia kweichowensis. The sequence goes on from CM032806.1 coordinate 10,572,113, forward strand.
AATAGATTAAAGTCTTGATTTATGATATCTCCTATAATTTATCACTTGCTGTAATATTGGTTGTTGTTGTCTGCTTGTTGCGTATATTCAGACGGATGACAGCATTAATCGACTCAAATGATCGGTGGCCGATTATTGTGTCTGCAGTGAAAGTAACTAGAGATGATGGTGAAATTTGGTGTCAGATCAAACTAACTAAATCGTGACATTGAACACAGAGCTTGACATTGATATAGCGCCGCTGTTTAAGATGTCACGAGAGTTGTGTAGATGCTGGCATGCACGTGCATTCTAAATCATTGATGTTTATTTATTTAGTAAAAACACAAATCTTTTCTCTAGGTAAATAAGATATTCTCTTTTTATGATAGGTCAGCCTTGATGTTTTGTTTCGCCTTTACTCAGCTATTGACAGGTGCATTGTTTTGGACACGTGCTTTTTTTTGCTCGTTTTTTAATGAAGAAGTTGAGGCAACAGACAGCGTCTTTTTGTTTTATATTATTATAATTATGATCTTTTATCTCGTTTAAATGTGATTCATTTCTAAAGTGGTGGTTTCTAATGTCGCTGTCAATGTTGCGCTGTCCGCAATGCAGGTGCTGTTCATGATCCTGCTCATCTCACGTGCATGTGTTGATATGCTTTGGCCAATGAGGTCCTGCTACGACAATCGTTGTTTTTTTATTCTCACTTTGTTTTCATCCTAAATGTAAGTGGTTTCTACAGTAATACAGCTTTTATAATAATAGTGTTAAATTATTTCCAGCACTGTAGAGTGCATCATGTGTCATCATACTGGCTTACATCATACACTGTGTAGTGGGTGTGACACAAGGCTTGGTCCTCTCCAGAGCACTAGATGTTGGTTGTATTCGTGTATAAAGTTACCAGGATGTAGCCAGTGTTTATAGTCTTCTGTAACGCTGCAGTTCATAGATTATTAATGCAAGGGAGGGAAAGAGAATTTGGATGGCAGGAGAGTTTTTACGATGGTGAGGAACAAGAGATAGCTAGTATATGGGGATAAAGGACCAATCTTAATGTCAGGGGGATTCTTTGTGTCTCATGTGGAGCGGGGTGGGGGAGGCCTCACCCAGTGACTGTAGGGACCAACAACAAGAAGATCAGAGCAAATGTCAACGTAATGTCTACCAGCACAGAAATAGATCCTAAACAGGAGTGAGGGAGTCTTAATGTATGCTGTGGAATAACATTTCTGAAGGATGATCAATGCTTCCAGTGCATTCGTTTACGGTAAGCAGATAGATACAGGATACAGATGACTTTTATACCTTAGATAAACATGTCTGTTAATATTGCAATGCTATTTTATAAGTGTGTAATAATTTGCTTAGTATCATTATGATTGGCTTTTGAAAATCATTGAAGATCTTCATTGAAGAGGCTAATTTGCAGTATATGCAAATTAGATCGCCTTAAGCAATATAAAACAGCAATATAAAACAATAATTTAAAATAAATAAGTAAACCAAGGTTTGGTGAAAATTGTAACAGGTAGATAACAGCCGGATAGACAATGTGACAGATAATTGTCTAATTCTCATCCTAATTAAACATTTTGGTCATGGAGTTGAAGTGATGTCATGGTTAGTGCTGGGAAGCTATTTTGTTTCAGGAAACGCTTGTTTAATTTATTGTGGGTGACATCATCACTCTGCAATAGTACCTAATATTGGTATGCCGTAGATTATCATGCAATCTCCTCCATGTCCTTTTCATTATTCATAAATTATTCATAGTTGTTTGCTTTATCCATGGAGCCTAGAAGTCTCTCTCCTTCTGTCTTCAAGTAATGGAGGTCATCAGTCAGCGTCTTTTATTATGTAGTATTACCAAACACTTATTTAATATCTTAAACACAGCAGGTTTGACCGTGGCAAAGTCCTTCTCACTGTCTGTATGTTGGTATCTAACTAAATGAGAGCCATAATAATAGCAATAATGGCATCTATTTATGTTATAAGCTGGACATGTCGCTGTTGATCTATAACATGAAAGATTTTATAATGGATTTCTAACTAGATAGGCTGTATCTGTAAACATTTAATGATAATTATTAATGTTTCCATGTTAATTTTATGGACCACTTTATGACCAACATTTCCCAGAATGCTTTTTCCACAGTCTTTAAAATGGAGTCAGTCATCATGATAATACAAACTTTATACTGTAAATGAGGCCTTTAATGATGCACTTATGTTGTGTTGGACCAATTGCATTTTTAGAGACAAGACTATTTAATTTCTCTTTTTTCCTCTTCATTGTCCTGTGGATGTGGCTAGTTAACTTCAATTTCCGGCTCATGATTTGCAAGTGAAAATTATTCCCTGATTCCTATCACTGCTTTTCTTAGTTTCTGTCAACGCTCATGTTTATGTCCTTGTGTGATGGGACTTGTGAGTAAGGAGAAATCCAGATGGAGAGAAAAGAGAGTGGACACATTAGGAGAGAAGAGAGCAAGAGAATTAATAAAAGAGAGAGACAGGGTCTACTGTCTTATCTGTGCCGCACCCAGCGTGAGCGTAGTCTGACATTACTCATTCATGCTCATATGCTTTTCATGAGTTTCACTGACTGGCATCTTTTAGTCAAACTGTCTCCTTTTCAAAACACGTGGTTTCTTTAAATCATTTTCTTCAAGTGTTTTGAGAGAATGCATTTTTCTTGTTTACAAGCACAGTGACAATTTTGGCCTGCTCTTTCTTTTTCTCAATTTCAACCTGATTTTATGAGAAGAACTTTACTATAGAGAAGTGTTTGCAAAAACCTGCAATAAGCCACACTAGGTTTAAAATGCTGCAGTGTCCAAATGGAACATCCACATTGTGGCACTTAAAGGGGGCTTTATTTTCACAGGTTAAAAGCTGAATATATCTAGTTTAGTTCTATGTGTCAATAGGTATGCATATGTCTTTTTTTTACTGTTAGACAGGATAACTCATTTTCATCATATACTGAATGGAGCAATGCGAGCCCTCAGCACGCCCTTGAGGCAGTCTCTTATCTCTGTTTTTTAATCTTCTTTTGTTTCTCAGAATGGCTGGATTTGTGCATTATCATTAAAGAAGAAAGTGCACCCAGAGGAGAAAGCCTGCCTTAAAATGAAGCTCCCTTAATAATTCAAAGTGCATATGAAATTATGAGCAGTGTTTTAATATATCAAAGGCTTCAACAATGTAGGGACAAATTATTAGATTTTTTTTTTGCTAGAAACTGAATTCATTTTAACATAGTTTCGAATTAACCAACTAACCACAAGTAGTTAATTGTGTAAGTGTAAACATAAGTATTAAATATTAGATTAAAAAGGTTTAGTCGTGGCTGTGCCATAGTGTTACTGTATTACAGCCATTGTGTATTCACAGCAAAACATGTTCATTCCAAGGGTTAAAGAATGTGTGAAAAACTATCAATGCAAACTTTTTTATTATTATTATTATTATATACAGACTTCAGAGAGGAAGTAAAATTATTATTTTTTAAATATTATATAAGCCCTTTAATAGAGCACCAGAACAGGGATGAACCCTAAGCAATACACTGTATTGCTGGTTAAGTCTGAGGGAACTAAACTGCTCTCTAGCATTGATCTCCACCAATCAATACATCTCCACAGACTCTCTCTCTCTACTCCCATCTGAAAGGCATTACGTAATGGCAAGCTATAATGGTGTCATTAGCTAAATATAGCCTCTTTGTCCTCTCAGACACAGGGACGATCTTTCGGATGGGATTGTGACATCCGGAGTAAACATAATGTGATTGCTGGAACATGGGCATGTGCCTGTAACATTACTGTCGGTGTCACTTCTTTTCATTGGTCCATGATGATAAATAAACATGTTGAAAAGTGACAAACACACACTGATAGACATCTGATCACATGAAGGCTTTTAGACAGTTTTAAAGAGGAAGTGTGTGAGCCCCATCACATTAGTTTCTTTATGTCTCCGTTAGCAGAGATGTAATTCATTTCCAGCAGTTTTATACTGTAATTGAGTTGTCTGGCAGCGGATAATAATGCTTCATAGGTCGATATGTGATCAGTATTTTCTGTACTTGTATTTACAGGTGTCCTGAGCTGCCGTGTGTGATTGAGAGAGTGAGTTTATTTATACATGTGAGTGTGACCGTATCTCATCATCATGGCCTCGGCGAGTGTGACCTTGGAGAATCAACTCCACAGTGCGCAGAAGAACCTGCTGTTCCTGCAGCAAGATCATGCCAACACACTGAAGGGTCTTCACGCTGAGATCCGCCGCCTACAACAGCACTGCACAGGTATACACATGCCAATATATTTAGCAGTATCATGTCGTGTTTGTAGTACAAAACAACAAAACTGTAGAGTTTTACCTCAGATAGGAGCAAGTGAATAATCTGCCAGAACACGCCTTGACCTATTTTAATAGTGCATGTCTTGATTGCATTTGATAGTGTACAAAATATCTGTTTGTAACCATCTCAAAATCCTTACGCAAACACATGCAGCACATACAGTTTAATACAGTCATCTGGTGATGCTAACAGTGTGAAATGGTTTCACTGGGATTATTATTGGTCCTGTGAGAATACATTTAATATCGTTCCACATGGCTTAACCCTCATTTAAGATTCCTCTTTCTCAGTCTCAGAGGCCATTGTTTTTAACACTTTCACTTTCATCCTCAGCCATTTTGTGGTTTAATGGCAGGAATAAAATGAACTTTCGTCTTGTTGTGCACAATTCATCACTGTAACATATTCCAAACAAAAACCATGTCTTTATAATCTTTTATTAAAATCTAATAGCTTTACTCTGAAACCACTTTTGCTGGCCTATCCTTTCTGCTAGCCCTGTGGTTAAGGAACATAAAAATAATAAACTATATTATTAAGCCTTTTTGGAATACTGTAATTTTTGAAATATAAAAATTGCTAGTTTTATGTCACTTTTTGTGGTCTCTTCCTTATCATGTAATAAAAATAAATATATAATATATTATATTACTTATTTGAAAAGTTCTGAATTCTATTGGATAAAATCAAGTGCCTCCTTATATTATATTCCACTGAATATTCTGTATAGATAATTTCAAGGTAATTCAATTGTAAAAACCATTTAATATTCCAGCATGCTCATTTATCTTCCTTTAAACCTCTCCTGTTTCAGATTTTCTTTTTCCTTGATTTCTCTCCTTTTACAGGTGATGTCATGTGATCTCCAATGTCCTTTAAAGATGCCAGCCTAACACTCTCTCTCTCTCTCTCTCTCTCTCTCACAGATCTAACATACGAGTTGACAATGAGGAGCTCTGATGCAGGCGGTAAGATTTTTTTAACGTGTGTCTGTGTAAAGTAGAAGGGATCTATGTGTGTGTGTATTGTCCGTAGTTGCTAGGACGCTGGTAAACCACTTCTTAGGAAAACATTCACCTGTAAGAAATCTCTGACAGCCCAATAGGCAGACAGACAGATAGACATGTTACCACATAAACCTGGAAATATACAGAAATGCTATTGTTCTTCTTGCATTTTGTCTTTGCTAAACTGGCGGCAGGTTGTAAATTGGACTTTGTTCTGCATAGAAGGAAAAAGACGCCTGTGTTCCTCAGTGCACATGTACCACCATAACCATGTCTCGTAACCTGGCAACCAGCGACCCACCCACCCAGCCAGCACACACACACAGACCCCCTGCTACACACGCACTGGGACCAATACCCCCCAGCCCTCCTCCTATCCAATCTGTTTAATATATGTTGGGCTTTCAAGCTCAGTCCAAATGCACACAATGCTCTGTTGAGAGATTTATGCATTTGAAGACAGTTCCCACTGTATCCAGGCAAACCGCTGAGACTCTCTTTGCTATGTTCAACTGTTCTTTTAAATACAACAGCCATGTACAAATTAAGCAGTCGATATATAGGATTATTTGTCTGTAGATTAACCAATCAGAATAAAAGTATTCCAGAGGGATGTGTAATGATGCTGAATCAGAGATCCACAAATTACAGAGATAGCTAACTGGTTTACGTGAGAAATCTCAATAATGGCAGTTAGATTTTAATCTTCATTTGGGGATATAAAGCAGTGGTTTTAGTCACTAAACATATATTTGCAGCTTAATTGTTGAGCTATAGAAACCATTAAAAGGACACATCCTTCTTAGTTTTTATTAAACAATACAGATTATAATAGTGTACTTTAATTAAATAGTTTTTCCCCTTTGTTCATTAAATGAATTATATTAGCATCATAAGTATAGGTGGCAGTCATAATAGTCAAACTGCTGACAAAACTGCTATTTTATTTGGTGAAACCTACAAGCCAATCTTTTCTTTAGACAACATACTATATTACATAATGTTACACAATATCTATTAAGTAATGGATAATGTACAGCCAGCTGTTTGTTATTGAAGAATAAACAGAGTAATTAGGACTATAAGTCTGAAGAGGATTATTCTCTGATAACAATGTTATCGGCTGTACATTATCCCGCTTATCCTTGCCACACGAGTGAATTGTTAGATTTGTTAGGGTTGTTAAATTTTTTATTAGCTTATTTGTAACAAATACAATCCTTTGACGAGCAAAATATGTTTCCTATCAGCTTTAGACTCGACTGTCAGCCAAGACACTATGTTTAAAAAAGACTTAAACATGCTATTTGGTTTATTAATTTATAATATATTCTCATATATGTTAATAATTAAGCATATTTCTATCTAATTTATGGAAAAGTATTACAATTATAAAGTATTCAACCTACATACAGTTCCCAGAAAAAGTATTGTTTAGTGTAAAACATGCTAAAGATGTTTCCCAAACAAACAGTTTATTTAGCATAAGAACGTTATTCTTTCACTGACGTCGATTTAGAAAACAGCCTCTGGTCTTCTTTCTTACATACTGGAGTTGTAACATTTTTTAGCCATGCTTGTAGGGTTAGCCTTTAGCGGCTTTGTGGTGAATAACTCATTTGTTTCTGTCTGGTGTAGTGTGGCTGCTCACGCTGTTGTTTGTGTTGTTGCATGAGACTGATGTGAGCCAGATCACAGTCCAGCACAGAAAATGAGATTATGAATGACCACACTAATACAGCTCTACTGCAGAAGGTTAATGCATCATCCACAACCTGCTGACTGCACCACAGTCACAACTACTGCGGATCTACACACGAGCAACCAACAAGCACCCAAAATCACAATTATTTTCACATTAATTCTTCTCACAGATATTTTGTCCACGCTTTAAAGATTAAAGATCATTCAGTGTTAAGCCATCATAAATTCTCATTAACCACATGCCTATTCAAAACCCAGATCATTACACCCTGAATGGAGCAGCATCCAGTAGCTTATATCATGACACGTGCAACATTAACATTGTGAAAAATCCAGCATGCTTTCAGAAACAGTTTCAGATAAATGTCCACTCCTATACTGAAGCTGACTTTAACTGGATCTGATAGAGCGTGTTGCATGGATGTATTATAGCTGTTTGGTCAGGTTTGTGTGTGGATTTGATGGTGACCTCATTAGATGATGTGATGAAGTGGTAATGAGACAGTCAGGGAAAGGGAGAGAAAGAGAGAGGGTAATTTTAAGTGATCACTGATACAGATCAAGTGTACAGGATGCTTTTAATATAAGAATACTTTTTAACATGAGAAACATTTTTTAATTTCCAAGTGTGACCCTGCCTGCGTAAACTGTGCTTTACTGTTTTCTTCATAAAATCATCCTACATACAGTGTATATAACCTTGAAATCAAGCTTTGTTGCTTGTTATCTCATAATTTGATTTTTAGGTTCACAATTTTCTGTGATTGTATTTGTTTGTCTTGTTTACACTATTTCTGCTTTTTTTTACATACTTTCCACTGCTGTGTCAATACAGTACACAAATGAGCAAAAGTAAGAGTGTAACATTGTTTAGACTAAAAGCTGAAGGTCAGTGAAGACAGACACAGATTCCCTCAACCTTCATATCCATTAGTATAGTAACATGAGATAGGATCTTTCTCTCTCTCTCTTTCTCGTCTATATAAACCCACCTCATCCCCGCCCTGTTTGGCTGCCAGACGAATGTATTTTACATGTAGCTCACACTGAAAAATGTATAAGGCTAATATAAATGATCCCTGTATGTGTTGTTTGTCTTTCAAGATACCACGTCAATACAAGCGGTAAAGTAGAATATCTCTGTGCTATTACAGCATGTATTTATCCAGCTAAATTCATGGAGAAATCAATAGTATTTATGCTGAGCTAGGTTAAAAGAGCTATTCCCATAATACTGCAAATACTTTCTGTTAAAGCTCGACATCAGATCTTGAGGACAGACTGAAAGCGTTGCTAAATAAGAAAAGGGTTTGATGTTTCATAGCCATTAGCAGTTTCTCAGGGGTAATTGGTTTATTGATATGTGATTTACAGCTCACTGGTGCCCTCTATAGACTAATGGAGAATGTTTTGCCAGTTTGCAGAATGTATTTATTTTAAAGGAGTAGTTTAGCAAAATATACTTTTTCTTTTGTATTTCCTCACCTTCATGCCATCCCAGCTGTGTATGACTTTCTTAACTTATTTGGATTACTTTAATGATACATTTATCTACTTTTTTGGCTTCAACATTATAAAAAGACAACATGATGGCATTTTAATATAAAATTATTTTGCTTGTGTTAAACTGATTATGAAGATTTTTTTTATAAATGAGTCAACCATTGTTTATTAATTGTTTTATTTTTTAAACAGTTTGTAACAATACATAGGTGTGAATTAATTTTTCCACCAAGCTGGTTGCAGTGTATTCTGGGATTGCCTGCATGAGATTTGTAACATCTTTCTCACCCTCAGATGATGGTGAGGCCCGCTGCAGAGAACTGCACCAGCGCTGTGAGGAACTGGAGGCTCAGCTGAAAGCAAAAGAGCAAGAAAACACAGAGCTCCTGCGGGACCTGGAGCAGAAAAACGCCATGATCTCAGTACTGGAGAACACCATCCGTGAGCGAGAGAAAAAGTACCTTGATGAGCTAAAGTTAAAGAGCCACAAATTGGCCGTGCTGTCTGGAGAGCTAGAGCAGAGAGCCAGCACCATCGCCTACCTCACATCCCAGCTCCACGCTACCAAAAAGCGTCTTCTCGCCGGCGGCGCGGCAGGCGTGAGCCCCTCCGTCAGCCCTGTTGGCTCTTTCAAACCAACCCCTCCAACCGTTCCTGTGCCAGCGGGTAATGATAAGGACATCCGCCAACCGGAAACCCCTCGCAGACGTATGCGTAAAAGTCTTTCGCAGCCACTACACTCTGAATACACAGAGCTGTATCGAATGGGTGCCACAGACGGCCGCAGGGTGGTACTGAGAGATTCAGTAGATTTAATGCCAGATCCCACACCGTTCCTCCAGGCCAGAGAGCCGGCTGCCTCCGCAGAGTCTCAAGCAGTGGTGCGGGAACGCCCCGCAGTAATCCCGCCCATTGTTTCTTCAGTCACGCCCCCAGCATCATCCAGTCCCGCCCACGTCCCTGTTCCTCCGAGCCCTAGGAATAGTCCCGCACGTGCTAATGTGCATATAGGAGTAGCGCATCGGATCCACCGCTCGCCCTCGGCAGGTGGAGGTGCGGCCCGGGCACACGCAGAGGTGGAGACGCTCGCTGTGGACCAAGTCAACGGGGAGCAGGTGGTCCGGAAACGCTCAGGCGCAGACAGAACTGTTTAAGACTGACACATGCGCACGTAGAAATTTCATAAAACACAGATAGAAGTATGTAAACATAGGCGTGTTAAGACCAATGCAGTATAGGCGGAACTCTCTATGACTGTGAAAACACACACACACAAACATGCTAAATCATCAACATTACCTCTGACAGAAACACAATGAAAGTATAAAACACACTGTTAATACACAACTACCAAACACAGCACAACCCTCGGGAGACACTGATCAAAATACACTGGCAGATGAACAAGGAAAGACTGTTATTAGAAACGTGAGAGAATATAAATGTGTTTGTAAGAGAAAGATGAAGATTGCGGTAAGAGCTACTGTACGTCCTGCTTTTGCTGCTTTTTATGCAACACTGTAACATTTTAATAACTTTTCTGTCTCGCCTCGTTCGAAAAGAACTGTGAGCATGCCAAATGATTCTTTCTCTTGCTCACCGGACTTATAGCATCTTTTTTGCACTATGTGTTGTTCTTTTCGTTTTTATCCTTAATGTCTCATTCAGATTTACTCCAGAGGCAAAATCCCATCCGCATATATTGCCAAACTTGTCATCGCCTGCTGATTTAATGCTCTGATGCATATTCATATCTACTCATATTTATTCATGAGCACTGCAGTGATACTGGATTCTTCTTCAGCTCTCCTCACGCTCTCACTCGCATATCTACAGGCTAATGTGAATAGTCTCAATGCTCCTCATTAAACATCTGCTGAAATCAAAGGTGAAAGGTCTCCGTCACTTTTATTCATAATAACAGAGTTTCACTTGCTTTTGTTAGTACTGTAACATGCACATATATGTAAAGAAACAACAGAATACCACTCTCACTGTGATGAATATATTTTATATGCAGATACAAGGTCTTTTTTTTGTGCACTACCATTCAAACGTTTACAGTCACCTGTTTGTTCTTTATTTATATGTTTTCCCCACATTTTAGAATAACAGTAAACCTAGGAATTATGGAATAACACAAATATAACAACGGGAATTATTTGTGACCTTAACAATGTAAATAAATCAAAACTTTCTAACTTTTTTTGTTTATTATATAAAGCATTTCAGTCAAGTGACCCCAAACGTTTGAACTGTATGTTAGTTATCACATATTCAGTTAAAAGTATATACAGAAATAGATGCATAATCTATAATAAGTTTTCATTAATTTTATGAATGTTTTACTTTTCTTTGATAGGAAGATAGTTAAAGGATGAAGCTGTCAAGAACATGCCAAAGTCAAACAGAATTTTTCCTCAAAATTGAAAGCATCTGATTTTTATTTTTTTCAATTTATTAATTGTTGCTATAATATTATAACAGTTTAATGTTAACTTTTTTCTAAATCTATCCAACATTAAGTGAGTTTTCAAATAAGGCCTCTATTAGTATAGCGGCAATGTAATGTACGCTCAAAAAAAAATGATGAAAATAATAATTTTAACTAACTTAATTTTTTTAATTTGTAGGACTTAATCATTTATTTAATGTCAGTCTGAACTAAATCATCAGTTAAAAGATTATGCTGAAACAAAGAAAGCGATATGGTTTCAGGTAATCACTTCTTCTGCGCATGCTCCCTCTGATGACACTTCCGTCCAGTTCGCGACAAGACACGCTGGTGGAACACTTGGATCTGTAAGTCTAAATCTTTTTACATCTTCGTTTATTTAAAGCACAAATCATAATGGACATAATCACAGATAAACCTTTGGCACATAATCTTTGGATATTTGGCGTTATATATTAAATTTGACATGTTTTGTTGTCCGTTTTAAGCATTAATGAACTCGGGTGCATTTTACAAAACATGTGAAATATAAAAAAATGTAGCTATACATTTGTGTAATTTGACATATCCGTGATAATAGTTTGGATTTTGTTCTCTTTCTTAAAGTTAATTTGGGAGCATTTTTGCAGCTGCTGTTGCGTTCATGCGCGCACCCGTCCAGGCAGCACGTGCGCCACACATTCACATCAGCTATTAAACAGCGCATATACATCGCATATCTATAGCTCTATCGCAGACATTCGTCATCAAAACGTATTATTGTTTGCGTTTTAAATATAGAAGACAGGAGGTGGTTCAAGAGAAACCATTGGTAGCAGATTTTAAAACGCGATGGCCAGCTCTGTTCAGCGTTCGTGAGGTAAGCTTGCACATGTACATGTGGTTGTAGTTTTGATATCTCTTTTTAAAAATTTTATTGTACGATATTATACGATAGTTGTGATCGTTGTGTTATTTTCCCCTTTTTCAACAGATCAATGCTGAGTTCTTACGAATTACAACAATGCCCCTAGAATTCAAGTTTCTTGCAGTGCTTGACCAATACTCTGACAAGTTGATGATGTTGTTTGGCAATAAGGGTGGAGCTCCTGGTAAAACAATAAAAAACATCATGCAACCCATTTCCCAGGTTGGTTCAAAATAATGGTTTATTTCTTTGGTACATTGGTAAATTAAATGAGCAGTACAGCAAAAATAGTTCACCTACATTTTGTCATGTTAAAATCTTTTTTATGCTGTTCCAAACTGGTATGATTTCTTCTGCAAAACGCATTTTACTTTATCATGAAAAATGTGTAGATCAGTTTTTGATGCAATTTGTTTGTCAACATGCATATTATCTAGTTTTTCTGTACTTTATATTTTTAACAGAATAACAACATAGACACTATGCAGAATCTGCATTTTTAGATTATGTAGGGTGTATGTACATTTTGACTGCCACTGTGTGTGTGTGTGTGTGTGTGTGTGTATATATATATATATATATATATATATATATATATATATATATATATAATCACTTACTTATGAGGTAATCCAGAAAGTGTTCTTCAACTTGGAAGGACACAGACTTTCTCCTAAGGTGCAAAGCTAAAGAACAAGATGTTGGAGTAAGTCATCAGATGATTGCTTTCTTTGTTACCTGGAATGCTCTGGAACTTGTGCTACCTTGTCCAAAAACGATTTTTAGAGCAAGTTTGCTGTTCCTTATGCTTTTAAAGACATCTTTATTTGAAGTCCTTTCTTTGTTACCTGGAATTCTCTGGAACTTACTACTACCTTGTACCTTGTGCTGAATCCAGAATGTTAGTGAATGTTGCTCAGTATTTGCCACATTTTTCTTAAATTGTTCTGTTAGTTATTGCTTGGAATTTTATGAACACGGTTTGACAAAACTTATGTCCACCATAAATTTACTACATAGATGCATTTTGTCACTTTATAGAAACTGTTTAATTTAGCTTGATACTGTAGTAAAAAGTAATAACCAAATTGCTATGGAGCAGTTTCTGTCTTATTTTAGTTTATTTGTGTTGTTTTATTTTAGTTCATTGTATCATTTTAATATTTTAGTTTAATTGTGTTATCTTATTATTTTAGTTTACCGTATTGTCTTATGTTTGTTTATTGTATTGTCTTATTATTTTAGTTTAATTAGTGTATTGTCTGTCTTGGTGTTTTATTGTGCTTTTAATGTAAAGTTTAGCAATCCAATGAAAACAGTTCATGAAAAATAAATTTTGTTCATTGAACTCAAAAATGTATTTAATTTAATTTAATTTGATTTAATATGAGTAATTTTTTAAGCATCACCCGATCAATTAAAATTAGTTGGATCAACTCAAGTAAAATTCTTTTAGTAAAAATCTGTAAAATAAATTAAACAGAACTAATGCCATTGCATTGGAGCAACATAAAAATGTATGTTGGTTCAATTTACTTTTAGTTCAGAAAAATCAATTCAGTTGTGTGGAAATGGGTGTCATAATTGAATTAAGTTAATCCAGTTCTGTCTCTGAACTAGATCTCAAAGTGTGCAAGACTGCTGTGTCACCTGATGTTTGCCTCATAATGGTGAGTCATTTTTACTTTTCTTTTGTTAGTTGATACAGTGCACAATGGATGTATGAAGTGAGGATGATCAATTATTATTATACTGTAATTCATAGTCTGTTGGTCACACAAACTGCAGATGTCACAAAATTTACAATGTCAAGTATATTAGGGAGTATGTTTTATTATTTAAGCAATACAAAATGAGCATGTATACTAATATTCAGATCTAAAGAGGTGGAACATGCAAAAGCACAACTCTTATTGGTTTAAGAGAATAAGATGCTTGTTAAAGACCTCGGGGAAGTGAGCTAGACAGTGCCCGAGATCTTTAACAAGATTTGTTCTCAGCTCAGCTCACATTGTCAAGCTTCTAATAGTTTAATGTGATTTTACCATAAGCCTTGTTTTATTTTGAATGTTCACTTGCGTAAACGGCAGGAACACAGACAGATTAAAACATTGAGAAGGTGAAACGGCTCGGAAGAAAACAATCAATGTTTGCTTAAATACACAGGAATTATATATTTGCTGTATACCACTTTATAAAAAACTCTTTAAATAATGCACTGCCAACTCTTAAATATTAACGATAAAAAAATTCAGGTAAAGTACATCATTATTAAAAAAATCTAAATTGGTTAAAAAAACGGATACTAAAAATATACAGGCATATGAGATAGACATGTGCTCATCATAACTTGCTTCAGAGCAGCAAAACAAACCTTGTCTTTCATGCTGTCTATTTAACATTAAACTAAAAGAACAGTGATGATACAAATGTCTTAAAAGTTATAAAATCCCAAATCACATTCAGCCCATGTTTATATATTACATCTGTCAGACAAATTCATTTGGTACATTCATTTAAAATCCTATTTTTAATAACAGAAGAGAAATTGCCCAAGTAAGATTGACATCAAGTCCAAAGACCCATGGTAAAGCACCCCTATGACAGAAAGTGCCCCAGTAACAATGACATCACAGCTCCAAAAACCATTACACAGCTATAAACGGGTCCAGCACTGGCAGCACCCATGTAATAATCCATGTCTGTCTCATTGTGAAAATTAGCATGATCTTCTAAATTCTCACCACCATGTGCTCCATGTCTGGGGTGGCCATGACCTCCCCTCCATATCCATGTCCATGACCTCCATATCCGTGCCCATGCCCATATCCGTGCCCATGGCCATGCCCATGTCCAGGCTGGGCCATGGAACTCAGGCCGTGACCAATCAGCATACCCCCTAGCGCTCCAGCCGCAGCCGCCCCCACTACCTTTCCTGTACTGTGTCCAGACGAGCCTCCAGTGTGGGTGGGTGGGGCATGATGTGGATGGCCACCTCCTGCTCCCCAGCCTACCCTTCCAGTATTGTGTCCAGAAGATCCTGTGGTATGGGCAGGTGGGGCATGATGGAGATGACTACCACCTGCTCCCCAGCCCACACGACCGGCGCTTTCACCACCCCACGTGCCACCCCCACCACGCCCAAAGCCCCCACCTCGACGTGACTGGACAACTGGAAACATGGTTGTCAGGAGTAATAGGGAGAAGATTTTATAGTGCAAGGACATGCTGTAGAAACATAAAGGAGCAGAGGACAAGTTAAGAGCATTGAGGAAATCCATGCCTATAGTGTGGTAAAAAATGTAGGTGTGAAAATCTCGATAGGATATAGAGAGGAAGGGACATGACATCAAGATAGATAAGAAATTAGATTTTAGGTAATAAAAATAAAATGTTTACAGGCCAAACAAATTGACAGCCAAACAATTTCCTAATCAGTTGTCATGTGTTATATTTAGAAAAAAAACAGCATATGAAAACATTGATCTCAGGTATTCTTAAAAAAATAAACATGTCAAATAAGGCTATTTTTACTAGACAACAATACAAAAACAGTGATTATGAAAATCTTTTTGTGTGGTTTTGACTTGAAATGAGCCATACAATATTTTCATAATCTAGGCCAACAGTCTATGAGCTGGTCAGACTCACAGACATATATTTAGAAATATAATTTTTAGAAAAAAAAGTTTAGTGTCTTGCTAAAACTGTTGCCCTTTTTCAAGAATAATCTAGTCCTTGTTCAAATGAAATAGGTTTCATCCAAATTTATGCAATGCAACACATTTTTTCTTCGTGGCCTCAAAATAATGTTGTAAAAAGCAAATATACTTTAAATAAATAGTATTTAACTGAAATTGAATTTAAGCAAAAAGCATGTATACTTTGAATTATTAAATTCAATAAAAAGTCAAATCAATTGAAATTTACACAAAAAACAAGAGTAATGTACAACAGCAGTCTATACCAAAAACCTGTATTTAAAGTATTAAGCTATATTTATATTTCTTACTGCAAAATAAATTATCAAAATTATAATCACAATTATAAATATTCTTTTTTTTAATGGTTCGAATAAAGTAGAATAATTTTATACAAAAACACTCCACAGGGTAACTGACTTACATTGTCTTAGGATCTGTAAGAGAAGAAGACTTCAGAATGACTCCTTGAGTTTTGTTCTTTTCAGCCTGTGGTGCTTCAATGTAAGAGACAATATGAGACAGAACACAAGCATTCATGCATATACAGTAGCATTACCTGTCTGCTCCTCTTTCTCTGATTGGTTAAGCAGGATAAACCCACGTCACTGTCACGGATACACAACCAGAACATTGCTGTAATCCATCAACAGGATTAAGAAGTCTATGGATTTAGCTTGACATAGGTGTTTAGGCCCTGGGGTCACACAATGGGGCGGTCATTTGCTCTTTATGCGTCCCTCCATGAGCTCAGAGATGCTGGTTAGGTAACCAATGATAGGCTTTGAACTGATTCTTTGAGTCTAAATTTTAAGACTAAATTCAATTAGTCCTGAGATTTCTATAAGGATTTGAATTTGTTGTTAAGTTGTGCTTGCCAAATAAGAAAGAGACTTTGCCACAAGGAGAAATATAGTGGGGTTGAATTCTAAGAGCAAATTTATTTGGGAAATCAAGAATTGGGACATTCTGGTTTTAATGTTTAATAATGTAGACAAAATGATAAAATGTAAATAAATTTGTGATAAGGTTTACAACTAGGTAAAATTTTAAAGTTATGCTGGGATAACATGCTCTTAGTATACCCATGAATTTTACAACCATTACAATTTCATTTTTATTTCACTATTTACTTTAATATTTCATAGTTGAATTATAATCTTATCATGACAAACTGTATATTGAGGGAAAGATCTAAGACTCAAGAATAAAAATTTCACAAATTTTTATAACACTAAACATATACAAAAAATAAACAATGTTAATGTTATTTGTAAAAATACCTAAAATAAAGCAAATATTAAAATTATTAATTAATACAAAAAACTGAAATTTAAAAAACCTTGTTTGGATAGTGTATTTTCATGTGTATGCTCAATATGTGCAGTGACAGTTATCAGGTTAAAGTATATAAAACTTTAATATGCAAATAAAATGTAAATTTTATTAAATTAGGAACATTTAAACCAGTTTACAGTTTGATGTAGTCCTTTAGATGTAGTGCATCTCACATGTAGTAGTACAGATGTAGTGCATGCTAGATGGTATGCATTACACACAAGAACAAATGATTTTTCATTTTCCGATGACATTTTATTAAATATAATTATCATCATACTCTCCATTTTACAATCAGTAGCATTATAATATAGGCTAAAATCATGCCAGATATCAAAACATTATCTTTACATACAAACTTTAACAACACAAACCAGAATAGGTGTAAATGAGTGTTGTCAAATGTTAAAAAAAGTATTTCTTAGTAACTATAGTCATGCTGTCCTCTTTATGTACCCAAAAATACATACTAGTCACACTAACTCGCACAACACTGAACAGGTCCTACATTCCCCTTATGATGCTTTATTATTCTGCTCTCATTCATTCATTAAATTCACAGTCTTTTATCTGAACATTAAGCACTTCAATTTAAGCAATTGTTACCTTTCTACCTAATGTACAGTAATAACTAAGCCAATTGTTTACTTAAAAAGAGGAACAAGCTCATTAATATTGTGCTCTCGTCAAGCGATTTCATTGGGTTCTTAACCAAACAACTCAGCATTTATCTTTATTACCTTGTGCTTGTCATTATAATTTCAATTTCCAGTCATAACTGCATAAAGAAATTCTCTCTCTTAGTGGAATGTGCTTTTATATTATTGTACCTGTACGTGATTCGCTATAGCACCAAATCATGCAAACAATACAGAGAAAAAAATGTTTATATTACAAGTCTTCAATGGTCAGCAAATTGTCAATTTGATGGATATTAGTGGTTTAGACTGAAATTCTTTTTAGGAGCCCTTTCATTAACATAAAGAGAGATGTGCTCTGAGAGATAAAGTTAGGAGAAAAGAGTGCTATAGTGAACACAAGAGGTGAGGTGCTTTTCACATACAGGTGGATCCTTCTGGTGAACACTGCAGCTGCTTCTCAATGATACATCGCAGGTACTTGTATCTATTCAGAGGGAGACAAAAGGTTTTAAATGTAGAAAAAATCATTAAAGTGATAATGGAACAAATACACACTTCAGTAATACAATTCATCCTTCATTCACTTTTAAACTGACTCTGAAAATTTTGACTTTAGATGCAGTTGATCAGACGTCAAAACTCGAGTCCAGACGTAACAATTTCTGGTAAGTTGTATGTTTAATCAACAATTGTGTTCTATGATCCATTACAAGTATCTTACATTATATATATACACATGTGTATGTATGTATGTATGTGTGTGTATATGTATGTGTATGTATGTGTATGTGCGTGCGCGTACGTGTGTGTATATATATGTGTATGTATATGTGTATGTATATGTGTATGTATATGTGTATATGTATGTATGTATGTATATGTGTGTATATATGTATGTATATGTGTGTATATATATGTGTATATATATGTATGTATATGTGTATATGTATGTATGTATGTATGTATATGTGTGTATATATGTATGTATATGTGTGTATATATGTATGTATATGTGTGTATATATGTATGTATATGTGTATATATATGTGTGTATATGTGTATGTATATGTGTATATGTATGTATGTATGTGTGTATATGTATGTATGTATGTGTGTATATGTATGTATGTATGTGTGTATATGTGTGTATATGTGTGTATATATGTATGTATATGTGTGTATATATGTATGTATATGTGTGTATATATGTATGTATATGTGTATGTATATATGTGTATATATATGTATGTATGTGTATATATGTATGTATGTATATGTATGTGTGTATATATATGTATGTATATGTATGTATGTATGTATATATGTGTATGTATGTGTATGTGTGTATGTATGTGTGTGTGTGTGTGTGTGTGTGTGTATGTGTATGTGTATGTGTGTGTGTGTGTATGTATGTGTATGTGTATATATGTATATATGTGTATGTGTGTATGTGTGTGTGTGTGTGTGTATGTGTATGTGTATATATGTATATATGTGTATGTATGTGTATGTATGTGTGTGTATGTATGTATGTATGTGTGTATGTATGTGTGTATATGTGTATATATATGTATATGTGTGTATATACATATACATACACATACATATACACACACACACATAGTTGTATGTATGGATAGATTTCCAGATTAAACATTTAAATGTTTGATTTCATTTTAGCTGGTTTTATCTAGATTTTTGACATTGCCTTGACATATTTGACCAGCAGATGTCCCCAGCATATCAACTTTGACTCGAAAGTGTCAATTATTTTGCAAAGCAACTGGCTCAATTTAAAGCATTGTTTTACCCGTTTCTCACATCATTCAGTTATTATTTGCATGTACTTTTTTAAGGTAAACTTACCTGCTTCTCAGTTTATGCTCCTCTCTATCCTCCTCTTCCGTCAGTTTGGTGATAAAGCTCTGCAGGACAGGCATCTCAAATTTGATGTATTGTGCCACCTAATGCAATGGAAAACAACTGTGGTTAGACTAAAATCTTTGATGTTGGTCAAGTCTGTGTTCCAATCATTTTAAATCAGGAATAAAATCTGACAACACACTCACTTCATATGGGATTTCTTCTGCCAGGTCCTGCTCCATGAGAAAGATCTTGCAGACCTGCTCACATGGTCCCTGAAGTATTCTCACCACTAATGGGTAGTCTGTACGCTTCATCTTAACCCGCTCTGAAACAAATATAATTTTGCACATTTTCAATGCAGAGATTATGCATTTCTCTAATGACCCTAGGATAATATTGATCATTTCCAAGGCGTTGCTAGGTGGTTTCTTTCGGGCTAAATTCAAATATTTGTAGTTAAAACAATTCAAAAATTAATTTCTCCTTGATTTTGTCCTTTTCTCAGTTAAAATATCTTACTTGAGAAAAATGTCTTAAGACATTAAGTCTTGTTTTAATTAATCTATAAATGTAATACATTTAAAAATTACTTTGAAGGGTAATATAATATAAATATAAATATAAAACTTTTTCACAGGTGTTTTTCCTAACTTATTTTTGATCAGACTGTCATGATGTTTTAGTTCTCAAGCTCAATCTACCTTGATTAAGAATATTTAGACATTTTTACAGGAAAACAAAACAGAAATACTAAGAAATTAATTTTTGCTGCTGACCTCCGCTGGTGTGAACGAGGTAAAGGGCGAAGTCATCTGGGCTGTTTTCTATCTTAAATTTGTTCAGTAACACTCGCAACACTTGTGGTGTGGTCATACAGCTGTTTATCCGTACGTTAGTTACAGAACCGTATGCAGGTGTGAACACAGCCGTCTGCACAGAGGGAGAGAGGAACAAGAGATCACATGACTTGCTTTTTATCATGGTATCGCTTTTAATTAGCTTCTATTTATGCTCGGCTAATAATATTTACCACCACGCACACATCTTCTCAAGTTACCTTGTGGTTGTAAAAGTGACCATTGATGGAAAATCTGTGCCTTCTGATTCGCCGCTGGTCGCTAGGAGACCGTCTCCTGCCTCGTCTCAGCACGCCAGCATCACTTTTGGTTCTAAGAAGCTGAGATGAGATGTCACACTCCTCTGGCAGAAAGAGAACACAGAAGATGAGATGGGACTGTATCACAAACCAAGTACAGCAAGATATTGTTAATTTTGACATATACCTTCTTCGTCTTCCTCTGCATGTCCTTGAGTTGTGCTGTCACTTGATTGGTCCTCTGGGGGTGTGACCTCCACCTGAGGCGGAGTCTGTGTCTGACCCTCCTGGCTAAAGAATAAAAGGAAAGAATAAAATTCTGTCACAAAATAAACATTTACAATCTACATCAGAGCAAGGCAGACTAATATCAGAATCTGTGTGTTCATCAGACATTTTACGGAGTTTAAGAAAGGAATGTCGACACATCCATTGCAAATCTTGCAAACAACAACATTATTTTATCTTATAATTGAACTCATGCTAGACAATAGAAGATAAATTATTATTTATGTGTTACAGGCTTTTTAAGGGGTTAGAAAACAATCTGTGATTATATGATCTCTCTTCATGTTTACTGAAAACAGTTATTAAACCGAAGATTTTATTCAGGATTCCCAGTTAATTAAAGTCAAATAAATTCACGGCATGGCATAACAGGAAAATACACCACTGTTCCTGATGTGCATCTATGACAAGATGATGTCAGTTAAGCAAGACTTAAGTGGAACTTTTGTAAGCAAGAAATATTCCTCTAAGCATTACTTCAAATTCTAATAAACGGTCATTGTCTTCCTTAAAATGAAATCCTAAAATCACCCCTTATTAATCATCCTCCTTCCAAATAAAAGCCATGATCATGATGAAATCATGCAGGTCCACAACCATTTTCAGCCACAATGTTTTCAAATCTATTCCAGTAACAGTCTGTTGTACCAAGAAACCAAATCTCATGTTTAGACAACACGATCCTTTCTGGCCCATATTGCCTGGAGTGCTCCATTTCTAAACTCCTTATTTCTGTTTACCAAACCCCTAAAAACATCACTCACCACTCACTCACATATAAATGGTTGCCATTCTCCCAATCATCCCATGAGTGTTAAAATAGACAGAAATGATCAAAACCATTAAATGGTATTATTTATAGCACAGACGTCCTAAACATTTCAGCTGCTGGAATGTCAAAAGCATGGTCATCACAAGGATACAGTTGCTATGACAACAAACACAGGAAACAAAAGAGGTCTTTCAGTGTCTGTCCTGCTTAAAGTTTAAAGAACTGGGCTTTGAAAGAAATAAGGCTGATCTCTCTATGGTGATAAAGACAACTTTGATCATAAGGTACAGTTAAAAATGTACAGAACTTATATTGATTAATCACCATTATACTTTCCTGCTGAATAAAAGATTTCCTTCTACATATGATAAGTGCAGTTTCTCAATACATGCATATCAAAATAAATACACTACGTTCTATGTGGCATGTCTGTAAAATAGTTTGTAATATTTGTGTTTATGAGTGTTTGTTCGCTTTATTGTCTGACCTCTGGTTGTCTAGGTTGCAGCCCGAGTGCCAGGAGGTAGAGGAGGGAGGTGGTTTGATTCGCTCGTGGTCGTCCTGCATCTGAAGCCTGATTGGTCGACGCAAACCCCATGAGATATTGAGAAGGCCTTCTATGATCAGCTCCCCTTCTTCCTGTGGAGCGAATACACACAACACAAACAGTTATTTGGTTTAACAAACAATGTTAATTTTAGACCAAAAAATCTCAGAAACTTTTAATGATCCTTACACTTTCAGTAAACACCACACAAGCCACAATTTTACTTTAATGACAAAAATAGGGATACATAGAAATGGAGCATATGCTTTGGCGCACGCACACAGCCAACTGCTTTTACAGACACAAAAGCAGATCCACACCCCCACCCCAGCCAGTCCTCCTCCAGTCACCGACAGTTATTACTCCCCAGAGAATTGTGAATAATTGAGAAGGGGGTCAAATACTTCCCCACCTTTCACAGGAAAAGGGGTGTGGAAACTTTTTCTTACCTCTCTGTGTCGTAACTGCAGGTTCTTGCCTTCATAGTAGAGATTGTATGTCTTTAAATGAGAGAGAATGCTGCTCCTAAGAAACACCAAAACCTCGGTTAGCAATCCATTAAATATTTGAAAAAGTCAACTTGTGTATTGTGTCAAAGGATTTTAAATCAGTTTTAGTTCATTGGTCCAAATTTATGCGAAAGACTTATTTACAAAATAAATCAATCATTTAAAAAATAATTATCAAATAGTAATCACTTATTTAACATTTCTGTTAATAAAGTGACACTTTTTAACACCATATTAAATGAAGGAATGTCTTTATTGCATACAACAAAAGTAAATGTGAACTGGAAAACATTAAACTTCTGCCTTTTGTGTTCCACAGGAAAACAAGGTCACATGGGTTTAATCAGCAGATTTTTCATTTTTGTAAGTGAAGTCATCCTTTAATTGGAGTGATATTAATTCCCAAGCGTTTCGTGTAAGATTTATACTCACTTGCTAATAAATTTGTTCTCTCCAAATCGCACTCCGTCACTCCTGTCATCCATTTTACTCCAGCAACGACTGCATGGAAGGACTCTAGAGTGAGAGAGAGAGAGAGAATGTTGAATTAAAATGTTTCTGTTTCTTTATTTAACATCAAAGAATGAACTCTTCTGTATGTAGGTCAGAGCGAGATGGGGTAAGAAAACAGAACAACAAACAGAATATGTCTGCCTATCTCACAGCACTGAGTCAGACCGACTGTGTATTTTTTATATCTTTTTGATAAGAGACAGAGGTCTGTTCTAAAATCATGCAAACCCT
The DNA here is from genome assembly GCA_019155185.1 of Beaufortia kweichowensis. NCBI lineage: Eukaryota > Metazoa > Chordata > Actinopteri > Cypriniformes > Gastromyzontidae > Beaufortia > Beaufortia kweichowensis. Next base: position 10,595,551 of record CM032806.1, read on the forward strand.
CATGCTGACATCATCTACAAGCTGCTCACAGTTAACAAAATAAGACATTCAGAACATAAATTTTTTGTATATATTTAGGTTTTTTAGGTAGTGTTTTTGTAACTGTCCTGTAACATGAATCCGTAAAAACTTAAACATTAAACTGCAGGCCACTGCTTAAAATGTAGTTTGTCTAAACCAACCGCAATAATGTTATTATAATGATCTTGAAATATCAAGTCTTTAATACACTTTTGCATTACTTCCTTAACAGAATTCAATAGTCATGTGGTTCCTTTTAAGAATACTAAAAGAAAAAGCATTAAGTGTCAGAACATACAAATTCACTTTGAACCTTTTCTTTTTCTAAATTATAACATTTAAGGGAAACATTTACCTACAATAAAAAACCTTATTGTGAATAAGAACAGATGTTGTAACCTGAATGAAACAGTTGGAAATGAAATCAGTAGTTTATAACACACTGACTCTCGAATCTATTCAAAAGGAACAATACACTAATCTGTTAAACAGTGACAGCTAAATATCCTGGGGTTTGGAGGTTCCCCTGGCACATGACCAACTGCGGTACTAAAGACTTCCTTCCTAGCCAGCTGGAGGGACGAGGACAGGTGCGGGACGACAGGGCTACTGTTACCCGCTGTTACAACTACTCACATTTACCATTGCGGCTCTGACAAACTGGCTTTTGACTGGTGCCAAAACATGACCTTTGATATATTAAGCTCTCATCTTAAATAATTTTTTAATAATTTCATTTTCAAAGCTGAAATTCTTAATTTTTGCCTTTATATCACCATCTCTGTTTGTTACTTTATGTATTTTGTATTTTAAGCTTACTGCTGTGAATCAATGTAAGTTTTCAACATTCATCATTAATGTCTTAGCTCAGAGTGTTTATTTTTAACCAAAAAAGTTACAGATGGCAGCTTTAGGACACATTTTCACACTTGTCAGTTAGCATATCCTAATGTTAATGTTAAAGGAAATCTGACACATACTACTGACACAACCTGCCCATTCTTTAAAGTTGTAAATATGTTTGTTATTCAAAGAAACTGAACAAACTTTGTGGAAAACATCTGTTTTTAACCATATCATGATTATAAATGTCATTTAACTCAATGAAAACAATCACCTTCCTGCCAAAAGCTGTAAATCTACTGTATCAACAGAAGTGTGCCATCAGTTCCTGTCAACCTAAATCTGATTTCAGAACATCTTGTGTGGTTTTCTAAACTATGGGATGTAATGGTACTGTACCTTATCTCTGGTCGATATAAGGGTCTCGCAGTTGGTGGTCTCTAAGGCCAGGCAAGCAGTAAAGCCATGTGACACGCAGCTTTTAACAAAATGCTTTGCTCTCCTAAACTCTTCCTCTTTCTAAATTGCACAACGGAACCTGACATGAGGCTTAAATTTTAGACTTCCCTAATGGTGGTTGTACTGTCACCCACTGTCTCTGTCTCTCTCTCTCACTCGTTATGGATATCTTTATGCATGTGCGTGCACACGCACACACATCCATCCTTTATCACCACTTAGAATCACTTTAGAGGAAATACTTAGCGTCCCTAAGTGTAGATACAAGAACATAAACCTCAAGTGTTTACCGTACAAGCACCCAATTCAATACACACACAAATGGGCACAAACAGAGTACAGGTGCTGTCCAACTATGGCCCAGATGGAACCGGTTATGGTCCAATTCAGTCCACCACAAAACTCCTACACGATTATCGTTTCACAAGAACATTATCCAACGTACAGACAAAAGGGTCCTGCTTTGTATGGGCATGTGCAGACTTATCAACAACACCATCCTTTGGCCCAGTGTGTTCATTTAAGTGTGTGTGTAGCCCCTCCCACATCTTTCACACACACGGCTTGCTGCGCTCAATCATGAGATGATAAAATATTCAATACCAATCGACCCAGAGCAGCTTATTCTTACATTAATACTTAATATCTTAAAGACAGTTCTGTCAAAACTATAGACGATCAATGTAAGAGCTTTTAGGATTTAATACACATCCAAAGTCACAGATAATGGCAACCAGCAATAAAAAATATACAATAAATCATTTTTCTCTGGAACATTTAGAACAGAAAAATTTTCTCTCTCTCTTGTATTTGTAGGCAGTCATCTACTTAAATTATCCCCTCTTTGATTTAGTCTCTTCCATTATGTGGTTAAGAAACACGCCCTGTCATTACAATACACTAACAAATGCAAATTTAGACAGAGGAAATACAACGTCCTGTTTCATTGCGACATAATTCTGCTCTGAAATGCAATAACCAGCAGTCTCACATACATCTCCATGCTTACGCAACTGTGCACTCGAGCATTAAATGTGTCAGAGGAGTCTATGAAACATTAATGAAAAAGAACATGAGGACTGTTTTTACACTGTGTTCTAAAGATCAACCCTGCACAGTATCGTAGTAAAATCTGTCTAATTACAAATAATTACATGTTTGTCAAACACAGACTGTCTGGTGGGTTGGAGCTTGTGTCATCTAGGCATGTGTGCCACAGTGTTGAGGATATTTGGGGTTTGCGAAGTGCTACAGATGGTATAGAAGCCGTGGCAGACTTCACCAAACCATGTTAAATGTATCCCTGTTAATAGATTTTCCTTTCTTTGTGTCTTTGCTTGTGTACACAACAAATGTACATTTTCATCCACTGGTCTTTTCCTCTTTTCCTTCCCGCTTGTTTGAAAGTCCCTTCTGTCTGGATTCCAAAGCAACTGCATACTAACCTCCGTCTGCAAGATCCTGGCCAAGATCTCCCCTCGCTGTTTCCTGGCCTACATCCACCACACACACACACACACCATGAAAGTCTAACCATTCCCTCTCCTCCCCCAGCCAGCATCTCCACACAAACACCATAGCTCGCTATTGTTTAAATCACCAGGGCAACCTGGAAACACTTGTGATCCAACAACAAGCTTCTTCCAACAATGAGAAAAGTCGCAGATTTGCTCCCTCTTCCTCTCTCCTTCCTGTGCTTCTCCCACGTGTTCATCATCTTGCACCATCACAGTTGGCAGAGTGTTTACAGATGACTGCTGCTATTATTTGTGAGACTCCGAGGAGTTATGAAACATGAGACAGAAGACAGTACACAGCTACTTCGTAATCGGCAGAATGGAAAATCTGACTTTTAGATCTGACTGAAATCCCAACAAGCCACAAAATGTAATTGTCAGACTTCTTTTATGAGGATACAGATGCAATGAGTAACTTGCAGTATTTGTAAATTCCTTTAAGGAATTTATTTAGTGTACAAGATCATTTCTAAGATGAAAGGGGACTCTGTTTTTCATTACATTTGTCTTATGACTATCCTAAGATGATGCTCTAGTGAAAAGTTCATGACCAACAACTCACTAGTCTTTTCCATCAATCACTACATCTCAAGGTGTCCCCAAAATTACATTTATTTTCTGAAATCTTTCTCTCTGACATATTTTTTAAATCCCATTTACATTTTTTAAATCCCATTTTCAGAACTATATGATGAGCACAAACAACAAAGTGCACAGTATCAGTATCGTATCAATATGGACTATAATGTACAAGATTTTGTGATACAACAAAACGATAACAACATTTACGTTTTGGAACAACAGAATCGTTAAAATCTTTCAAATAAACGTATTCTAGTCAGATTATCTCCTAATATTTGTAAATCGCTTTGGATAAAAGCGTCAGCTAAATGCCTAAATGTAAATGTAATGACATACTTTCCCAGTGGTAACACATAACGCTCAAATCTCCCCAAGGGCTGTTGTGAAGATAAATAACCATTAAACACTATTGCAATGATATTTTCTCGACACGAGTGCACAGATGGTGTGGTAATCTGAGCTCTGTATATTACATTTCCAGTAAATGATTTCTAAACTATTTCAATACATCATAATACACACCACGCCACAAAGTTGCAAACACACGCGGTGTGGCGCATTGATACAGTATCTCTGAAAGCATTAAGTAACACGTAACAAACACTGAACACAAACAAACGACTCTTTCTCACCACGCGTGTAGATCTCTGTTACCCAGATGTCCGATGCCACAGTCGTCAAATCCGATTTTGGAGGCGCTCCTCGAGACAAATCCACAATTAATGGACCGATCCCGGGCTCACTTAGACAAACAGAACCGGTTGGAGGCTCTCTGTGCACGCATCGTGAACAATCGTGTTTTTCGGGGAGTGTGTGAGGAGGAATACCCCATCTGTTGTTACAGATCTCAGATCAGCCAATCAGCACGCGCTCTGACGCCCCTTTGTTCGCGCTGCTCCTTTATGGATACACGTGTCCCTGCAATACAACGGGGAATCCCTCAAATAAAAGACCACTACTGTATAGGGCCAGTAGATAAAAACAACAAACACAGTTAAATCATTTGAGATGAACAAAGGCATCGTTTAATAAGGCCTAAAAACAACATAAGGGGCTGAGATTGGGATTAATAAGAATTATTCAGCAATAATAATAATAAAAATAATATTTAATTTAGTAAAGATTGAGATACTGAGCTACATACGAAATACAGGCATTTTATTGATCCCATGATAGATTCCATTAAGTCTGTTTTAACATTAAGGTTTGTCAGCTGAAAAAGTTTGATTGAGTTTAAGGTTGAGCTGCTTTAAAAATACACATCATTAATCCTGAAGATGCTCCAATACACCAGTGAAAATGCAATTCAATCATGTGTCTCCATCTTCCATTCAAAGCTGTTGTAATTTGAAAATGTTTGTCTAGATTCCATAAAGTCTGTTTTAACATCAAGGTTTGTCAGATGAAGTAGTATGATTACGTTTAAGGTTGATCTGCTTTAAAAATGCACTTTATTTATCCTGAAGATGTTCCAATCCACCAGTGAAAATGCAATTCCATCATATGTCTCCATCTTCCATTCATAGCTGTTGCAATTTCAAAATGTCTGTCTAGATACGATTGAATTTAAGCTAACAAACCTTAATGTTATAACAGACTTTATGGAATTAAGACAGACATTTTGGAATTGCATTTTGGCTTGGAGCAGTCTTAAAAGTCTTAATGGAAGATGGAAACATGATTAAATTCCACTTTAGCTGGTATTCTTAAATTGAGGAATTGTGCAGCTGACTTACCTTAATGTTAAAACAGACTTAATGGAATCTAGAAAGACATTTTGTAATTGCACAATTACTGGTGGCTTGGAGCAGAACAGTCTGAAAGGAAGATGGAGTTGTATAATGAAATTCCACTTCAGATTCCATAAATGTTCCATGTTTTTTCCAAAAAAAAATCATTTTTTTTCCAAAATTCCAAAATGTCTATCAAGATTCCATAAAGTCTGTTTTATCATTAATGTTTGTCAGCTAAAGTAGTATGATTGATTTTAAGATTGACCTGCTTTAAACATACACTTCATTTATCCTGAAGATTCTCCAATCCACCAGTAAAAATGCAATTCAATCATGTCTTCATCTTCCATTCAGATCTGTTTGAATTCCAAAATGTCTATCTAGATTCCATAAAGTCTGTTTTTGTATTCCACAATGTCTTTCTGGATTCCATAAAGTCTGTTTTAACATTAGGGTTTGTCAGCTAAAGTAGTGATTGATTTTAAGGTTGAGTTTTTCTAAACAAACACTTCATTTATCCTGAAGATTCTCCAATCCACCAGTAAAAATGCAATTCTATCATGTCTCCATCTTCCATTCAGATCTGTTTGAATTCCAAAATCTAGATTTCATAAAGTCTGTTTTGACATTAATTTTAGTAAGCTGCACAATTCTTCTGATGGAATTGCACTGTGGCTGGTAACTTCATGGAAGCTAGACAGATATGTTGGAATTGCACGATCACTGGAGTACTTGTACATGCCTGCCTGTTTTTGCAACCAGTGAAAGCAATACAGCAGGTAATCGTGTTATATCAGACGGTCACGGTCAACACACCCTGTGATGTGTACACTAATATACCAAATGAGTTTACCAGATATAAGATCGACTAAACTGAATTTTATTCTCAACTAAATTAGATTCAAAAATATTATTAGCAACAGGGGATGTCTGGTCCAAGAATATATCACACATCTTTCAGTTTGTACTGCTATTAACATAAACATGAATTAATGTTAGAAAAATACAATATGAAAAAGATCTAGCTAACAAAAATATTCTATTGAACTACAGATTTCAAAACGAAAGAAAAAACTTTTACCTTTAAATAAAAACTTAACAAAATGGTGCACTTTGCAGCATGAGAATTTATGGATTTTTATAAACACAAAATGATGTATAAAAAACAAGAAAAGAAACATTTAAATGATATTACACACTTCTATAATATTATATGACCCCCTTATAAATACCTAAAGGGATTGATATTTCTCACTTGGTGTAACCACATTTTTAAGACCCATCACAACCTTCAAACTTTGATCCCAGCTCACAGTGGGATTAGAGCTGCACGATTCTGGCTAAATTGAGAATCACGATTTTTTGTTTCAAATAGAGATCGCGATTCTCCCACGATTCTGAACAGCAACTATAAGTAAATTTACTAAATATTAATTGTTGCAGTATATTTAAAATGTTTCATTTGAATGATTTTTAAATCCGTTTTAATGAATTTTTGTATTACTCACTTATAAACATTTCACTTGATCAATTACTGGATGAATCAGCATTGAATGAATGATTAATTAAAAATACATTTTAGACTCATTGTCCCCACCTAGTGGCGAAACAATGTAATCCATAAATGCGTTGTTTGAAGCGCCAAATTACATTCAAAATGCTCTGTTTTGATCACGTATACGTTAGTCTTTATATGCGAACTTTTATCCCAGTACTTCTGATCATTTTAATATTTCTAACCAAGATATTATAATAATACCTCAATTAGGACTGTTCACACAGAATGGGTTTTCAAAGGCACTGCATTATTTATCATAGGTTTTTGTGAACACACATACAGTAAACACACGTGTTTACTGCTTTCTCTGCTTCAGCAGAATCACCAACGCCAACGAAAAATCGTTGACATTGATGAATGAGATCGTATGAGTGTTTGAATCGAGATCGCGATCCTTTAACGATTAATCGTGCAGCTCTAAGTGGGATATAGTCAATCTTGTGTTATCAAACATCTTCATATCAAAATCTTGCATAAATAAAGCAATGTTTAAGTGTTTATTATTTTGGACGGCTGACTGCTGTTTAAAATGGCTTTAAAACTGTTTTTAATCTCTTGACAAATATTTAACCATTACATTAAAGAATCATTGGCACAGGAAGTGAGAGGTCTTTATAAGGAAGTCTATATTTTTAGTCAGGTTCTGCATTCACAAACATTAAGATAAACTGTTTAGGAAAAAAAGAGAAAAAAAAGTCACTGTGAAAATGATGAAGGGGGTACAAAAGCAATCTGCACACTTGTTGCATTAACTTTGGATGAGAAACTCAATCATTATATCACTTTGGAGTGCTGATTGTTTTATAATAAGATTTGTGTTAGTAATGTAACAAAAAGTGCTATAGTCACGGATTTCCGACTACCTTAAAGCGGTAATGCTTGCAGTATCAAATGTATGTTTTAACTGAAGAAATTGCCTAAATACTGCAAACAGCACTCAGTTCCTAGTGTCCACTAAACCATAAGTGATTTTCCATTACATCATCTTTTTAGGTCCCAAATACTGTCACGAAAAAGTTCTCATAAACGTTAAAACACTCTGCAATAGTTTTCCTGTAGAAATGCACAGACAAATTCACAGAAAACCTGCAGAACCTTTGTAAAATGTGTAAATAAGAACAAAATGTAGCAACAGCTGTAACATTGTGTTACCAAGTGAAATGGTCCTTGCATAATTACAGGTTTCTGTTAGAAACAATCTCGTCTCATCAGAAAGCGGTTTTACAGGTCAGCTAAAATGAGAAAAACAAGCAAAAATATCTTAAAAACATGTTATTGTTGGAATGTCCTACAGAGGAAGCACCAGAAACATGTAAATCTCGAATGAAATAAATGGCCATTTCTGACAGGCAGCGAAACGCACATCAAATACAACCTAGGCAATTCCCCCGTATCTTGCCGAAGCCTTTGAGTTGCAGAAAGCAGAGGAATTTATACTTTGTAAATTATAAATAAATAAATGAAACAAACAAAACAGATTGCATATGAATTGAATGCAGTTTTAAGGGAGAGATGCAGATCTAAACCATTAGGTGGCGCTATATGTAAATTTAAGGGTCACGGCACAGACGTGCACAATCAAAACACACAAATTGTGCATATCTGACTCTCATGCCTAGATGATGTCATAAAACAAAAATCTGTTCCAATTGTCTCGACTGATGGTGTACATTTTAACACTGTTCTTTAAACAAATGTCATCATAGCGTTTATAAAATATGTCCGTAAACTAAAAATTGTGAACTATGCTAATAATGTAACAGAACAGGATTCTTTAGATAGAACCAGACAACATAAAAACACCTTTTCCCCACCATTGGTTTCAATAAGTCTGCCTGAGTCTTTTTTTCTCTTTCATTCTAAATCAGTCTTTCATCTATTCATGCACTCATTATACATTCCTTTTCTATATTATTTCAACTACTGCATAGCGATCTGCATTCAACCTACTGTCCCTCTCTTAAAACTACTGCAATAATGGGGAGAAAAACAGCACTCTTTACTGATGACACTGCATAATGTCACAAAAATGCCATTTTGCACCCCATCTATTTACTGTATCAGCAGCACTAATAACAGGCAGTTAATTCTATTAAGCAGTGATAAATTATTTTACAGGTTAAATCATTCTCTACTTTTAAGGCATAGGAACCAAAATTTCTAATCTGATAATATAACATAGCCACTTAATGCACAGCTAAATAGATTTTTGGACAGACACAAAAAGACTTGGACACTGGAAGTTAAATTAAAAAAGGGAAAGTAGGTTCAACTACACTTTTGTGCGTTAATTTTTGCTTTAACAAGCAGTGCAAACGAAGCACATCAACCTTGCATTGCTACGTAAACTTTAACAAGATGCTTGCATTAACAGGATCCCAGCCAGTGACATGCATTAAACAAGTTTGTGTGCGCACACGTGTTTGTGAACTGCGGTACGATTGATATTCAAGTGAGTATCAGTTTGTGATGTCTTTCCCCACAGAAAAGAGATGCATCCTGCATTGAATCCCTTCAGTGACGTCTTGAAGACCACTACCATTAGATTACCTGTTCTGCTGTCAACCTAGCCAAAACACCAGCTAAATGTGTTGTCAACTTTGGAAGGAGTCCTTCTTGGTCAGCTTGAAAAGTCTGTCAGAGTTTGTAAAGAACTGTAGGATAAAGGTAAATAAGGTTATTTGGGTTGCACTGACTGGGTTGAAATGAAGCCTTGTTATGACCATCTCTCCCAACTGAACTCTATGGTGCTGAAAACTATACCCCGCTTTCTCCCAGTTCCTGTTTTGTTGGCAAGTCGTCCTCTCTCCTGCTGCTCCGCTCGTGGCAGCCGTGAGTGAAAACACTCCATTGGTATCCGGCAAAAGTGGGACTTATTGGGAGGTACTGGAATATGCGATGGCGACGCAGGAAGTCCATACCAAAAGGGAGATCGTAAGACTCCATACTGTCCCGTTTAGTTGTGCAGTTTCCGCGATTCATCTTACGGATTCCCCTTTCCTCTGGAGAGCCTAAATAGGATAGAGTTTAAGAATATGGGAGTGAATACCATAATGTTACAGTAAAATTTATTTATAAGGTTTTTGTTTCCATTTTATCTAGATTTAACATCATATGGCAAACAAGCACAGTGCCACTATTGTTACTCATACACAGGTAAACATGTTTTTAGTATTATATATTATTATATATTATACATTTTATTATTATTTATTTATTTTATTAGTATTTATTATTACCCTGCACTATTTCTCAACCATTTTTATTTCACTTGGGCATTTGCCAAATTTAGAAATGTTTTCTTCTCCTTTTAATGCCATGACAGCTTCCATGGCTATGTTCATTTCAAAAGTCAGGTTTAGTTATTTAAAATGAAATGAAATCTAAAACAAACTTCTTGTTTAAATTCCTTTTATTTGGGTTAGATAAAAACCTTATCAAATGATTTAAAAATTAGATGCTAGAGCTAAAACACCATAAATTTAACACAAATCCATAAACACCTTCAAGATCCTAACTATGCATTAATAAATAGTTATTGATTCAGACAGATTTATATATATGTACATTTAGTATTGTTTAATTTTTAGTTTGTGTCATGGCCCACCAGTTTATTACAACAACATAAAATGTCCTGATCATCGAGTTTACTGTATGAATACACAGATTTATACTCACCAGGAATAGTGTTGTCCAGCACAAACGCCACAGAACCTCCAACAAACATTGCAGTTGTAAGAAGAACATTCAGCACCTGATCGATCTGCACTATACCTAGAGGAAGAAGAGCACATGGTTCCTAAATGGTTTCTGATGGCTGGATTCATGCAAACGTCATACCTTTCATTTGTGCAATGTAAGTGTACATGTGTATATGTATCTACCAGTGACCAGAGGGTTCCCTTTGAGATAGCTGGGCAGGACCAGGCCAAAGAAGATGGAGAAGCCGAGAACAAAGAGGTTGCGGGAAGAGTTGAGGTCCACAAACTGTAGGTTAGAGAGGCCGACGGCAGTGATCATGCCGAAGAGCGTGCAGAACAGCGCCCCCAGGACAGGGTCTGGCAACGATGCGAACAGAGCGCTGAATTTACCCACCAATCCCAGCAGCAGCATTATAGCCGCACCATACTGAATGACCCGCCTGCTGCCCACCTAATCCAATATGGACACAGAGAGAAAATTAACAAGCCAAGCAGAGAACAGCCCTCATCAGTGCAATCAATGTTTTTTTGTGCATGTTTACAACAATCACATCAACCTGTTAAATGATGTCAATAAATGACCAGAAATGAGCTGATGTATAGTAACCCTGCAATATTTTATACTTATTTTACTGTAGCTACATCGATATCAATGGCAATATAAAATATTTAGTATTTAACAATTAGAAGTATTAAATTTTTAATGTGTACTTTTGTGATGCCCAGCACTCCAATGTTTGGACTAGAGGATGTTGAGCCGTTCCCCGTGCCAAAGATGCCATCAAGAACACAGGAAATGCCTTCCATAAAAATCCCCCTAAAAAGAGAGATAAATGAGTTTTTAATATACATTTAGACAGCGATTTAAGTAGACACTTAAAACATTTCTAACTAGATATCGTGTAGCATGTGTAATACCTGTTAATAGCATGTACAGGTGGTGGAGGGGCACAAGACAGACGGGCACAGGCGTAATAGTCTCCGATAGACTCAATGATACTGGCGACCACAGCGCTCATCATTCCAATCACTCCTGCTGCCGTCACTGTGGGTAAGCCCCATTGGACTAAAACACACAAAGCATTGTGGGATATGTCATCAGGTTCAGCATGCAGTAATACAAACTTTGCTTATGAAACCTTGACATCCTGAGATTTATAATTCAATTTGAAATGTCTCACTGCATCTTACTGTAAAAACACTTCAGCACAAGCTTACATTAAAAGCAGACTGATGTGTGTTAATGCATTCAAACGCGGCATTTTATGTTTATGCATTTGGGCAGATGGTTTAATCCAAAGCCAATTAAAGTGCATATAGATTATTTTGTAATGAGTAGGTGTACTCAGGGACCTGGCATTGCTGGTACCCTGTTCTACAGGTTGAGTTAGAGAAAAGTATAAACTTATTTTCAGACACTCACAGGGGTAGGGTATTTTAAACCAGGGGGCGACTGCCAGGATGCCCTGTCGGGCGTCTGTGCGGGCGTAGAATCCATACTTGTCTTTCTCAGGAGGAAACACGTCGGTCACCGTGAAGATGAAACACAGAAACCAGGACACAAGAATCGCCATGATGATCTAAACAGAAAGAAAAACCTTTAAATTGTGTTTGTTTTACACCACTTGCATTCTCTTAGTTGCTGCGGATACTTCTCATCAAAAGTCATTATACTGAATTAAATAGTTGAACAACATTATTAATACTAAGACCGTACTAATAATACTATGAATTAATACTATGAATACTAATACTACGATTGCACATATTTACTATTTGTGTATGCATGATGAGCTTTAGTGGAAAGAAAAACATATGGGCCTGACATATTTTTTATTTTTGGATGAACTATTCCTTTAATTGCCTCTCTGAATAAAACGTTCAGGGCGTGTTTGTCTTGGATTACTGTCGAGACTCACTGGAAACATCTTGAACAGCTGTAGGCGGTACGAGGTCCATCCCTTCTTGGATTTGTAGATGGGAAGAGGCAACTGGATGTTGCGTGCATACTGAGAGAACAGCAGGACCAGGAATATGGTTCTGTTTAAAAGAGAACAAAGGGTTTGTGTGCCACAAACAGCATAAAGCAAAAGATTTCAGTAACATCAACAGGCATGTGCGAGTGTGTGTTAGCTGTACTTACAGGATGGCGATGCCCCAGTGTTTGCCAGCCCTCTCTCCAGCCGCCTGGAAGCCGGAAAGTCCGATCAGAGTAACGGTGGGGGTGATAGTAAGGGGACCAATATACTTTAACAGGACACCTGGCAATCCCAAGGCACCTATGATCACCTCTATTAGAGACGAGACTATTATAGCACCCTGAATCTACACAGAGACAGACAAAAAATAGAGAAAGAGAGAGAGAATTGTTACTGCTTCGGTAACATCAAACACTTTGAATTGAGGGAGAGCGACTTGACAGTATAAAGACAGATCTTTACACTTTTACCTAAAAAACAGGTTTAATTCTTGAAGAGAAAAGGCTCAATTTGTCAAGACTAAAGCAAGATTTGTGAGTTCCTGTCATTGCCTGAAGCTAACACAACAAGAAGCACATGTTTCAGAAAAGTTGGTAAATCTGATCAAATGCACATTACCAAAGAACAAAAGAAAGAAAAAGACATGCAATAAAAATGCATTAAAGGTTAAAAGAGATTAAGGTTGAACAGCGTCATTGACAAAGACCTCCAGACAGTTTAATGCTCCATTTAATCTAATATGTTTTAATTTAATTTGACTTCATGCCTGTTACGGATTCAACTGGGATCAGGAATATCAGTTCACACTAATTCCATTTAAAAGACAGATAAACACATAATAATGTTTAGTGATTCGTGTTTTTATTACACGCTCTGAGAAAAGTATTTGTAGACATATCTACTTTGGAAACCATCATCAATATGAAACCATGAAATATGAATCTGCATCTGGGATGAAAACATCAAAATTTTCAATGGTCAAAATCTCTGCGTGTCAAAATTATGTGTGGTTTACACAGATTTCACGGTCTAAACCAAATTTTCCACATCACTTGATTTCATTATTTTCATCTTTCAGTTCCCAATATGTTGTTAATGTTCCTCATTATTACAGCATCTGTCTGTGTTTGCATGTCGTCTGCGTTCTGCATCTCTTTCTCTGTTATAACTCACCTCTCGTATCCTGGGATACCAGATGTCTTCTGTGTGCAGAAGCTCTGTGCTATTGAATACAGGAACAACTGCACAGAGAACATGACAATCAGATTACCGTTTAAAAAACAGTACCACGTGCACGAGCGTGTGCTTGTGCGTGCAATCTGTACCTGTTGTGTTGCACTTCCATTTATCCAGTGACAGGATGGCTCTCGCCGGAGCCAGAAACGCAAAAGCGCTAGCCTGGAACAGCGGAAGCCTGGAGACATAACGCATACATAAATGCACTAATCCATTATATAAGAACATCTACAACATACGCACAACACACCCGTCCCTTGGAGGCATCAGCCTGTAGATAATGAGTCAACAGTCATCACCTTCCTGTGAGTCGAGCTCTTAACTCAATTACGAGGTTAAACCTTTAATTCCCTTCAACACCATTAAATCCCACTGTCAGCAAGTGACGTTAGATCTCCATTAATTTGTAAAATGACTATAAAACGCCATAGAGAATAATTATCTTAGATGAATACTAACATTTGTCTTAGACCAAATGGGATTAGGCCCGGTCCACATTTGAATTAATTTTGTCCAGCAACTGCCTACTTGGACAGACAAGGACTGTCTGATATGTAGTCATCAATCACAGTCTGTATTTCTTTCACAATATTAAGAGCAGGTTTATTTCAAACAGATAGTGCCACAATAGTAGACTGATGTAAAAAAAAATAAAGTTTTTATAGCTAGTTATTACACTACTAACTATATAGAAACTAAATATTTTATAATGATAAACACTATGCAGAGACTAACAACGACCATTAAAGGGTTGGTCATTGGTCAAAGAATTAAAAAAAATAATCATTCTGTCAATTTATTCACCCTTCTGTCAATCAAAACCTGTATATGACTCTTTCATCTGTGGAACACAAAAGAAGATATTTTGTGAAATGGAAATGAATGGCAGTGCAATGTTGTTTTGGTTAAAATTCCCCAAAATATATAATTTGTGTTCTCCAGAAGAAAGAATGTCAAACAGGTTTGGAATGATGTGAGAGTGAGCAAATGATGAAGTAATTGACATTGTTGGGTGAACTAACTCATAAAACAGTCATACATGATTCTGGTCACTAGATGTCTCCCCACACACGCTCGAACACTTTTGTGGAACAATAAAGAAGATATTTTGCAATATGCTGGTTACCGGCACCCATTGACACGCATTGTACTTTGTGTCAATACTATGAATGGGTGAATGGGTGCCGGTAACCAGCATTTTGCTGAATATCTTCCGTGTTCTGCTGAAGCATAGTCTACTAAGGAAAGTCATACAGGTTTGACATGACATGACGGTAAGTGAATAATAAAATAATTTTTTTTTTGGTGAACTATCCTTTTAAGACACACAGTCATTGTTACAGGATTTATATTCATATATTTGTCTTAATAAAGACTACTTTAATATAAATAATTTTCAGACCTCATTCCTGTTCTCAGCCAGCTTAAGAAACTCAAAAACAACTTGATTCAAAGGTATCGAAGAATAGGAGGGTCACTGTCGCTCATGACAATAAAGTAACATAAGAAACATGCAGTTTTGATTAATCAAGGTTTGTCCCAAACAGTGATGATAGACCTTCCCAGAATCCCACGCTCCCCATTATGAGAATCACATGAGATACTACATAAAATCTTTATCTTTAGCAAGTTAGTTTTGGTACACTATAACCATATGCTTTCTCATTGGGGTCTCATTACACTATGTAATGCATTGCAACATTAACTAAAGAAAAGTGAAATGCACCGAGACAAAACATCAAAGCAGGGTCAGAAATGTACATGGAAATTTTGTGGATATAACTTTTCTAAATTCATTTAAATTGTGCTTTAAAATGAGTTTAGACTTAGACCCAAGGTCTGTAGATAAGACAGTGACGCACGTCTGTGTTTTCAAATTCACTAAATCCTTATTCAAATCAAATCAAATCAAATGAATCGAGGCCACAAAAAGTCCAGACTGACCTGTCCAACTAATGTCAGAATATACAAATGGTTTGGAAATAGAGAAAGTCACAAAATTTTGTCACAAGCGCTATAATGATAGCTTTAATAAACATACTTTATCGTATTTCATGCGTGTACTTTTATGATTACAATTGTTTATTTAAAAAAACTTTGAAATGGATGAGTCACCCAGTTTCCAAACTGCTGTCTGTCGCGCTTTTAGAGTAAAGAGTATGCCCTTTTCACCAATATCACACAGCAGGCAAACTTTGTTTTAACTCGGTCTAATATCTTTTCAGCCAAATCTCATTAAGCCTCTCAGTTTAAACCTGTAATAAAAACTGAAGTGACCCATATTCTTCTGTTACACGACCAGCAGAGAACTTGATTTTGTTCCAACAAAAGCACCTTGTGCACCACAAGAAACTTTGAAAGCCCCTTATCGTTTTCTCTTCTACTTTTTATTCAAGAAACGACCTTGTGTGTCTAGGTGGGGTGAGAAACAGAGAAATGGGAGGATCGTCCATACTCCATATTAGAGAAGAGAATGTAGCTTTAAGCTTCTTGAATACAAACACTTGTGGCTGGATTAATAAAACAGACAGCAGAACAACTCTATCCTGGGTCACCAAGTGACTTTTAGGGTGAAGAACAGAAAGTAAGAGAGAAAATGTAAAATTTGCCTAGACCAAAAAAAATGAAACGACGTGTTAAAAAGAGGAAGAGAAAATAGATCAGGGAAAAAAGACAAAAGACATCTGAAGGGCTGGCATAACCACAGGTGTACGGGTTTAAAACATAGTTAATTTAGTTTAGAGGAAATATCTGAAATATTATATTCATGTTACCCAGCACTAAACTGGAAATGCTTTGTGTGTCCCAGGATAACACCAAAACCTTAAAACATGCCCAGACATACACAAGGAAACAACAACCCTTTAATCGATGATGCCGACTTTTGTCCGAAACAATAACTGACACCTCTTTTAATTTACCACAGTCTTTTCACATTCACTGTCAGCAGGTCATGATGTTCTCTGTTCATCTCATCCTTGTTCCAACTTGCTCACCCAACCCAAGAACAAGAGTGACGCGATACATGTAAATCGCAACCTGTTACTAACTCTCCTCCATTAGGAGAAAGCAGTCAGATGTCTTATTCACAACACGGTTCCTAATGAAGCGTGATGATAATTCAAGGGACAGCCGAGAGTCTGTTCTGTGCAGAATGTTCTAGATGTTATCATCTTATTTAAGAGTCTGGCATCTCTAACCGTAGATAGAGAATCTGAGCAGGACTCAAACGTTATGCTTATGAGTCACAGAGACACACAACATACAGAATGCACACTACAAATAACACATCAATAGATGTCGACTACATATTTTGATGCTTAAGTTATAGATTTAGAAAACAATATATTTATGTATGTAAACACAAAAAAAGATGGATCAAGCCAGTACATGTTAGGATTATACCCGGCAGGTCACGGTTATCACACATTCACTCACACAAAGACACTTACCGGCATCCGAGAGTGGTTTGAAGCAGGGTGGTAATGCCCACACAGAAGAAAATTGTGCCAATCAGCTGACTGGTGGCCCACTGGTCATATCCCACACACATGGCTTCAGCCAACAGGAACGGCACAGCAATAGTTCCACTGAAGCAGGTAAGATAGTGCTAAGGAGACAAATTGTATGGAAAAGACAAAAAATCTGTTCTTTAGTGGAAGTACAGTCAGGCTTTAAATCTTTTTTATCTTTGCTGTTAACAGAGGTAGAAATTAAAGGCTTGGAGCACAAACTTCACTAAAGTTGACAAAAATTATATGTACTATTATATATAACAATTATATTAATAGCAACTTGTGGGCAATTCCAGCATTATGCTTGTGACATTTTTAGTCACAACTTGAAATATAAATTCTCACAGAATGTATTTATTACTAATATTTTGAACCATTGTTTTATATTTTACTAAAGCCCTGTGTGCAGAGTCCAGATATCACAAAAATGTCAGTCTATGCATGAGTTATCCATTTTAAAAAAATGGAAATATACATCCGTTATGGATGTGAGAAAAAGTTTTTGAGAGGCAACATACTTTGTATGATTCCTGTGAATTAAAATGCACAAACCACAACTATCTAACACATGAAGAAAGGATGACTCTTCAGAACATAAAATAGTTATTTTATTTTAATTTTCATGTGCCCATTTATGAGGAATATGGACTGTTATGGATATGACAATATCCATAACGTATGCGTGTTATTACCTGTAAACCCAGGAAGACACACAGGTACCAGGGAGGCGTGTCCTCTATGGTATATATCATTTCCATTCTCCTGTCATCCATGGCGTCTGCACTATCCATCGTCTCTGATATGGAGCACTGGAGCAGAGGAGAACAGAAAACACAGGAGTCAGGCTGCGGGTGGTAACTATAGTAACTGAACAGGACTCCAGAGAAGTTCACTGAGAGTAGTGCACTATAAACAGCATCAGTGCCTACACAAACAAAACTGCTGTCGATTCCGATTACACCAGCAGGAAATCAATGCCTCTAAATTAAACTATACTGAAAATATTTTTTTTAGAAATGGACAGAAGACTTAACAGTGATCTCAACAATCTGTTGTAACATAACTTTGACATGGCTTTTGTCCACCAATTAAAACTGTGCTTTAACACAGTCCAATTGCCACTTATATGTTAAAAGCAGAAGCTGTCATACGACAGACCAGAATTCACGTGTTGCATCAGCAGTGCAAACACTGAAGACATGTCACTATGTGCTGTAACCTCACAACTGCCCTGTTCTACCTGTCAGGAAAGTGTCGAGTCATAATGACAGAGGCACTGCATTACTAGGACTGCTTTAAGAGTATAGACTGCATTTCCCCTCAAAGCTACATCAAGTATCAACACAAAAATTACACCATTAATCCAGAACACAAATGTACTTTGGTCAGTTTCTTATTTTTTTTTTCATGCCTATCTGCCTGGACAGCACATACTATATTTAACTTGCCTATCAAGAACTAGATGGGTTTAACTAAAAAAAAACATGTATAAAAATATGTATGTATGAAATATGTCTTATAGACCTGCATTTGTTTTATTATTACATAGGCCAATGTATATGACAACAGGATTTACAGTTTTTTTTATTCCCCCATGCATACCTCCCTGTACTCATCATACTGTGTTTCACCATGAAGTGTCCTTCTCGCACAGTACTGTCAACGACACGTTTACGTTTAGTTGCCCTAATGCAAAAAACATTTCACATACAGGTATGTTTTGTCCTGTAAAGCTCTGGAGAGAATGATAAAGCTCAATAAACTGGAAAGTTCATTTTACTTGGTTTGAAGTGTTAATTTTGGGCTCCGTTTACTACAACGTTGCTTAATGCATCTTCACAATTTTTAAGTGCATTAGAAATGTTGGAAATCTACATTGTTGCTTGTGTTATCTTAGCTCTTTCTTATCTCATCTTAGGACTACATTGAAACTTTCTGTGTCACTTTCTTTACTCACTCACTCATGCAAAGAAAAGATGATGGCCACCAAAAGTTCATAACGTCTCCAGCCTGAACCTACACACTCAAAGCCAGTCAATTTGAATATATTTGAACTACCTCCAGCATTACTAAGGCCCTGGACCTAATCTAAGGAAAGCACCGAGGGCTTAATAATGAATGGATAATCCAGTCTGGTATGAGGAAAATCTTGATTTAATGCTAAAACTAGAGGGAGAAGGTGATTTATGTGATTATAGAGGTAAACACACATACACAAACTGTGCAGGATAAGTCAAGACCAAAGAAACCACTCGTGCAAAACAGGTGCTGACCCTACAGGAAGTTCATCTTTCCAAAACCATGACTACGGGACGACAAGTTTTGGATGTATAGCAAGTTTTCAGTATAAAGGAAAAGTCACCTTGTCCTCCATCTGGCTATCTTTGGAGTAAATGGCCATGAGCTCCGTGTCTTCAGTGTCTTGATCTCCAGGCGTCTGGACAACTCCGTTAACCACCTGTCAAACACACAGACATGTGACCAAAAATCAGACATCCACCAAGAAATAAAGACGGGAAATTGATACTGCTTGTATCTTGGGCTCTTGTTGTCATATCATATCAACAAAAAGTGGATGTGGGTGTCTTTACATAAAACACAAACAATAGGCATGTGGGGGGGTTGCAGGGGTAGGAACACTCAAGAGACATTCGCTTTGCTTTGGTTCTCTTTTCCAGATTCAAATGCCTGAGATTCAGTGACAGGCAAATAGCTTTGCCACACGGCTTCATGACATTCGACCCATGTGCTGGCCAGACCTAATGAAACCACAGCACCAGGACACATGTTCACATTTCAGGGAAAGGGTCATGATGACTTCTCTGGTTCTTTTGTTTTTTTTAAGGAATACCTCTTGAGCAGATTTCTCATAGTACATATCAGTCAGCAGATTCCATAACACAAAAAGTATAATAGTTTTATTAGACAATGATACCTTACATTGGGGTACCATGGAAATACTGTGGTTTCATGGGTGTGGTATTTATTTAGTACCATGGCGTGTATACACTACCAGTCAAAAGTTTGGAAACTTATTCACTGTTGTTTAGTTTTTTCCCCCCACATATTAGAATACTAGTAAACTCTTAAAAACTATGACATAACACAACTGTAACTAGGAATTATGTTGTGACTAAAAGCATCCAAAATAAATAAACACCATGATAGATTTCAAGTCTTAACATGAGAAGCTTTTTAAAAGGCACTGAAGGATTTTCTGTCCATGTTGGACTCTTATTGGCTGCTTTTTATTCTTTATTTGGTCTGAGAAATGAGTTTTATAAATATTTTTAATTTTTTTAGTTTTTTTTACATAGTAAAAAAAAAATATGTTAAAACAATTATATTTTTGTCTACAAAAGTAATTTCAAATATTCAAATAAACTTTTTTTGAACGAAGTACCACTGTATTACCATCTGTTACTATTCACTGCGGTATCAACACAGTGTTATTTTCTAAACATCCTGCGAGCAAAAAAATGACAAACAGACATGTCTATCGAAGATTAGGTTCAGAAACATGAGTGTAATTAGAGTGTCTTAAGAGTTTTTCTTATGTAATAATCTCGATGGGTATGCTGGGTATGACTAAGAGAAATTAGATGGTATCTTTAAATGAGTAAGCAAAATCACAGCATAGCAAAAAGCAGAAAGATGAAGTGTAAAGCAAGAAACAGGGCTCCAAATACACACACACAGAGTCTTACAGCACATGGTACACAGACAATTTGCTACCTAAAAAGAATGCAAACGCTATCAAACTTGGAACAATAAATGCGCACAGAAGATCAACACTGCTGTGAGTCACTTCATGCTGAAACTTAGTTTTGTTTGTTTTGTTTTACTCTCTCTAGGGTTTCGGACCCGCATGTTGATGACGAACAGCTTGCAAACACAAAAAACGCAAGGCTTTTAATTAGATTTCCAATTGTGCGTAACTAAAATGTTTGTGTATGCAGCATGCACCAATATAATGAACCTAAGTTGTGTCTTATTGCACGCTGACCACATTTTGAAAAAGCCAGATTGGATTATAAACTTTGAATACAATGCTGTGCTCTTCTGACAGGTTTGAACACACACACTCACTGGGTTGGGATAGAAATGTGCACTGTGTTTGGTCTCCTCCTCATATTTGCCAGGATCTGTGGTGGAGTCCATGGATTTGGTGTTTTTACCAACACCCATTCCTCCCCTCTCCTCCTCGTCCTCTGTTGCTCTCCTCCACTCGCTCTCACGCTCCTGTAGAAACTCTGTTGCTCGGACCGTCAGCACTCTCTCATGCTCCACCGACTGGCTGGCCAGATCATCTGAGGTGAAACAACACAAATGGGATTTAAGACCTCACCAAATCAAAATCACTTCAAATGTGATTCATCATTCGATTCAGGCTGTTAACAAAATTAATTCAACAGTTAGTTACATAAAGAGAGATCAGCCTTTATATGTTCAGTTTAAGATTATTGACATAAGCAGATAACTGAATCCGCTTGGCCAGTTAACAAAAATGTCCAGTTTTTAAAGAAATAGGTCACCCAAATAATTTTCATCATTTACACAAACCCATGTTGCTCCAACCCAATACTGTTTTCTCCTTGTATGAAAAGCAAAATGAGATCTTGTGTAATCTTGATTTCTATTTCCAATTCTGCATTTGACATAAAATAAACAATAACGCTGGGTTGCAGTGACATGGGTAAATTTATTGGTGTACTGTACCTTTAAAAATTATTTCATTTGTCTCATGTATGTCATTTGCCATGATTACAGTGTATTTTACACACTACTACACTAGTTAAGTGTACTGGTTAGATACTGGTCAAGCATGTTAGTAATTTATGCATCACTAAAGGTACTTTTGGCAGGCAAATTGAAAGACAAATGAATTAAGCAATGCAGATGAATTTTTAAAACAAATCCTTTTAAGAATATATTCGATGAATTATGTCTGTATTGTAATTTCGGGTCAATATGATGATGCATGTTACAGTAAAATCAATTCAAAGCTGGGGACACAAATAAATTAAAGATTTGAAAAGCAAGAATTTTCAAATAATAAAATAAAAGGAGATGAGAAAAAAAGACAGAAAAAAGTGGGAGGAAGAGAAATGATGAAGATGATTCAGGGTAAGGAAAACATGCAATACAGAAGAAAGAGGGAGTGAGGGTGTTCGGCAAAGGTCAGTACACTTATCAGAGTATGTTGTTTATTTTGGTAACCGTCATGTCCTGTTTACTTTTCTTGTGGCCTTGGGCCAGAACCTTTCCTAAATAATGACATTGATAAGCACACCATGTTAGTACACCATCAACAGCTGCGTCCCTCACCTTACCACCCATGTTCTCTCACTGCACCCTTGAACTTCAGGACAATCACATCTGCCTGCTATCTCTGAACCATCTGTATCCACAAAGTCCGACTGAGCACCAGACCGAGTGAGACTTTAGCACCATCACACATGTATGACACTTACAAACACTTACAAACCTTACAGATCTAAAGTCTAAAACAAATGCTTTCGCATTTTATAAACGGTTAAAATATTAAGAGTTCCAAGAAGAAACTTTCGGTACGGAAGAAAGATTCGGTAGAACTTCTTTATTCATGACTTTAAAAAAACACATCACTTATAATGGCATTTTCTCAATGAAAATCACATAAGTGTGTGGTGTCCTATTAACAATGCATTAACAATAATGATAAGCAAAAACAACACGCAAAACTTTTACCACTTTTAAGATTTCTTAATCTGATGTTTACTCGGCAGGTTCATTGATCAAAACACCAAAGCTGATACCAGATATCTGCAATAGTTCAAGTCTATTGATTTTTATTTAGAAGTTTTTATTTTGTGCTGAAGGGCAGCTGGGGACAGTAAGTAAATAAGTACCTAGGTCACACATCACTCCCACCAATCAGGACAGCCGGAAGCATCTGTGGGGGAGGAGTTATACTGAAAGAAGAGAGGAACAGAAGGAAGATGAGGACAGAAGGACAGAAGACACGGGACGGTGGAAAAGGAGTAAGACTGAAAAAAGATAGACAGGTGTTAATAAGCAGCCAGCCAAAACTTAATCATGAGCCATTTAACTTCCATTACCTATTTAATCGGATATTAAACAACATATTTAATAGATTCTGTTGTCACACAATGTACATCGCTTCACGCTTATTTAAAGATCATTACAGGTGACAATGTCTTTCAGACACGGCCATTCCAAAAAAATTTTAAAGGCTCAAGATTGTGCAAAGCAATACCAAAGGAAACTTCACCTTGTGGATTTATGGGGACTTTAGGCCTGGTAGTGTTCCAATCTAAAGGAAATATATTA
The DNA here is from genome assembly GCA_019155185.1 of Beaufortia kweichowensis. Taxonomy (NCBI): domain Eukaryota; kingdom Metazoa; phylum Chordata; class Actinopteri; order Cypriniformes; family Gastromyzontidae; genus Beaufortia; species Beaufortia kweichowensis. Next base: position 10,619,028 of record CM032806.1, read on the forward strand.
GATTTCACTGATTCAAAACTATCCGTATACACCACCACAAAGCATTCACTCCGCCTGATCTTGGAAGAGCTGAAGACAGCCTGGGAAGATGGAAAAAATCTAAACCACACAAACATTTATTTAACTGGGGTGGAGAGGGTTTAAATCATCAATCTTGAACTTTAAAACGGAAATCTTAAACCCACCACCTCACCAGGATGCAACTGTAACTGAAATAAAACTAAACCAACAGACCTTTAACACCATTATGACAAAAGAGGACGAAATTATAAAGATGAACTTGAGTTGCTTAAAAGATTTTGTGATATTTAGCAAAGCAGTTTTCCTTTTTGAATGAAATTACTATTGTCCAGACAGCTACACTCTACAATGTCTGGTGACAGTGCAGTTCTGTCTGTTCTGTGTTGCCACACTGATGCGTCTGAATCACACTCTTCATTTTGGTCACCCTAAATGATTTCATTATCTCATAATTACAGCCTTCTTAAGTCTCTATTTAAAAAACTAGAGACTTAACCTGTAATACAGCATAATTTCTGCAAGTCATCACCTGCCATAATGACAAAGCATCTGCTAGGCAGACGGTCAGTTGTGAAGGCCAATGAGAGAGATTTGCAGAATATGACATTGAATATGACGTTTTGAAGGCCGTTATAAAAATGTACAGATTTCTGCTGTGATTACTAGACCCACATATTAAATATAATAATGGTAATACCAGGCAATCCGTTTATTATTATTGGCCCATCCAGACGAAACTACTAAACAGCAAAATACAACTCTGGAACAACAAAAAATATGCAGGTTTTGACATTGATAAAAAGGCTTAAAATATTACAAATCTCATTGTCATATCTATATGTATAAAAAAATCTCAATAACCAAGTAAAAGTGTATTAATTGTATAAATGATGATATTTATGTAATAAACATTCACCTCTCACCCACTTTTCCACAATTTATAACAAACCCATTTCAAAGTCTCACAGTGTGGACTCTTATCATACGTGCACATGCTCACCGGAGATGATGGGAGACAGGAAGTGTGTGTAAATGTATGTTTGTAATAAAGATTTCACATGTTTGCTCTTTTTATTGTTCCTTTTAACTAGAAATCTGAAAACGACTGATCCGTTTCCTCAATATGATCATAAATCAGAACAGAAACAGACACAATCTATTGGTGAACGTGAACATTGTCAAGTCAAGTTAATTTCTATAGCACTTTTTGCATGGTTTCAACACACACACGCACAAGTGTATTTGACAAGATGCATTTAAAAAAAGACATTTCTGTTTAGTCACGACAGTGACAGTTTTAAGGGGAAACACATGTCTAGTCAAAGTTTTAAGTTTCTGTGTGTTGTAGCACTTTATCTCACTGTTTTTGGCACCTTTTGGCAAATGGTTAATATACAGTGGCCCTAAAATGTCTTTAAACATTACAGCTATGCTTAGAAATGTGTCAGGTGTTGTTTTTGTCATTGTAAGTAAATAACAAAAAGTTTATTTCAACTAATGCAATGAACTTTCTTGTTCCAGAGCATACAATCACTTTTTAAAATAGGAACCATTTATGACTGTTTCTTTTCCTAGGTTCATAACAAAATGTTAAATATCGATTACATAACTGAAATCAGGGCTAGTCAATCCTAAAACATCTCTGTAAACCAAACACAACGGTTTTCTACCATGTCCTTACATGAACTCTTTATTCATGTCTACCAGATGTTGTAAATACCCAAACTCAGCGTTCACATACACAAACTTCCCCTTTCCTTTAAATACAGTAACTAGCCTTTCTCTGACTCACCATTCTTTACTTTAGTTTAAACTACATTCTTGGCTTCCCGCTAGAAGACTGACCTTTCCATAACCATGACAACACATTTTTCCATAACACCTAAATCACACATGCTGTTTAATTCCCCCCCTCTGTGGTGAACTGAGATTAGTGACAACACAGTAGCACTGCAGGTGCCCGACATCCCAGGACCACTGACCCAGGCATCACAAAGGGCTTTACTTTATCACGGCTCACCTCCAGGGGGGTACAGGGTAAACCATTCAATGTCTGGACATCCCAATGAAGGAATAATTAAATGAACACATCCATGGGGGCTCTTGGATATGCATCAGGTCAACACAGACCCCATGGAAGGGGCATTTGAATCAGCTGGAATTACTGAAGAGCTGATGAGTGAGGGTTTGAATACCAGAAGAGCAATTTATAAAGGCATGTGTCAGCTAAAAGATCTGGCCCAGTTAAAAGGAGGTGTTCGGTATGACTCCAGCCCAGGGTATCACTTTAGAAACACTAAAATGAGACATTAATTACATTTTATTTAATCATTCTGTATATTAAATTCCATACTCAAAGGTAAGATCAGAAACACTGACAGATCCATTTAAAATGCTTTCTGAAAAACGAGGGAAAAGTTCACTTAGAATAGATATATTTAGAAATGGGCAAACTTAAATAATAAAATAAAGGTTACTGATTTATCTGGCAAACCAGACACAGATGAATAAATCACTTTCTGATCATTCTGCGCAAGAACGGCACCATCAAGGTCCTGCCAACATGACCCTTGACCCTGGATTCTCTGCTTTGAGTAAAATTTGTATTAGGGTAACCTCATGTTAAATCTGAATTGTTGAATTGCTGTATTGAAAGAGACTCACTTTAAGGAACACTAAGTTTTCTACAAAACTTATCAGAGAGATATAAAAACATTTAATTACAAAAGATTTTTAAAGACAAAGATAAACCAAATGTGATAATTTGCAGCAATAGTAACTTGAAGAATTACTAAACTAGTTCTAAACTTGACATCTCCAAAATATCTCCAACAAAATCTCCTTCCTTTTGAAATATCAAAACATTACAGCAAAGAAACTCAGCAGTATGTAGAGTTCAGAAGATCGGACAGAATGAATGACACAGAGATGATTACAGGTAGTTTACAATGACACAACAGAAAGGTGCCATTAAAATTTCATGCCTTCACATTTTGCATTACAGGATTTGAATTACACAAATCCTAAATGGGATAAGGTTTGGTTTAATGAAAAGATCAAGTTAGCCCTTTCACACGCACACGGCAAATACAAATAATTGATAGGCTGTTACTAAATCTAAAACTATGTAACTTAATCTATGACATCAACATACACAACTGTCAGAGAACATAATTAAAAAACAAATTTTACTGCAGATGCATCAAATTATTAGATATATATTAAATCAGAAATGATAAAAACAAACAAAGAAGGAGAACAGAGAATAAAAATTTGTGACAAAAAGGCAGAAAAAGCATGCAAGAGAGGACATATTTTCTGCTTCTAACAACAAATATTTTGTGAGAGACAAGAGAAATTGGCTAACAGAAGAAAAAAAAGAGAAGCAATATTTCAAAAAAACCCTTGCGTTTGTTGTTTGGTTTTGTGGTGAAGCATTACAAAGGCTGACAGTGGATGTTTTGTGACCATTAACATGAATGCTGTTTGGTCTCTCGAATCCTATATGCTTATATTTCACAATTTTCTGTGGACTTGCGGTGCAAGAAATCAATACAGGTAATTGGCAGGTAATTTCTTAAACACTACTGGGCATGTTGTGATTGATGAGTGACTTCTGCTGACAAACGCTCATTTATACTGACAACAAATGTATTAAAATCTGGAGTGCATTAGACATAAAAAAAAATGATAACCTTTATCCCCTGTTGAACAATCTTCATCGCAAACCAAAACAAAACTTTTCAGCACATCATTACAATGATGATAACTATGATGACTAACAATCTATACCCTTTTAGTTTTTCTTTACAATATTACCTCAAAACCACGCCTATCTGATTTGTTTAAGCAAAGCATTCCACTCGAAACAGCCGTCTGCTGCCGACAGCTTGTGCTATAAACTACACTTTCCAGATTTAGTTCATATGTTTGAGGACAAAACATAAAGTCTGCAGACACTGAAATCAGATTTGCTTCAGGACACAATAAATGCATTTTGCATGTCTTTGAGTTTCCATGCTAATTTCCATGCCCTCTCTCTCTCTCTTTTTTTTTTTTTTTTTACAAAAGATTACTGGCCTGAACTCCAAAAAGCTGCTTGTGTAATATTTAAACTAAGATTAGATGACAAGTAGTATCATCAGTTCTGTGGCTGAGCACTCTCTGTAAATATGAATCACTTAATTTGATGCAAAATAAGAAAATGGGATTATGATGTAATACAACTCAGTTAACTCTTATTAACTTTCTGACAAATAAAATGCATCAGTGATTCAGAGTCAATCTAAGGCATGGCTGTGTAACCTACTCTTTATTTTAGTTATACAACCTTGCTATGTATTCACTAAATATATAAGCATCTACAAATGATCTCCAAGTACTAGTTAGTAAATATAATGTTTGTAAGGACATGTGTGGCTATTAATACCAGCATCTCAGGCTTTTCTTCACTAAATAGCAGTACACCTATTTCACATGCCATACCTAAATGCCTTTAATGCTTATATGTATATTAATGTTTAGATTTTACTAAAACACTGTAGATAGAGTCAAGACACCAAAAAGCACCAGTCTTTAAGCAAATAATCTATTATCTAAAAAAACACTTTTTTACTTCGTATGATTTCTGTTAATTAAAATGCACAAACCAGAAGCGATAATACCCAACACACGGAGAAGAGATGACTAGTATTAACATAAAATACTAGTTATTTTAATTGTCATGTGCCCATTTATAAAGAATATGGCCTGTTACGGATGTGCCATTCCCAAAGTGTACAGATAAAAATGGATGATTTTTTGTAATCATGGCATGGTGTCAAACAATATCCCAATTTATAACATTCAAATAAATGCCTTTTAATGTCAAGACTGCATCATACTCACTAGCCACTAGTAACATAAGACATGTTTATGCTGGTTGGCATAAACCAGCATAAACCAGGAGAAACTTTCATCTTCCTCACATGTTTGTTACCTAATTCTGACAACATCTATGACTAATAGCTGACACTTGACATCCTCTTCAAAGATACAGACATCAGCTCAGTGTCTATACCCTGCTGAAAAAACACCACCACAGAAATTCTAATGAATTTAATGGGTATAATTGGGATTTGCATTGGTTTTATAATAACTAACAACCGGACGAATGCTTCGTTTAACGTAGTAAAGTTTTATAATAATTCCTGTGTGTTAAATAAGTGGTAAAGAGCATTAGCCACGTGCAGTATCCTTCACAAAGCGAATGAAGAGCTCGAGTCGTGAAAATACTTGAGAAAATACATCTCTGTCTAAGCAGACGACCTGAGAGCACGTGTTCCTTTAAAAGAGGCCGTGTTTCAGCTTATTTTTCATCCAGATCACCAGTGGTCCTAAACAATAGTGCTCCATTCATTCCTCAAAATTGTGACCTTTATAGACAAGAAAAGGGTTATCATCAACCAGCTTTCGAACTAGCACATCGCATCTCTTGAACTTGAATCCTGGAATGCCGATAGGATGCGGGTAGTTGGACGTTTTTTAATACTGTGTCTAATTTTATGATTAGTACGTATTTTAGAAGCATAGGCTTAGGGTGAAATGTACAGCACGTGCCTAATAAAACACAATGGGCCTTAAATCTTACCTTTCCGGGAAGAAAAACCTTCTTCTCTTCTGTAATTTCCCCTTATGATCGTCTTGGTATACCTGACAGCTGTACTCAGTGTCCTTCTTTATCACTGCTGAAAGTAAACACAGGAACAGCGACTTCCCTCGAATCAAATACGCGTCTTTCAGTGAGATACAGGCTTTCGAGTGGACAGCGTTACATATGACGAACAAAAGTCAAGAGTCTGGATTTTTTTTGCTGTTATATAGCCAAGACGTGGACGGAGAACACAGGGCACTGTGGCATTTCAACGCATGCTCAAAACAATCTCTGACGTCACTAGAGTCCCTCCCTTCCGATGACGCTCCGCCAATGGGATTATTTAGAGGCGATGACGCAACACTCCAGTCATCTGGTTTGCCGGTGTCGTACCAGCCCGCCAGTGGCCGGTGTTTCCATTAGCCCGCTCACTGCAACCTCCTTCACACGCCCCCATTCATCTAACAGGAGTCCTTTTATTTACTAAAATATATTTAGTTACTGAGTCATAAAACAAAATGACAATATGTCATAAAAAGACCCTATTTCTTCCGACGCACTGTGTTATAACAATAAAATGGCGCATCTCACTAAAGGCCATTCGTGGCGCTCTTCAGCACACCCTAAAGGGCATAAACCACACTGCATCATTACTTAATTGACCTACATTTTAGTCACTGCTGCATTATGAAACATGTTACATTTATGTTGCATTTTCTAACACATTATTAAAATTAAACGTTGTCACTGTTAACATTAGTCAATGCACCATGAACTAACACGAATAACTATTGACATGAACTAATATTAACAAGAATCCTTAAATGCTGAATAACTAAATTGTTAATTGTTAGCTAATGCATTAACTAATGTTAACAAATAGCAAAGTGTATAGTGTTACCATTTTTCACCATGTATTACGTAAGAATAATGCAAAAGTATAAATAACACGTCCCACATACAAAATACTGGATCTAAATTGCTGACTGTGGAAAATTATAATAATTACTTTGTTAATGTATACTATAGGATTCTGCAATATAGTGAACTGATAAACAAATAATATTTATATTGAGAATAATAATATTTAAAGTAAATAGTTGAAGTTATTTAATAAGATTCAGTATGATCATTACCAAAGAGAGGTAAAATATACAATTAAAAACACCTGAAACATCTGAAAGAATAAACCAGTAAAAGGGACTTACCCTGAAAAGGGACTTACGTTGACTTGCTTATATAACTCTGTACTGCCCTCTGATGGTTAACTGATGCAATGGATGTGAGATGTTTAGTAATGTTTGTATCAGGTTTCATAAGTCGTCCTTGTCTTCCTTGTTTGACTCAGAGATACTTTTATGGTCACATCTGTTTTTATAAGTCTGCTATAAAAACATTTAAAGTTTTTTTTCTGTTCCCATTTAGACAGCTAGGTAAACAAGAACATTCAATCGGTTTTAAGTTTAGTAAAAGCTATACATTTGAAATATGAATCTGATGACAGATTTTGTTTTGAACATTTTTTTTAATGTTTTTTTATGATTACAGATTGTTGTGTGCACAATGGAAGAAGAGCAACAAACTGTAAATGTTATGTTTAAAATGTGTCAGGTAATGCAGCAGTATAATGTCCATTTATTGTTTTAACAACAATGTGGCATTGTGTGTGTATCATCCCTATTTTAACATCTGCAATTTAGAAACAGGGGCTAAATATGGCATAAATCAATAAATGCATTGTATTTCTGCTCTGAATAAATGTGATGTTACTTCTGGAAATAGAAGCAAGCGAGAGACAGACCTTCGGCAGATCAAAATCTTAGCTTTTAGGAAAAGTAAACTAAACCAAATATAAGATTTGTGTCTACCGTGTCCACTTGGTTAAGACCTCTATGGCCTCAATTAGAAGATCAGTGCTAATTGGATGTAGATGTTGATGTAGGTTAGTGGGTTTATAGGCCTCACTCAGCTACAACTGACATGTGCAGTATTTCACAATATCTGCTGATGGAGGGTGACAAGACGAATAAACAAAAAGAAAAGATGGTGGGGGTGTAAAAAGAAAGTTTAAAGTAAAGAGGTTAGAGAGAGAAAAGAACAGCAACATCTCAGGATGACTCATCAAAATATGCTTAGACTTATATAAACACATTGACTATAATGAGTGTAATGAGTTGCAAAACAGGTCACAAGACTCTCTTACAAAAACCGTGACGCTTCATTTATTTGTATAAGAACTACTTGTCACCTCAAAAATATGCTTGTTCAAAGGCTTAATTTTCTACACGTCTGCATTTAATATTATGCAGAATTTCTTTCCTTTTGACATACACAGATATAAAGTAAATGCATGTTCAGTTACTAAATAAAGTATTTCTATGACCTAGTGATTACACACATACTCCAGATGTTTTACTAAATTTCTAGAAACAAAAAAATGAAAATAAAAGCTTATAAAATATAAAGATTTTGTAGCATTTTACAAAAGCCAAAATTTATAGGAGTCTCATGACCTTTATTTTGTTGATAGCATTATTTACTTTATTTTATTCTTTTACAAATAAGGACATCGCAAATGCGCGCACACACACACACACACACACACACACACACACACACACACACACACACACACACACACACACACACACACACACACACACAGCAGATATATAAGCATCACTACAAAAACTCTTTGGTTTTGATCAAGAGTAGTGCATCTTTTATTCATTTGATCTACAATAAACTGTATCTGCTCCAACCAAATAAACACTGAATAAATAAACAAGAGCATTTACAATTTCGTGTTGCTACTGAAAGTGAACTGCAGCAGAACTGAAGGTAACTGTCTTGTACTCATATCTACAGTATATTTATTTTCTTCTCTATGGGTGGGTCATAGTTGCCCACCATCTGTAATTTAACAATATGAGTGAAAAGGGTACAAAAGGTTTGTAAGGGTAAATTTAATACCGTTGACCATCACAGTTACTTGACCCATGTGCATCATTTACGTCAAGTAAGAATAATGAAATATAACTTTTACAAAGCAACATACGGGCATAACCAAAAATATAAATACAGCCTCTCATATATTTATCTCAGCTACATACAGTATATAGGAAGATCCAAATGATTTTTTAAAAATGAACATGATAAAATTTGTAAACCATTTATTAATAACTTGGGCATTTCAGTTCACGCCCAAACCCTGCATTCCACTTGAAACACTGCTTGATAAATAAATACATTCCTGAAACCAAAACACATACGTCTATAATCAGTCAGATTTAAAGCAGACTAAGATGCCTATATTTAAATATATACCTTTTTATATACCTCACTGATGTGCAAGAATCAAATGTGACCAAACAAATCATCCTGGTCCCACTGATATGTGCAATACAAGAGCAGAACTTATAAACACTGACACACTAGGATACTTCACACGTACAGCTTCTTTAGTTTGCGTACAGTCTTTTGTGGGACATACTGGCTTACAAGGAAGAAAATGTACAACTTTGTCAGTCTCCATGCAAGAAAATCACTAATATCTCACATATTTGGACAGGCATGCTTCAGTTTGTGTTTATCTTTTATCATCACATTTATTTTGTGTAGTGTCTTTGTTCATTCTCGTGTAGTATCTCGTGTGCTTTAAATTGTCACTGGTGCTAAAGTTTCCACTGGATCCCTTAAAATCCATAGTTACTATACATCCCTTTTACGGTAACTACGATATCTGGAAGGTTGAGATTGAGTCATTTTCCTTATTTATAAGGCCGTCCAGGGTGGAGATTGTTTTCATACGTATGATGAAGACCCCATTGGAATCTATTAACCAGTAATACAAAACTTGGCTTTGCGAATTCATTTCCTCATTTCGATCCAAAAGTTCCATCAAATGGTTGCCAGTATTTGACAACAGGAGAGATTCCAGCCATTCAGTCTTTTCTTTTTAAAAGTAGTCCCGCTGTGAGAAAAAACGATGATGTCGTACTGCAGTAGGATATGTGGTCTATTAGATTCTATGGAGTGCAGCAGGCATGGGATAGTGCTACAGAACAAGACGAGAGTGACTGCTGTGCTAGTTTGGTATATAGATAGTGATTTGGGACATCAGGTTTGTTTTTTAACTTCACTCACAATCTATATTACATTTTCAAAGAGTTGCATGGAGTTCATGATGTTTTCATCCTGGAACGCAGAGATAGGAAACCAGCATGAGGATTTTTTTTTAAAGACTGGCATTAACTTTAATAACTTAATCTATCCCACTGTTAAAGTTTACATATTATTATACTGAATCTTTTACGTCTCAACAACTCCCAAAGCATTTTTGTTCGAAATGAATTCGATTTGAAATTCCTCACCTAATTCGATTCGATTCCTCACCTAAAGCTATGCACAACAGTAATGTATTTTTTGTAAGATATGATTCTAATCTAATCATGACAAACGATATATTGATTGAAAGGTCTAAGACTAAAAAAATAAATATTTGAATTAAATAAAAAATTTTATAACAATAAGCATAAATAATTATAAAAAGCAACAACAGAAACAGATATAAAAAAATACAATATTTCAAATGTGAAAAGAAAGTCATATGAGTTTGAATAAATTTTTGGTTTCCTTCAATACAAGAAAACACAAACTTACTTTCTGACAGGTTTCTATGAACTCCTCAATAGTGACCACACCATCTCGATTTCTGTCCATTTTCTATAAAATAATGAGAAAGTGCTGAACCTGTGCATTTTAGTTTGTCGTCTGCGTCCACACATGTGTACTGTGGATGTTACTGGTACCTGGAAGAACTTCTCCACGTGTTCAGAAGGAGCCTCATCTCTCACGCTGGGGTACGTGTATCTCCCCATCATGTCATAGATTGACTTCATGATTAACAGCATCTCCTACAACACACACACAAATCAACTTTTAAAAAACACCAGTGATTGAATCCTCAGGCCATCTAGACACAAAGGTTAATCAATTACCTCCTTAGTGATGTATCCATCCTTGTTAATGTCGTAAAGATTGAAAGCCCAGTTGAGCTTTTCGGTGACCGACCCTCTCAGCAGCACCGAAAGACCGATCACAAAGTCCTGTCACCGGACACAGACGGTGATGAAATAAAACAACTGAAGGGTGATATAGAAAACAATTGAGAGGAAAGAAATTCTCACCTCAAAACGAATAGAGCCATTTCTGTCAAGGTCAAACGCATTGAACAGGAAATGAGCGTATGTGGTTGCATCTGAAGGAATGATAAAGAGAAGGTGAGCAAGGTTGAATCTGCATTGCTCCATAATTAATCCCTAATGGAGGTTATGGACAACATTGAGTGATTATGTGAAATAATGTGTATTGGTAAATCTGTTCTACCCCCTTGAGGAAAGAACTGAGAGTAGATGGTCTTAAAAGTTTCCTCATCGACCAAACCGCTTGGGCACTCCTGAAATGGAAAGTCAGGGATATTTAATTAAATATCTAATTAAACAGATAATGGACTAATTCTCAGTGTGCCACACTGGCAGATGGTGAAGATTTAAAAACGAGCATTGTGCTAATTTGCTTTAAGGAGAAAACTGTCCTATATACTGTAGTGCATGATAGAAACGTAAAGAACCACAGAGCTTCACGAGATTGTTTTAAGAGCCTAAGACTATTTTCAGTCCATTAGTAGGACACTTACATTTTTGAAGCCCCTGTACAAGGACTGCAGTTCCTTCTTGGTGAATTTGGTCTGAGCCTGCAGCTGTTCCAGACCCTCAGGCTGGTGTCGCACCGTGGACAGCTCGAGGTCACTGTCGCTGCTGTCTGTGGGAGAGAAAGAGCAAAAAAGAGAGAGAAAGAGAGAGGAAAGAAGCAAAGCAGACAGAGGAGGAGGAAGGGAAAGTTGGGGGATATTATGGGATGCAGGACAGGACGGGGTGAGAGAACATTGTAAAACAGTGCAAGAAGAGAGAGAAAGAAAGAAAGAAAAAAGGGAAGTGAAAGTAAGAGAGTTAGCATAAAAGTGGATAACAGGCAGGAAGTGGAAATAGAGAGAGATCGAGGTGGTTTGGTTTGATAGATAGGGCAACACTTTCTTTAACAATGTGATTGATTGCTGATAAAACAGATACAGAATTTCAGTGTCCAGTAGAATCACATTTTGTCATGGCATACCACTTACACAGGGCCATGCATTTTTATTCTGTATGCATTGTAGACTTATATTTATTTATTGTAGACTAACAAACAATGAGTGACTTTCTAAGTCACTTTTTTGTTTTATATTTTATAAAAAATCTAAAAAACACTTGGCTTTTTAACATATTAAATTACTTTAAATGTACAATTCATAGTAAAAGAACAACTTTATCTAAATTATGAATTAACAACTGTGTTTGACAATCAGCTATTTAGCAGTCATCAATCACATGATAAAGAAAGCACTCTATCAATAGAACGAAGAAAAACCAGAAAACTGAACTAGACAGGTGCTTTTACTCACCGTCTTAACACAAACAAACAGAAAGTGAGAAACAGGGAGGTACATGAAGGACAAAGAGGGTTTAAGAAAGTGAGAAGAGAAAAAGAGAAAAATTGTCCAAGTCAGAAAATGCTGAATTACAAAAAAAAAAAATCGAATGATGGTTAGTGAAACGATGATGTGGAGACAATGTCGAATTCTTTTGTGAAACCTTAGGAAATAAAAAATATGAAGTAAAAAGTTTAAGATATTTCCTAAAAAATCCTGACAAGAAAATGTTAAAATGAAATATAATAAACCTGAATACCTGCTGTTGAATACCACAGCAATTCTTTAAGACCCAAACCTCAGTATATAAAAACATTTTTAGTTTGTTTGTTTTGTTTGTTCTGCACAATATTGGAGTATTAATTATATATTTAAACAAGAATATTCTTCTTTAGATTATGTAAATTTTAGAAATCTATACAAAACAAATGACAAGTGTCATTTTCTATTTTTTGTTTATTTTCTTTTTCTCACTCTTTCTTTCTCTCTCACCTGTCTCAGTTATATCTATGAGTCCGAGCAGGTGCATAAGCTTGAGAAACATGAAGACCAGGCAGACGATGCCCACTGTCTGTAATCCTTCTGTTTCCCATCTCACACTCATCCTCACAAACTCTTCCTTAACACTTGTTCAACTTCTAAGACTCCTGATCTTGATCTTCCAGGTCAGTTCTTTCCTCAACAGATGAATTCAGTAAAGCTTCATGAATTCAACATAAGTATCCTGTACAAAATGAAGTATCCTACGAGGTAAAAAGATGGTCAGATGTCCTCTTGCGATTAACATCCATTCAACCCCAAAGAGTCAGTAATACCTTGGAAAATACAGTACACGGAGCCAGTTCTGCATCTGAATGGCATAATACTGATGTCATCTAGCATAATAATTTGGGAGTCCAGATATTTGCTGGAAACGTCCTTCCTCTTTCTCTTTTCTCATCATTTCTTTGCTTCTTTTCCGCTCACATCTATTTAATCTTTCGCTCGTAATTTTCAGAGGGAATTGAGGAAAAACCTCCCACCTTGACTCAAATTGAAACGTATGAAACACACTCGAGGGGAAAGTTCGCTCCAGTTAGATTCAGACGCAAACCCAACGTTAGCCTTCAGCTTTTAAGTTTGAAGATAATAACAACTTGTTGTTTGTGTTTTAACCAACCATACAGAACAGAGCATAACAACTTCTAGCATAAATTGTTTGCTCAGGTCTGTAGTCTAAAGAATTTTATTCAGTCTAATATTTCAGATATTTGATGTTGCTGAAGTAGTTTGAATAGGCCTCTTATACATTTTCAAATAAACATAATTTTGTATAATTTATAAGCAATTTAAATCATTGTGGGGACATATGGACACACACACACACACACACTTGATTTGTCCTAAATCTTTCATCCCCTGCCTTGTGAACCAGTTTCTCATTGCTATCTCTGTAATTCAGCCTTTGTAAAGTGACGAGATCAAGAGATAATATTAATTTATCTACTTTTGTCAAGTGAGAACTTTGACAACTAGAACTCTTAAACTTGGAAAACCAAACCATGTTAGTGTAAGAAAAAACAGGATTTTTCTGGATTTTAATATTTACCATTAGAGTCCAAGTATAGTCCAAATGTGTTTTATACATGCCTAAACCTTCAAGTGGATTTATGAGGGTCTTTTTAAACAAAAGAGCTCACAGTAGCAATACAGAACATAAAGAGAAGATACAGAAACGTTCCAAAAATCTTTCAAACTAATTCCATGATTCTCTTCACAGTTTATAGTTTTAAATAAAGTATTATTAGTGAGGAGACAATCACTATTAAGACAATAAAACCATATATTTCTACTAAAAAACACAATTTTCATACACATATTATATTTAAGTTAATTCCATGCAACATCGCCCTCTGGTGGCTGATGTTGTACCACAGCAGATCGTTTGCACAACACAACCAGCAGTTGAAATCACTTAAGTTGAATAAATAAGGGGTTGACGGATCAAATTCCCCCTCATGTTACTCTGACTGAAACCAAATCTTCACGTATTGATCATTATACACGCTCCTCTTCAAAAGTAATACTTCAGCATCTCTGATTACATATTAGATTCAAACAGCCAGAAACCCAATCACAAACCCAAAATAAACCTCACTCTCCTGAAACACAGCTCAGGAATAGATCTAGTAATGTTGTTAGGCTAATAATAGAGTCTTGGTGACGTGATCTGTTGGGTGGTCTGGCTCGTGGGCCAATACTGGATCAAGGATTTATGTATAGATTACACTGATACGTGGACCCTTCTGGATGATGAAGGGTTTATTCGCATGTGTTGTATTGGACATAGTGCCTACACAGTGTTTAGTTGTACCGTATGTGTAATGTTTATGCATTATGGTTTTGATTTTTGGTCTTGGCGATCCTTAAAATGGCTGAAATACTATAATGCATACAAATACCAGATTAAGGTCATTTTATATGGGGGGAGTTCTATCACTGGATTCTAGACAGGCACGTTAAATGTACTTTGGTGTTTAACTGCAAATAATTGAGAACTTTGAACTGATGGTGTGGAAAGATTTCTTGTCAATGACAGTCAAATTGAAACACACACACAAATCTATGTACAATATCTTCACAGTAGTACTCACCATGCCCATGTATTAATGTAACTGAAGACAACAATGATCAAATTTATTATTGGTGTCAACTAACATTAACAAATATTAATAAGGTTAGAAAACTATATTTCCTATTGTTAGTTTATGTTAGATAATGCATTTACTAATGTTAACAAATACAACCTTATTGTACAGTGTTACCCATTTACAGTTATACATTGAAAAAGATTAAGCTATTTTAACTACAGCCTCAAACTGGCTGTAAAAAATTGTTTAGCTCCTTTAATTTTAGCTTCTTGTAAATTAATTAAAAATATATATTTTAATAGGAATTCTATAAACTTACAAAAGAGTTGAAATTATAATTTATTATTATTATTTAATTATTATGATGAGCTATTCTAATGTTGTTATGACATTTTTTTCCAGTGTACTTTAAACTTGAATCTGAACTTTACATTTTGCAGTATTTACAGTACATGCACTCACAGTGTGAACCGAACCCATGACCTTAACATTGTCAGTATCACGCTCTACTAGTTGAGCAGCAAGAAAGCCAAGGTAAAACAAGTGAAGAAACAGTGGAGAAAATGTCCAACGGCCAAGCAAAATCAAAAATAACCACTTGCGTAAAGGTGCTGAGTTTGTATTCTCAGAAATGATTGTGCAGGTATAATGAGAGTGTTTTGATGGAGGATGCAGTTCTGAAGTGAGGGGTGAAGAGGAAATGGACAGTGCCCTTCAGGACCCAATACTGAGACCAGCACACCCATTTTTAGGTAGTCGTAAAGAAAGCCTGTTCGATACAGCATACATAATGAATGAAGGGTAATGTTAGACTGGGTTTGATTCAAAGAGTGAAAGAGAGAGAGTGAGCGAGAGACAGAGAGAGAAGGAGAGAGGGAGAGAGAGGGAGAGAGAGAGAGAGAGAGAGAGAGAGAGAGAGAGAGAGAGAGAGAGAGAGAGAGAGAGAGAATGCAGTATTTCTTACAGCAATATCACTCTGTAAGTTGACTCTTCTGTAATATTTTGTATCACATTTTACATTATAAACCTCTGCATTGCTTTAACATCAACTCTCAATCAGATATTGCTGACTTGTGTGCTCCTCTATGTATTGTAAAGTAAATATATTCTTGAAACATCCAAATCTTGTCCCTACAAAAAACATTTGGGATTTATTTTTAAAATAAAAATCCAGCTAACAACTTGGGACCAAAGTAAACTTCTTAAGTTAAGCTAAATAAACCCACACACGATCCATGTGAGATGTGATGTAACAGCTATGTGTTCTGTTTACATCTGCATACAGCAAAGCTAGCAGAGTCTTAGACAAAAAATGCATCTTCCCCCAATCGACCAAGACCCAATGACCTTCAAAACCTCTGAGCCCGCTTTAAGAGAAAACTAAATTGCCATCTTACAATAGGAACAATCAATTATTGCATTCTTAAGTACTGTTAAATACTGAAACTGTTGGATGATTGCATTATCTGTGCATTAAAGCAAAATCAGATTTACTGTCTCCATCTTTGGGATGTACCTGACGCAACCCCAGTCCCTCAGGCCTCATTGGTCAATCATATCACCATGACAACAAAGGGGAGGACCTCGGTTCTAGAATTCTCCACTTACCTTCCAGTGACATGGGCTCCAGAATGCCGAACTGCTTAAGAACGGCCACAAAAAGTACGATGACTACTCCAATGGCGAACAGCTCCATTCCCTGAATACCCATGACTGCGTTGATTTAAGGCTCTTGGCACGAGAACTTCAAGAACTACTGGATGTGAGAGTATTTATCTGTAAGTGAGGGTGGCTCACTAGTGCATACTAACAAGGGGCAACGCCAACTGGCATATATATGACGGTAGCGCATGAAGGGGGGACACCAAAACAAAGCAGCTATTAATTTTCATCGGTTCATCTAATAAATATTGAATAGGAAAGAATAGCAAAACGTCAAGCTGGCAGATGTTTGTTTGCACGGGAAAAGGAACCCCGTCCAGTTACATTTATTTTGGTGATGAGAGGAGAAGTCAGTCTTTCCATGTTAGGTCATTCTTCTTGAAAGCCCCATTGGATAAATAAAGAGCAGGACCGCAGCTGACTTACACAGTCCAGATGTGTACAAGCCATGCTGGGCCAACAACAGACAAGTGTCAACAACAGACGAGAGCCTTTAAACTGCGGCAACGCTGCAGGTCTCGTAATATTCAAGATTGTTGATCCAACGGCGTAAGATAAGAAGCACGGGAGACCACAGAGATTCGCTAGATCCAGAGTACGATTTGGAAGAGTGACAAAACCTTGGACGTGCTGTTGCGATTATGCTGTCAAAACTATCATATTTCACGAGTCCTTAGTGGCTCTTAAATTTACAATTTCTTGATTTGATTTCAAACAGGATTTGACGCAAATGTAAATCCTGATGCCTCACACTGGATTCGTAGTCCAAGTATCATTCATTATTTGAGGTAAATGCAGAATCAGCATCTGGCGTTGTCTTTATCACTGCGACAGCATTCGAACCCGAGCTGAAGATCAACCTGGAAAGCATTCAGCGACCCCTTACCTATTAGACAAAGTTGGTGAAAGCGGCTACCCTGCACTTTTTGGCAGTGTTAAAAATAAGAAAGTCCTCAGTGGAACATAGCGTAGCATCCATATCCAGGACCTGGTCCAAGTCCTAAAATTTTGGCCAGCTTCAAAGTCTTGTAAAATGGCTCATTAAGTCCAACTTCGCATCTTGGGAGTGGCACGTAGGTTTCTGACAGGAGGGAGGAATGCGGTTTGTCTTCTAATCGTCCTTCTCTGTGGTTGAGCTATCAGTCAAGCGCTTGCATCTTCTCCTCCTGCTTCTGATTCAGCATCAAGTGCTTCTATCTCCTCTTTCAACTTGTACTGTACAGTTCACGCTCTTTTTTCTCTCTCCCCCACCCTTCCTGGGTTCTCTTGCCCTCTGTTGTCCTGTAATAATCTGCAGTGGGCAGTTTATCTTCACCTCTCTGTCCATTCCACCCCTCCTTCAGTTTCTCTTCCTTTCTGCTCGTCTACGACCACTCCATCTCTTCTTTTATCCATTGCTCGCTTTCCCTAGCCTCACTACCCCTGACTGCAAAGTCAGACCCCGATGAGATCTGGTCCGCTGTCAGTTTACTGACCACAATCCCTCTCTCTCTCCCTCTCTCTCTGTCTGGGGACCTGGGGGAAAGTTACATTTCCAAACAGGGTAGGATGCAGGAGAGACGAAGAGAGATACTAGGGGGATCAAATTCCAGGGACGCCCTCCCCTACTGATTTCCCAGCCTCCATCCACCCACGTATCTGTTCTATCAGAAACATATTTTCTCTCTCTCTCTCTCTCTCTCTCTCTCTCTCTCTCTGAGCGAAACAGGGCAAGGCCTGTGCATGGCAGACATTAGCACACAGGTCCTTCTGATTGTAGAAAAGAATAAGAACTGAATGGATAGAGGAAAGATGAAGAGAAGAGAAAAGAAAGGAAAAGAGGGAGATGAGGAGAGTGCCATAATAGCTCTGTTAGATAAAGGGATCAATAAGGTCTTAATGGTAGCTTTAAGTCAACCAAACCCAAAGTGAGATCAGTGCTGTTTGATGTCAATATCAGCCCATGACTTTCATTTAAAGATGATTATGAATGTCATGAAAGAGCTTCATTCAAGGGCATAACACTGTTATTGCTATCAAATAAGAATTCACCAACAACCAATTCTTATGGATAAACATGATTGAACCATATACATTATATTAACTTGATTAGCAATACCCAATAAATGCAAATATTAACCATAGCATACGCATACCCAATAAAATACTTTCTGATCACAGATTCATACTTGTTTTTGTTTAGTATTAATGAGTCAGTTTTTAGCCTTTGCATATGCTTTAGTCTTCAGCACAATGGTAACCTCCAACCACCAACAAAACAAACAAAACTTTAAAAAAAAACTAACACATCAGAAAGTTAAATATTAATAAGTCTCTCTCTTTTTATCTTTTTTATCTGATTAAAAATGCATAAAATAACACTTTATTTTAACATTTTCTTTCACTATCGAGTCATATGCAAAGCATGCTGGGAACTCAAATTTCTCGGCCCAGTTTTGGATCACGTTAGTTGATTCAACATGATGAAATTAAGTTAACAATGTGAAGTAAACCTTTGATACAACTTTATTTTTTGGGTAACGTTGACATTTTCATGGATCATTTTCAGTTCTGACTATATCATTCTGATTGAATAAGCTCGGTTCAATGTCATTGTTCAAAGGTAATTACAGAAAAATTTACAAAATATGCCATTCTTAAGAACAGCCCTTTGCTCATGGTATAATGGGCTTCTCCTGACTATTGCTTTATTAGCACTACTTTAGTATTTTTGACTATGGTGAGTGGTTACCAACCAAAATTCATATATCAAACAATCATATATCAAACAGACAAAGTTTATATTATATCATTAATATTCCTCCCATGGCTCAATTTTAATATTATAATGCATGCTCTCATTGAGCAGCTGTATTTATGGCTGGCGTCAGAAGAAATGCTTCTTGCGTATAGGAATTAATGTCGAGCTTTTAGGAGGACGGGGCAGGTTCCAGTAATGCCATTAGAAGATGAACACTTCTTAATAGGGCCTAAAGCACGAAGCTTTTGCTGACAAGACACTACGGACTAGCATAACTTTTGAACTTCAACAGGAACATTTCAGAAACAAGGTTAAAATCTATAGGTTGGCACAACTGGTTTAGATCCTGTATTTGAAGTATCCTGTATTATTTCCCTTTTGATAGGAAAAAAAAAACATAAATGTGGGGGATTTAAAAATGTTTCTTTCACAATACAGTCTTGATTTCAATTGGAACAATTCCATCCCCCTCTTTTCATTTCATGTGTTAAAAGGCAGATGTTCTTCCTGAGTATTGATCCAGTGCACTCCGATTACAAATGGCAAAACTTGGTTTTATCCATCAGCGCTGCAGTATCTATTCACAGTAAACTACTACAAGCACACGGGTTAAACAGGGATTTTAGATGTGGGGGAACCCTAAGATGATATAGATGAGATAGTGTAAGACATCAGATCCAATTGTCCAAGGCAATATTAAAGGTCTCTCAAATAGATAAAATTATTCTCAGTTCCCATCACCCCGACCCATTTTCCCTACAATTTAACCCCTGAATAGCATCCATTACTACAGAGGCAGCGTAATAACTCAATGTATACAAACACTGCACTCTCCCCTATACATGTTGAGTAAGTTTGTGCACACAGTTATGAAACCTGATATAAGGCTGCTGGTCCTCTATCTAATACATAAGCACTCACAGGGCAAACATTGGCTCGCTTTCTCAGTCCTCAGACTCAACAGAAGTGCTCTCTCTGTCTGTCTCCCTTTAATGAGGTGTGATGGATCTGCTTTGGATGACAAACATCCTGGAACACACGCAAAACAAAACTTCACAACATAAAGAAGACAAGTCAAAATTTGTGAATATGGAAGGGATTCCCATAGATTGGAAAGGAGAATTCATCTCGATAAGGCACGTACACATCCATTTGTCCAGAGACAGAGATAACATATAAGCATATAGTTTGTGAATGTATCAAATAACTCATCACTTCAGTGGTCTTAGCTGGACACATATAAGGACAGTTCTGCCGTATCACAACAGTTAACAAGAACAGTCAAATCATTGCATTTAAGTTATGGTTAAATTTGATTTTGCATATTTAAATTGGGTGTATCTGGGATTTTCTTATCTGTTTGTTTTGGTGTTTGTGTAGTTCAGTTGGTAAAATGTTGCACTCGCAACACAACCTAAATGCACTGCAAGCTGCTTTGGATAAAATAATGTCTGCCAAATTCATGAATATAAATAATTTGTTATTCTTTCCAGTAGTCACCAAATAAAAAATAAAAGGAAAAGCAGTCATGACATCCCAAGAAATAACACAGATACTGTGTTATAAAGACAATGTGTTATTAATAATGAAATAGTCTACATTTTAATATAAAAGTTTTAAAAAAATCATTTCGCTCTAACATCATAACCACACAGCAACAGCTGTTCAGACTAACTTTGGGGTCCTAC
Organism: Beaufortia kweichowensis; assembly: GCA_019155185.1. Taxonomy (NCBI): domain Eukaryota; kingdom Metazoa; phylum Chordata; class Actinopteri; order Cypriniformes; family Gastromyzontidae; genus Beaufortia; species Beaufortia kweichowensis. The sequence goes on from CM032806.1 coordinate 10,639,930, forward strand.
AACGCCCTCTGTTGGACAATAAAGATAACTGAGCAAAGCTTTAAGTCAGATGAATAGACAAATTATAGGTCCAGGTTTGGCTAGTTGTCATTAAAAGTTATGGCAGATGCCATAACAACCACTAATAACACTTATTTTATTCACTGACAGACAGTCTACTGTCCTCTCTATACTGTGATATTACAAAATAAAGACAAAAAGCTCTACAATTCTTGTAAAAAATGAAAATAAATAGATAAAGGCTCTGTAAGTCACTTTGAATAAAAGTGTCTGCCTAATGGGTAAAATACTACGTCTGTCTACTTTGAAGTCAATGTATTTGTGCATCCAGAGACAACAATAGAAAAAGTTCTGTCTATCTTTAAGGCGGGGTATCATGTATTTGCTCAACGGTGAAGACGCTTGAAAACCTCCAAAGCAGCAAGACGCTTTGTCAGCGTTACTCAAATTTCCAACTCAAAGTAAGTACTTTAATTTTGTAGAAACATCGTTTTTTTTTACTAAACTCTAGTGAACCTCTAGCTCAGAATTATGATTACCTATCACATACTTTCAGTACAGTCATTTAACTGCCTAAAAGCATTTTTAGAGTCATAATCATCTGGCATAGTGCTTCTGTATAAAACTGTAGACATTAACCTGATAACTGTCACAGCAGAATTTGAGTATACACATGAAAACATCTGAATCTGAAATACAATTTTTAGATATTAGATATTTTTTCATTTCTTTTTCATTTTAGGCATTTTTTTAAATTACAGTAACATACTGTAAACGAACAAAATATAAAAAATGTTAATGTTTATTGTTATTAAAATTTTCCAAATATTTAATCTTACGTCTTATATCTTGCCATCAATTCATAGTTTGTCATGATTCGATTAAAATTCAACTATATAATATAAAAGTGAATAGTGAAATAACAGAGGTGTTCCTCCTGAGAAACTGTGACAGACAGTTTAGGGTCCTAAATCTTGGACCTCTAGTTAAAATGTTGTAGCACTTTATCTTACAGTATTCACTACATGAACCAATCCGTTATACAGTAAGTCCATGTGACTATACCAATATTTTGTACAGTATCTAGTGCATATACCTGTACTGTAAAATAAAATGCAACTGAAAATGCTTCTATTTTGCATTCGTATGAAATTAAATAATATAATCAGATTCAGTAAAACGTTAAGTTTAAAAATACATACATTTTATGGCATAACTCCAATGCTAATTTGTATTATTTACTCTTTTCTCAGCATGGATCTTACAATACTGCATCTGTGCTGTTATACTGATGGTATTTATGGTTAGCTGTCTGTGTAGATACTTAAAGAGAAGGAAACTAAAGCAGAACACAGGTAAAACATCTAAATAAGAGTTACACATGCCCATAACCTCCACCATAATGCCCAAAGCAATAACTTCTCTTACATACAGCAGAAATCACACCTGAGGAATCCAACCCATCTGGTCCTAAGAGCAGCATGGGAAACACACAGGTAAGTATGACTGCCGTTTTTGACTTACATTACAATCTGATAGAGCATAAACTGTGAATAAGTTTTAAGCAGTAACAGCATGTTACTCATAATTAATGTCTGTGACACATTCCTCAACGGCATTGTTAGCTACAGTAAGTGGTACATAAAACCATTTGTAATTTATTAATGAGAACCTCAGACCACTTAGGTTCATTATTTAAGAATAGCTTAACTAACTTTTACAGTCCAAGCATAACATAAACAGAAGTGTTAAAGTGTTAAATTCAGGAAAGAAGAAAAGTTTCACACCTTGCAACAGTTTTTACATAAATAAATACATAGACCTAAATAAACACACGAGGAATGCATAACAGTGTGATAATTAAACACACACACACACATATGATTTTAGTTAATGTTTAGCAAGAAATGTTCAGCAAATATTCAACAAGAAAGCATGGAGACAAACAGGCAAACATTTTGGCCTTAGTTCAGCACATTGTGTGACATTGCACTTAAGTTTTAATATTTTAATTTCTTTTCTTAGGCTGCATATGACTCATTTTCAGTAAACCTTCAGGAAAATGACAATATCAGGACAAGTGTCGTCTATGAAAGTCTAAACTCAGTTTATGAGAATCTAGAGCAAAGAGAGCAATGTGTCTATGAGACTGTTGACATGCAGAAGGACCTGGATATCAACCAATCAAATATTTATGAAATCTTATGAGTAAGAAAGTCATACAGGTTTGTAGTGACATGAGGGTGAATAAATAATGAATACATTTTCATTTTTGGGTTATCTATCTCTTTGAGAACGTAAAGCAAAGCTGTCATTTACATCACAACTGGCACCTAAATTTGGGTGTTTATGTATCTTTCAACAATATCAAGAAAGTTTTTTATCAAGAAAGTCAAGAAATTGCTTTTTTACATTTTCACACTTTTTGCAGCTAAATAGCCTGGAAATAATGCTAAAAACTATTATTATGCAATAATTATTAAAACCACTTTTTTGTTTGTTTTATGTAATATAATAACTCAAAGTTGTAAACTAACAATAAACACTTTTTCAAATCTAACTCATGTATGTATAATTAATAACAATGTGTCGATTGGCTCATTGCTTCACGTGGGCTCAATAAATAGTTACGATGGTACTAGTGCAAAGCGGTAAAGCTGAGAAAGGAAACGTTACCTGAGCGATGATAGCGAGCTGTGCTTTGCCGGCAGTCAGACAGGAAGCTGGGGCGAGAGAAACGTCGACGCGCCTCTAAAGAAAGTGTAGCCATCACACTGCCCATTATAGACCGCTGAAGAAACCACAATAAACTGAGATAACAGCGACTCAATGACTCATATTGAAGCTCGAGAGCCACATGACAGAAACCAGATGACAACAAATGTGTACGTGTGTATTTGCATGTCAAAGACTACATTGAGCATTCTGTTTGGTGACTAGGGGTCAGACACTACGGTAGATGTCCATGTGACTTTATAAAGGATCGACACTTCAAAGATTTAGTGCTATCATGACCTTTTACTTAAAAACACAACAGACGCACATGCTCCTGTGGTTTGTTTGAAATATTTTTTCTCTTTTACCAAGCTCACATCACAGAGAAATATTATTTAGGTACATGTATAAAACAGATTTAGAATACAAGCATACATGAAAATTGCAAAAACAACAAGAAAACGAATACAACACTCTGATAAAACTAGTACTACACACGTTAATACTGTAAATATAGAGCAAATAATCTATGGATTTAACATCTCATTGGCGGCTGAGAAACATATCTTTGCATGAGGTGATGGGATGGTTCATGCTGTTTATTTTTTATTTGATAAAAACTTATTGATAAACAGAAAATGTTTTGCGATTCCTAGCATTTGATGCAGATTTGTAACCCTGTCACAAACACAGCTAAGGTCTTTTACTGTTTACATAAATTAATTTTCTACATAAAATAATTACTGCATTACATAAATAAGCTTTCCCTTAGCAATCTCAAATAGGGATGTTTTAAAGCCATTGTCTGTGGTGTAATACACAAACTGTCCACAATGAGGCGCTGGCGTATCATTGACTCAATGTGATGCATTCACAACAGTCACATGTCTCTTTGTATTGTCTCCTCATCTGCTGACCTGGCTGAAGGCCACTGAAACATGAGAGGACCGATCCAGTCGATCTGACTATTTGAGGGACATATAAATGCTTGCTTAGCAGACTTATGATTATATTCCGCTGCTTAACCTGCATCGCCCGTCCTGACACCACAATTTTCCTTCCTGTCCCATCCCATAGACCTAAAATAAATCTGTTGAGTGTACAATCCTCAACATCACTTCAAGCACTGACATCTTCAAACTGAATCAAGGATATTATTTAGTACAGTAATCCCTTTCTGTTTTACACTTAAAAGCTGCCGAAACAGGCCCTTTATAAAAACAAAAGCCCTTTGTTTTTTGGTTGATTTCATCATCATTTAATTATGAAATATTCCTGTTCTTGACCTATACAGTGATGTGTATAAACAACTTGTATTCCCAGTTTACAGTTAACAGAACCAATGGTATTTTTTAAGATTACTCTTGAATGTGCAAATACAATAAATAATATAAATAGTAAAAAGTGCAAGATTTTGTGCTAATTGTAATATGTTACTGAAACACAAGCTTGAGATTTTTTTAACAATTTCAATTAATATGAGCTATACTTGCATGTCTGAAAATAGCTGCCCGAGAACATTTTGCGATATAAATGTGCTTCGACTGTGCTCAGGGATTTTAAAGGTGGCTTTAATTTTCTGCTAAAGCGCTTTCACTGAGGTTAATTATGATTTATTCTCTCTGACCTTGAGTTAACATCTTTCTATTTAAATGTGCAAAATAAAAATGAAATGGACTTGGTCTCTGTCTCTGTGGTGTAAATCAGAGCACACAGTGAAGAGGGTTTAGCTAATGGATTAGTAAATGTCCTCGTTCTGAGTTAATTGACTGTTATTGGGAGTCTGAAAAAGCAAAGAGCAGGTCCCACAGGACATACACAACAGACAGGAGAAATTGGTTTAGTGGACATTCATCAGAAAGAGACCAAATCAGAAGAGTGACATTGACATATTTGTTCATTTTCAATGTTAATATTACATGGATCAGAAGGGCTTTATAGATATTTTCCTGCATTTTTGCATTATAGTTTAAATTCATCTCAGATATTTTTTCCTTAAAACTATACTGTATTTTGTGCATCTCAGTTTGTATACTTTTGTACTATTCTTTACCATTGTAAAGTAATAAAAGTATGGAACGTTGGACACTGTATGGCTGGGGCATCACATTAGCATGAAAGGGGGCGGAGCTAATCCTATTACAGCCAATGACAACATGTGTATTTGAATTGTCATTTTCCACACCTGTAACATATGCTTCCGGGCAATAAAAAACACATTTATTTGGGATGACACCAAAAAGTTAATTCAAACACCAGAAGTCTGAGTAAGAGTAACACTTAAAGCAAAATTAAGCTAAAGCAAAGTAACACTTAAAGCTCACCACCTCCTATAGATTAGGACAAACTATTTTCACCAATAGAAAATCTCAAGATGTTTAGGCAGCATCCAAGACTTCCCACAAGAGCTATTTGGGGTCTCCCCTTCTTTTTATTGCCACGACACAATGCAGTTTTGTTTATTAGTGATTAAAAAGGGAATTTCCTAGCTATTGACAAACTACGCATGAATATGGAGGAGCCTTGAGCACTTACAAAATCTGTCCTTTGACCATCAATGAGATGCAGGACAGTGCTTTGCTACTTTGTGAAAGTTAAAGGGCTCCTGTTACACACACATACACACACACAGTCACGATGACGGCGTAATATTGCAATATTACAGTATATCAGGCAGAGATAGTTTTACACTGAATCAATGCAGTATCATCAGATTAAAACATCACAGAGCAAAAACATTTCCACAAACTGAACTGCCAGTCTATAATCATACAGTTTGATCCTTTAATGCCACAAACCATCCGTTGTCTTATGTCCTGACCATATTCATTATTTGTGTTCTAAAAATACTTTGTGGTCTTACCACAAAATCAGTATACCCAGTTACTCCTCGGCTTTTTCCTATTGCAAACAAATACAACATTCTTTAAAATAAGACCAATAAGTATTTTCAGCCTTTCAAAAGCACTACAGAAAGACAAGTAAGCAATAATCTTATTCCAGTTTCTTAGTTTTTACCAAATGTTTTTTGCATCATAAACCATAGGTAAAGTGGAGACTGAAACTGTGCAAAGGAAAAAAGCAGAAGTAGTACCTTGGGAGAAAGAGCCAGTGACCAAACCGAAAAAGCAGCTGAGCATGCTGGTCAACTCCTTCTGACACTCATCCTTACAGTCTTTCACTGTATCCATGTCTTCTGTTCTTCTGTGACGACTCTCGAAACAAACTTAACCCACTTTATTACTGTTGACCAAACACTCACTGTTAACTCGCAGAACGAAAGGCTCTCAGTGTAGCTCAGTCTCTTTAAACCAGCAGACAAACTAAAGACTAAAAACTTCAGAAGACCTTTTTTCACTCTCACACGATCCTCCAAACTTCTCAAAGACTCTCAGATCACACAAGCTTTCAGCCAGTCAAGCTTCGATTCATGACACCAGCAGTTTCCAATTTCTTTTGGGTTGCTAGCATTGATTGTCAGGTATTAGGATTTTATCCTTTTGTTTAAGAACAAACAAAGCAATACTGACGTCCTGGGATCCAGAGCTGGACGATTCTGTTTCTCACAGCAGAAAAGGCTCAATGTGATCCAATGGAGAGGAGAGGAGAGAGAGAGAGAGTGAGAGAGTGAGAGAGAGAGAGAGAGAGAGAGAGAGAGAGAGAGAGAGAGAGAGAGAGAGAGAGAGAGAGAGAGAGAGAGAGAGAGAGAGAGAGAGAGAGAGAGAGAGAGAGAGAGAGAGAGAGAGAGAGAGAGTTGGCAGGACGCACGTATGCTTTACAGTCACATGAAGTATAGGGAGGACATTAGTCAGATTGTTTATACAGTATTTATCAAGATAAGACCACCAACCTGACACTTCACATTCTGTGTCTCACCTTTTACTCTTCCCATAATCCTCCCTGATTTCTAATTTGCAAGACAATCTTTTTTCCTCTTCCTGCCTACCGTAACATGTTCTTCTAATGGTGCCATGAACCTTTCCGTTAATAAATAAAATAAATACAGCAAAATACTGAATGTATATGAATGAACTACAAACAGCATCTGTCATGAACTAACTGTCCTGGAAGCATTCAGGAACTCTGTGTTTTCATCTCATGTGTAATACATGTCTACCACCCACTCTGTTTCTTTCAAGCAAATGCATTAGTCATGTTACCACATATAACCACGAGATGGCACCAACTGAGCATTGTAAAAACAGACTTCTCCATATGTAAACACATACACCCGTCCACCTAATTAAACTGAAAAGAAAAAATGCTTAGCTGCTTCAGCAATAAATACATTTGTACTCCTGTCACAAAAGTTATGTATATTATACAACAGAAATGTCCCATAGTACTACCATGTCTTTCATATATGTACCATGCTAATGTATTACTATAGGGATCTGAAGTTCCCATGAATATGAAAACCATTCAGTACCATGGTTTATATAAAATTGTCACAGTATTATTTAATTCCATCTCTGTATTAATATACATCCATATACTCTTTTGTAAAGGGCTGAAGAATATAAATATATTGTATTTAAAGATCATACAGTTTTGCTCATGATATATCAATATTACAATACTAAAGGTTTGCCTAATTGTCTAAAATTCATTTTTCACACAAAAAATTTAACTGCACAAACAATAAAAAAAATGTTTTTGAAATGCATGACTTGGACCAAAGAAAGAAAGAAACAGCCAGTATATGTTCAGGAGTAATGGGATCTCCAGTGCTGTTTCCAAAAACATTTTAGGGTGAAACCTCAAAAAGCTGCTTTATAAATGCTAAGAGAATATTTTTTTCAAATTCTTGGCAAATAATGGCCACACTGCTGAAGGTGATAAAATGATTTATTTAGTCACATAATACCTGTAGTTACATAACTATAGTTTCATTCCTAGTTTTGATAGGTTTTCGATTATTCCAAAATGTGAAAAAAATACTAAAAAGTGAGTAAATGACCCCAAACTTTTCTACGGTAGTGTACTGTATCCTTTATCAGCTTCAGTTTACAGCTTACAGCTACGACATTAAAAAAGCAGAATTGGCATGTCTTAAACTGTCCTGCCAGCACTAATAAAAGCAAAGGCGAAACAGGCAGCAGAAGACTTTCTAGAGGTTTGGCTTTACCTTTATTGTTTTGATAGCATCTCATTAATGACCCGGAAAGCACATAAGCTTACAAGAAAACAGTGACTACAGCGATCGATCAGAATCAAATCAACCTGAATTTGTTCCCAGTGCAACAGAGAGACTTCTGCTCGGGTCTGTTTGATCAATGTCACCCTCCTGGGGTCGAGACCCGGTGCCTGTGCTTACAAGATGCCTGGGGTCTCATTTACTGATGCTATAGCTGGAGAGAGAATATAATGTACTGTATTTATGCATGTGACTGCATGAGTTCTCCATTTTTATTTATTTTAAAGGGGTTCAGTTAATGATAATTAGAATTTTGATTTTCAAGTTTGGTTTAATTTGAATTCATTTCAACTGTTCATAAATAGTTTTAATACAGGTTTATTAGTTTGTTTAGGTTTTAGCACCATAGTTCCATCTGGCTGTAAGTGGTAGTCTTGTGTTTCAATAGAGACTCCTGCTTTCATTATGTGGTTGTTTTTGGCAGAATACAGCAATCTAAAGTCAGGCATGGGAGATTAACTAGATCAGATCATCCAACACTGACTAAAACTACAAAAACACCAGCCAGCTCCTCTATAACAATATAGTTTTTGTTGGTATTTAGTTACAGTTTAGTTACTCTTTTGCAAACACCATTTTTGGTGCTATTTTCCATCTTCATTATAGTTTTGTTAACGATAATAACCTCCTTCAGTGACGAGATGCAGAAGACATTATCAGGTCGCTGATGGGGCCGTGCGGCACAATCATTCATTATGCGTGACAGTGTTGCAAATTTAATCCAGCCACAGTCGACCCTCGTATGCTCAAATCCAGACTCCAAGCTGTCTCTAGGTGCTTAAATCAGCAGACAGAGAATCATCTAAAGTCGCTCGAGAGTCTTTTAAATCTATCTATCAATTTGCACTTTGCCTCTTTTCTGCGGTTCACCTCCAATTCCTAAATCTGAATCTTTGTCTGTATTTCAAATTCTTTTCATAAGCAAAATCTCTGTTCTGTTACCACCAACTCTAGCCAAGACTCATTTCAAACATCTCAACAATTGACAAAAACCAGTTGTTTCCCATGACATTTCAGCATTTAGGACCTAAAGTGAATGGAAACAAATCATGATCCAAAACAGCAATTGAATAAACATAATTGTGGCTTGTTTTGACACTCTGTTTACATTTTCCACGTCACCTCTAGTTATTGTGTAGTGGTTATGGACCCCAGACTCGCAGTTTCGAACCCTTTTTAGGAATTATGTAAAGTATAGTATTATTGTATTTCAGAACAAAGCATACAGACCCAGGCGGTGCTCTCTCTTTCACAATATGTCTCACCTTGTTCTTTGGGACCGGTGCTGGCGATGATCCATTTGACCAGACAGCATCTCATGAGGGCTTTCCGTGTGAAACGTGGCCTTTGCCATTTGCCGCTCTCCTTCTGTCGGCCTGTGCCAGGCTCCACCCCGTTGGCGTCGCCCAGCAGACTGCCATCCACCACCTTGCCATCCTCCTGGGAGAGAGAAAATATAATCTTACTAGATGTGTTTATACTCAAACTAATACAGCAAATAGCACAACGAGCTGTGCTGATATCATAATGGTGTTCGACTCCAAACAGATGGTATTGCTGTGTACAGATTTCAGACTCTTTGACATCGCTCAGACGCGGATTGACTTGCTGTTTTCATTTTTGGGTTCCTGCAATTATTCTGTTTACTACTGACAATTCTCCTCACAAATGCCAAAAATAATTACGTGTGCATTTACTGAAGAAAACAGCAGTGCTTGTGAGAATAATATTGTAATAGTTTAAGGTCAGCTTATAAGTTTGCCATTGCTGGGTCCAGATGGTCATATAGATATAAAATAATAAGACCACAATTCAGCATGCAAAAAGATTTAATCAGAACTTATAAATATTACAAAAGCATCTGGTTTGGTTGTAAAACATAATGTACATGCAGTCTTATCTGAAATGTAAATATTAAAGTGTGTTTTTGAAATATGTGTTGCAAAATAAAAACTAGTGAAACATTTGTGACCCTGTCTGTGAAAACCCAAAGTCATTTTCTGTGTGATTGACTGTTTTCTACATAAAATCATCCTACATAAGGTAAAAAACATTTCTTGAAAATATAACCTTGATATCTTTACTGAGTAAGTGTCACGGTCACTGCCTGTTTGGACTTTGTTTTGGCATTTTGTACTTTTCATGTGAACTTCAGTTCCCATAATGCATTGCACCTCCTCACCTGTTCACCATTTTGTCATCTTGTTAGCACTATCATTTGGGTTATCACCGCACCTGGTTTTTATGCATTATCTGGTTATTGTTTGTAGTATATATTGTCTGCCTTTTCGTTCAGTCCCTGTCGGTCGTTGTTGTTGTCTGTCAGTCTATGTGGGTGCGTGGGTTACTATATATTCTGTGATCTGAAAAACCTTGTATGTTTGATGTATCTGGAATTTCTCTGAGTTAAAGATTCAGTAAATCACAGTTGATACTGTTACCCCTGGTTGTCTTGTTCTCTTCCACCCAGCACCGTAACAGTACGACCGACCCAAAATACACAGGGTGAAGTATCGTCTGTGTTTTGTCTTTTTGTCTTTTTGTGTTTCTGTTTTTGTTCCCCCACTCTCTCTCTCTCTCTCACTCTCACTCTCACCAGGATGGAGGCCGCCCATGCAAAGACCTTCCTCTATCGGGTCAGGAGGAGGAATCTGTGGAGGCCTACACGCTATGCTTTGCCGATGGATGGCCTCGGGGGCTCCCTCAAGACCACCAGAGAGTCTGTTCCTGTGGGGTCTGAACGGCCGACGCCATGGGCCAAGCTGTCCGGATGGGGACCGCCTGGAGGCTTGGAGGCTTGCATGGATTGGGTGTTGGCCAGTTGTGGGTGTCAAATCTGATCGAGATGAGTGCGCGCCGAGAGTTCTACAAGCTGGTCAAGATGGCCCGGCCGAGAGTTCTGCAGCGGCTAAGATGGCCGCCGCCGAGAGTTCTGCCGCGGCTAAGATGGCCGCCGCCCGAGAGTTCTGCAGCGGCTAAGATGGCGCCGCCGAGAGTTCTGCGGCTAAGATGGCGCCGCCGAGAGTTCTGCAGCGAAGCTAAGATGGCCGCGCCGCCGAGTTCTGCTGCGGCTAAGATGGCCGCGCCGAGGGAGTTCTGCAGCGGCTAAGATGGCGCCCGCCGAGAGTTCTGCAGCGGCTAAGATGGCGCCGCCGAGAGTTCTGCAGCGGCTAAGATGGCCCGCCCGCCGAGAGTTCTGCCGCGAGCTAAGATGGCGCCGCCCGAGTGTTCTGTCTCGCCAGAGATGGCGCTCTCAGGGTCCCGGCATGCGGCCCACGATGGCGCTCCCCAGGGTTCTGGCGCTGCCAAGATGGCAGCTCCCCGTGTTCTGTCACGGCCAAGATGGCCGCTCCCAGGGTTCTGGCGGTAGCCCGCGATGGTCAGCTTCCCCCAGGTTCTGGCGCTGCTAAGATGGCAGCTTCTCCGTGTTCTGTCACGCCAAGATGGCAGCCTCCCCAGGGTTCTGGCGTGTAGCCCGCGATGGCGCTCCCCAGGGTTCTGGCGCTGCTAAGATGGTGCGGCTCCCCGATGTCTTGTCCGGCCAGAGGGGCCGTTTCGAAGTCCTGTCCGGCCAAGAGGGCCGCTTCGAGAGTCCTGTCGGCCAAGAGGGCCGTTTCGAGTCCTGTCCCGGCCAAGAGGGTCCCGTTTCGAGTCCCTGTCCCGGCCAAGAGGGCGTTTAGTCCTGTCCCGGCCAAAGAGGGCCGTTTCTCGAGTCCTGTCCGGCCAAGAGGGCCGTTTCGAAGTCCTGTCCCGGCCAAGAGGGCCGCTTTTCGAAGTCCTGTCCGGCCAAGAGGGCGTTTCGAAGTCCTGTCCGGCCAAGAGGGTCAAGTTTCGAAGTCATGTTCGGCCAAGAGGGCGCTTCCGAAGTCCTGTCCCGGCCATGAGGGCGCTTAAGAAGTCATGTTTCGGCCAAGATGGCGCTGCTGAGTGTTTACGGCCACGGCCAAGATGGCCGATCCAGAGATCTATGTTCCGGCCCAGAGGGGTTCACCCGAGTTCCTAGACTCGCCTGGAGTTCCCAGACTCCGCCCGGAGTTCCTAGACTCCGTCCTAGAGTTCGGCCAAGAGGGCAGCTTCCGAGTCCTGTCCGCCCATGAGGGGCGCTTCCAAGAGTCATGTTCGGCCAAGATGGGCGCTGAGTGTTTCGCCACGGCCAAGATGGCCGATCCAGAGTCCTATGTTCCGGCCCAGAGGGCCGCCCCGGAGTTCCCAGACTCCGCCCCGGAGTTCCCAGACTCCGTCCTAGAGTTTCCCGAGTTCCCAGACTCCGCCCTAGAAGTTCCCGGGCTCCAGCCTCTAGAGTTTCCCCGAAGTTCCCAGACTCCGCCCTAGAGTTTTCGAAGTTCCCAGACTCAGCCCTAGAGTTTCCCCGAGTTCCCAGTTTCTGTTTTAGGAGTCCCAAAGTTCCCAGACTGTTTCTTAGACTCCTCAGAATTCCCAGACCCTGTCATAGATTCCCCCGAATTCCCAGACTCTGTCTCAGATTACCCAAACTCCGCTCATATGGTCGCCCCCTCCAGTTGCTTCCCTCTGTCATCTCAAGCAATCCCTACCCTGCATTCATGTAGTTCAGTGCCCCTTAGTGCTTTTAAAGCTTCACCTGTAGAAGGGTTTGGCCAGCCCTCAAGGGACACCAGTTCTTCTGTTCCAGGTATTGCAAACCAATTAAAGCAGTGGACAGAGTTTTCCAAGCCAGTATTCTGCTGCCTCCTCTCAAACCAGCCCTGTGCAACAATCTGCAGGTGGTCCCAGCCAAAACTTTCCTCTCCTGGGTGTAGGCAGTAATGTTGGTCTAAGACCTTCCAGTCAGTTTGCTCCAGAAGCTGCTACACAGCTCGTGTCTTCAACATATGAGGTTTCTAGCCAACCTGCTAGGGACAAGGGCGTTTCCAGCCTATACTCCTTAGGTTCTTTCCCTCAATCAACAGAAGCTGTGTTACCCATACCCTCTGCTGAGAGCTTGTCTTTCAGTCCTCCCATCCAGGCTCAAGGTTTTGTTTTATCTCAGGGCAGCCTTACACCAGAACAGCCAGTAAGCTCTGGGCAACCCGTGTCTGAGCAGGAAGTGAGTGGTAGTTACAGTGGTTCATCTCAAGATATCCCTATCTGTATTCCCCAAGTACTTTGACTACTAGCAAGCTTAGTTCATTATCTGTGGGGTTTCTAGCCAGCCCACAAGTGACACAAGTGTGTATTTGTCCAGTGCTCCAAGTCAGTCAAGTACTATGTTTGCAACTTCTAGTTATGGCCCAGTGCAGACCGGCAGTAGCTATGGGGATCTCTCTTTTCCCAAGCCTCAGGGTGCCTTTGCTCAGTTTGCTCCTGCTACTAAGTATGTAAATATTGCAGCAACTTCACCCCCAAGATGTTTCTACCCAATCTGAGAGCAATCAGGGTTTATATAGACCAGTTGCACAAGTTATTACTTCACCCCAAACGGGACTTTCCAGTCAGTTTGTATCTCCCCAGGGAGGAAGTGGTGCTTATACTGGTAACCTTGCCCAATTTCGGGTTAGCTCTTTTGGAGACTCTAAATCCATCACATTTCAAACTTCCAGTCGAGCCATCAATGTTGCTAGTCCTCAGGGTGTTTCTAGCACTACTGTAGAAGGCGCTAGTAGTTTCAGTGGCCCTGTTCCGTCTCGAGGTACCTTTAGCCAGTTTGCTCTTGGATCTCCTTCCAAGTTTAGTTCCTCACAGCTAGGTTCTAGTCAGTCCACAAGTGATCCAGGGTTTTATAGCCAGTACTCGCCAACTTCACTGTTTGGGCCTCAAACGGGCACATCTGCTCAGTTTGTGTCCTCTCGGGGAGATAGTAGTGCATGCAGTGGTTATCTTCCGCAGTCTCAGCAGACTAGTGTTGCAAGCTCTCAGGGCAGTTCAGGCACTACTTTAATAGGCTCTAGTCGCTTTTCCCCTCAAGTCACGAGTGGCGGTTTCGGTGGCTCCCTTCAATCTCAGGGAACATTTAGGCAGCTAGCTTTTGGTTCTCCTACGTATCCCAAGCTTAGTTCCACACGCCTAGTTTCCAATCAGCCTGCCAGCCAGTCCCGTGGACATGCAGAGCTTTTGCCTTGGCTCAAGTGGTAAACTCAGCCAGCCAGAGGGTTTTGCGATCTAGCGCATCCAGGGCCAGCATGCAGCAACTGTGGGCAGTTCTGGGCCTCCAGTGACTGGAGATTCATGTCGATGGTGGTTTCCACACAGGAGGTGGTAGATCTTTTAGTGATGAGTCCCTGTCTCCTCTAGGTTCCCAGTATCTGTCTCCTCTAGGTCCCCAGTCCCTGTCTCCTCTAGGTCCCCAGTATCTGTCTCCTCTAGGTCCCCAGTCCCTGTCTCCTCTAGGTCCCCAGTATCTGTCTCCTCTAGGTCCCCAGTATCTGTCTCCTCTAGGTCCCCAGTACCTGTCTCCTCTAGGTCCCCAGTACCTGTCTCCCTAAGTCCCCAGTTCCTGTCTCCTAGGGTCCCCTGTTCCCGGGCGCTTCTGAGTCCTCTGTTCACGCGGCTTCTGAGTCCCCTGTTCCTGGCGCTCTGGAGTCCTCTGTTCCCGGCGCTCTGAGTCCCCTGTTTCCGGTAGCTTCTGAGTCCCCTGTCCCCCGCTTCTTGAGTTCCAGTCTTAGCCAGAGCGCGCCACAGCCAGTTCAGCCAGAGCGGCGCGGCCACAGTCTGACCCGAGCCTCCAGACCCTGATCCCGAGCCTCCAGACCCTGACCCCAAGCCTCCTGATCCTGACCCCAAGCCTCCTGATCCTGACCCCGAGCCTCCTGATCCTGACCCCGAGCCTCCTGACCCTGACCCGAGCCTCCTGACCCCTGACCCAGAGCCTCCTGATCCTGAGCCTCCTGACCCGAGCACCCACCCGCCTCCCTCTCCCTCTTCTGTGGATCTTCAGCGAGGGCCAGCCTGTCGGGGGAGGGAGTACTGTCACGTCACTGCCTGTTTGGACTTTGTTTTGGCATTTTGTACTTTTCATGTGAACTTCAGTTCCCATAATGCATTGCACCTCCTCACCTGTTCACCATTTTGTCATCTTGTTAGCACTATCATTTGGTTATCACCCGCACCTGGTTTTATGCATTATCTGGTTATTGTTTGTAGTATATATTGTCTGCCTTTTTCGTTTCAGTCCCCTGTCGGTCGTTGTTGTTGTCTGTCAGTCTATGTGGGTGCGTGGGTTACTATATATTCTGTGATCTGAAAAACCTTGTATGTTTGATGTATCTGGAATTTCTCTGAGTTAAAGATTCAGTAAATCACAGTTGATACTGTTACCCCTGGTTGTCTTGTTCTCTTCCACCCAGCACCGTAACAGTAAGTCAAAGATTTAAATCATAGTGAAATTAATAGGTGAAATTAAACCTTGATGCTTTTTATCTCAAAATTTTGTCACATTTTGTCTTACAGTACTTAAAAAGCATTACAGTTATTACATCAGAGCGTGATATTATCTACATTTATTAATGCATTCTGTATCCCTTTAAGTAAAAAAAACAAGCAAGAATGTTTGTGGAATCTTTTACAGTGAAATCGTTTATAAAAGACTGATGTGACAAGTGTTATACATCTATATTTTCAGTGGCCTGTCGTGTTGTCGTGATGGAGATATGAGTAAATGTGGCTTGTGTCAGCCTATGAATCTAAAATTAGTTTACACAGGTTACGTAACACTTTCATTAGCAAAAATATGATAAATTATCATGAGGGTGAATTTTTCTCTAAGCTGAACTTTTTGCATGTACTTGTAGCAACCATACAGAAATCCCTAAATGACAAACGCAAAGCTAACTAATATTATTAGCATTTATAAAATGTATTATTAATTTTTTTTATTTAAAAACAAAAAACCTATTTTAAAGGTATTAAGAGGTCCAAACTTAAATCATTACATCAAATAATATCAGTTTTTAGACAGTTATGTGCAGGGACATGTATATGTAAATAAATATAAATCAAATGGAGTTGTAAAAAGTATATATGAGGATGAAATAGGCATTGTATATGTTTTTTTTTTTTGTGCATTAAGGAGATTTTGGGAGTTTCTTCTCTCATGATTGGCCAATCTAGTGCTCTGTAACATTACCCAGAATGCAACAGTTCAGAGAGGTAATGACCTGGATGTGAGGGCTATCAGACGTAAGGACACATTTGTGCAATGGATACGAGCTGTAGAAAAGTGATAGACTATAGCTTGATACTGTGAATGTGTGTGGGAGAGAACAACGCTGCTATATTAAAAACAAGACATACTGTACAGTACATACTCACAAACACACTGCCACCAGCCACGCTTTTAAGACAGGCCTTGTTTGCAACAGGAATCCCCTGACATGTACCGTACTGTACTTTACCTCATTCCTTCACAGCAGAGTGCCACGCCGTCATATTTCAGATCTCAATTATTCAAACTCGAACTCTACAAAAATATCATCAACAAAAGATCGAGTGGAGAGAGAAAACAGTAGGACAAAAACCTCTTTTACATGCATGCACAAAAGCATGGCAGGTAGAGGTTGGAGAGCCGACTCGCTCTTCATAAACTCACAAAGGAGCCCGTCATCAGTCTGAGAGGGCTTTATTGAGATAAACAATGACATTGATTTAGCTCTGAGAGGGAGGTTGGTTTAGGTCGTGCTGTAAATGCTGAGCAGCGGCAGTCGGGTCGAAACGAGAAGCGGAGCTAAATACCAGGTGAAAGAAAGAGACTGTTAAGAAAATGACACGTTGAGATGCTGGAAATGCGGCCGCTCAGTTCTGACAGCGAGAGTAATCGGCTAAATTAAAAATGCAAGAGTCTCTGCTCTCGCTGCGTAAAGTTTAAATCAAAGACGGCGTGAGGACGAATATGGCAAATTAGGTATTAGAACGTCTTTGGATTTGGATAAAGAGGCACATTTGCTTCATTTGTTCTGCTGAATTAACACATACAGTAATATGTTTCAGCAGATAACAGCAGCCAAACACATCGATGTGTTTTTCATTTGAAAAATTTCATATAAATACATTAAAATACATAAATACATTTTTGGAAGATTTTGAGTGCACAAACGGACTATTTTAAATGTGTTGTTCAGTAAGTTGCAATAAACCAAATAAATAAATACAGTTTGAATTGTAGCTACTTTGTTATTTAATGTAACAACACTGAGATTTGCAGTTTAATAAACAAAGTTGAGGCTTGGCAGTTAAAAACAAAATAAGAAACGTTGAAAAGAATTTTGTCATACTGTAAATAAAAGGTCAAACTGACTGCTTTACATTGCGGATACAGTAACCAGCACACTCATAAAACCTCTATTCCTCCTTGTACGGAAATCATGTAAACACTCCACTGAGATTCTCCTTTGCACCGCACTGTAGATAAACGCATGAATAAAGTGTTCCTAAAAACTGCTCTGTTTATAATATGTCATATATTAACATGGTGGTGAATGTGTACAATTTGGCACACAAAAAAGTATTATTATGATTATGAAGAGGCAAGCACAATGAAAATGCGTGGGCCATTCAGATCTTTCTGCCGACCCATTCACCACTTAGCAGAGTCTTTCTTTCCCAAACCTTCCCATGGTGCCTCAGTCGTGGGATAATCACAGTCCTACATGCCGGTGATAATCGTTCTGTATCCCTCTAATTGACCCAACATTGTCTGACGTGCTCTTCATCTCACCATGCACCCACCCTTCATCTCACAGACACACACACACTGTTCAGTTCATACATCTCTAGTTATGCTGTCATGCATAGACATGCATCTGAGTGCATGTTTGCAGACAAACACGCTACGCTGTATGCTGTTTGACGATCTAGCGGCATTTAAGGGCTCCGGCACGTTTCCGAAGACACCCCAAATACTGCCGGAATTTGGTATACACCCATGTGCAAACGCAGGATAAGATTAAAGAAAGCAGGAGAGTTGAATGCATCCATAAGGGATGGGAACAAAGAATGAGAAATAGAGAGAGAGGGGGAGAGGCAAATAGAGTAGTGTAAACGGTCTGACCAAACACTCCCACCACCCAGAGATATAAATAGAATGAGAGTGAGAGAGTGAGAGAGTGAGAGAGAGAGAGAGAGAGAGAGAGAGAGAGAGAGAGAGAGAGAGAGAGAGAGAGAGAGAGAGAGAGAGTAAAATAAAGATGGCAGTGGTTTTTTTCTTTAGATACATGGGCGCTCAATTAGCATAATGAGCACAAAAATACAATAAAAGAAAGAAAAGATGAAGCGAAGGTGTAAAAAAAAGATGAGAGGGGAAATGACAAAGAATAAAGGGTTATTGGACGATATAGAGATGATATGAAACCATTTCGGAGGGGAAATTTGCATTGCTATTTCTGCACATCTTAATGTTCAGAGAGGGAGGGCAGGACAAGAAAATAAGAAAGAAATGAGAAAAGAATAGATAGATAGATACAGCAGGATTCAATAATGGCACAAGAAATGAAACAACTCAACAAATTTATCATGTTAATTTAATGCAAATGCTTAAGCAAACAGCAGAAAAATCTTGGATAATGAAGTTCACAATGTGCTTTTCTCTTCTTTTATTCTGCATTCATTTGGGAACATTCATTCTCTTTTCCCTGAAGGAACAGACATTAAATGCATTTTAATATGTTTGTTTTGCCCGTGACTTCTTATATGATTATTACCCACCTGAGAAAAAGTGTTCGCAAGAACACATAATGGTTTGTACTCACAGAGAAAGAACAAAAAGAACACACACTTGTTTGTTTTAGTATCTTTGTGGGGACTTTTCTATCATTTTCTTCTAACCACACCTGTAAACCAAGCCTAACCTTTACAGAAATCCTTTTACATTTCTTCATTTTAAATAAGCATCATTTAGTATGTTTATTAATCAATTTCCCTTGTATTATAGAAACCTGAAGATGGGCTCCTTTGAGTCAGTAAACAACAACCCACTGCCAGCTACCCAACACCATAACAACTACACAATGCACAATCCAATGTCCTGGCAACAACCCTAGCATTGTTGTGGCAAGTTTTAAAGCCAGCTGAGTCTGACATTTTCTTTAGGAAATATAAAAATCCAGTTATCCTCTACTTTGAGTTAATACACACACACACTTCCCATTGGCTGTTGCGTTTGATAAATGTATAAATACACAAAGCATAACCTTGTTTGCCATTTCATGCAGGAGAACCAGACTTGAGGCAAAGCTGTATAATTAAAGCCTGAGGGAGACCGTTGCGTTCAGACGAAAGGGAAGATTTGTGCATTACATCAGGTGTGCAGTCACCATTAAAAACATAAACCTCCTCAACCAGCTCACAAACCCACACACCAAAACACACTTTTAAATGACACAATCCACCACAATAGAGGCATGTGCTCAGAATTGAACATACTGAATATTGCATAGTACACACTGTACTCCAAATATTTGTTTAAATATGTATTTTGTACCCAGTGTATGAAAAAGAACTTTGCAATAGCAAATATTACAAACATCAATTATTTGTGGGATTTAACAAGCAATGTCCAGCTATAATCTATTAAGCAATTTTGCTTAACAAATATCTCTTGGCAGTGTTCTCAAAGAATAAGTGTTATAAAGAGATGTAATTGCATTATGGGATACCCAGCAAAATTCTGCACATTCTTGTAGAATACAGACAATTTGCATACTGTGCATCATAAACATACTGCATACTACAGAAATTACTGTATTGCAGTAGCAGTATGGTATAAAACCATACAGATATAAACCCAAGGCTAACACCCAGTGGTCTTTAACCTCCTGTTGTAACCAGTACTTAGTATTGATCAAAGATAGATTAAATGCTGCGTAAAGCTGCATATTTAATAAGAGCGGAGCCACGCGTCTACTGGGAAGCTAGAGACTAACACAAGACCACGTGCCCCATTAAAACACCATCAAACATGCATAAAGCTCCCTGGCCAGGACTCTGCCTCCACAAGCAGAACTACTGGTAAGATGAATAGAAGCATTTATATTTCTACTAAGCATATGATTAAGAGTCAATTTAAGAAACCTTTGTTACCCGTGTTGTTGGATGGAGTGCAACAATAAAAATACCAATTATTTTCTCCATGGATAAAGTGATTATTAACAATGACGCATAAACCTTTCAGGAGCTTATAAATCATTATGCAAGGCTTAAATATAATTAAATATATATGCTTTTGGCATTATGCAAAATTTTTAACTTCATTAAAAGTTTTTAAAGGGATCGCCTAAAAATGAAAATTCTTTCAACACTACAGTATGTCACTCCAAACCTGTATGACTTTCATTCTTCTGCAAAACCCAAAATAGAAGATATTTCAAAGAATGGACACAAAACCACTGAGACATTTCTCAAAATATTGTCTTTTGTATCTCACAGAATAGTCATATATGTGTTTTGAACAACATGATGGTGATTCAATTATTACAGAATTTTTATTTTGCGGCGAATTATCCATCTAAGAGACTCATTTTTAGTTAATTATTACATTGCCCACAATCTTGAGAAGAGATATTGAAATATTGAACATGCAGCTAGCAAAATATGTTGTAAGAACCTTTTGCTAACATTAACTTTTCAATTAACTTGCACAGTTCCACATGTATAAATAACATTTTTAGAACATGTTTAGAATGTTCAGCAATGACATATAATGTTGATAAACGCTCATTTAACATAACTACCATTTTTTAACTGAGCGATTTTTTAAGAGCGTTTCCTGTTAGCTGGGCAAACAGGCGATGAGTGAGTCTTCTGTAAAACTTTGTGAATCATAAACATTACAATTCTGCAGATCTTTCTATGTGAGCCTATGCATGGCATACTATTTAATAAAGAGATTTTAAAATTGCATAAGGTCAATTTGAAAAATACTTTAGGAACCAGATCACTGCGTTTTATAAGTCCTCTAAGAGACACAGCTGTAAAGTGTAGAGCAAACATATAGTAATCTCACACTACTACAAGTCTGTTTGATTATGTGGCTTTAAAAATGTAGACACAATGCACCCTCACCAGTGTCCTTAAGGAAACACCATCTGAAGCTATCACATGACAGATTGTTTGTGAAAAACCAAGGAAGAAAAAAGAAAGAAGAGAAAGAGTGAATAAAAGCTCTACCCCACCATGCGTTATCAGTCCCCGAAGGTCATACGACGAGATCAGCTTTTATGTTCAATTTTAACGCACCGCAGCTCAGTGACTGAAGACCAGCCTAAGGCTTCAGTTTTTAAAGGGCTGTTGTGACTTCCACTTCAACCACTGTGAAAGGGTGAGAGAGATTAAGAGAGAGGAAGAGAGGTAGAAAAGAATGTTGTTGGATGAATAAATTATTCAGTATAAGTCAAGGACTCTGTGATACACAGTAAGTGCTTCCTCAGATCACACATGAGATGGTCACCACCCCACACATACAGTACACGGCAAAACAATCAGTCACTCGTGCTGTTACATAACAGCCTGTCCCATCACTTACAGTTTTGAAGGGTGTGAGTGATGTCACATCTTGCCATAATGTATATTTTTGGGGTGATGGGCAGGGAGGTTTAATGTCAGCATACTGTCTGCATTATGCAATATACTGTATGTTTGCATGTGAGGCAGAAAAAAATCCTGAAATGTAACAGTCACAAAGACATTTGGAGCAAAAGTTTCTACTTGCTTTCCACTTAATTTCATCAATGTCTAGAAGAAAAAAAAATGAATATTAAAGGGATCTTATCTGTGATGTTTCTTACCATTTCTATGTGTGTGTATTCAAATTCAAAATAAATTAAATTGTTCATTTTCAATGACAAAAAACTTTGGAGCTTTAGGATTCCCTGCTGGAAATCTCATTTTAAGATATTGCTGGTTTGACACGTAGTACCTGATTTCTACCTGGTATAAGATGGTCTGCTAACATCGACCAGTTACCACTTGTTTGTTTGACAGCTATCAACTTGAACCTCAATTCTGAATGCTGAAAAAATCTCTAACAAGCAAATAAGCTAAATAATTTAGTCCTAGAAAAAACATCTGGTTAGCTGGCTGACAAGCTTAAACCAACTAAGGCCATCAAACCAGCCTAAACTGGAATAATCTGTTAGTCTTTTACAGTTTGTTTCATTCTGATGGCATCTGTTTCTGACTTGTTGCAGTTTTCAACTACAGGCCAATGAGCTGTTGTATGAGCCCCACAGACAGAGAGAGAGAACGAGAGAGAGAGAGAGAGAGAGACACGAAGAGGTTTATTTTTAGCCGAGACCACCCGACGCACATTCTCCCCTGAGATATAGAGAGGAAAGAAAAGAAAGACCCCGTAATCAACTCACACACCTGCTGTTCCTCAATCTCCACCTTCAGCTCACTCACTACTGTATATGATACACACTCCTCTACAGATGCACAAACCCTCAAATCTTCTCCTATTTCCTAAAGTAGCCAAAGATTTCTTCATCATCCAGTTTATCTATCTACCCATTTTTCCTTCCTTTCTTTCTTCCCGATACTCATCTGCCTTTCCCGCTCAATATCTTTTCCTGTCAATCTCTCTTGCCATGCTCGCTTCCTGTCCTCCCACGCCTGCTGTCTGATACCATATCTCACCATCTCTCCTTCATTCCCCTCATTGCCCCTCTTTTCTGTTTCATATTGCATTGTTTTTCTAAAAAACAACCCCCATCTCCTTTCCTGTATATCATTTTCCCCCTGTCCTCACACGTTCTCTCTGTTCTTGGGATCCGTTACCACATGAGAGAGACCCAGTGTTTCTCTAAATATCAAAAGGAGAATGTGTGTGTTGCCTTCTTGTATCTGGTCTCTTATGTAATCCCTCTGATCTACCACGAGCACAATGCTCTGTCAATCATTCTGGCTCAGGACCGCCCAACCCATAACGCCGTAAACAAACACGAATGCAAAAACCTCTTTCCCGGGATTTAATATTTAATAGAGATTTCAAGAGGTGAAATCGCTTCCCAGAATGTCCTAGACGTGCCCTTGAGCAATCACATGTGAACCCTGTTGAAAAGAAAAACACTGCTGGTTGTTTTGGATCCATTACATTTGAATGTAAGTGTAAATTGGTGAAACAGCTTTCATGACCTGTAAAATCCCCTTATGAAACAGCTGCCCTGTTATGTGTTGCGAGTCTATTTTGCTCTGCCCCTGTCCTTTAGGATTAGACAAAATTAATCGACATGGAAAGCCACTAAATCCTGAGGGTGGACTTCAAATCTCTGACTGATCACAAAGATTGATTGAGAGATGTCTGGAATTGTCTTGCCGGCCTAAATGAGAGGCTGATTGAAAAGTCAGATGGAAAACAGACAAAAGCGGCTCTGCCGTTCCCAAGGTGAAGACTGCGAACACAGAGATGGGGACAGAGCAACAAAGAGGATTGTTTTCAAAGCCTCTTCTCTTCTTTCAGGAAATGTCCTGATGGCTCAGCTCTCTTCTGCGTCCCGTGATTCTGATCTACAGTAACAGTAGCAATGACCTTTTCAGACATGATGCGTTTGGACGTTCCTGTACTTTTGTAATCGTGGACTATCATATCTTCTGTAACCAATAGAAGAGACACTGTGTATCCTCACAATGTTAAGGTGACGAGATGCTATTTGTGGCTGCTTGTCTCTGTGGTGGCAGAGTGGAAAAGAAAGAGCACATGCCGACTTTATGAAGCTGGTGCATCTGCGAGTGGGTGGACGGCAGCTCCATATGCACGTCTGGGTTGGGTGGCAGGTCTGCAAGGGGAGCACATCTATTTATTACAGTGCGTGTGAATATGTATGTGTTTGTGTCGCCAGCTCGGTAAGAAACAGCGGGGGGCACTGAAAGCAATTGTTTTGGTCAGCGTGTCTTGTATACCTCAAGGGTTTATCAGGCCTAAAATCTTTTGTTCATTCCTGCATTTATGTCCAACATGTTTAAATTCTTGTTGTTTCCTAAGCCAAGCATCACTACTAATAATGCTTCTGTTGCTTCTAACACAAACTTTGGCACATACAGTAACTTACTGCAGCTTGTTGAGGAGAGGTGTGCGATTACTTGAATTACGCGATTGTCAGCTGGTGGATGAAAAATTGGTAAATGAACCCCATATCCTGAAAGAAGAAACTGATCTCTAGAGATAAGAAGAGACTTTGGGATGGACACTTTTCAGAACATGTACAAAGCACATTAGCAACCACACACCAATGCCCTAGCAACCACATAGCAACCACATAGCAACATACTACACATACTAAGCATCCACACACCATTACCCAGGCAACCAAATTTAAAGCTAAACTAAAAAATAATAATTTTATTTAAAATTAAAGTTGAAAACTAAAATTATTAAATCATTTCTGTTAACTGAAATAAGATAATATATAGGTTGAGGCACTAAAATAAAAAATAAAAATAAATAAAAACTAAAACTGAATCTCAAGTAAAAATAAATTAAATCTATATAGCAACAATAATGGCAAACAAATAAATTATTAAATAAAAAATTAAAATAAAAATGCTAAAAATGAAAATAAAAATTAACATGAAAATTATATGAGCTAAAAATGAGATAATTCAAAATATAAGTAAAAAAACTAAAAGACTAAAATAAAAACTACCGTATACTAGCAACATGCCAAAAACACTGTAGAACACCTTAGCAACCACATAGGAATGCCCTAACAACCACCCAGAACACTTAGAATACCTAAACAACCACATGGCAATGCCTTAGCAACCACCCAACAACCGCATAGCAACATGCCAAAAACCTAGAACACTTTAGCAACTGCACATCACTGCCCTAACCACCCAGCAACATCCTAGCAACCACTTAGCAACATTTTCAAAAACACACAGAGCTGCATAGTCAACCCCTTACATTCTGTAACAAAATCTAATTCTCATTCACAAATATGCATGCATACATGAACATAGATGTAAAATCCACACACAGGCATTCCTTTGAACTCTATGCATGTTTGATGCAAGCAAACAGCATCTCTCAGAGGGACGCAGTTTATTGAATTGCCGCTCTAAAAAAAACTGTTTCAATAATGCTTTTGGCTTGCTTCCTCTGACCGGCTGTACGCGCAGGTCTGTTGATAATGGGTCTTTAGGGACAGGTTGGAGTCAATGGAGAACATGCACCATTTCTCATCTGCTGCTAACAGCCGACAGGTCAGTCCTCCCACACTAAAAGACTTCACAGTGAGGATTAAGTTCGGGGAAACATTCATCATTGGCGCACTGCACTTCCACCTTTTTCTTTGTATTTTGAGGATGTGAAATCAATGTTGTTTAAGCCAGGTGCAGTGGCACGTTTGTCATAATAAGCGACGCATGCCATGTCTGTCACAAAACATCATTTTACAATCAATGACAATCATTTATGATAGTGATTCATTACAATCACTATCATAAATGTCAATCAAGACATGTTGAAAAATACAACCCTCACCAAAATATCTCAAACCAAATACACAATTATTTTATGTTCCCTTCCAGCCAAACAGCAGAAGCCTTCATTTATATACCTTCACATTGTTGGTATTCCATTCTCTCTCTATTTATGTTTCTGATTTAATTCAGGGCTGCACGGATCGCAGTTTCAGGTTCTACACTTGCTTAACATTCGGTACCATTGCCCAAACGAAACTCACAGCAGCGAGGCCAAACAGTCTGCTGCAGTCAGCCGTTTCAGTTTCAGCATGCCCAAAGAAAAGTCCAAATCAAATGAATACAACATCAAACCATCTTCTATCTCTAACTAAAAACTCTAAACAACACTGAAAGAAACATTGAAGTTTTAAAAAAACACTCAGAGCTGCATAGTCAACCCCTTACATTTTTCATCTGTAACAAAATCTAATTCTCATTCACAAATATGCATGCATACATGAGCATAGATGTAATATCCACACACAGGCATTCCTTTGAACTGTTTGATGCAAGCAAACAGCAACTGAAGTCAATTTGCAGGCCAATCTCTTTTACTCTTGATTTGAAGCATCCGCATATAGTCGTGACGCAGAAAAACACTGAGGACCGTTTGCCTTATGACATGTGGTTGCTTGTAGCCTAAGGTATAAAGACTGACACCAAACACTTTCAATCACACTCATTACAGGGAGCCTTGCCTTCACCGGCTGCGGCAGGTCTGGTTCACCATGGCACTGTTTTCATCCCGAGACCCCTTTGTGACCAATTCCTTCCCCTTTCACTTCACAAGTAGTATGGGTTACACACCATCCCAAATTATTTATTATTCAGTTCTCACTCACCTGCGCCCCATTGAGACCAGGCCACTGTGTGTGTGTTCACGTGTGCGGGGACATTGAATTACCCTTAATGAAAGAACCTAATCTATATCAATTGATTTGGTGTGAATAGCTAAAGAGTGGTGTTTGGTTTCTGTAGTATGTGAGGATGCTATGACGTCCATGAACATAAAATAAATACGGTTAGATTATAAAAACATGTGTGCCATTGATATAAATAAAATTATGCATAAAATTATACATACATTTTTTCTAATATTGGCACAAAAACACAATCTAAAGAAGCCCACACAAATGGCCATAATATTAAAGAATACCTGCAATTTCTATAGATGCAAGTGTAAGTAAGATTTGAGAGGTAAAGTAAAAAAGATGCTTTGTAAATACTTTGTCAAAGTATTGTGCGACTTCAGAAGCGAGTAGTATAGATCACACTAATGACTATGTTTTTTTTTGTCCATTCTGGTAATTGCCTCTACATACAGGTTTGACTTTTGATACATAAGTGAATAAGTGATTTTCATGTTTCCTGTACTGGTGAAGTATTTCACGCTCAGTCTCAAAACCAGCCACTGTGGCAATGAAGACATTTGACCAAACAAATGAACAAATAAAAAAAGAACATAAGTGTTTAGTTAGGGCCTATTCACAGTATAGAGTCTGCTAAATTATTTCACAGTTTGAGCACCTGCTTCAGAAGCAGTAGATCCATCTCAAAATATCAAAAAACTGTCACGCACATTATCAGCAGGACACAATGCACAAATCTAGTTTCTTCATGTTCGATCAAAGCTCCGGGGAAGTGCACTGGACAGCTCCCCAGAATCCACCATTCATTTGTCAAACTGAGGACAGGATTTAATCCACACAATTATTTCAAAGCCGAACATTTTAAATGTCAACGCTTTCTTTGAGCGAGTAAGGAGGATTCCCAAAGGCAGAAGCTCTAAGGTTAAAATCTCATCATTTAATCCGTCTGACTCACAAACAGCACGAAGCCATCCGTTCATCAGCCAATACTTGAGCTCCAAATAAGCGTTGACTTAAGAGAACATCTGTAAATAACGCCAATTAATGAAAAGATAATCAAACTGGATTTTAATGTCAAAAATGTTTAAAGCATTAGGTGTTTATGGTTCCTAAAACAAACAAAAAACGTAAACAATAAAAACAAATAAAATATAGGAAGCATCTTGAGATCATCTCTAAACATACTCGACTTGGACGTTTCTTCACAACATTTTCCGTCACTAAAATATAAATTTAAAGAGATTTTTCTTTTAAAGAGATTTTTACCCATGGGTATTACAGCAGACTAAATTACACGAGCACTCAGCGGCATTAAAGAGCACGACATCTGTATTCCGTGGAGCTCTGTAAGTGCATGCTGACAGTCATCAATACGTCAACTGTAATGACATATTTCCCAAAGTAATGCACATATGACACATCTGTGACACATCATATGCTTTTGAATGACATCGCCACATCGCGCGCTTCGGGCACGAGCGCCTAGCAGCGCGAGCTACAGTTCAAGTAAAATGATGTAACTTCATCACAACTACAATCGATTATATAAGAGACGTTTGATAAAAACATGCAAGCGGGTTTGACATAGAGCTACAAGTTTAGTATTTATCATGTTAAATGCAAGCGGCTGTTGACTCCACCGGTGGCGCGTAATGCAACATCGGCTATTTGTTTTATTTACAGATACAGTTATTAGAAATAAGGGTAATGCACTACTCACCTGCATTGTGTCTTGTGATGTATTCTCCTCAAATCCTGAGGAGAAATGTCTTTTTCCACACACTTCACCAGCTTCACCGCGCGGATCTGTCAAGTGGAATGTGAGGGAATGCCCAAGATCCGATCCTAGAGAGAGAGAGAGAGAGAGAGAGAGAGAGAGAGAGAGAGAGAGAGAGAGAGAGAGAGTGTCGGTGGGTTTTATCCATTTGAAGACATTTATTATCCGAGCTAATTAAGAAGAAAGCGCGCACCCCAGCTGGTAGATTAGGATGCTAATCAAGTGGCTGCCATGTCGGAACCGTAAAGTGACAATAAAGTGAAAGTGACATTATGATAGTATAAAACATGACAGTATGCAAAGATCGACTACCTCGTAAATATCCACTTCCATTTATTAGTAAGGTTACTACCTTGAACAGTAAAGAAATATTCAAAAAAATCATTTAAAAAAATGTAATCAAAGGTCTTCAAGAGATTACTTTATGCAATAATGACACAATAAATGTATTTGCACTGTCTAGACAGACGAGACTATATTAATCTGTACTTATCTCTCAAGCCTCAGTTATGTCACATGCTCTCTCTCTCTCTTTCTCTCTCTCCTGTGGGACATCACATGTACTGTCAGCCCTGTGTGACGTCACGTGCACTCTCTGCCAAGGAACTCTCAGCACAGTTGACGCTTGCAGGTGAAACAGCAGTCAGTCCTATTCTACATGATGACATGAGAAGCATCGTATTTCAGAGACAACCAAAATAGCTCAAATCCATCTACTCCATACTACACCATTGGAAATCACTGAATGGCATCCAACCATATGCCTGTATTAAACACTAGCAGAACACTCACAACATTCATTTTCATATTGCACATAAATATCCCAGGCTGATTGAATGAAAGTTAAGTGTCATTATGACTTCACAAGGTAAAAGGTCTATTAATTTAAACCATTATCTTTGTTGATGACCAACCCATTATCCAGGACTGATAATCAATTCCCAAGATGATTTTTTAAAACTGAAGTGCATGAATAATGCAAAAATGTCACAGCCCTGTATTCTCTGCCAATCTATTGTAACAATTTAGTATGATATTATGATATTATAAAACTGTATAAACAGCGCCTTCAGCGTTTCTCCAAGTCAGAGAAAGCAGGTCCACGCAGACTTAAAACAGAAACATTGCAATTACAACTGGGCAAATAAGCAGAGACTGTGCACCATTTAATCAAGCCTCTCTCTTTCTGTCACACACACAAACAAACAGACATTGAAATAAACATGCGAAAGACAAGCAAGACAAGTGAGAGGAAGCAGCAGTAGCAGGTGTAGTGAACTGAAGGACTTTAATTGTGAGTTATTCAGCATTGTGCAAACCAGGAACAGTTTCTCTGTAGAAAGCGTACATTAATAAAAAGGAAAATGTGCAAATATGAATGAGGTAGGTACATACAGCAGTTCACAACATGCATTTAGTCTTTGGTCCTAGTACCAAACTTTTATGCAAATGAAATGGCAGTGTTGAGCGTGTTATTAACGTCAGCACATGCAAGCAGCGCACATATACTGTAAACCGTGATGTGCTATGTAACATGAATTTTCAGATCTTGTTATTATACTAATATGTTCTGGTCCTTTATGGATTTGTAGGGTGCATCAGCAGTTGTTCCTTCACTGAAACAGCTTACAAAATGGTGCTAAAAAGCAGTTTGATTTGGACCTGGTCTTCACTCACCAACACAATTGTATCTCTTAATTACACCCCCTTTTTAAAAGCCCACATAAGCCACATTAAGCATTAACACAATCTCCCTGTTGCTTATCTTTCCACAGTACTTTATTGTGAAAATCACATGGGAAGTTTAATTACTGTATGCAGGGGGATTTCTTTGAGACAAGCTTGTTTCAAGCTTGTACAGTATAAATTCTTTGGTTATTTTTATTTTGTTTGGATTTACATTATGCGAAAAACACAAAGGTTATTCATTTTTTTCATAAGGTAGGTCAAGAATGAAATACTGTGGGTTGGTTGTGTTTAGAATGCATCATTTGCTGTTGTCATTGAGATGGGATTGGATGGTTGATTGAAAAAGTTCAAGATTAACATAAGAACGATACAGTAAATGTAAAATTCATGTGTGAGTGGTAGTTACTGTTCACCTGTCAACTAAATAGATCTCTGCCACCATTGTGATCATGAGAGATACATTTAATCAACGTTAAAGAAATGTTTTTTTTTAGTGTATTATTCTATTCATTATTCAACTATTTATGCTAAAGTATATGGTTAAGATAGTCAAATATGGAAACATGTATTGTTTTCTTTCTTATCACAAAGCATGCTTAAAAATCTTAAAATGTCATGTTTTAAAATATGGAATAAAACTAATAATGGTGTCCTCTGTAAAATTCCTAACCAACAAGTTGGGAACCAGGTAGCATATCCAACTGGGGGAAACTCAAATGCCATTTATTTTGTAATTTTGTGAGCTGCTGGCTTATCTACAGAGAAATGTTGGCTGTCTGGTACACCATATCTAGGCACACAGAATCACTTGAACTTTAAGATGAATGTGTCCGAGACCTTTGAGTATTGAGAGAACCCGGAGCAGTGCAGAAATGATTACAGGAAAACATACCGAAGTCCCACAGCACACAAAATGTCCAAGTGTGGAGAACAACAATAACATGTGAAGTGTCAACAGAAATGATAGATCACATGCCAGTATGTTTACAAAAAGCCATCATGCTGTACTTGCAGTACACAGGTCTTACTGGTTTTGTACAGTAGAAACCCAAAATTTCTACAACACATCTCACAACGCAGTCACAGTATGATGTTAACAGAGTGTTGATCTGTGCAGCTGTGTCCTGCCCTTCAGCATGCTGCCTCACTGCCCTTAACACTGTGTTTAATGAATCCGCTCGACCGATTCAATGAGCACTAGATTTCTCTGTCCATTTCTCGTCCGTGCTCTTTTTCTACTGACTGAACGAATATTGCCAATTAAACTCTTTCCCAGAGCAACCTCTCACTTCTGTACAGAAATAAAACCACAATCTTTGAGAACGTCATGCTACTGTTTATCTATTTGACTATATATGGACATTTATAATTATTCATTTAGCAGACGCTTTTATCTAAAGTGGCTTACAAATGAAAGGGCATTTAACATTTTGTCAATAGTTAATCGGTACATTAATCAATAAGTAATTTTTCTTTTCCAAACTGTACTTTTAGAATATTACTAAACATTCTCTTGTTTGTTAATGCATGTTGTAAACAGACAACACAAACTCTAAACTTCTCATTGAGTGGCATGGAAATATTAACTGCTTCACACAAGGGTATTTTTTATATTTGTGTAATAATAAATCCTCAGAAGCGTAATC
Organism: Beaufortia kweichowensis; assembly: GCA_019155185.1. NCBI lineage: Eukaryota > Metazoa > Chordata > Actinopteri > Cypriniformes > Gastromyzontidae > Beaufortia > Beaufortia kweichowensis. The sequence goes on from CM032806.1 coordinate 10,671,232, forward strand.
ATTCTAAATGTGTTGCTCCTGTCAATTGACAATTCATTGTTAATTTATTTCTCCTTATTTGCTAGTACGTTCTCATTCATCAAAAGTAGATGTACAGTCCATAATGAGATCACAGCAGGCTGCTGCCTCTCTCTCTCTCTCTCTCTCTCTCTCTCTCTCTCTTTCTCTCTCTCATCATATGCGCTTTCGAATGTCCATCTTAATTTTCCAACTGGGATCTATAATTTAGTAGCTTAATAATAATAATAATTTAATTTCATAATCCCCCCTTTAATAGCTTGAGCTATATGCAATCATAAGCTTGCATTAAGTGTTGAGATAGTTGAGGCCATTTCATTTTGTAAATGCAATATTGTGTTCCAAAGCCCAATATAAAATACCTCTTTTGTTGCTGTAATATGGCAAAGCCACTCTGTAGATGCCACATATCTGCATAAGTGTGAAATTCACTGAGATTCATAGCAGTGACAGCTATAAATAAGCCATTCAACTAAATCCCATGCTGATCTGCTTTCGTGCCAGAGACGGTTAAGGTTTATAGTTTTAGGTTTATTAATCAAGTGTTTTGTGTGATCATAAGATTTTATACAAATTATTCAAAATGTACAGGAAATAGTTACAAATTGAGAAAGGTTTCGATCGGTGCAATATGATTGGCTGACAAATAGTGGACAGAGAAACAGGTTTGCACTCATCATTATTATAATTTTGTTTAATAACTCTATTGTAGTTCAAAAATGGTAGTTAATGTATTGTAACTGATCAAATTTTTATGCTCAGGTGTTAGAACGGACAAAATGATTGTACATTGTGTTAATTGTTGCCAGTTGCACATGCTGTGCAGGTGTGAATGTCATCTGAATTTATGCAGATCAGTGCATCTAATTTTAGATGCATTTAAAAATATCTTGCGTTTCATGGCCCTGATTTGCATTTGTCACACTTGATAGCTCATTTTCTTTCTTTTTGCCAACATAATCCAAAGGAAACAGATAAATGCATGAACTTATAATTATACAGGCAGTACCCATAATCAACACTGCAAACTTTTACCCTTTAAGAGTTATAACAGAGTTGGTGGTTTGATCGTTCGAACACTTGATGACTAAACTATGACTAGAGTGAAAAAAAGAGAGGCAAAGTAAAAACAGAAAAAAGATGAGAAGGACAGGGCTGATTTTGTTGTCTTGGTGACTGTTGCTAAGTAGCAATGTCAGGGAAGCATACTGTAGAAACAGAATGAGCTAAAGTGAAAAAGAGTTTCTGATTGCGACTTTGAATATAGTGCATAATGAGTAGACTAGATGTATGAGAAATAGAGGATAGATGACAGATTTAATAAAAATGTGTAGACTGTGTGCCCATCTCTTGGAGTTAAGTCTAGACTTGAATGACCAGAATTATTTTTAGCTCACCTCAAGCAGTGTGAAGCCCCTGGAGAATGAAGCATTCAGAGATTTAATTATGGCAGAGAGAGAGAGAGAGATAGAGAGAGATAGAGAGAGAGAGAGAGAGAGAGAGAGAGAGAGAGAGAGAGAGAGAGAGAGAGAGAGAGAGAGAGAGAGAGAGAGAGAGAGAGAGAGCGAGAGAGAGAGAGAGAGAGAGCACATGAAGACTGATTTAATCAACAATACATGCAATTAGCTTAGAGGACATTTAAAACTGTGAATTAATTTGAAATCAGGGGGCCGCATTTGCTTTATTTGGTCCAGAGATGGATTAGAGCACATAAAATGTGCAATAGAATTCATAATGGTGTGTGTTCGGCTGTGACCATTACCACCCAAGAGCCATCCCTAAGGCTTTTATCTCATTTATGACCTGCCTGAGGATTTGTGCTTAATAAAAATAGACACTGGTGATTCAAACATGCAGTCCACAAAAACAAACATGCAAATCACAATGCTCACATGAATAACTGAAGGGTAGCTGATGGATGGGAAAGTACAGCAGGACAGTCACCTACAATATTTGGTGAACTGTGCTGATTTTAAATACATGTGCAAACATGCAAATACATTCCCACTGAATTTTTTATCAGTTGTTTGTTTCTGTTGTGGGTGGTCAACATTGTTATGCAGAAATTGTGAATATAATTACATAACATAAACCTAATATTGACTATGAAATCCCAAACAGAAACTCTCCTATAATGCATTTCAGTGCCTTGTCAGTGGTTTTACTTAAAGCTGTTTAAAAGCTGTTCTAAATGTGCTGTTTATAACTTTAGAAAAAGCAAGAAGCCTTATTCCTGTAACTTAAAGCATATTAAAGTCTGCAGATGAACGGCTAAACAGACATCAAAGAAACAGTTTTAGTAATCTAACAATAATGTAATGAAATGAAATATAAATGTGTTTTTTGTTAGATTGCAGATGGGAAGCTTCTTGGAAAATACTACATTGTTTGTTTTTTCCACTCAGGCTGTAATCATATTTATCTGCATCACTTGATTACACAAATCATTAGATTTTGCTCTGCATCTCTTTAAATTGACTCTTTTTAATGGCTCATTTCAACCAAGAGCCAAAATATCATATATTCTGTGTATTTCACATTTCTAAAATTTTCTACTTAAACTGTATACATTTATTTGTGCCTCCACAGTCACAATATTCTCCAAAGCCATGTGCACACTATCCAGAACTTCAAAGCAAAGACACAAACACTGATAAAAAGAGTAAAACATAAGTTTGGCGTACACCTGCTGTTGATAGCTCTGCAGTAACTCTTAGCTCACCTGTAACTCATACAACCAAAGTACACAGAACAACATCTCTAAATGCACAACCCAATAAAACCTGAAGCAGATAGACTACACCTGGCTGGTGTAGCTATTAAACAGGTAAGTAAGGCTACAGCTGATAGTTTACAATAGAAGATTAAGAAATTGTTGTCTGATCTGATCACTGCAATATTTTGAAGATCAGAATTTAACAACACGAATGCATCTATCCTACCTTGTAATCAACTCCTTGTGGTTCCATAATGGTATAGGGGATCTCATTTTTTTGCACACTTTGGGCCTATAAGTAACAACTGGGCATCTTTTAAATGCAACAGCCCACCAGAGTACTATTGCTGACCATGTCCATTCCTTTATAACCACATCTTTTATTTCTTATTCATTGGCCATTTTCAGCAGCATTATGTGTAGGGGTGGGAATCTTTAGGTACTACGCGATCCGATTCCGATTCTGGGACTCACGATCCGATTCCAAAACGATTCTTCATATAATTTTTGCAAATATGATAAATTTGCATTTTAAATAAATAAAGAGTTTTTATGCTTTTTGTTTATAGTTAGAATCTCTTTGACAGTATTCCCATCTTGAAGTTAAATTTTATTGCTTTTATTTTAACAAAGTTATATTCAGGATGAACAAGTTCTGACAAAGAATCGATTCTGAATCTTTGAGAATCGATTCAGAATCGTTAGAGAAAGAATTCCGATGCATCGATTTTTTCTCCCACCCCTAATTATGTGTGATGTCACATCATGATACCAATGCTCAAAGCTAAACTGGTTTCTTTTCACATACTATTGTGTACCTAATGGAGTGGCAGATGAGTGTGTAATGTGTATGTATAATAAGTAAAAGTGCTCCCTCTGCTGGCTACAAAAACAATTCTCTGTTGATACAGTAGTTTCCCCTCTTATTTAAACCTTTGAGATTTTCTAGTAGAATTTTGTAAAACAAAACTATACAAGATGCATGTTTTGTTGTTGTTTATTAGAATTATTGCTACAGGAAGTCTGTGGACACACAGGCAAACTTATACACCTTAAAAAACCCAGTATAAATGAACAGAATACAGAAGGATTAAAGGAATTTTACTTCTAAGCATTTCTTCATATTTATGCCAATGTGTTAAGCCTCTTAAATATCACATTTTATTACACCATTTACATTTACATATAACATTCATAATACAAATATTCGGTCAGAGCTGTATCTCATGCAACCACATTTTGGTTGCAGTCACAAAATAATATTTATATATTTTTTCAATGATGGGTAAAAGAGAGTCACAGAAAGGTCAAGTATTTAATTCACTTAAAATTCTCCCTGTAAAAGCTAACTTTTAAACACAATTATCTTAGTAATCTCAACTGTAAATCCTAATGTTAATCAATGGGACCTTATTCATACAGTGTTCTGTTTTTATGTCTGTGTTGAAGCTGTAAGTTCATTCTTATTCTCAGTGTGCTGTTTCTCATTTTCACTGAAGCTGTGATCTGAAATGCCTGTCTCTCGTCTAGAAGTATAACCTGAATCACACGAATGACTAGAGCTGACAGATGTTGCCCGTACTGTAAATGAAAGACAAATGCAGATGATTTCTGCTTAAAAAATGTACAATGGAAACAGTAGCAACAACAAATAATAAATTAAATGTACAAAACCTAAAGAACTTTAGTTTCGATATTATACATTTACTGGTACATTTCCTGACTTACAGTCTGAGCTCAGTTTACTTACTGCATGTGATGTGTTTGATGTCAGTTGAATACTCACACATTTCAATGCATGTTCTTTCATCCCAGCTTGCTCTGCATTTGTTTCCTTCTTGGTTTTCATTTAAATTGTCTGTGGGTAAAAGTTTATGACCACAAATTTATCATTCAATGCAACTTATTAAATCCGGTCTTTGCAGCATATTTATTAAGGATAAAGATAGTTTTAGCATCCAATTTCAATCCTGAAAATGAGACATCCACTTTAAAATTACTAATGTAAAATTTTCAATGCCATACATACCACAGTCATAGCTTAAATAGTGAGTATATAAAATCAGATCTTCTTTTGAAAAACTTGCTCTTGTTGTAGACTCCGATGTATTATCTGGCATTACTAAAAAAAAGAAAGACAGAATTTGAAAATATCGCACATCAGTATAGTATGAGATTATAGTTTTATGCAGTTTTACTGTTTTTCTTGCATTACTCACAGTGGAAAGGATGCTCCTTGCTCTGTCTGTTCATTTGTTTCTCATCAGTGTCCTGTTTTTCTGCCATCGTTTACACCATTTCCAGCTCTGTGTTTTGATACCAAATCACACATTTCTAGATGTTTTTGTCACATATTCATGTCAGTGTAAAATGATTGAGATTCAGAAAACTATCTATTGTTATTATCATATAAATAGGTACTACTATTTCGGAAGAATAATGTTTTACACATGAAAGCATATTTTATAAGTTTTTCTTACCTGCTTCTTCATGGGAAAAGTCACAAAGTAACTCTCCTGGTTTGAGAGATACTTTCAGATTGTGTCAAAGAACAAGGAAAGAAGCAGGAATGAGGAAGAAGCAATGAGCGGGAAATGTGTCTTTTATAGTAAATACTGGTTCAACTGGTTTCAACCAATGAATGACTAGAGGTGACAGAGTTTCCATACTGTAAATTCAGGATAATTACCCATTTTCTGCTTAGAGAAATGGATAATCAATAGAAATAGTAGATTAAGTTTAAATAATCAACCGCATGTATAAACCACAATAAGCAGTATGTTCAGTCATGTTGTCTGTTACACTTTTTTGAAAAAATGACACTTATGACTGGTCTTGTGGTCCAGGGTCACATATATTAAAAGATTTTTGAGTAACATCGCTGTCAATTGTGTCTAAAACGTGTACTGTACAGTCTAAAGACTATTTCTGCCACGTCTGAACATTTCAAGATGCATGCAACTTAATTATACAGTTTAATCAAACATTTAAATGGCTGTTACACAAAGTATGAACACATGCAGGCAAAAATGTGAAATCATAGCTCTTTTCTTTGTTGGCCTGATTCATGAATCTAAATAAAATGTCTGTCAGATTCCAAAGAAATGTACAAACATGCAGATACATCTTTGGACAACATATTTGAAAAATATGATGTATAACATATATTACCACAATAAAATGGTGTTTGTTTATTGAATTCCAATAATAAATGTAGAAATGCGTACACACATCCTTTTAGAATTTGGACAATAGTATTTTCTCATGTCTATTTTGCAGAAATTCAGGAAATACTGCACAAAATGTGTCAATATTTTCAGTAAAATAAATCCATTTTTTCCCATAATAAGGACTAAACCTTAGGGGTTGCACAGTTGCTCAGTGGGTAGCAGTGTTGATTCACAGTTTCTGTGTTTGTCCTGCATTGCATTGTGTCAGCAGTCCAAAAGGTTATAAGATTGATTCCAGGGAATGAAAAATGTATACATTTTATTTATTAAAATGTTTTTGAAATGAGAAAGCAGCCAATAAGAATACAGCATAAATAAGTAACACTAAACCTTTGAACGGTAATGTACCGTAATGAACGGTAATGAACCATTATAAAATTCACAACTGAAGTATTACTGTGACTACATTTATGTTGTAAAACACCTAAGACCATTTACTCTACCTTTATGCTTGTAGCATATAATTAGTCACAAAATTAGTCAAATTCAGTTTCACTAACAAAAAAAGAATCATACAGGATTAGAACAACATGAGGATGAGTAAATGATGACAGAACATAAATTGCTTTTATAATACACTTATCTAAACAAATGCACAAAATTTGTACTACACAGAACAAATAACCACACCTCAAAATGTTTCAATGATAGAATCTGACAAGTCAAGCCTGTTCGTCCAGAAGTTTCCATTTTACCTGTTTTTGATGCTACACTGCATTTGTCCTCTTCTGTTTTGCTCTTGTAGAAAGCTTTGAGCCGTCGCTCTCTCAGTGAGCCAATCCCAGAGCTCAGCGATGAGGCCGATGACCCACTCTGACTGGATCCAGACTGTGAGACCAGGGAATTATAGTCTGAGCCAGTTAAACATCTGTCATATGCACTCACTGTGGAAACAATAACAATAAAGCAAACAATACACATTTAAACGTATGTAATGTACAGAAAAGAAAACGTTGAACTGATTAAAATGTGTATTTTCTCACTTGCTGGTGGATGATGAATACTTTGATTGTCCCTGATGTAAACATCAGATAATCTCCATGCATCGGTACTATACAGATATGGTTGAGATATGCCCATGGTGTTGTCCGTGATGCCACGCATGTTTGGCAATGCTTTCACAGAATAAGAAAAATGACCACCGTTCTCACTTACTATCTTTTCTATCTTCTCCAGAAGCTCTTTGACCTGCGTTTCATCACCTTTTACCATGTTGTCAAAAACATGATACCTGTTCTTACACGCCTCTACAAGCCACTGGAGGGCTTTACCTTCACTTTCAATGTGCTGCTCAATGGTTGTGTCACCCAGCCCGTCTTCATGTGTGAATACCACTATAGTGTGATTCCATACACTGTCACCCATGACTGTCATGTATTCCTCCGCAGCACATTTCATTTCTTCTGTGAACGAGGTGTCTGCTTGTATGACCAGAAGCAGAGCATGAGGACCCGGAGAACATGACATAATACCGTGAAAAATCTCATGTTTAATCCATGCAGTCATCGCCTTCGGCCATCCAGGAGTCTCAACCACAGTTACATTTCTCCATGCTTCTAATCTTCGTGTCACACACTGCATGAATGATGTAGCAGCAAACTCCTTCTTTTCTCTCTTCCCAGAATACTTTGGCCCTAGGAGTACAATTCTCAGCTCTGGGATAAGGTCAGCATCACCTAAATGGCATGGAAATGTTTTTAATGGCACATTAGTGTATTCTTAATATACCAATAAGATTAAAAGAGGGTTCATCTTACCATTCAAAACTTGGTATGAGTTTCTGTCTCGTTTTTTACCTTCTTTATTCACTGCTTTGCACATTCTTAAGATCTCTATTTTCCTTTGCACAAACGCTTGATCACACTGATAATGAAGGTATCCGTTTCTGGACACCATCTTCTCGACCTTTTTCAGCAGCTCCGTGACCTGAGTGTTTCTTCTATCATTATTATTAAACACATGATATTGATTGCCACATTTTTGCATAAGAGACTTCAGAGCTGTCCCCTCACTTTCAATGTGCTGCTCAATTGTGGTGTCTCCAAGCCAGTCTCCATAGGTAAACAATACCATTGTGTGCTTCCAGACTCTTTCGTTAAGAAACTCAACGTGTTCCTGAATAGCTTTTCCATTTATTGGTATAAAAGAGCCATCCGCTCTTATGACCACAAGTATAACATGGGGTCCTGGTGGACAAAGGGATGCGCTTAACAAAAAGTCTTGTTGGTAAAGTTGAGGCGAATCCTGTGGGAGATAATTGTTCCACCAGCCCGGAGCCTCCACAAGTGTGACGTGTCTCCCAGCCACTTCTCCCTGTCGCTTCAAACCCTGAAAAGATCCGAATGAATGAAACTCCTGTCTGCCCAGGATTGTGTTCCCCGCTGAGCTCTTTCCTGAATATCTGTGGCCTACAAGAACAATTCTCAACTCTGATTGTGTTTGACCTGTCAGAGAAGTTGCAAAAAAGGTTAATTTGACTTGCTACAATCGATTAGTAAAGCCATGAATTGCTTTACCTGTAAGAGATGACATGTCTTGCTTCTCTTTTTCTGCAGCTGTAAGTCGTTCATTGACATTTTTCTCTTCTACTTCTCTCCTCCATTTTATTTGATCTAAAATGTCAAAATCTATCTCAAAATGAAGGCTGTTGTTTTCTGCCACCATGTCTGCAATTTTCTGTAAAAGCTCTATTACCTGTTTGTTGTCTCTTCTATTTGCATTGTCGAAAACATGCCTTTTCTTACATTTTGCAACAACCCATTCAAGAGCATGTCCTTTGTTTTTAATGTGCTCCTCAATGCTCGTGTCCTGCAGACCGTCCCCGTGAGTGAACAGCAATATAGCGTGATTCCAAACTTCTGTCCCCAAAAGTTGAAGACGCTCCTCAATTGCTCTTCGGTTTATTTCAGTAAAATCTGTATCTAGTCGCACAACTACCAGCACGGCATGGGGTCCAGGTGAACACAGAGACACACAGAGTACAATTTCTTCTGTATTTAGCGCCGGTGTGTCCTTGATAAGATAATTTCTCCACCAGCCTGGAGCTTTAACCACTGTAACCCTTCTTCCTTCTACTTCTCCACATCTTTTAACACACCGAGCGGTTTTAACGCTGAACTCTTCTTTGCCCAGAATGGTATTTCCAGATGAGCTCTTGCCAGCTGCTTTATTGCCTAGAAGTAAAATTCTCAACTCAGGGGGATGATTCACATCACCTGTAAAATTAGGGTGGGATTACATAGTTATATACTATATATATATATATATATATATATATATATATATATATATTTTTTTTTTTCATTTTCCTTCTTTCAAATACATTTTTGGCTCAAATCAACGCTGCTTAACAATCAAAGCAAAGTGGTCTGGAGGTGATGTGGTATCTAATATCTAACAAGGGGGACGTTGTGACCCACAGTACCAGTCAAAGGTTTTAAAACACTTACTCACTGATGTTTAGATTTTTCCACATTTTAGAATAATAGTAAACCTATCAAAACCATGAAATAACACAATTGTAACTGTGGGAATTATGTGGTGACTAAAAGCACCAAAAAAGAACGTTGTTACATTTTGGCATCTTCAAAAGTAGTCAAATGGTTTAGTAATGAGGTGTTACACATTACTTAAATGATCAAATTAATTTCACTTTCTCACTTTCTGCCTCAGTTGTCTCCTCCTTCAGGTCCTGATACAGGGTTTGTGTTTAACACACAATAAATAGAAAAATACATTGTACATGAACGTTTACGACACAAAATGTACACAGAAGTGAAGCTAGGTTTATCCATTAGTCACTAGATTTGACGCAACGCGCAGTAGCTAATTGACAACACCCCATCCTAATCGCACCATAAGGAATCACAATTTATTCAAAATTAGTCATAATTTAATTACTAGTCATTGAAGGAAAAACACAACCTATGTTACTTTAAGATGCCCAACTGGTGAATGGTTGTGATGCTAATGTTCGTCACAAATTCACTAGAAAATATTTACTAGAAGTTACCGTTTTCGTTTCGTCTTTGATGTGTTTCGTCTTACCTGATGAGACGTTGCTGTCGACGCGTTCTTCCTCCATAACACCAAATATTTACACTTCTGTTGTGAATCCTTCGTTGCATTAGATATCCATTCATCCATTCAGCTACAGGGCCTGCAATATTACATCGTTTTCATCAAATCCCAATCCTACAATCACACATTTGCTCTGTCATAAAGAGAAATATGAGGAAGTCGCAAGAGACAAACATACCTGAAAAAAACGATACAATGACATCACTTACATGACATTGACACAGTATTATGCCTTGCAGTTATACTACAAACATTCAGATGACTTTAGATGAGATAAACGCAGTTTAATGGTTGGTTGCCCCGTGATGTCACACTCTTTGACGTTTTTTCACTTTTCATTTTTTCCTGACAAACTTACAGCGCCAGTCAAAAGTTGTTGTTTGAAACGTTGTTTCAATAATTTTTTTAATTTTAGAATAGTAGTAAACTTAACAAAACACAATTGTAACTATGTGTATTATGTTGGGTCAAAAATAAATTAACATGTTATATGTTAGTTTGAAAAGTACACCGTTTGTCTAGAATTTGGAAAATCATACTATTGACATTTTATCATTTAGCTTCTTAAGGTCTCATCCTGAGAAGCTTTTAAACAGCATTAAAGGAATTTATATCTGGAATTTCTTCTGCTTTTTATTCATTATTTGCTCCAAGTAATACATTTAAAAAATATTTAAAAAATAAAATTTTGATTTTTCTAAGTAAAACATTGATATATTGGCACATATACACTTCAGATTAAAAGATCATGAGAACCATTTTTGACAACTGTACAAACCTTTGATTGGTACTGTATATAGGCTACATAAAATTACAATAAAATGATTTGCAACTGTTTTTTAGAGAGCCCACTGGTAACAAAAACAATAAATTTATAGTAAATTTTATTATGAATTTACAGTTCTGGACACTGGCATTACAACACAGTGCAATAAACATCTTTACAATCAAATTTAAAATAAAAAGGACAAATTACCCTTAAACAGACTATAACAACTGTAGGCAAAGAAAAAAAGCTGATATTAGGAAAAAAGAGAAAAAGAACCGTAAGACGCATTACTCACATACCTTCAGCATCACAATATTGACATTACGGGTGATGAGTCATGCTAAAAAAGTGACTTCTGGTCAGTTTTGACCACTAAACAGTATTTTAACAGGTGAAAAGTGCTTTTTGAAACTTTTTGCGCTTTAGGTGGGATTGACACCATGGCCCTCAAAAATATGGTGACAACAAATGTGCAATGTAATGTGAACAATGCTTACAGTACATCAACATTTTAAAATTTGCTTAAGAATAGTGAAAGAAGTACAAAATCATAAGCTCAAGATGTGACCTAGATTTAAATACACAAATTAAACATTTTCCCTTTGTATCTGTTTTTTATTTCATTCATCAATGGGAGACTGGTCTAGAGAACAGACTGGCTTACTACCATTCATTTTGGCCCATTATTAAAGCAAGTAAAGTATTTAAATGAAAAATAAAGGGAACGATTGATTGTACATGCGCTTGAATTGCATTTTTTTCCAATGAGAAATGGAATGTTGAAAGCTAAACAAATGATTGTAAAACATCCAGTTACACTGAGACATTTGCATGTCTGAAAGTCGCAATTCCTGGTCAAACATCTGTGGGTTATTGGAAGTGAAAATGTGCAAACAAATAAACTAAAAGCATTCAGTGGCCCAACCAAACTGGTTCAAAGTCTCTCTTTCTTGCATTCACAAACTAACAAACACTCGCACGTTTTGCTTCTTAAACGAAGAACTCTTTACTCTTTACGTATACCATCTTTCTCTGACAACACGTTCATTAATAAAAATACATTTTGTGATTACATGAATAATTTGTGATAACTAACCACCATTCTATACGGTCAGTTTGTCAGCTAGCTCAGCACTTATTTGTTAATTATCTAAAGTTCTGAAAGAAAATCATGATGTCTATGGAGATGCTTGTGCAACTGATGTCTATAACCATCAACTGGGCGAAAACAATAAAAATGAAACAAAACAAAAAAGCGAAATATGAAATCCGTACTAATATAAACATAAAATAAATGTCAATAACCATTCACACTTCAGTTATATGAAGCTCTTCAGGTTACTGTAGATCTGTGTGGTCCCACAGGTGGAATAATTCCCGATGACAACAACCACTTCGATTATGATCTTTGTTGCTCACCAGAGGTTAAAGTGGCTCTATGAAAAATAATTCTTTCATATGACAAAGGACTCAAGAGACGCAACTCCAACATTTACACAGACACACACTTTCAAACACAGATCTCTGCTTTTGCCTCTTTTGCCAGAAATCTTTTATAAAGGCACCATGCACATGTACACGACAGGATAGTTAAACAAAGGAAAACAAAATGTAGTCAGCAGCAGCAGAATTCCAGGTCAAAGGTTAAGGCTTCTTTCATGAATAACAGCTACAGATACTGCAGTTATAAGGCATCCTGGAATGATGAGAAACAACAAACACACACAAACATGTATGTAAAACTTTGTGTTATAGGATTAAATCATAATCATTTAATTATGCATAAAGACACAAGATGCGTTTACCTGCCTGTTCAGGCTGTACCATCGTTTTCATACTGACTCAACCGTTTTTTAGTCTTTAGTTCCTTCAGCCACTGAGGTGAGGACTCTTCTCTGAGAATAAAGAGAAAAAAATATTTAGAAGGAAAAAGACACAATCATACTGGTGAAGGCAAGCACTAAATAGTAGACAAAAACCATTGTTTACCCTGGTATTAAAGGATAAGTACACCTCAAAATAAAATGTTCTTGGATGACATTGGGGTAAGTAAATGTTAATTTTGGGGTGAACTAAACTGGTATAATCTAATAATCAGTGGCCAGAAAAGATGCTTACCTGTTTACTCAAGCCTCCCTATTGTGTTTGTTACTACTAGTAAATATATGTAAAGCTGCTTTGCAACAATGTAAAATTATAAGAGAAATTCTTATATTCAGTATATACTGATTAAATTCATGATTCATAAAAGACACAAAACATGAAACAACCTGCATTTAAAGAGGATCATTGGCCTCTTGGAATAAGTGCACCTACCCATTCTCTTTGCCACCTGTAGGAGGCAGCACACGGGCGGCTCGGGGCATGAACGGTGATTTAGGTGAGCGTGAGAGCTGAGAGGGTGAGAGGCCGTCTGTCTGATTGTCCGACTCTCTCTTCTTCAGCTGGGCCTGAAAGAACAAAAATACTCACATTTAACGATTTCTAATCATTTTTAGTTTGTCCGCTTGGACATTGTAAAAAGATCGCATCATGCACCTGACGGCGTCCGTTTTCCAATGTGTATGCTTGTGAGACATGCTTCAACTAGATTTTGATGCTACGACAGGTTTCAAATTTGTTTTCAGATTTAGAGTTTGCGCCATGTCCAGACAAACTAGAGAACTGCAATACGGAAAACCAATAAAATAGCGAGAGGGAAGAAGAGTGCAAGAGAGAGATGCACTGGGATGCAGAAGCAAAATCGTAACGTCTAAAAAACGTTCATGAAACATTTACATTACGTTGCAATATACTGGAAATGGAATGACAGTACTAATACAGTAGATTGGCCATAATAATCAAATGTAAAAAGCTCTCCCACCTTTAGTGCAGATGGGTCCATGCCTGGGAAGAGAGCCACTCTCTGCGGCTGAGAAGAGACGGAAGAAGTGCGGGGCTCTATTCCCTTGGTCTGCTCCTCAGAGTCTGACTCCTCTTCCTGCTTAGATGAGTCAGTCTTATCCTCTACAGACAAAGACAGACTCAAGTGAGTGTGTTGAGGATTTTATTGATCTCATTTATACTACAGATGAAAGATGATTATGTTTAAGTTAAGAGCCTCATTAAAAAGATAAGACACAATTGTAGGAATGTATAAACACAAGTCTTAACTGCTAAGATGTGCTGAATACCTGTTGTGTCTCTGAAGCGCCATTCATCGGCTCCTACTCCAGTCCCTTCAGGTACTTGTGACAGAAGAGCGCTGTGACGTGCGGCTCGAGAGGGCGGGGCTCTGCGAGTGCTTTTACTCCTCAACTGAGCCTTGGCACGCTGCGCACTAGTGTCTAACAGTGCCGTGGACGTCTGCGCAGATAGACGGACATATAAAATTCAAATCTTTTTGTAAGAATTAGCTTGAATAAGAATAAAAGCAAACTATTTAATTGGATGGTGAACTAATTAATGACAGAATTACATTTTTGAGGATTGAGAGACTGGCGGAAACTGACCTCTGGAAACGGGAGCTCATTGTGTGCTTGAGGAGAGGTGGATGAGCCGTCTGTTGTGTCGATAAGAAAGCTCTGTTCTGAAGTTTGAGGTGGGGTGGGCTTCCGTGGAGATGGGGTGAGGATGCTTTCAGATGAAGGTGTAGCTGGAGTGAGGCTGTAGAGAAGAAAAATTTTCATTTACTACTATTATACATTGTCTGAGATTAATCAGTGTAAACGGATTACACGGAGAAAACATCAGTAGTTTTTAAATCTTCTTACACATTCTTTTTAAGAGGTGCATGTCTGAGCAATACTTATGTAGGGTAATTGATTGTTAACTTATTATCATGCGTCTTTTATTAAGTTCTAGGGGTTTGATAAAATTAACTTAGGCTAAATGATTACAATAAAGGTTATCAACAGCTTTGTGAGACACACAAAACTTGCTAAAAAGGGGTTGTATGTTGCATATGTCACTATATAGATAATATTATTATATAAAGATTATATAATTATGCTCCTGAAATTTTATCTATGCGACCTCAAAATATATTTGGGAGCATTTGTGCGACCTGTTTTCATTTCTCTTAAACCGTACACAGTATGTGCCTTCTGTGTGCTGAATGCTGATACGGTGACCAGTCTGCCGTGCAGATTTTAGATTAGTTAATATTAGCTGTCAATTACTCAGTCGGGTGGCTGTGCTAACACAGCCCGAAAGCTTGATCAAACACGGAGAGAGTGCCAAACACAAGAAATGCAGGGACAAGCGTGTGGCAAAAAGTTCAGTATCATCAGATTCGATCGATAAGGATTTTAATCGTCAGGATGCTGCCAGCCGTTCCATGCAATTAGCAGAGCTGAATGTAAAATTTAACACCGCATACACCATT
The DNA here is from genome assembly GCA_019155185.1 of Beaufortia kweichowensis. Classification (NCBI taxonomy): domain Eukaryota; kingdom Metazoa; phylum Chordata; class Actinopteri; order Cypriniformes; family Gastromyzontidae; genus Beaufortia; species Beaufortia kweichowensis. The sequence continues at coordinate 10,686,411 of CM032806.1, forward strand.
GCCAAAAAGAGCTCGCCTTCACCAAGTTTAAACCCATTTTGCAGCTCATGAAAAAGAACGGGTGCTCCTAAATTTTTGCTTTGTTTGAAGTTGGAAGCACCAGTGCTACCAAGTAAAAAAGTTAATTTCGAGCCCTGAAAAATATGATTTTAAGATAAATACATTCTCTTTTAATGTGCATGTGCGTGGTGGTTATGGGGAATGAACACCCACTGGCAAACACAACTGGAGCCTGTAAAGCTATTCCTTAAACTTGTCCCCAGAAGATTTTACTGCAGACCACATTGTGGCCACAGGGTGGTGGGGTTTTCCAACCAGTACAAGCCATACAAGCAAACAGACAACCCAACCTACTCATACAAAGGTCATATCAGAGCATAGAAAAGCAAGGACATCCACCCAATGATCCAAACTCATTTAATCTTAATCTCTATTGCAAAATCTTTTTAACAAGGCCAGTCTGCTCTTTAACTGTACGTATCTGCCTGTGTCAAAGCATGTAAGGTCATTGTAACAGAAGACAAAGCTCAGTTAAGAAAATGTAAGATTACAACGATTCACATCAAAAATACAGCAAGAAAGATTGCTCTTGAAGAACAAGACTGTCTTTTATAGTTTTACATTATGGCATTTTTAAGCATTGTCAAACAACAACTTTTAATAAACGGCTTCAAATCAAAAGACATAATAATGCACGGAGAGCGTCTGACTCTATTAATGATTTGTTCAGTTAGGAGGGGTTGTGTGTATGTGTGTTTACCATTCATCTGTGCGAAGACCTGTCTCCCATGTGCCATACTGGCTGTCTGTCTCTTGCACCAGATTGTCTGTGTCTTTGTGTTCCTCTTGTCCTCTAACAAACGACTTCACCAGCTCCTGTACAGAGAAACAAGAAAACAAGTTTAATTAAAGTTTATTTGATACATTGGACAAGTTAAGATGTGACCAAACAACAATCTAACAGTCCATAATGAGGTATAAAATGTGATTGACAGCCAGTAATCACAGCTTTGACAACTGATAGCTCCTTTTTCATTTCACTGAAAAGTCATGCACGCTTTAAGGGCCATTTGACATTTGATGAGGAATAAAATGTATAATGCAGAACTGCTCACAACCAGCAGGTGGCGCGAATACACCCTAGAACAGGGTTTTTCAAACTTTTTGTGTGTGTGGACCACTATTTGTAATCAAAAAATTTTGCGGACCACCTCATAACACACATAATAAAATGTCTCCACACAGACTTACCTGAATTAATCCGCACCTCTAAATAGGCTTACAAGCACTACTATAACTAGTCATCACATCAGTGTGCAACAGGCTTGTTATATCAATATAGGCCTACATATTCTTTTAATTTTTTTTTTTATGGGAATTTCCTGGTAAAATGAAGGTAAAATATTATTTTATTTTGCCTTTCCACGGACCACCTGCAGTACCCTCACGGACCACTAGTGGTCCGCGGACCACAGTTTGGGAATGACTGCCCTAGAACAACTCTGTGTCATAAACTCAGCCACTCCTTTTGGGTGTGACATCACAGCACCAGAGATGGACATTAGCCAATAATTGTGTAGAGATGCAAACTGCCCAGGGGAACATAAAACCATCTTCTAGCAGTCATTGAGAAAATAATAAACTATCTTCCCCGGAAACACCAATCAAGTGAAACGGCTTTGGAATCAGCATTAAAGTAATAACACGGTTTGATAACCAGACAGCTGCTGACAAGTTGGGAAAATATCTGTAATATAAGGCAAGGAGTAAGTAATAAACAATTGACTTGCAAAGTAAACCAGCAAACTGTTAAGTTAGAAAAAATATATACTGACAGAAAGAATGAGAGAAAGATCACGACAGATACTGGGATGACCTCACAGAAAAATACTGGTTGAACTGGTGTTTATTCAGCCGTGCAGCTTTTAATGAGGACACTACAGAAGGCACAGTGTATCTAACACACACACACAAACGAGAAGATATAAACTCGCTGAACGCATGCATTACTGAATGAGACAAATATATCAAATTCTAAAGCATTATCACAAATATCCCAGCATGCACTGCAATGATCAATTCAAAATACTGGACTATGCACGTGAAAATCAGATTTTTTATTCAATACTGAAATGCATTAATAAAACAGTTCAATGTTAATATGATCAAATATGAACTATTTCACTAAATATCAGCATGTGCCACATGTTAGCTTAGCAACATGCTAACATAAGCATCAACTGTGAGTGGATTCTGATGTGCCGAGCGCTATTTGTATGCAGCACAAAGTTGCTGTCTAGGTAGAGCAGTCTAAATCATTCGCTAATGCCCATGATGCTACCTTTGTAGACAACCTATGTAGGCAGTAATGTAGGTTTTGAAAACAGAGCGTGTGTGTTTAAGATGATGGATATCGACCTGAGCATTAAGGTAATAATGAGTGTGTGTAAAGGAGAGTGTGTGTTGAGGTTGTTTGCATTAGAGAACAACAGCACAGGATGTCATTCATCACAGCTCTGCCTTTCCTGTCAGGAAGAGTAACAGGCAACAGAAAACAGGGAAACACACACACACTTTAACACTACATACATCTGACAATCTGCTTAAACTGACAGTCACATACATATACATTTACTAAACAGGCACTTTAAGCTTTTGTTATTTTCAGTTTTAAAATAAGCATTGCTAAAGTGATTCAGGCATTATGGCAGAATAATTAGATAAAGCCTTGTAAACGGATAAACAATTACTGCTTTCCATTTCAGCATTTCTGTGCTCACCTCAATTGCTCTTTTAAATTACATTAAGTATATACAGACAAGAATGCAAACAAATATACAGGATTATGATACAGATTATATAACCTTAAAAAACTATAAATTTAAGCACTATTTTCAGTTTCAAAAAACAAAGGTAGGGTGAATTCAGGTACATTGGGACCCTTTCAAAGTGTCCCTCGTGGCATCTCAAATGTATATGGCTTAGCATATGATCGATATATAGATAAAACATATCTATAGTTGTCATCTGTTGTGTTAACACTTTAAAATAAGGCTGTATTTGTTAATATGCTTTGATAAGATAAGATAAGATAAGATAAGATAAGATAAACTATAGAATTGTTCATGTTAGTTCATTGTGCAATAACTAATGTTAACAGATACAAGCTTTGATTTCAAAAAGGTATTAATAAAAGCTGAAACTAACACAACAGATTAATAAAAGCTGTTTAACTATTGTTTAGTGTTAGTTCATATTAACTAAAGCATTAACTAATGTTAACAAATATAGTTATTTATTTATTTATTTTATTAAAGTGACTGATATTATTATACAAATATCAGTCTGTTTAACTGAAGAAAGGAAGTTATATACATATACATGCATGAGGGTAAAGTATGAGTTATTATGAGATTGTTTTATGTTTCAACATTCATATCTTTGTGTGAAGTAAAAAAGGCACATTCTGATAATCCAAATCCAAAACACAGGCTGGAATTACGCTGTTTATGCTAATCACTTGACCAGAAAAGCCAAGAGGAATGTCACAAACCGCTGGTGGCTGATTAACTTTCCAGTTCCCAGCATGCACTTCAGCGCAAATTCATTTGCATTGGCTATGAATGCAAACAATGCATCAGCAGAGTATTTGTGTGAGATTTTGCACATCTTTGCATATATATCTCATTAAACACCATCAAATAGGTGTGGTTGGTTATAAGTATATTGGTTTTTGGTTATGTACACAATTCTCATAAGTCTCATAAATGGCACTTGATATCAATAGCAATGTATTTTCAAATAAGGACACACCTATGAACTGACTGGTTGCCTAGTCCTGGAAAGCAACTTGTTCTGTGTTGTGCCTGCCAACCACACACACACGCAGGGAGTGGTATTTAAGATTAACTTTAGTTGTAGTTGCCTGAAGGGTGACATTGACAATGTAAGGGTGTAGTCCTAGAAATAACAATATCTTATTTAAAGGGCAATACCCTGGATAAGAATACTCTTATCTGAACCTTTCAGAGAGAGAATAACAAATACACTGTGTGTGTGTGTGTGTGTACCTGGTGTTTAACACGTTGTGGGGACCAAATAGAATATACAGTTTGTACAGTATAAAAGTCATTACGTCTATGGGATGTCCCCACAAAAAATGAAAACCCAACATGAGTGTGTGTGTGTGTCTCCTGGTAAACCCTACAGTGTGCCCCAATTTTTACCATGTGGGGACATTTAAAAACATATTAACAGCTTAAGAACGTAATAAATGATGCTTATTTGGAAATGGAAATGCAGTTTGTGTGAGTGTTAGGTTTAGGGGAAGGGTTACAGGATACAATATACAGTTTGTAAAGTAAAAAATAGAAAGTCCCTATAAAACATGGAAATCCAACATTTGTGTGTGTGTAAAAAAGAGAGGTTCTCGCCATGAACAGGAAGAGTGCGTCAGGGGAAGCTAAGAAACAATGAACGGATGGAAAGAAAAGATGAGAAAAAAGACTTTAAAAAAGACTAGTTGTGACTTTAACACCAGCATGTGAAAGATGCGTTTGTGTTTGTGTGGTCTCATCTCCAAAACAGAAATCTACTGCTGTCACTTCATACACTATGCAAGCAAATATTGATCCTTTCTTCATTTTCACATGTACAATTTATAGGTGTGTGTGCAGACGCACATTCTCACAAACACATTCCACTAAAGGCGTGGTTACATTCACCTTAGGGAACATTAACAACTGATTGCCTGTGTTGTAAAGGAGCTGTGGAAGACTCTTTAAAGCTAAAAAAATGAAAACATGCCAAATGTCAGACAACCAGGCCTCTCTCTACACAACTACATATCACAGAACTGCCTATGTAGAAAATCTCACAATCCCTGTGAGAGTCTTCGAGGACTGAGAAACTAAAATTATGAGAGTGTCAAGTTAGTACACTTATGTTATACTACGATACAGCAAAAAAAATTAAGTGCAAAGGATGTACATTAAAAGAATAGTTCACCCAAATATGAAAACATATTTACATATTCATCCTTATGCCATCATAGCTGTACATGACTTTCTTTCTCCAGTTGAACAGAAACAATTAATTCATAAGAAAACACCAACATGCTCTCTTGCCGCTACATTCATGTCAACAATTGTCACATGTCAATAATTGCCGATAATTTTGATGTTTAATGTTTCCATGTATACGTAATGTATCAGCTAAATAAGCTAAACAAATTGTAGAACATTTCATTACAGAAGACATTTATTATGTTACTGGAATCATTTGAATTACTTTAATGATGGATGGATGGATGTGCTTTTCAGAACATTTTAATCCCATATAAGATAACATGACAGCTTTTTAATATAAAATCATTAGTTTGTGTTTAACTTAAGAAAGGAAGTCATATATGATCATCATGATCCTTTAATTCACACATCTAATCCGAAAAACTAGGTTAAAGAAAATCCCACGGGTAATTATCACATTATACTGGTGTTTAATATACTCCCTCATCTCATATATGGTTATTCAGACAAGACTAAACAGCGAAATATAGCATGTATTTTTCAGAGGACATGCTCTTCTTTTTCACTTCTGCTTGCAACGGTTATTATGTCTGAAGTGCTTCCTATGTGCACATTTACATTCAGACACACGCAAATTTAAGCCTGTAAACCCAGAGGCATTTTCATACTATCCCAGTGTGGTGTTCATGTTAAAGCTTGTTTATGTGTGCTAATACTGTGTGTAATACGGTTAAGCTCAGAACTGTGCCTGTGTGTCACCATGAGAGTGCCAACACCCGAAGGACACAGGAAACGACCCATTATAGATAGTTAATTCTGTTACAATGATTATGGACCTGCTTCCAGTGACAATGAAAGAACAGCTCTTGCTTACTGTGAATCACTTTTTCAAACACACACACATAAACAAGAGTGAGTGATGGAAAAGAAGCCATTGACTGACAGAGCTTAATGAATGAGTATTATGGGATGTGAGGTGGATGAAATTCAGCTATCACTGGCTATATAGTCGAGTTGGAAATCTGCCCACAAGGATTCCTTGGCTTTAAAAATGACTTGTTGTTGTTTTGTTAGGGACACACAGAACAACACCCCTTGCCCTTGGCTTGCACATACCTAACCAATATAACAATGAACTTTAAATATATGTGGCAGTGTAACTCGCACAGCAACACAAACATTAACAAATCCTTTAAAGATGATTCTGTTCTGTAGTCTTAAAGGGGCAGCTCTTCAAAACTAATTTCTGTCATCTATACATCCTCTTGTCTTGCAAAACCTTTATGACTGTGGAACCTGAGAAAAGTTTAGGACACAATCAAAAGATATTTTTGTAATTCTCACCACAGACATCGAGCAAGCTTAAAATATTCATAAGAATGCTATGCATGAATAGTCTGTTTTTTGACCTTTTGTGTAATTGACAGCCCTTGGTCCTCATCTAGTTTTGTTGTATGGAAGACCTCTGTTTGTTACAAAAGAAAGTTTCTTTTTGGGTGAACTGTCCCTTTAAGAAAGTGTCTGCTGAAAAGATGCAAATATCTAGAATAAACATGACAAGACAATATCCTGACAATATTCTCTAGCTCTCACTGTATGCTACGCACTGTAGCTTCGGTGTGCATGAAATTCTACCTAAGCAGAAGATCATTTGTGTCAATCATGCTGACCGAGCTTTCCCAGAATGCTCTTCTAGGCTCACAGTGCATCTGATATAGATGCCCTCTCCCACCACAGCTAAGGTCATGTCACCAACAAACAAAAATACACAACGAGTGTGAGATGAGAAAGATCACAGGTCTATAAAAGCTTGTGACTTGATAATACAGACAGAATAATCTTACGGACAAGAAGGTTTTAAACCAGCCTAGGTTGACTTGCTGGTTTTGTCTCGTCTCCCAGCCTTTGCTAGATTTAGAGGAGTTTAAAGTACTTTTAAGCTGTTCAGGCTGGGAGACAAGCTCAATCAAAACCAGCTAAAACCAATTTGGACAGAATGTGAGACCAGCCAGACCAGTACAAACCAGATTCAGGCTACAAGATGTTTTTTAGCAGTGAACATGTCGGATATTTTCCAGGTAAAAACAACTATGCCAAAAAATTACTGGTCTGAATAGTCTAGTGAAGTAGTCAGAATTTTGACAGTCTGACAGTTACAGCAGCTGTAGACTGTCCGTACACTTAACACACCTCTCTGAGAAGTCAAGTCTCTAAATTCATCCCCTTTAAAGCACCACCACTACCACCAAAGTACCACTTTTGTTACACAAATGCTGGTATTATTTAAATCCACAGTGTATATCTTTGGACACTGTGTTGTGTCTCATTTTTTTAAGCATCCCGCCACACCGCATTTCTAAGGGGGCTTGCCAAGTTAAATATACCAGTACATGCACTACTGTGTATTTGTGGTGACGTGGCTGTGTGAATGATGGTGATGTTAGTTTATGTAGAGATTGTATTTAGTTTCTCTTACAGAGGACGGCGTGCTCGGTGAAGCCAATGAGGTTGTTCGTCTCCGCAGGGACATGCGTTGTTGGCTGCGTAGGCTGAATCTGCGAAAGGATTCTCGGCTGCGATTGGCCAGGCTGCGTAAGGAGGCGGCTCTTTTAAAGCCACCTTCGTCTTCTCCACCATCTCCACCAGTTCTCCTCTCCAAGCTGTTGGATACCACGTTGATGGCGCCTTGGAAGGAACGGCGCACGTTTCCCATCCAGCCCGACACTTGAGAGTGGGCCACTGACAACTTGTCACCCAGATACTCCATGCTTGCTGGGCTATCTTAGTAATCTTGGTGTATATCCAGATGAGATTTGTATTGTCCAGACAAGCTCTTTCAATAGGGTCTGTTTAACTTGTGACATCCAAAACAAGACTCTTACAAGTTCAAGTCTCTAAAGTTGACTACAATCAAATTCCACCTTCAGTTTGTAAAGTCTGGTTGCGTGTTTAAACTCCATGGTTGTGTACCATTTGCAACAGCAGTGATCTCCTATTTAAGGAACGTTTATGACATAAAGAACCTTCACTTTAGGTCTGTCCAGGGACTAAAGCATTCATCTGGTATCCTGTGTTTTCAGAGCAAGGACAGGACAGATTGTTTCTGCACTGCAGCATGAGGCAAAGCAGCATCTGCGATTCAACTTCCCACCATGCTTGATGTGAATTTACAGTCCATATACAGTTACTCAAGTAGCGTACCTCAATTTGACACCTATGACTTCAACTACCGGTCTAGGACATAGAGAAACGTACATGCACTTACTGATTAAACAGCTCAATGTGATTCATTAAAATTACATGGGGCTTCCCTACCCGAGTCATTGTTCGATCCTACAGTTTTCTAAGACTTGAGAGATATCATAGAAAGAGTGGAAATACAGGACACTGGGTTTTCCAGGAAGTCAAAACAGTGGCAGCGATACCTCATGCCTCGCCGGCAAAACAACAACAATGTTATTGTGATAATGAGCAGCAATTACATCCCTCAGAATAAAACAGACACCTTAATTATGTAATCCACCTTGATATTTGCATCACAACAAATTTCCAAAAACCACTTTACAAATAAAGTGAAACGCTGAGCATATCAATATATTTCACTTGCACTAATGAACGAGCGGGAATCCCATTCGCATTTCATAGAGAAATAGCTCGCCGCTGACGGCTGCGTCACTCCAGCTGGTCCTAAATTAGCAGTGAACTCCAACATAAATGTTTGCCTTCTGAGTGGATCTGTCAGCAGAGTCACATACTCAAACAAACGCTAGAGTCAACTCATGAATCAGAGCTGTCAAAAACACACACACAGTCACGTCTCAGACCCGTCAGGCAACTGCAGCTCCAAATAGGTTTCACGGACAGATTGAAAACGCCGTCCACCTGTCAGTTCAGAACACATCTACAAGCCCAGGGTAAGATGCAGAAGACCGAGAAAGGTGCTTCCTTACGTCTTCATTTCAAAAACAAGATCCACCTCGAAAGCCTGTGTGTAAAACAATGAAGTTACGAGCAGAAAGTATCCAGCTGGTTTCACAGACGTTGACGGGAAAGTCTAAATTAAATTTTAGAGTTTTCAGTTCCTCTGGTTCCACTGTTTTCCATTGTGTGTTCCTGCAGGTACTGGCAGGTAGAACAGAAATGCGTCAGCTTTCCTGCCGCTGCTCCTGCTCCCCTGTGCTACAGGACTTGTGCTCAAGGAGAGAACAGAGGGAGGAGAAAACAAGAGTAAAGAGAGAGAGGGAGAGGGAGGGGTGAGGGAAGCCAGTGATATGAGCAAGAGAGAGAGAGAGAGAAAGAATGGGAGAGAGAGGAAGATATATGCACTGCAGTGTTCCCTACTACTGCTCCAGTTTACAGACGGATAGAGAGAGGTGGATAGAGAGACAGAAAAGGAGAGAAAGAGAGAAAGAGAGAGAGAGAGAGAGAGAGAGAGAGAGAGAGAGAGAGAGAGAGAGAGAGAGAGAGAGAGGTAGAGAGAGAGAGAGAGAGAGAGAGAGAGAGAGAGAGAGAGAGAGGAGAGAGAGATAGAGAGAGAGAGAGGGTAGAGAGAGAGAGAGGTATAGAGAGAGAGAGAGAGAGGAGAGAGAGAGAGTAGAGAGAGAGGTATATAGAGAGAGAGAGAGAGAGAGTATAGAGAGAGAGAGAGAGATAGAGAGAGAGGGTAGGAGAGAGAGAGAGAGAGAGAGGTATATATAGAGAGAGAGAGAGAGGTATATAGAGAGAGAGAGGTATAGAGAGAGAGAGAGAGAGAGAGAGAGAGAGAGAGAGAGTATATATAGAGAGAGAGAGAGAGATATAGAGAGGTATATAGAGAGGTATAGAGAGAGGTATAGAGAGAGGTATAGAGAGAGTACAATGTCATACACATGTGCATGTTATAAGTCACTCTGGCTTGTTGTAAGGGAGTTGTTGTGCAGCTCATGAGTGAGTTTGCTTTGCAAATCGACAGCTGTCATGCAAACACCACTAAAGACCAATGACCAATGAAACATTGCTCGGCCAAACATTGCTTCTTGACTTTGTTGTCAATGCTCTTTATAAACAAAATGACCTAAACATTAAAATCTACTAAATTCTATTTCTATTCTATACATGTTGACATATTAGTGTATGTAAAGTGTACTCTCAAGTATTTGTGTGGTAATTAATCATTCGTTCAGGCAGACAAAATGAGAGGACAAAGCCTCTGAGGTGTGTATCAGCGTCCCCTAGTGCCCTGAGAGTGCATTACACCGCACTGTGTAAATGAAGAAAACGTAACTGGCAACTAATATGATCATGTCAAATAAAAAACAACATAGGCCACTAAACTATTAGATTAATAATATCTTTATTTTGCCCAAAAGTCTGTGACTACATTAAAACAAATAATTGTAATATATCATAAACTATAAGACTTGCACTATTTCTAGGGCACTAATCAAAGCCAATTTGTCATATTAACCGGTTTGTTGATAAGGTTGATTGCTTGGTTTTTCTTGAAACATTCTCAAATCCTTCTTCGATAACATGAATCATCATGGACTCCATGCTGTCATTAAAGCAAAAGAGAGACATACCAAATACATGCAAACCAGAAGTGCTCAAAATTGTTTTGCGGGCAATATTAGCCTTCTCCTTAAAAGGAATACTAAATTCTCCAGTTTCAGATATACAGATGGTACACAAGAAACAAACCACTTACAGATTAGATTAAGGAACATCAAGTCAAGGGTGTCTTATAAATGTCAAAAGCTAATCAATGGTAAATAGTTTTTTGTTTCTTGTAAAACACAGAGGAATAGTTATGCAGATGGAGTCTACTGTCCTTCCTTTGTGACACACACACACACACAGATCATGAGTCATGACACAGCCATCTGCCTGACGGTAACACCAGCGTGAGAACTAAAATTTGTCACTTCCAAGTTTAGGGCAATGACTGTTTTGGTCACTAATTTGGACATCAATTATTTCTTTCTGGTGTACATTTTATGGCCCCTAATGAAGGACATCTACTAGAATACATCCGTTTAGTATGATTCTTATCTGATCAACTAGAAGACAAATGTGTTGAAACACAGAAACTTGTTAATCCCTTCCAATCTTAATCTTTATTTTCTTGTTTCTAATCAATGCAGCAAATATCTAAATCAGCAAATATACAGTATATGTACATACACATTGACAATATGAAGACAACAAAGAGTCATTCAAGTCAAAACGCAACAAGTAGCCTGTACAGTTTATTGTTCCTCTAAAAACCACAACAGGAACCAAACAGGAAGTGTAATACCATCTGACATTACTTCCTCTGTGTCATCATTTCAGACTCATCATTACAACAATTTTTGTCTTTAAGAAACTACAACACAAGCAGATGGCTTAGCTTTCATTTATCAAGCTGAATGCACATTGTAACAATAGTAATCAGTAAGATGACGACACACAGTGCAAGTCATTTTATATGAGCCTGTTATTCTGACTCATAGTGTTAGCTGACTGCTGCTCTGACACAGTAAAAGCAACCCAAGTGTTTATGAAACAGATTTTGTTTGCTTAAAAGCTTTTTATTTTGTTTGAATGAACCAGACGACTAACTTTTGACAATCTGCTTACAAACACACAGTTGCTTATTCAGGACAAGTAAATATATTCAAGCTAACTAGGGCGTACCAATTGCGATGGGAGTTTATGGGATATTAAGATATTAAAATAAAGCTCAGGAATAACAGACAAATAGCACAAACAAACCTCTTTTGTCAATTGACAAGAATAAGTTCATAGGTGTGTTTTTAATCCAGCAAGTTTATCATTGTAGAAGATAATTTATCTTCATGATTTACTTGCTTATTTGACAATTTACTTTTTCTTTATTTAGTCATGGTGAGCTTTTCCTTAAACAGAACAATCTACAAAATGCTTAAATAGCACTACTAATAACTGATCTACTAAAAACAACGTACAGTAGTAAAAAAGCTGTAAAATTAGGTTAACTTTTTGAGTTTATAAATACCTCAAACATGGGCCATAACTATATGGGACAGTGACCTAAACAGTTTAGTCATTTACATCAGAAGCACTGGTTCGTATAAATTCAGAAGATCCACTTAACTGTGCGTCTTAACAGTAGTAAAATAAAAGATGCATGTATGAATATTAATAATAAATTGTATGTGCTGCTGTGTGGATGGTGTACGCAATATAATAAAAAAAACTTAGCTTGCATGCATACACACACTTTAAGAATGAAATCTGAAAAGGTTTATACATGAGGCATGTGGGGAAAAAGCAAATGTATCTTTTTTGCTGCTTTTATAAGAAGAAACCATCTGTTCCATAATTAAATTAAACCATAATTAAAGACAATTAATCATCTCCTTTTTAGGAAATTAAAAGCAATGTTTCCGTTATTAGACATCAGGAAGCGTATGCAGTGACCTCATCATTTCCCTCTGTCAACAACATTACCATGCAAATCACTTAAAAACTGTAATGAATTTATATCAGTATAAAAATCTAAAAGATTCTCAGTTATACATCTGAAAGTCAAACCTGTAAGAACAGGACATTGTCTCAACTGACCATTATAGACTATGTAGCCAGTATATAGTTAGCAGACGCACTCAGAAGTCAAAGCTTTTAGGATCTCCATCTTTCTGTCTGTACCTGACAAATGATGTTACGTTGTCATGGTTTGTTTATTGTAAAATAAAGCATGCTTACCCACAGCCACCAACAGCAGGAAGGTATGATGTGATGAGCCATATTTCTCTATAGCTGATCTTTCTACTCAGTCATTCCAATACAATATCTTACAATTCTGTTACAATATCTTCTTTCAATTTTCACTTCTGAAATGTTATGTGAATGCTCTACCAAACCTCTATTTTATCACTTCCTGTAAGTGTGAGCACATAGTGATGCCAAAATGACTCTTCCTGTATGATGACCAATAATGAGAGAATATCAGAGAGAGAAAGAGAGGGAGAACATGCTTCCTCTTTAAGACCACATTTAGACACTCATTAACCAGGTCAAAAAACACCAGCATATATAAACACTTCACTACAAGTTGCAGTTAAGCATTTGTAATGTAAAATATAATTCAACTTACTGTTTCCAATATTGGGAAGGCTTTTGTTTTAAGTAAAATTATATGGGAAGACAAAATGCAATCATCTTATCATCTTATCAAAACAAATGTCTATTAGGCAAAGCTGAAAGTGAAATCTCATAATCGATGATGTAATAACATAATTCATACAGCAGATGGCAATACATAAATGCACAGGGAAATTTAAGAAAGTACAACAACTGCCTTGTGGAAGCAAGTCCTTAAACTGGCAACACGATACAATCTTTATCATCAACCTGAATTCTCTCTGTCAATTTCATGACCTGTCAATCAATCAATAAGAAAGTCAGTTTAAACTTCTTTACACAATGCAGAAACTCAAAAGTAACGAATTTCTTCATATAATCACAACCACAATTGTCACACAAACATCATGTCTTTTTTGTCTTCCACTCAGTATTTAATTGATGTCTATTTGTTGACATTTCAGAAAAAAAGAGTTTTTTGAATAGCCCTGCTATAACACAGTAACATTTGAGGCACTCCTATTCTGACTGCATTCTTGCACCACCCACTCTCTCTCTCTCATACACACACGTACTCATAAAAACACAAGCATGGCTTGGCTTCCACACTCAACACTTTAAACAAACATGAATATAAATACAAACATCCACCAACACTTCAATATGATCTTGAACAAGCCTATAACTCCATCAGATTCGAGTAAACATTAGCTGAGCCCTGCATGCCAGACAGGGTCATAAAACAGCTGTTTTTCACATTGTCGGGGAACTCCTCCAACATCTGGACTATGAAAACTGGTGACATCATCAAAACCCACCAGGCAATTTCTCCTCCTTTTTGTACAATTTCCATTAGAACATGCTGAAGAACTTTTATGTAAGATGTACGCTGGACCACGCGCAAAAGCAAACCAAATAAATTGTCCACATACCTTTACATCCTTATGACAATATGTGACCCTGTCTGTGAAATCCAGGCTATAGTTACATAATCTAATTGTGAGATGAGGAGCATGAAAGTTTGATTTCAATCATTGATTTCACTATGATTTCAATCCTTGACATGGCCTATCGAAGTCATACTTTTATATTATGTAGAATGATTTTATGCAGAAAACAGTAAATTAGTAGCCGGGTGACTGCAGCTGGGTTTTCACAGGCAGGGTAACGCATGATTATATTTGATCCAGATATCTATGCATATGCTCTAAAATTTCTTTAAACAGATAAACCATTGTTTTGACCAAACAGGCACTGCTGACAAAATTCAGAGAACAGACTATACACACAGTTGTCTTTTGGTGTTTGCACACCAGTAATGTCAAATGTGTCAGATGATCAAACGGCAGTAATGTCAGTATGACGCGGTGCGTAAGGCTAACATGCTTCTTTTTAGCATTCAAAAACAGCTGAAAACAAAATGCAGGTGTCTTGAAACATGTTGTGGGACTGACAGTAAAGCAAGCAGGGAGAACATCAGAAAATGCAAATGTAATAGTAACAAATGTGTATAAAGCGATTTATATGAAATTGACAAAAGTCATCTTGCACACTGACGGAACATGCACAAGTGCCTCTGCATTGAGTAAGTTTCTTAAGTAAGTATGTATGGTATAAATGAGCATGGTTTAACTCACCGTGCCTTCATCACGCTTTTCTCTGTGTGCACTGCGACTTCGGCGAGTTCTTGCGTGGACAAGCGGGCCATCCTCAGAACTTTCAGAGGGGGCAGATTTTCGACACATACTCCTTGAACGTTTCTACACAAATAGGAGCAACAAACTCCCTTTCAGTATATTTAAAGACAAGCCTGATATACTAAACAAGAAAACAAAGTGTAATCATGTGTGCGTGTTTGTATTACCTGTAGTCCTTTGTCCCTGTGCAGTCCACGGTTCTCTCTTCGGCCCTGGGATGCCAGCTCCCAGTTTGGGCTCCATTTAGGATCAGTCACAGAGGAAGTCACAATTTGACTAGTGGGCACCGTGGTCTCTTTTCTAACTGACGGTGTTGCAGAAGGTGGGGCCAGAGACCCGCTAGGCCCTCCACTCAAAGGTCCTGATGTCCAACATTTCTCCGGATTCATGATAGGGGTTACAGAGGGTCCAAGGTTTGCTTGTACAGTCGGAGTAGGAGCCTGAACAGGAACCAAGGGCACTGGAAGAGAGGTATGCTGTACAGGGGTAAACACAGGTGACATAGTGGTTGATTTTGGTGTCAGAGGGGAACCCAAACCTCTTTCCTCTGGACGCAAAAGCTGTTGCTCAAGGCTGGCGGGTCTGGTGCTAATAGGCCTTCTGGAACCTTCTATGGTTGACACCCAAAGAGGCTCATCTACAGCCAACTCAGTCTGTTTCCAAACATCGGTTTGTGCATGGGGCAAAGCTGAGTTGGGTTGCTGAGCGAAAAGGGCCCAATCTGTAGTCTCAGTCAATGAAAGAGGTTGTGGCTTAGTTTTTTCTGTAGCAAAGGGCTGTGGATTCTGTTGATTTTGATGCAGAATTTGAGGCTGCAAAGGTGGAGGGAGTTGAGTTCTGATGCGTTCTCCAGGGGATGACTGGAAGAAAGCCTGGGACTGAGGGTGGAGTTGTGGCTGAGGAAGAGACTGACCCTGAGGTGCCATCTGGGGCTGGGGAAGATTTAGTTGTGTTGCTTGTGGACGAGTTTGAGTCATTGAAGTAACGCCTCCTGATGCTAAAGCTCCAAAGCCAGAGAAGGTATCAGGTTGAGTTTGACTCTTAAATGAGTCAATGTCTAAGATGGCTGGTTTGTAAATCTCATCAGGACGAAGTGAGGGCTGCTTCCATCGGGCTGTGGGACTATTTTCCAGTCTATCTTGACCAGTCCGAACACCCAGAGAGACTGCGTCCAGATCTAAAACTTTGGGTCGAAGCGGAGATGTAGCTGTTCTCTTCTCTTGTTTAACTTCCGGCCGCTGTCGTTCCGCTGCCCTGTGATGTTCAGATTTCCTCTTGTCCTCTAGTTCCTTTGTCGCTTTTGCTCTGTGTTTCCTTTGCTCGTGCTGAAGTTGCCTTTCACGCTGTCTCTGTAGCTCAAAATCAAGAAGCTGTTGTCGCTCAAGCTCCTGGATCCTCTCCAGCTCCTCCAGCTCTTTCTTGCTTTCCCTCTCCTGTGTTTTCTGTTGTTTCCACCTCTCAATCTCCAACTCTGCTTCTTTCTGTTTTGCAAGTTCTTTCATCCTCTCTATTTCCCTCTGTCTTTCCATCTCTAGTTGTCTCTCAAGCTCAATTTGCCTGTCAAGTTCTCTCTGCCTTTCCAATTGTCTTTGTCTTTCTTTTTCCAGCTCTCTCTGTTTCTCCAGTTCTCGTTGTCTCTCCAATTCCCTTTGTCTTTCTATTTCCCTTTGCCTCTCAAACTCTTTTTGTTTTTCAAGTTCTCTCTGCTTTTGTCTTTCAACCTCCCTCTGTCTCTCCAACTCCATCTGTCTTTCTCTTTCCATCTCTTTCTGTTTTTCAAATTCTCGAAGCCGAAGTCTTTCCTGATCAAGCATTCTCTCCTTCTCACGCTCAAACTCTTTTTGCCGTTTCCTTTCAAATTCTCTCTGCTGCTCAAGCTCTCTTTCTG
Organism: Beaufortia kweichowensis; assembly: GCA_019155185.1. NCBI lineage: Eukaryota > Metazoa > Chordata > Actinopteri > Cypriniformes > Gastromyzontidae > Beaufortia > Beaufortia kweichowensis. The sequence goes on from CM032806.1 coordinate 10,703,108, forward strand.
CAGCCTTCATTCTGTCATATTCAGCTTGTTTCTGTCGTTCTATTTCCCGTTGCCTCTGTCTTTGTCTTTCCAACTCCTTTTGTCTCTCTTTCTCTTTTTGCATCTCAATTTGTCTCCTATTCTCTTTTTCAATTTCCCTTTGCCTCTCCAAATCCCTCTGTATCTCCATTTGTCTCCTTCTCTCAGTTTCCCTTTGTCTCTCAATCTCCAACTCTCGCTGTTTTATTTCTTGCAGCCTTTCCAATTCTCTCATCTTTTCAAACTCTGCTAATCTTTGTTTCTCTATTTCCAGCTCCTGCTTGACTGCTTGATTGGTTCTCTGTCCAGTGTCAAATATATGCAGTTCCTCCTCTCTCTGCATGGCAGCATCCAATGAAGGATTTCTTTTAAATGGAGCAACTGTATTCTGAGAAACCCACTGCCCTGTTTTAACAGTAAAATCCTCAAATGGGACCTCATTCATCCCTCTGTCCTCTCTACCCACCATTACTTGTTTACCTCTTCCAAATAGTTCTTCTTCATCTACTCCCTCACCTTGGTGCACAGTCTCATGAATCTGACCAGTCAGAGCAAAGTATGTGGCTCTAGGTTTGTTTATTTGCTCATCTGGGTCCAGCATCTTAGGCCGCTTCGGTGCTGCAACATCCTCTCGTTCTCTCTCCCTTTCTCTTTGTGCTTCTATCGGTTTCATAATTTCAATTTCACTCTCGTCCTCCTCTTCCTCCAAAGCTGCTACCGCAGCCTTGTGCATTTCCATCTGCTTTTGTATCTCTTCTTCCATCTTTCTCACCATTTCTCTTTGCCGCTCCTTCTCAGTTTCAATTCCTTTGTCCACGTCTGTGACATTCCATTTCTGTAGCGCCCCCACTCTGAGGTAACGAGGTATGCGTGGCTCCATCAGAGAGGAAGCTGATGTGCTATCTTCATCCGTTAGCAAGTTACTCTGTCTATCCTGTTTCTCCTGAGGAGCTGATCGGCGTGAACGTAGAGTTAGAGCTCTGTCCTCCAGCTGAGCGTTTGGTAAAAGTTCACTAACAGCACGGCTCTCTCCGAACGTAGCCACAGTGTCAAAGACATGCTCCACGCGTACAGGGCTGATAGGTGAAATTTGCTCCCTGTAGGTTGCTTTGACCAAACTACCAGGATCATCATCTTCAAGAGCTTTCCGAATCTGCAAAGAGTGGTTACGCCTGGGCATGGGCTTAACTGTGCTTTCCTGCTGCACTCCTGGGCTTTGTGAGATGCTATCCTCCACAACTTGAACACTGTGCCTCTCCACCACATGCTCAAACATAGCCGCTCGTACCGTTTGCACACCATCACTGTCGAAAGAGAAGGGGGTGGGCAAGTCTTGAACACCATGTGATGATATCTTCTTGTTTTCCTGTTTGTTTTCCGTTTGTCCTTCAATACCGGAGTACTGTAAGATAAAATACAACATTTTAGCATATTATTTGGTTACGGTTTGTAAAAAAAAAACAATTCTAGCCCTTTCCATTTAATTCATAGTGTCTCTTTTCCTAAATTTGTAATTTGGAGCTAGAAGTCTAGACTTTAGATTTGACTTACTGTCGCACAAGGTAAGCTCTGTCTAAACTTATCGTTAAAAAATAGCCTTTGACAGCCCCATGTGTAGTTATAGCTTTCACTGACTGGTATGGCATTTATTTGCTTAGATGTAAGTTATCGTTTCAGTGGGGTGTCTGTAAAACTAATATTACAAAGTTGATTTGGAGGCAAACCAAAGGAGAGAATGTAGAAAGCTTCTGCTTCGCTTACAAGACAAATCTAAATGCAACAGAAGAGAAAGTACAGCAGAGAAAATATGCAAAAAATAAAAATGAAAATAAGGACGACTTTCTTTTACAGAGAAGGATAGTAAAAATAGATAATAAAAAAGGGTATAGATAAAAAGACAAATTAAAACAACTGATACATGACTAACCATTGGAAAGGGTTTAAACTGTTAACTGTCACCGACCGTTTCTCAGCAGAAACTCCTAGGTTATTTCACTATTCACTTTAATATTGTATACTTGAATTCTAATCCATACAAACTATATATTGATGGAAAGACTCAAGAATAAATATTTACCAAATTTTCATAACAATAAACATAATCTATAAAATGTAGTAAAAATGTTTACGTTAACGCGTAAAAATTTAAGTTCGAATTGTTAATTTTATGTGTATGTGCAGCGACAGATTAGGTTAATAAACTGAGAAAGTACTAAAGAGAGAGAGAAGCAAACATCACAAACAAATGAAAAGGGAGAGGAGCTGGGCATGTGTGTCTGAGAACAGTGAAATGGGATCTGTATGCTCTTTGTAAAAGCTCATAAAGCAGGGTGGGGCATAAAAAGGACATAACCAAAGCGTCCTCATCGCTCACAAACTGACCTTTCCCACCCCCTCCCTCGGATGTGTGCATGTTTCATAATCACAATATGACTAACGCTTCAACTCGGGTTACACGCCTTCCGAGTGCCGCACCTCCAGTGACATCAGAGGTGCCTTTTTCTTCTCATAGTGAAATACCTCTGCATTTTTTAGAAAGTCAGCAAAGACTGCAAAGTATTTTAAATGCATGTTCTTCAATGAATCTAAAAATTTTGTTATACTTCACCAAACATTTAGAATCAAAAGAATAACCATATTTGGGTATAAGCACATAGCCCTACTAATTCCTACTTACTTTAAAAAAAAAAAATTAACTGAGTAAAATTAATACACACTGTGCTGTTTTTTATTAAAAAATTATTTACATTTAGATGTGTTTTTTAGACTTTGAAACTTCTCAGGTACATAAGTTTGCTTTATTGCACCTATAAAGATGCGTCCAGCAGAACGATTAATGGCATTGATTTATATTTTTATACCTTCTTGCTGAGATCTTCCTCAATCTCCTGAGGACCTTTGGACTCGCTGGAACTGAGGCCGTCATGCTCTGCCTCAAATCTGTAAACAAAGTTAATTAGAAACAAATTCTGTCTTTAAGTCAGAATGATGGTATGTATGAGATGAGCTCACATGAAAGCCACCAAAATGCTGGATTTTTTTGCAGCCCAGCTTTCTGAGTAAGGAGTTAACAATTAAAAGATCATGACGGAGGCAAACGACATTGGTCAGAAAAAAGCTGTAATTGTGAATGCTAACTTTACAGTTTAGCTGTGCACATTGGTAGTAAATATTTTTGAGTACCGTTGATAAAGAGAAACATTATAGTTTGCCAGAGCACTATTCATACAGTCGCAGCGCAAGAATGATAAATTGCATTAAGCATCATCACAAAATGTCTATCTAATGCACAAACTTTATATATATACTTAAATATAGAAATGTCTCAGAAAGCAAGTGTGCATACTACTACATTTTCAATACATACTCAGTAATAAAAACATTACCTTTTAGAGCGGTCAGATACTAGGTGGCGTGGCTTATATTGTGGCTTCTGTGGTGGTGACAGCGTGGTAGGCACTTCTTCAGTAAGTTCTTTGATACGCTGCTTCACTCCCACAGCTCCATCAGTATCAGAGACCGCCAGCACCGGCGAATGAGGCTCCGTCACTTGAGTATCCACACGTGCTACTGAGAAGGATGAAGAAGAAGAGTCCATGAGCAGGCTGATGCGCCTCTTTATACTGCTTCCTCCTGTATCCTCAGGTTTACGGTCCTTGTCTTTTACTTCAGTCTTTTGACTTCTTTTCTCAAGCACAGGCGGCTTATTCCACCCTTCTGCCTTCTCAGCAACATTTTCTTTCTCTCTCTGACTTACAGCTGTTGTTTTCTGAGTGTTTTCTTTGCTGTGCTCTTTAGCAGGTCGGCGGTGTAGGTACAGCCCAATTGATTCAAACTTTGCCGTGAGGTCAGAGGAAAGCGGTCGCCTTTCTGACCAGCGAGGGGCCGGTACTGGGGATTCAGTCTGAGGAGTAGGGTTCAGAAGGAACACATCGGACACCGGCCGGGGTCTCGAACCTTTAGACTGGGGCCGAAGAACAGTAGGAGAACACTCATCCTTGGCACCGGCATCCTCCTTACTTTTCTCACTATTTAGCCCGACATCTGTTAGGAAGCCCATTGATTTAGCACGAGTGATTGACGGGCCAGGTTTCTTATTTCGTGGTGCAAACGGCCATTCAGCACCAGGAGTTGAGGCCTGAACATCAGTCTTGGATCGAGCTGGTGTGGAAACAAAACTTGTTCTTCTCAGTACATCTCCGGTTTGGGTCGGTCTAGATTTGTTGAGATCAGTGGAGGCAACGGTAGGTGCTGGTTTAAAGGGCTGTGCCACTGGTTTGTTTGTTTGTCCAGTACTGGGCTTTGGACCAGTTTTAAAGGCAGTGGATTCAGGCCGATCTGAATTCAAGGTGGAAGGTAGACTGGGTTTACTGGCTGGCTGTGGTTTAGGTGTGCTTGGTGGGTCTGGCTTGTAGGAAGCCGTCAGTGTGGATTCAGGTTTAGGTTTCGGCTGTGGTTTGGGGGCAAGGATTGGGCGTATAGTAGGATTTTTCTCCACAGTGAAAGGTTTTGGGGTAAGTCTGGGCTTGGGGCCTGGGACAGGCTTGCTGGGCTCTGAGGAAATAATAAGTGACCCCTGGGAGCCACCAGAACCCTCCATCAAGCTCTTGTTGCTAGAGTCAATTAGAGGGCTGAGGTGCAGACGACCCCCAACCAAACTTGGCCGCCCAGCATCAACCTCCACCTGGGCAGCCATCACACCACCTGAGACAAGAACAAATGCACAAACTGAGTTAGTTTTCATTTTAATCAATATTATGAATTAAATCAATACTAAATAGCATAAATAAATATGAAATACTATTAATTAAATCAATACAATATTTATTGCTATGCTAGTTGGTGGTCTGGTCTTGTGGTGACATCACAAACAATTCAAAGTCATTTTAGCATTGTCTAACATCCAATACACCAAACAGAGCAATGGTTTAGATTTTTTGCAACAAGTTGCAGTCCAATGTTCAAATGCTTAGTCGGTAAGTGATATTTTTAATGTGGTTTTCACACTGTTAACTGCTTTTCGACAAAACTAGTTATGACTACATATTGAACGCTAGATCACCTAATTAATATTCATGAGTCAGATTGATATGGTTTTAAATGTGCCATCGCTTTTCATCTCCTACGCCATTTAATACCACCAAAAAACAAATCTGAGTCCTTAAAATCCTATTGTGCCTGGGTGTGTCTATAAACCCAAATAAAAATGCTCTCTAACCCTCTTTCTCTCCGCTGCTGTGGACTTTGCCTTGGCAGATACAGAGCTCACGAGAGCACACTGAGCGCTTTACTGACACACCATTAATCAGTGTGTGTGTGTGTGTGTGTATAGGTATATTAAATCAGCATGATTGGACATTGCCCAGGAGGGGGGATCAATTTTCTGAATTAAGTGTGTAGACCGAGCGTATCAAAATCCTGCACAAGTCTGCAGCTACAGATACACATCAAACAAAAGGAATTCACATGAGCATCCAGTGAGCCACATGTGATAACGCAATATTCCTGGAAGCCCCGCGCTAACACACACGTGTTCACAGTCAGAGATGGGCAAACAGACAACAGACTTTTCAACATGCACAATAAAAAACGTGCTTCATAACACATACCCATGTAAATGCACGTGTATACGGCATGCGTCCCGAAGCAGTTATCAAATTGTGCTTTGTATGTAGTTTTCCAATACCACAACAATAACTCACCTGCTTGGCTGTCAGCCGTCTGCAGTGGAGCCCTGGTTTCTGTGGTAACCGCAGAGTGATGTCATATCATATGGAGAGGAGGCGGAGCCAGACTCTGTTGCAGGGAATACAGCATGGTTAGACACCGCTACTTCTACACAACTAGTGTCCTTAGTAAATATTACAAACACACATACACACTTGTTGCCAGAAGGACTGTGTGCTAATCACAGCTTGACGCAATCACAAACATCATAACTAAAGAATGTTTACAAAATTCACACACATATCGCAAACAGTAAACAAGAATCCGAATGCAATGCATTTTATGCAACATGCAAAGGAGTTGATCTGCCTTGTTGTTAACAAACAAATGAACACACCGAGAGCAAACTGGAGAGGAAGTACAACTGACCTAAATCTATAGATTACCAAACAGTCCAAAACACCTGATATGGCCGTGTTGGTGAAATCTTAGCTGTGTGGTTGCGCAAAGGGGACAGACGTAGACACAGAGGGAGGGGACGGCAAAACCAGAGTAAAAGAGGGAGGAAGACGTTGTAGGAAGGAGAGAAGGAAGAACTTGTTCAGAGTAAGAGGACTGGCAGTCGCTTGTTAACAGGAAACGCCTCAGCAGCTGGAATGTTTAACATCTACGGCTTCAAAACCAGTATGTTTAGGGAAGTAGCTCTGACATCCCGCAGGAAAACATTTACACACAATCTAGCAATTAAAGGGATAGTTCACCCGAAAACAAACATTTTGTCACCATTTATTAATTCTCATGGCGTTCACAACCTGTGTATGTCACACTGTATATGAGTGTAACACAAAAAAGTCACAGTGGTGGAAATGTCAAAGGGGTTTTTTATGTACATTAAATGGAAGTAAATAAGGGTCGGTCACCAACATTTTTCAAAAAAATCTTTTGTTGTTGCAAAAGGTTTGGAGTGACATCATTGTGAGTAAAATAATGTAAGAATTGTTACAGTTGTTTAACATTAAAGCTGTCTTTTACATCCCTGCATTAACATTAGCCTTTACTACACAAAAAAATTGCATTGCAAAATCACAGAAAGAGTGCAAGTAACTTTAACTATAAAGATAAAGTTTTATAAATGGTTCTAAACTGAAGAGAATAACACAGCCCACACCACTACAAGAACAAAGATACAGAGGAACAATATGTGACCCTGTCTGTGTCACATTTTAAGATAACGAGCATTAAAGTTTGATTTCACCTATTCATTTCACTATGATCTCAATCTTTGACATGGCTTTACTAAGTAAATATTGAAGATACCAAGGTTATATTTTCAGGGAATCATGTGGGATCATGTAGAATGAGTTTATGTAAAAAACAGTAAATCACAAAAAAGTATTTGTGACCCTGGACCACAAAACCACAAAAGTCATATGTTGCACAGGTATATTTGAAGCAATAGCCAAAAATACATGGTATGGATAAAAATTATCCATTTTTCTTTTATGCCAAAAAGCATTAAGATATTATTTAAAGATCATGTTCTATGAATATATTTTGTAAATTTCCAACCTTAAATATTTTTGTGAGTGGATGCAGTGCTAAGGACTTCATTTGGACAACGTGAAGGCCGATTTTCTCAATATTTTGATTTTTTGCACCCAGATTCCAGATTTTTCAAACAGTATCTCAGCCAAATATTGTCCTATCCTAACAAACCATACATCAATGGAAAGCTTAATTATTCATCTTTTAGATGATCTAATTTCAAATTAAGCTGGTTTTTACAGACACATATTGTTAAAATCACTTCCGGAAAACAAACTAAAGAAAATTCAGTGAGGCAAAACATCTGCCTGCACAAGAGATTTTATCCATTCCTAATCCACCTGCAATCTGTGTGCATCTTACAACCTTGTGGTTCCTGTTCTGAATACTATGGCCTGAACTTTACCATCAAATGAATTCCCAGCATTAACTGGGAACATAAACCAATGCAGTAAAGATGAGTAGAACAAACCTGGGTTCAAATTCCACTGTTCAACAGGGGAAAGTTAAACAAGAAAATCAACCAAGACACTGTATTTGCTTTAATCAAAACACAAATTTTATTTAACTTCATTTGTTTAAGATGTTGCCAAAGTTCCCTATTAAACAATCAGATCATCAGACGAGTGACTGTGAATGACAAAGTGTTTCTTTACAAGGATGAATTCACACAAACAGACACACATTCTCTGTGCATTGTGCAGTTTTCAAAGGGAGATCGCTGTTTTTAGAAACCACAAAGTCAAAATAATGATCACATGATTATATTGACTGTAGCTACTTTATAAAGAACACTATAACTAATTAATATGAGAAGAAACCCAATGGCGCGATACAAAATACATAAATCTAGCACAATGAAAATCAAATATACAAATTAGGATTCATTTTTCAAAGATATGCAACTGACCAAACAAAACAGTATTTAACAGTATATAAAAACAATTACTGAGACTTGTGTGATCAATGATGTAATAACTTAAGGAGACACAACTTTATAGGAAAAAAGAATGTAAAAGGCTATTGTTTGCATTTACCAGTCTTAAAAAGCAACACTAGCCAGGTCTTTACAGTAACATACCAGTTCCTGGATGCAAAAAAATTCCAATAGGTACAACACAAACACTGACCTCACCCACTTTCCAGGTAACTTTGTAAAGAAAATCTGAGCCATCCAAACTAAAACACAATAGAGAAGAACAAGCCAAACTGCTTGTCATGGCACACATTAAACACCGTTAAAATACTAGTAAAATTAAATGACTAAATACTATGTAACCAACGTAGGTAATTGACACACAATGTTAGGATTCAGAAAAAAACCCACCACTTTTTTCAGACACGTGATGGACAGGCATGAACCCAGTTAATCAAAGACTAACTGAATGCCCTGAAGCTTTTTTACACCACCGTGTTTCTGTCTGGGGTTCTTTTAGTTTGTATGCGTGTACACCACCGACACTCTGGTTCAGCCAGTTTTGCTGAAGGAAAATAGTTTTCCATGCTCTACCTGAAGAACAAAAGCAATGAATGAGCACGGCTGACAATGCTTCAGTACACGCAGGAAGTGACGGCCCGTCATCACCTGCTCGTGAATGCACATCTAATCTTATTCATCACAGAAACACTGTGTGGAAATGATCTGACAGCATAACATCATTCGGGCTCATATGTGACACGGTCAGGACAGGCTAATGGGTTAGTGAGTTAAGTATCACAAGCTTAAAAAAAACTGGCTGAGAGATTAGTATTGTTGTGTCTGTACTGATTTCTAATTAAATTTACATTTAATATAATCCACCTCTATCAAATGCTTAAACTCTTGTGTTCCTGTAGTGTAGTTGGTGGAGCGTTAGCAACGCAAAGGTCATGGGTTCAATCCCAGTCAACACACATACTAATAACAAAATGTTTTACATGAATGCAAGTTGCTTCGGATAAAACCATCAGCCAAATGAATAAATGTTTAATGTTACACACATAGATGATACAACACCTGACCACTGTTTACTAATGTCTACACATGCAGTTAGTGTCACGCTGTTACCAACTACACACCTGCCTAGTTTTATCCTCTACATTTCACAACTTGAATTACATACAGTATCAATCAAAAGTTTGGAAACATTTTTTGTTATTTAGCTTTTTCCCCACATTTTAGAATACTAGTAAACTTATCAAAACCATGACATAATATGGTTGTAATTGTGAATTGTAACTTGTGGGAATCATGTTGTGACTAAAAGCATTACCAATTAACATTATTAACATACAATTTTAGGTAATAATTCATATGTTGGAACAATTATAATTTGTCTACAAAAGTAATTAAAATATTAAAATATACACCTCAGATTAAAAAATAATCTTCAAAGATTTTTAAGATCATAAGAAATACTTTTGTCAATTGTGTTTAATCGTTTGACTGGTACTGTATATATTTCGCTTGAAATCTTGAATAACAGCTACCAGATAGAAACAGCTATAGGACTCACTTTGTTTACCATAAAAACAATACAATCCGCGCCATATAAATAATACATTAAAAACATAAAGCAAGTGTGATGATTACACATAAACAACATATGAGGGAAGTCCACGATACTTTTGAGGAGACCCTTAAAAGTATTACCATAGTAACCATGAGCCAAGATATCATAGTTACTATTGAGAAAGCAATAAGTTAACAAGCTAAACATTAATGTGAGACTTGTATCAACAACACGAATAATCTTTTCATTATTCTGTTTTATTTAGTTTTGTAAGTAGGTTTAGTCAGCGTTAGCTAACAGCACACCAAAAAGTTTCCTAAGCAAACTTAGCTGTTTTATTAAGGCAACAAAAAATAAAATAACCATATTACTTTGGTTTGAAAAATGTGGTAACCATAGTAAATAATGTTGTGGAAAGAAATGCAAACAGCTCGCCATATGAGTTTCTTTGTTAGCTAAACTGACTGGCCTGCTTTATAACTGCGATCATTAGTCCAAGAAGGTAAAACACACAGTGAAAGAAACGTAATATTTTGCGTTAAGCACCTTTTCGAGAATTTCAACTAAACGCCCGGATGTCTCACCTGTATGTGCTGTTTGAATCCGAGCACAACCAAACCCCGCTGCTGTGTGTCGGATGGACCGGAGCGCGTCCTCTTGATCGCGGCTTACTGCTCGTGTTGAGCGCGGGTCAGTCGCTGGTTATCTGGGTGTTTTTATCCCGTATGAATCGCAGTGGTAGAGCATTCCTTACACATGTAATGCTGGTCCCGGTGGGTAACTCGGCAAAAGTGCGGTTTTCCTGTAAACACTATCGCAGGTAGGCTCACACAAACTTGCTGTGGGAGCCGGAAGGCGGTGTGGGATCACATTGCACGGAAGGATGGAGGATTTGTTTTGGTACGCCAGTCTGGGACAGTGTGGACGTGAAGTGTGGGTGATTGCGCCACCCTGTGGAGGATGATATCATAACAGACAGACAGAACCGACCCAGCAAACAGGTGACCCCCCCCCATAACAACACTTGCAATCTATTTGCCTATGTATGACCAAACAAAATTTTAACGAAAATATTGCCTAATTCCTTGCTTTAAACACAAGGAATGTGGTTATTTCTTTAAATCCTTTAAATTAACTGTGATAAGATATGGTTTTACTAATAAAATATTGTAATGTGCAACAAATGGTTACTGTGTAACAATAATGTTTTTCTTAATATTAATTTAAAATTTTCAATATTCAATAACAAAGTAATTTTGTTTAAAATGATTATACTGAAAGAATGGACCTTTATATTATTTTCATAGTTCCCAGCACAATTACTGTGTAAGACTTTAAAATGTTGTCAGTTAAATGTGTAAGTCATAATCTACAGTGCACATACTCATGCACTAATAAATGAATCCACTATTGTGAGGTTATTTATTAACTGATTAAATATAAATAATGTGTTAATACCCTTACGAAAATCTTTAAAGCCATGGTTTACCACAAAATAATCATGGTTTTACTTAATGATCACGGATTTGCCATTGAAAATATGACAAAAAACAATGGTTTCTATACTACATGACACTATAGAAAGAAAACGTAAAAAAAACTTATATTGTTAAAAATTTGTTTAAAGGGATATTTTGCCCATTTCAAAGACGTTTCCAAAACAACAGTTATGGCCAGACGGTTGGACCACATGATATTTAACATTTAAAACAGTAGAAAAATGACAAATAACTAATGTTTTTCGAAAAATGAAAGTAGGTAGTACACACAGGAGTGGTAATTTTTTATGCATTTAAACCTGTTTTTAACTGAAAAAATTTCATCGGACAGATAATTTAGGTCACGTTATTGACCCATACACATGTTTCTGTATTGTGCTGATTTTTTAGATTTATTTTTTATGATATTTCAAGCTAATCATACTGGTTATCTTAAAATAGCTTGTTTTTATTGCTGTTACAGTTAGGCCACATGTGTACTTGTGATACAAACCAGTCCAACTAGTTTTCAAACTAGTTCATGTTCTGTCAGTAATTCCAACTTGTCATATTAAAATTCCTTGTCATATTAAAAGTCTTTCTTGCCAAATTATTTTTAGTTTAAATTAGTAACCCCTGCCCAAAATGTGGCATCTTAAAAATATGTAACCAATAAAATATACAAAATACTATTTCTTAAATATTACAAAATAATTTCCTATTTATTGACTATTTTACTAATTGAGTAAAATACTGCATGAAGCACTTATGAAATACAGATTTTTTTATTGCAATTAATTATCAGTGGACAACTGGAAAAACTTAATCAACTTTTAATTTCATAAAATCCAAGCACTCAGAAACAGTCAGCCATAACGCAAAATCAATGATTTATTACTCTGCAGTAGCAAATGGATTCACTGACGCAACTGAAAGGGGCATGAAAGATCAGCATTCAGAGATGAAGAGAAAGAGTGTCAGAAGCTGGGGATAAAGAGATGTTCTGGGTGTTTAGTTTGAGGGATGGAAGGCTCCTCTTTGGTGCCATTGCATGTCACGAATGCGCCTCACTGACTGAATCTGAGGCAGCACGGCCCCGAACTCAGAACACTCCTTATACTCTCCTTTCTCAAACAAGTACTGGTAGCCTCTGTATCCCGGGTACTGATAACCCACCCAGCTGTTAGGCGACAAACACAGGATGAAGAGCACTTACTAGGTGGACAATGCGTGCACTAAATATGGGACCCTAAATAAGCATTTCACTCACGTGCCACTCTGCACACGAACTGAAGAGACTTTCTCATGGTATCCATGAGCATGGAAGCTTGGAACATCATCATCTATGATCTCGATCTTCTTCCCAGCGAAGCTTGGGTTCTCATACAGCACAATCTTGTGTTCCTGGCTGTCCTGCAGAGATACACCAATAGTGCTGAACAATATATCAGAACTGTCATGTTGACCTTAATATACATTACCAGTCAAACGTCTGATGATCTTAAAGTTTTACAGAGAAAAATAAATTGTGTCTATGTATATATTACCTACACAGTCTCACAACAATTGGTAACTATTTCTTTCCCCAGGACGTTAGGGTTCAGGGTTTATTATTGATAACATTTGTACGTTTTTGTATGATTCGTATTCTGTGTGAATTCAAACAATTTGCCACCTCGTAAAATAAATTTTTTAGGAAGTTGGACTGGATAGTAAAGGAAAAACAGCCAACAAATGTCCAGCACACATGGTAACTCCTTATGAAGTATTTTAAAGGCATCCTTATGTGGATACCTCATAAAGTTTGTTAAGTAAATGCCAGAATAATCCAGCCAAAAAATAAATGCATATTTGAAGAACATAAAACATATGAAAGCTTAAATTTTAGTCACTGAATATTTTTTATACTTCCATATGTGTTGTTTTAGTATAGTGTATACATTTCAAAAATGCATTTTACAGTTCTGTAGTAAAAGTTTACTTACCACTTTAATGGGGCGGAAGGCGAAGATGCAGTCACTGCGTCTGCTGTTGGTCCAGGCATCCCAGCGAGGATACTCACCCTTCTCAAACACATACTGTTCCCCCTTACAGCCGGGCTGCTCATATCCCACCCACCTGCACACAAATTGCACATATTTTCATATTTCCTTTGCAGATTTACTGCGCTAGTCTCTCCCAGACATATTAATCGTATATCCTGGCCGCTTTCTCAGACTTTTCACTTTAACGACAGTCAAACAAACACACTCACGGTCCACACAGAACCAGTATTGAGCCCACTTTCTCCATGCCCGCCTCCTGGAGGTTGTTACAGGGCCCAGTCAGCTCATGACAGCGGCCTTGGAAGTTTTCCTGTTCGTAGATCACCAGCTGTGAGTGGAAAACAGAATTAGGTAGTAATGACAGACCGTGTAAGGCATGCTAAAAAAATAAACTTGTAGGAATGTGTTTGTACCTTGAATGCACTGGCCACTGGTTGCTTTTGCTTGGTTGCAGGATTCTGGTGATCAGTTGCCATAGTGAACCAGGATGGGTGTGATGAGCTTTCCCAAGAGATAAGACGAAATAAACCAATACATTTGTGAAATGTAGCACAAGCAAAGTGTGTATAAATAAGAGGTCATCTATATACTCATGGATTATAATTATAAAACAATGATAAAGAAAGCAAAAATAAATATGTGGTGTTCTCTTACCAGCTCCGGGGTGCCAGTCGCTGTGGGGTGGCATCAGGGGCTCTATATATTGCAAGCTCAGGGGTGGAAACACTGCCAAAACATTTCTATGACCTGAACGCATTCATAGGCCTGCCCCAATAGGCTGGCCGGCTGGCACTGGGAGGGCAGAAGAAATACCAGCCAAGCGCACACACTTCATCATCATCACCCTCTCTATTCAACCCTCCTTGTTCTTTTGATGCCCCACAAAGTTATTTCATTAGTTGTCAGTTTCGCCCAGCCGCGCTTTGTTATATATCCCATGATTCAGCACAACCTGTGCCAAGAGTCCAGCACCTACAACAAGTGCAACAGACTCTGGATATCCAACTGAATAAAGACAGATGAATATCTTTGCTATTATAATTTACTGTAGTAAAAATGTTAAAGATATCATGTGGGATTTTAACGTTATATGACATAATTAAACTTGAGATTTTAGTAAATACAGTGTTTTTTTGTATTTGAAGGAAGGTCAATTCTGGTTAATTACTGCACGTGTTTGTTCCCTTAAAATCTGCATACGGGTCTCATGCGTGTATTAAATGGTTTTAATTAATGAATTTTAATTTTGGAAAACACATGAAAAAGGAGTATTAACTTGCACCACACTGACCACAATACATTATAAATGTATAACTCAAAAAACAACAAACAATTTTAGGCTCTTAAATCATTTTATTACTTATTTATTTTTGGTCCTATATGTGTGAGTGGGGGATACTGAAAAATATTATAACACAAAATGAATGACAAATTGAATGGGTTTACATTTACATACATAAATAAATAAATACTATCGTGCAGGTTCAGAATAACTCCAAAGGGTTTAATTTTTGTAACCATATAATTAAACAATAATTCAAAAACAATACAATTATTATTAAATCAAAGTTTATTCAAGTGCATATACCGCCACCTGGTGGCTTTCATTAGTGTTTGCCGGTTATAATAAGTAACGTTTACCAGCTGTCAATACATAACTTTAAACTCGATATGGTTCGGTTAACCAGTACTAAAACACCAACCTTCACCATTGAGTTTTCTGCAGCACCTTCGGCATCCAATAGGACGGAGCTGGAGGATGGCAGGAGTGGGGGAGGACTGCAGTGTTTATTTTCCTCCAGACACAGATGGTTTTAAAGGCTGTGGAGACGCGCAGAAACACAGACGGAGACGCACGAGGCCACAGCTCTGCCAACATCAAACTGAGCCGATTACTTATTTAAAAAGTATGTTTCAGAGACAAGTGGAAATATAGCGGACTTGTTCAACTTTTTTCTTTTAATATTTGTTTTTACTTTTATTAAGGTACTTTATGTCTTGGTCTTTGATCAAGTCACTTTCATATAATGTCCATGCGCATTTGGAGAGCAGTTTCAGGACTCATGAAGACCCGGTTTAACACGAGCACGGCTCGTGCAGCTTAACTTCGAAAAGAAAGAGTCTTGAGAACCGAAGTCATTGTGAGGATAAGTATTTATTGCATTGGGAACAGGACACCAACCCTAATAATGTTAACCCATATAATCGTTTATATTCTGTTACTCTTAAACGTAAGACCTGGAGAAAATGTTCCCAGTTACAAATATGACTACATGGATGAGGACCTGGCCACCTTCGACTATTACAAAGGTACGGATGAGTCAGACGAGCGGGACGGGACGGGGGGCTGCGAGGTGTGCGCGCCGGAGCTGTGTCCGCCTGTGCAGGGCTGCAGAGCGGGGCTGGTGAAGGACAGCTGCGGCTGCTGCTCCGAGTGCGCTAATCTAGAGGGACAGACCTGTGACCTCGGGCACAGAAACGTCTATTATGGGCTGTGTGGAGAGAACATGAAGTGCCAACTGGACAGGTCGGAAGGAGTCGACGGAGAACCTCAGTGTGTGTGTCTGTCTCAGCAAACTCTGTGTGGATCAGACGGACAAACGTACATGAATCTCTGCAAATTCAAAGAAGCTGCTTTTGAAAAGCCTGGACTAAATGTGACTGATGGGCCGTGCAAGACAGGTATTAGTAATAATAATAATAACCAAAATATTAAAAGTCTCTCTCTCTCTCTCTCTCTCAAAAGTGTTTTCCTTGCCTTCTTTTGATGTTTAAACTTGACCCCTGTGGCTTTAGGAAGAGGATTTATGACCCCTCAACCTCTCTTTCAGTAGGATCTGACGTCGGAAGTCATTTTAAAATATGATTCTTTATATGACCTTCCTTTGGTTAGTGCCCATCATCAAAGTGCCGCCACACAATCTGGTAAATGTAACCGGAAGCAGTGTTGCATTTCTCTGTGAGGTGTTTGCCTTTCCCATGGCATTGGTGGAATGGAGGAAGGATGGAAAAGAGGTCATCTTACCTGGCGATGATCCCCACATATCAATTCAGGTAGATGACTTGTTAAAATATAGGTGCTTTGATTGAAACTTAAACTTTGTGAGGTAATAAAGTTGGAGAGTCTTGATTTATGTCACGTGATCTTCTGAAGGTATTTATGGCTTTGAGATTTAGGTGGCAGCGGAAACTCCAGGCTGTATGTCTCAATGAACATGTCAAGGAGTTATATATGGATCTCAGCCTGCCTTAGTAGATAGGAAACATCATGTTTTTAAAGTATCCACCTCTGCTTTTCATTTCTCTATTTGTCCTGCAGTCACGAGGTGGACCTCAGAAGTATGAGATCTCTAGCTGGCTGCAGATTGAAGTGGCCGGTCAGATGGATTCTGGCACATACAAGTGCATCGCTCGAAATGAGCTTGGCCAAGTTTCAGCCGCTGCAATTTTAGGGGTGTTGCCGCCAGGTAGAATATATACAGCGAGCTAAAATATCTCATAATAATACCTCTGGTTCCATTAGCTGTATATATAATCTGTTTTTTTTTTCTTTTGGCTTAGATGAGATGGCTGCTTATTTGGAACAAAACATGAATGTGGTGGTGGACTATGACCAATTACAGGACTACGACAGGGATTATTACTAAATCTCAAACCCAGAAAGCCTCAAGACAAACATTCTCACTGACTGAGACATGAAATTCGAGGCTTGGCAAAAAGACAATAAGGCTACGGTTGTATATAAGCCTGTAAAGAATAGCAAAACATCCCCTGCAGAATTTATGGAACATCTGGGTAGTCAAACATGCGGACGGCAAAGAAGAACTTGAGTAAATTCCCAACGGTACGGCCTTTGAGACAGATGAAAAACACAGAATGAGAAGACTGGAGGAGTGAGCGGGGCAGTCCAGGAGCTACGAGATGGCTCAGAAAACGGTGGGGATCAATGTCTCTTTTGTTCTACCAATGCCCTTGTGACCAGTTGGATAACAAAACAGACGGAGTGAAGAGACATGAGTAACTGAAGAGTGAATTTTGAGTGCCTTCCAAATCTTGCACACAATCAAATATTGAAGGGCAGCACAGTTCTGATGCGCTTTTGTATTCGGGTACAAAAAATTTTGTATTCAAAGCATAATGTGTATCAGTCGTTTATGTATGTTTACACACATGGCATCTCTTTTGCTTTTCTTTAAGCGTGTGTGTCAGATGTGGGTGAGCCAGTCCACAGCTGGCTTTAATACATCTTTATGATCTCCCGTTTTAGGACATAAACGCAGACATTCTTTTCTAGCGTATACGTGCTTACAAGTCACACTTACAGGTCTTTTTTAACTAAACACCATGCGAGAGACACCATAAGGATGCTGTTTACACAAAAGCATCTTTACTCTGTAATTTCACCTCTGTTAAGTGGTGTGGAGACCTGTAGTTAACAGGAAGGCTGTGGATAATACAGCTTTTTAACTTGTCTGGGCTCGCCTTTCATAATGTTCTCTGGTTTCTTTAACCCAGAATAATTATGGAAACAGCTATGCAAGTAATGCCAATATTTAAACAGTGTGAAATATTTACATTTTGACACTATGTTGTTTCCAACATGAGAGGCATCTAATTAGAGGATCTGTGAAACTTTTTTTAATTACATATTTTTTTAAATACTGTACTGTATTCTTATTTTATGATAAGGAGAATTATGCAGAGTGATATACTATGTCTTTGTTTATTTGTGTAATAAACCAAATCTAACAACAAATGGAGTCCATTTGCACAATTTCCACTGAACATCAGCTGTTAAAGCAATTAGCTTAGAGTCGGATCGGAATCATTCCTAACTACAGTACGAGCACCTGGGGACTTGTGGATTTCCTTTCGTCTTAAACTACCAAACACTCAAATTCAGATGGTGTTTGTGCTAAAACAGACCTATTCTGGTGTATCAAATACTTGTTAGTTACTTGTTAAAGATTTTATAATTTTTTTTATAAGACAGTTCTTATTCAGAAAGTGGAGATTAGTTATTTCCAACAGTCGAGCATTTCTATGGAAAAACTGGAGTAATAGTCAGGGGATTGTGTGAAAATCCAGAAACAGAAGCAAGGGGCTTCCCATCTCTGCCCAAGTATCCGCCAATATCCTGTGTCGTGAAAAGACATTACTGGCATAGAGATGGAGACCAAAAACAGACGAGGCCTAGATTCCTATGGGCCGAAATCCATGTGTGTATCTTCAAATAAACATTTGAACACCACATGCAGTTTCTGTGTAAAGACATTTAAAAGAATTATTGTATCGCACCAGTTTTTGCTGGTTGGACAAGCACAGTTTCCAAAACAAAAAATCTTTTGTCATTAATTTTCCCCATTGGAACACAATCACTACAGGCATTTCAATTTCCCTGTAGAATTCACAGCATGGCTACTGCTAAACCATGATAGCCATTTAGAAATGTCTCTACGATCTCCCACAGTCTGATTTAAATAAAGAAAAACAGTTCCAGACTCGCTTGTCCTAAACAAGTCATTGCCATGCTTTTGTTTTCTTTCCAATTTTGAGTCAAATGAGATCCATGTGTGCTAAGATCATAGCTCTCATAAGTGAATTTATTGTAATCAATACAGTGAAATGAAAGCGCGACAGGAAGATTTAATGTCCATGACTGTGGAAGAATAACAGACGAAAGAGAAACTCGGGGTACACAGTTAAAATGAAAGAGAAAAGAAGTTAAAGGGTTTGCATATGGATTGCAAGTTGGAGTGGTGAGTCATCAGACTTTTTGTTGAAAAAGATTTTTTAGTAGAGCAAGACAACAACATGAAATATAAATAGGACACATATCATCCAGGATATCAAATACATGTGACCGTCTCTCTCACATGAACACAAATGTATGGCTTTTATCTTACATAAGCAACTTACATCCATGTTTCAAACGTGTGACAGTCATTGTTTCCCAATCATTTCCAAACGCATCTGTGAGAAATTTGTATTAAATTGCATTGCATTCTGTCTATGAGATTTAAACTGTGTTACAGTATAAGAATGTCCAGTGTGGGCGACTAACTATGTGCAATAGCTGTTTTAGGGCTCTAGAGGGCAGTAAAAAGACACAACATTGACTTCATAAAGGCTTTACTAGGCATTTCTCGCTTTCTATGTAGCGCATTGCTAAGGTAAGATTACTTTTACGTATACATAGATGGCACATAAATAAGCAATACGTCACGTACATGTGATCTCGAACTGTTTACGTCCACGAATATGATTCCTCCGCTTTCACGGCTTATTGAGGAAGAGCGTGCTGTTACTTTTCTAAGCGATGAGACTTACAATTTGAATAGCGGTGAATAACGAAACAAATATACCACGTTATTCACAGAGTTCACAGACCTGTCTGACTTCGAGTGCCGTTCCAGATGTTATTTCCAAGAAGGAGGTGGGAAAAATCTGGTTGTGTGGGAGTTGTGTCGAACGCAGCAGCATTGATAAAAGCAATCCAATCACATATCAAGGGACCCAACGTGCATATTTGGAAAGGGTTGTGGTACTTTTGTCTTAGTAACTACATAGCCGTACCTAAACACCATTTCACATTAGGCCAGTCCAAATGCACTCTTGCGGTCTTGACCCAGTTCTTAAAAAAATAACAAACTTACCACATGTAAACGGTTAAGTGTATCCCATCATGCATCATGTTCAGACACTCATGCGAGAGAAACAGCGGAAAACTTTACAATGTAAAGTGTTGCACCTTCTACTTGCTTTTTATTGTCAGAGATGTATATTTTGTAAAGTGGACGTTTTTATCTTTTAATTAGGCCAATTATAGCAATTATAATTAATTAAAACAAATTGTATAGGCACAACTGACTTTTACAGACAGACTAAAGACATACAGACATTTACAGTTAAAAGAACATTAAAACGCTGCTGCATTTCTGCACTTGAGCATTTGGGCCAAATACAGGAAGTCTGTCAAATGGTCAAGTTCAAGACGGCAAGTGTGTGTCCATTAGAGCAGCATGCACAACCCTTGAGAATGTAGCTATTGAGTTAAAATAACTACTTTATTTTTACATTTTTTTGACTAAATACTTTCCTGGTGAAAGAAGATATGTTGTGGTATTGGTTTGGCAGCCATACTGTATAATGTTGCAGGCAAAAAGGCAGAAATGAATGAAAGGTGATGGTTAATGATTATTGCAGTGATTAAATGATATATTTCATTGCACATTAAGTGCCCTCTCTGTTAATAATACCCACATTGTTGGTCACCAGTTGTTGTATCTCCTCCGGTCTTCTTTACTAGCTAAACTATAGAATTCCTTCCATTAAAACTGCATAAACTAACCTAGACAGCATGTATGAACTCTTTTTAGTTGTAATGATACACTCTAAAAAAGGATGTGTTATTTTTTAACACATTTTTTGTGTTATGCTGTTTAACACATAGTGTGTCATTTTGTGTTAAATACATAAAAGGGACAACACATGTTGAGTTGAAAGTAACACAAGTTGAGTTAAAAGTAACACAAAATGTGTTGTTTTTAAATTAACACAAAGATGTGTCTAGTTAGGGACAACACATCTGTGTGTTGTCCCTAACTAGACACATCTTGTGTTATTTTTAACACATCATCTGTTTTAGAGTGTAACAATCATGTGACTTTGTGAGTGAGTGATGGAAACTTGACACAACATAGACAAGGAAGTTGGCAGTGGACCACAGAGCCTGAAAAAACGCAGACCTTAGACCTTAAAATAGCTATAATGTGACAAATATAAATCAGGGATGGTCACATTAAAAGCTTACTGAAAGCTATTAAAAAATAAAACGAATTTTACAACTTTTGTTATTTGCGATATAAGAGATGTCATACATGAGAGAAATGTTCATCTCCCTTTTAAGCTATATTTTAATCTATAAAAACTGTATTAAACTAGTAAAATTATTGTACTGTAAAGAAGTTTGTGATGTTTTAAACTTAAACACAGTATTTTTCTCATGAAACATTCATGATCTTGAGTAATCATTGTGGCTTTAAGAACATGCCATACACACATTCACACTAAAACACACACACACACACACACACTTTGTCTCTTGCAGAGTTCTGCAAAAAAGCGTTACCTCTTTTGGGCTATACAGGAAGTAGATACATGTATGGCGGAACTTGGAGAGGTTGTGTTTTCGTTACAAGCTCATTCGGCAGAAGTACTATGATACACTAGATGCAACGGTCTCTAGGAGTCGATTCAGAGATATACAAAAATGGAGGAGGACATCCGAAAACAGGGTATACTGTTCTTACAGCAGCAGAGGTTTGGGAAGGTAGGGCACAACATGCTTTACTTGCCAAGGGTCTTTCGGTTTAAGAGATGATGATAAAGAACGAATCCTGTTTTTTGTTTGAGAATGGTAACGATAATCGTACTGTAGTATGAAGAAAGGCAATGATACAACCAGAGGCTTTAAATTAATTGCAACCCTATTACACAAAAAATAATGAAATCTATGAATATTGAAAAGATTATCCTTGTTTAGACTGATATGAATGTTTGGAAAGTGTCAAAATGTTTATTATGTGTGAATGAAAACATGAAAACACTACTAGATTATCACGTTTTTTGTGGAACGCTCAAGATTTTGTGCTAGTTGGTAAAATTGCATTACAAATCATATTGCAGACATATTAGACAGAAAAATAAGTTAAAGAGACATCAACAAACATCTGTGGAAAATGTTGAATTGATTATTAGTTATAAAACATATCAATCACTCCGATATAGATTGCCATTACAAGGTTCATGTCTGTGTAAGGGTGTAAAATTTGTGCGAGCATTTAATGTGCCTTTCTTTATTGCAGTTAACTCGTTAGTAATATTAAGAAAATAAATATGTTGTTGAGAGATGACTTCTGTATTTCACGCTGGTGTGAAGCTTGTTAATCTTGCTCTATAAATTTCAATTAGCAGCTTTCACTTTGCTTAATTTGCGCCACATGTTTGTTGGCAAATACAGTATTTGTGGAGCAATTACACTAGGAGAGAGATTCATGCATCATATTAAGTCCGCTGGCAGTGTCGTGAAAAACTTCCTGAACTATGAATGTTCATATTCTCATCTAAAACCATTTTTGCTTCATTTTGATTAATGCAACTGATAATAGTTTTGGTTCCGCCATATGGGATTGCAGTTGAGAACTTAAGGAGTGCTGGAGTCCATTAAAATGTTAGCAGTAGGATTAAGACTGTCTCTTTACAAAACCACAAAGAGTGTGCTGCATCTGTAATAAATTATGTGCTTAAAAGCTAGGATTTTACCGAAATTATGCCTAATGCCCCAACCACAGAAGCACTTTAGGGGAACTAAATCCTTTTTTATTCAGTGTATTTTCTGACTGAGGGAAACTCACACCTTAACTACCACATCAATTGATGCTTTCCATTCAGCCATGAGATCGTTTGTTCGTGTTTTTAGCCATTGTTAGGATTTCATTATCATAATGAATCATCTACATGTTTTGTATTAAATAAATTTAAAAACTGTTGGTCTTAAATTTTAGGAAAAAAGTTAAAAATTGTGTTAATTCGTCATGAGTCGTATTTTTGGCTTCCCACTTTTCCCACTTCAAAGACAAGCTAACCCATTTGACTGGCCATGCTGACATAAAAAAAATGTACTTAGTTGTGGCATTTACGTTTAAGACACTACAGCATCAATAAAAATAGTTCAAATGAACACAGTTGTTTTTCTCTCAACCTTTCTTGGCTTTCTCTCCGTTTCAGAAATGGCGAAAGGTGTGGTCCGTGCTGTACAGAGAAAGCTCCTGCTCCATCTCTCGTCTCGAGTTCTTTGAGTGTAAAGATGGAACCGGGAACACGTTGGAAAAAACCAACCGCAGACAGGAAAACAAAAAGGTAATGACAAACGCAACAAATAGGGGTGCTCAGATTTTCCCTGTACCGCGAATGTGAGAGATAAGACCTGGTGGTATGACGTCATTCCTTGATCTGTCACGGTACATCAACAATCACATTCCGGCAGCGAGAAGCTTATGTGTGGGCAGACACCATGGATGGTTTGTAGGAAATGTTTTTTAATCTGTTCCCATTGCAGCTATGAAAAATTATTTATTTGTTTGCTTGAGAGAAAGGAACTGGAGAATGAAACATTATCACACAAAACCTCGGAAACGAGTCTGTGCGGATGAGGATCAGTTCTGGAAAAAATAAGCTCAAACATCAACCCACACACCCAAATGACAAATCTGGATCAGATTGGAGTGTGTTCAAAGCAGACAGTACCTGTGGTTGATGTTTATAAAACCGATTCAGTTAATCAAAAGCCAAAATGTATGCAATGTTTTCAAAAAGTTAGAATTAGACTATTCATTTGCCACTAACTGACAAATTTTCAATGCACATGAAACAAGAGAAAACCAAACATCAATCAAATTAATTCTTGAGTTTAATGTGATTGTTGCAGGTGATAAAGTTAAACGACTGCATCCGAGTGTCGGATGCTGATGTGGAAGGCTGTCCGAGGGACTGCGGACCATTTTTGGTGGAGACGATCGAAAAAACGTTTGTTTTTGCTGTCGAGACTGCTGAACTGGATGATTGGATGCAGAAACTATGTGAAATTGCTTTTCCGGTAATTATCGCTTTAAATTAGGTGATACTTATTTTTGCTTTTGGCCTCACAGTTTGCTACAATCAGATCAACAGGTAATTTTATAGCTTTGCAAACAATGTGATGACTTTTAATGTGACCAAATCCTATAGGAAATACTTATTTGCGCTAGATTTATTTGTATACCATAGCAATGATTTTACAATGTTGCACTCTTTCAAAGCAGCATTGCTGGAAAAAGAAAACACAGAAAACAAGAAGATCATGAAATACCGTATATAGAAATAATAGAAGACATTAAAGTCATTTTTTGTTGTAATGTTATTCTGATATAAAGATATTTATGATTTTTGTCAATATGATCTTAATGAAAAGGGAGTAGTTTATGAGCTCATTTTGGGTGTTATTAAAACTCTGTTTAACATGTATGCTTTCAAGGCCCCATTAAACATTTGTTTTGTCTCCTCCAACCTCCATCCCATCATTTGCAGACTTAATATTACTATAATAATAAAGCAACAAATATTTACTTTTCTTAGATTATTATGCCCTAACAGCTCCTGAGACGCTTCATTGCAACAGTCTGGAGAGGTTTAGTCAAAGTTTCCATGCCTTTTCGTAATCATGGCATTGCATTTGTACTCTTGTGAGATTAGTATGATGTTATTTTACTTCTGCCTTTTGCCTGAACTATAAAGACAGCCTGTCAACCTCATACTAAAAATTTTCTGCAGACATAAAGGATACGAATTACAGCGACTTTCCAAGGTTTCTGTCACATCAGCAGCTGTAAAACGTCCTTTGAGGCTGATCAGAAACCTGCAAGTATTTGTGCTTTAATGCTGTGACTCACTGTGTGTGAGCGGTGTTAACCGTCTCTAGTTAATGTGAGCGCAGAAAAAAGCTTCCAATGAGTTTTGTAAGGAAAGGTTATATCTACAGAGCATCAGACTGTGGGGAAGTTTGTGTTCCTGTCTGATGGCTGTAATGGTATTTTGTAATCATTTAAATAAAGGAAGTAAACAAGTAACACAAGCTAAATGGATGCTATCGCAACTGGCAGAACGTTGGTTTTGCTCAGTCAAAGTTAATGCTGTGTGACAATACATGAGGTGGAAGTATGCTCAGTTAGTGACCAGGTTGTTTTGTGCAGGGGGGGTGATCTGCAGTGTCCGATTTACCTCTGTGGGTAAAAAAAAGAACATTTACGTGACAGCAGAACATTAACATACGTCTTTTGCGTGTATTGTGCAGTTGTGTGGTTACGTTTTTGCATGTTTGAATTTTATTTAGTTTCTGTTTCGTGTTGAAATATGTTCATTTAAATAAAACTTAATTGTATAACTGTATTGTGTTTTGTCTATTATAGATGAGCTGGACAGAGAGGGGAGCAGTAAGAGGAAACAGTTCACATGCTGAACCTGATGATGTCACAATGGCAGACAACACCCTCTACTGCAGCAGAGAAACCGGTAAGACTGTGTGTTGTATACAGTCAGACTACTCACAAAATTCAACAAATGTGAATGCATTAGTCACCAAAGGAGTTGCTTTGTTTGAAAGTTTGTGTTAAATACCATAAAAAGACAAAAACTCAATTTTCACACGCCAGTTTCACACACACAAAAATAGATCCCATAACAGAAACATACAGATGTATTAGCCGATAAGTTTATATGCAGCTGACAAATGAACTTGCTAGTTTAGTTGTTTGACACATATCATGCTGTTAATGGGTACAACAAACTTCTTCATTTTGGTGTTACGCACGTAGTGGAAAGTTGTGGCACATCTTTGAGTTTTTGTGGTGGAAAAAGATATCACACAAGTGTCTGCTTTGTGAGCAGACTGACCACCTATCTCTGCCTAATGCGCAATATCCTGCTGTTTTTTAAGAAAGTTGACTAACTACTTAGACCTCCTTAACTTTCATCTCTTATTGTAAGAAAACATGTTCCTGTACATGCACGTAAATATGTGAGATTTTAAAGAGAAAATTAGGCATATTTTAATATTAAATGCATTATTTCAACAAGTAGCTTTTTGAATAATCATGGGATAAATCAGCCGAACGCTTTGGAACAAATTATGTAAACACTTACGCCATTTCATTGAACGGTTTTAGTGCAAAAACCAGCATCTTATTCACTCACCCACCCTAATGCAGTTTTAAAAGACATTGCTCTGCACTGCTATAGCCGTTCTATGTAAATCAGACCTGATTATAGATTCAGAAAAATCGCTGCTATTTGCCTGACGCAATTAGCGTAGCATGGAAAGTAGGGGGTAAATTAAACTTCTTGTGATGTAAATTTTTTTATTGTAATCGTGGCATGCAACCGGGCATTGACCCCTAAGGTGCAGTTATAGTACGCTGTGAAAATTGCATTCAACATAGATTTTGGGCTGCTTTTGCTTCTTTATTTGATTTAAATCATTTCTCTAAAGAAAAAGGTGCCAAACAATGCAAACAGTGCATGCAAATGATTTTTTTTCATTCTTCCATCTATTTAATTATATTGAGCTAGTTAAAAATCAGACCAAAAGACAATCAAATGAACACAAACAAAACCTAAACGAGCACAAAAGACTCCAAAAATGGTTTTCCGCAGACACTATTAACACTGTGGATTTAGCACATATGACAGCCAAGAAATGATACAAGAAATCCCATATATATCACTTGATACACAGGAACAATACTGTCTTTCTCAGCTAGTTTAACTTCAGAGTATTTTAATATGTTTATTTAATCATGTGTGATTATGTTACTATATATGGCCAACATAATTTAAATGATTTCATTACACTAATTAACTTAGTTCTGTCCGCAAAGAGATTGAGCCATATGTCTGTGTCAGCTCTTGCATTCTGTTTTTTCTCTGGAGATTGGCAGGATTGGGATTTCTAGATTTATACGGTTTATCAAATCCACCTGTTTCAATTTATATATCACAAGACCTTGTTCTGTCATGCAACAACAGATGTATGCAGGGTGCATTATAAATTACACGTTCAGAAGGAAAATGAAAAATTATATCTGTATTTACAATACATAAAGGTTTTTAAATGATGATGGGTGACTTCAGGGTACTGAAGCATTGCAGAAACAAATACAATGCAACACAAATACAATACAATGATAAAATATAATTTAGAAACAAATACATTTATGCGTTTTGCATATGATCCTATCTGCAATGCATTCAAGCTTTACATTTGATCAGTGTGTGTGTGTTTTAACACAATCTCTATTTTATTATTTACTCACCCTCATGTCATGTTCACTTTCATAGTATGGACAAGAAGGTACAATGGAAGTCAATGGGTGCCGGTAACCAGCGTTTTGCAAAATATCTTCTTTTGTGTTCCACAAAAAAAATCATATACAGAGTTTGAATGACATAAGGGTGGAAAAATTATGACATAATTTTTATTTCTGGGTGAACTATCCCTTTAACCTGTGTATCTCAATAAGGTAATCAGACAAGTTCTTAAAAAAAAGGTTCAAACTTTGTCGAGTAAAACAACCTTTTGTTTTTATGGCTTAAGCAACTATATTTTCTCAGAAGAAGCTGTAAAATATATCTCTGGGTTATAGCAGACTTTATACGTGACTAGTAGCCACTGCGTATAGTGACCTCCCACTAGCAAACCTGATTGGATGCTACAGGAAAGAATAGGATCACGAGGAAGAAAACATGATATTGTGATCATACTGTGAATATTTAATAATCCAGATAGTGATACACTGGCTCAGTGTAGCAAAACACTGAACATACCATCATCCTAATACCACACACCAGTGGACATCTATCAAATGTGCATATCTTTATCTGGCTGATGTAATTTTGTGGAGCGTTCGCTCATCTGCAGAATGTCTCTGAAATAGATTAACATCCAGCAGATGTTTTTGAAACTTTTATGATTTAAAATGATGATTTTGAAAGATGTTTAATGGGAGGTTTGTGCACAATAATAAGAATGCAATATTTTTCCCATGATGGGATCTTTAATGCCTTTGGCAAAGTATATGTGAGGTGTTGCTATTGGTCCACAGGGAGCTGCTTTAAATATGTTTAAATATGCATTATTAAATTAGAAATACGCAAAACTGTTGCATTTTTACCTATGGTGCAAACCTTTTGACCCCTTTTAAGCTAAATGAGTTACTTCCTTCAAATGCTTCCTTGCAATTTGAGGAAATAAAAGAGTTTTCTTCACGACTTTCTGCAGACATCACACCTGGTGATGAGAACGAGTAAAAGAGAGCGAGAGAATGTTATGCAAATTGGGTCATGTGGAAACTAAGGTGGTTTAAAGAAATGGAGAGAGGGTTCGAACCACAAAACAGTTGATGTATATTTGGTGCACTGCCAGTGTGATCTGAAGTCTACATGAATCCAGTTCTTGTGGAATGTGGAAATGTACAGAGACTTTTTCGTTACATCTGATACTATAGATATATTGTGGCTTTTCTGTTGTTGTGCAGGAAGGAACTGTGTCATTCTTTCATTTGTGGAGTATTTGCTTCTGTTTTAACAGCTGCAAACATTGTCTTTGCGAAGGCACACTTCCTCTTAAAGACGTTTTATTGCGGCTGGAGTAGCCACAAGTTTCAAACGGAAAAGATGCATCCAAACCACATTTCTTTCTGTGTCTCATGAAAATATTAATATATATAAAAGAAATAGTTCACTTATCAATAGAAACTCATTTTAATTACCCTTGCGTTCTTCAAAACCCATACATGACTTTTTCTTCTGTATAACAGAAAAGAAGATATTTTGAGAAATGTCTTAGTGGTTTGGTGTCAATGGGGATCAATGTTGTTTGGTTACCAACATTTTTCAAAATATCTTCTTTTGTTTTCTGCAAAAGAAAGAAAGGTTAGAATGACATGAGGGTGAATAAATGATGAAAGAATTTTCATTTTTGGGTGAACTATCCCTTTAATTAAAGTTAATCATCACAGTTGTTGCATAAAGCAGCAAGTATTTGAAGGGACACAGTCTTGCTTTGTGCACTTGACTAAATTGTAAGGACCATCCTGGGAGATTTCACGAATTAATGAAGTAATTAGTGCTAACCTTTTAAATTTGCATATTGAAACAAAAACTGTTCTTGTTTTTGTTTTGATTTTAATAACATTGCATTATGGATAATTTCAAGGGTATTTTTTGCTACAGATATAAAGTGTTATTTTACATCGACTGCAATGAACATTTTTGGTCTGTTGTAGAAGTTTTTATTAAGTTTTTTATGACTTAAATGTACTTTTTAAAAACTCTTTCTGTATCCACATTTGTGCAAAGCTTAATTTGTGCAAACTAATAGCCCACAGTCCCATATAAAATTCTTTTTTGGACCGAATAGCATTAGAAGAAAAAGTTGAAGCGCCTCTTTTTGACATCTCAGGAAATGAATGGAATTTTGATCAGTCATGTCTGGCTCCGTGTAGGAAACATCTGCAAGGCATGCCCTACAACACACAAACCCACTTAAAAACCAGCCAAATCTTGCTGAGCCACAGAGTTCAATCTGTAGTTCAGCAGTTATGAATGGGGTGTTGACCTTTCTACACGGAGAACAATTAATGAGATGCTTTTTTGCTCAGCAGTGCTCGTGCAAATGCATACACTTGTGGGAAATACTAATTATAATGTGCACAACTTCACTTAAAATAAAATCTGGTGCGAGTGCCTGTACATATGTGAGAATTTAACCTCTGATACATACCATCTGCTTCCAAAAAGAGCTGCCTTAAAAACACTGCTCATTCTCAAATATCATTTATTGAATTTATTACAGTAGGAAACTTTTTTCTCAAACTTCTCATTCTTGTGCAACATTGTTGTTACCAACATTATTTTGACAATATAAACTTTTTGAAAAGTAATCTTTAAAGAAATAGCACAAGATGACCCCACATGTGTGCAGGATACATTGTTCTTTTTATTTCAGCACATCTTGGGCCGAGTGTTAAACTGGTTGCTGTTGTCTATTTGTTCTTTTGAAACATTGTTAACGTAATGTTTCTTCTTCCTGTTGTCTTCAGCTATGAAAGACTTCAAGGTGTCAGTGAGGCGCACAGAGGCTTCTGAGAGATGTGGCCTGAGAGGATCGCTGTTGTTAAAGACTGATTTTGATAGCCTCCTTCTAAAAGAACCGAAAACTGGAGAGGTTCTCTATTCCTGGCCATACAGATTCCTTCGCAGGTTCGGACGTGATAAGGTATGGCTTTAACACCTGCAGCCAGTTATTTAATCTCTTGATTTGTTTTTAATGAATGTAGATTATTGGGACGACAAAACTGTAGACATAATATATATATAAATTTATACTAATTTCCAACATTTGACAGTATTTTTACAGTAAAAGTTTATTTTAAATTTAGATTACTGTAAAAATACTGTCATGTGTTTTTTGAAATTACATATACTTCATAGATATTTTCAGACATATATCATATACATTTTAATTGTACATTATATTAAATTAAATAATAAATTATGTTTTCTTACTAATTACACTTTCGTAATTTCTCCTAAACAAACAGGCAACATTCTCCTTCGAGGCCGGCCGAAGATGTGACTCTGGCGAGGGCAACTTTGAGTTCGACACAAAGCAGGGAAACGCTATTTTCCAATCCGTGGAGGCTGCCATCAATATACACAGAGCAGGTTTACCTCAGATGCAGGCATCAGGTGCGGAGCGAGAGCCCGTGCCCACTGCCCCTCGAGCGAAAGCTCCGGTGGAGAACTCTGGTGTTTACAGTATGGTGAGTGGATGTCCAGTCAGAGAGGGACCCAAACAACAACAGAACCCCCAGCTCTCCAGACTGGAACCCCCGGCAGAGAAGCTTCTGACTGGGGTTAAGAGTCTGAACCTGGACACCAGACCTCCACCACGTAAAAGCCAAGTCAAGAACTTTAAAAGCTGTCCCTTGTCCAACACCGAAGATGACACCTACTCTCGGGCTATGGCACCAGGTCCGGATCGGGGGAGTCCGAGGGAGAAGCGAGAGTTAAGGGACAGAAGATCCACTTGCTCCAACCCTGAGGATTCTGACTACTCTTTGCCCTTTGACATCATTGCCAAGAATGTGATGGTGGACATTTTGACAGCATCCAACCCACCGCTCACTTTAGTAGAACCCAGCTGTGAAAATGAAAATAAAAACGGCAAAGAAAACACAGAACCCTTGTATGACATTATAGACGAAGCTGCCGTTAGAACCCGTTACTTGCATAGAGTTCATTCTCACGCGACCACATATAAAAGAGTGGATCACATCTATGATGAACCCGAGGGTTGTGCCGTGACCCGCAAGTGCTCCTCCATCACTCTATGATGAACCAGAGGAGGTCAAAGGTCACGCCTGGAAGATGCTGGGTACGGTAATGGATCCGAGTGGTCACGAATACCCGTACAGCGCCTCTGTGGATGACTACGCTGTTCCCAAACCTCCCAGGAGGGCTTTGCTGCAAGAGCAGGACAATGAAGAGGAGGACAGTTCACCATATGATAATATCATAGTGAAAGGAATACAAAAGAATAACTAAGCACTGCTTCAGAATCTTTCTGTAATGATTTCTGAGGAAATATATGAGAAAGTGAGGGAACGCATGAAATATTTAATCAGATAATAAGCAGAATGGACAATATTGCTTCAGTGTTCTCCAACAGCTGTAATCTGTGCACTGAACTGAAAATCATATTTGTCAATACATGCAGAACAGAAACATTCACTAAACAGTTTTATATGCGGTATTTCAATCCAGAAGCTTTATGATCATCTGCACCTTACTGTATAAAATCCTTCACTAGCAAAAAGCTTCCTTTTTTATAAATTAATATATATTTTCTGGACATATGGCTCATTTTAGTGTTGTCTATCTTAAATAATGACCATCAAACTATTATTGTCTTCAGAAAACATGCAATGAACAAATGGAATTTTATTTAAAAGAGACATTTGTGTTTGTTTTTTAGATATATATTGGTAAATAGCATCATAACCAGACAAATATTCAGATCACAGCATATCTGATTTGAATAGTACCTTTAGATAATAGATCATTAAAACAATGTAGTCATTAAAACATAGTGTATCTACTATGACCTTCACTATCTACAAAGTCAAAGTTGATTTTAGGTTATAAATTAAATAATTTAGATGACACATGATGTACTAGCCGGTCTTTGTATTTTATTTGTCCTCATTTCGGCAGGACTGTGAAGGGAGCTCACAGGTAATTAAAGTCCTGCAGATTTCATACACAATGGATGGCCATCACCTAATCCTCTGTTTGCTAATTGTGGAGAAGGGAGATCCACAGAGTGCCGTGGTCTTATTCAGGACAAACTCTGACTTTTCCTCTCACAGGCTTCCTATTTTGAGGAACACATGAATAATAATAACTTGACTTGCGGAGGAAAACTGGGGCACTGTTAGAATGCTGCCGGGCTTCCTGCCTGCCACGGTTCATGAATCCCATACAGTCTTAAGACTTTTGAAAGTCTGACTTTTAAAAGACTTGATAGTTCTCATCCATTTAGCTTTTGTTTAACATGAAAAAAATGTGAAGTGCTTCACCCACTTTTCATTCTATGTATTTTAATGTCCGGTACATGATGTGAATTTTTTTTCTTTACTATTTTAGTATATTACCGGAACAAAGTTTAAAGGAATAGTTCACCTAAAAAGTGAAATTCAGTCAATTTAAACCTAAATGATACTTCTGTTGTTCATGGAATAGAAAAAGGATATTTATAGTATCTGTTTCATACATTGAAGTAAATGGTGACCAGGGCAGTAAAGCAAGATTTTTAAAAGAAGATTTAAGTGAATACTAACTTAAATTTCAGTGTCTTCTTTACACAAAACTGTTAAATGGCATATTCATGTACAATATATTTCAAATGTTTTAAACAAGTGTCTACTTTTGTGATTTTTTCCTACTGTGCTTTTTTTTAGATGCTTTTTGACCCCAGTCCCCATCCACTTACATTGTATACAAAAAGAAAAGTAAATAGCCTTTAAAGCTTTTGTGTTTCAAGGAAGAAAAAAGTCATACTGGTTTGGAATGACATGAGGCTGAGTAAATAATCCAAAAAATGTAATTTTGGATAAATTGTTTATGGGCCCTTTAAATGCTATCTTCGCAATTAGACCAGATATAGATCAAAACGTACATCAGGGCAATTTAAAGTTATCTTCTGCCATCAGACTGCAGAGAAGAGTGGACCAACATACAGTACTGCGTCGGTCTGCACTTGGAGCAGTTTTTCACCGTTGTGCAACTCATCAACTTTGAGTAACTGGTGCAGACTTCAGACGTCATGCAGTGCACGCTGATGCACTTATTCCAGCTTTGGGAGTCTGGTGTGAGATGAGCTCTTTGCTGAAATGCTGAAAAAGATGAAAGCTCTGCTGAGTATAGACTCTATGGCCTAGTTCCTGCTTGTGTAGTTTGGTAAACACCGGGGGGCACTGTTTCTCCTTAACAGGGAATCTGTGTGATACTGCAGGGCTGGATTGATGCTGTGTAAGAAGGTAAAAGCTTCGGGGTGTTGTTTTTTTTTTAAATAAAAAAACATATTTTCTCTGTTATTGTTGCGCAGAAATCGAGTTGAAGTATTCAATGTTATGTTTCAAATTATTAATGGAAAAAAGTAAACTGAAATGTGCTCAGTGTGCCCGCTGAATAAATACGGGCACTGCAAGCTTATTTGAGGTGGAAATCATGAACCTCGTGCCAAGTTATGTTTCATGCTCACGATCCCCCTGAACCAAACTTGACAGTAAGTCAGCGTGAGCCTAATCTGTGCGTTCTGATACACACCAGCCTCCTGCCATATTACAGTCTATATTTGCTTTTTGTCTTGACACATACGGTATAGTTCTTTCAGATGTGATGTGATGCTGCAGCATCTTTAAAGGGATAGTTAACACAAAATGAAATCTTGCTCACCCTCAAGTCATTCTAGACCCTGTGACGTCTTTTTTTGCAGGGAACAAGCAAAAGGTGACCATGACCGTGCTTGGTCAACATCCACTTAAAATGTATGGAAATATGTTTCTTAAGATACTTTTACAGAACAACGATGTACTAAAGCGAAATAGTGTTTTCTTGCATTTTTTTAATGTTTCATCCACAGACAACAACGTTATGAAAACGGTCCTCATTCATACGAATCTGCGAAAATGTATGCATTCCAGGCCAGTAATTGGCGATGTTTTATAGAAAAAATATATTATGTATAATAATATGCATGAGAATGATGTCAAACTTTTTCACTTTTTTTGTAGTTCATAGTATCATTTTCAAAAACCTTTGAAACCCAATTAAAAACCTTTGCATTTTTAGGCCCCAAAACACAGTTGTCATGTAAACGAATGGCTAACACACATACCGCTTTCCATTTTTAGTTGAAAACTATCATGTAAAACTGAGACGTTTTGCTAAATATCTCCTGCACACTATCTCTTAAAGCAAACATGATATGGAAAACCTACTGTAGTGGCATGCTGTTCCGTTCAGGCATATCTAAGACCTACTAACTCATACAGGCGTTTGTAGATTCTGTAAATTTAGTTTCTTTCTCCTTATAACCCCCTCAGAGCCATGTAGAAAATCAAACAGAATGATCAAATTAAAAAATTATGTGTTTGTGCTCCAGATATGGATAAAAGAGTTCTTGCAGTAGGCAAGAATTGGTCGCGGAGGTTGCCTGAGGATTCTAACTGTTAACATGAACGTTGCATGTTCAATTGCAGGTAGCGGCGATGCAGTAGGGACTGTTTATAGTCCTGTTCAATCATTATTGTGCCCTTCAGCAAAACCCATCACCCCAGGTTATCCCCTGGGCACAGTGTACTCACAATTAATGCACTGTAAGCTACCCTGGATGAAAAGCATCTGCTAAAATGGCAAATATCTACACAGAATAATGACTTGCAGTTGCTTCTCCCTATATACTAGATGCTTATCTTGTTTCCTCACTCTTTCAATGATATTCAAAATAACATACTTAACACACATGTGTTGAAGAGGCTTTTCGAGGAGCGTGCTTTTCAGCGCTGATGACCCCACTTTAAAGCAATTGCGTCTGATCAATAAATACATGAGAATGCGCACCGTTCAATGTCTTGGAGTGGTTAATTGGCTCCAGTGGATCCAATTTACCACTGGCACTTTCTAATGATAAGCAACTACCTAATAGAATAGACCCAACTTAACAGTCATTTTATATCCAGCTTTCATTCATCAACAATGATGACACTAATGACAAGATTTTTATGCAAACTGTTTGGGTGCCACCATCCTAGATGCATTTATTTACACGGACGCGTGCAAGAATGATTCAGTCTTTACCGACTGTAAGCGCTGATATTTCAATCTGCCTCCCGCGACGGATTCCGATTGGTACGGCGACATCATAAAGTAGAAAGAATTTCTTTTCCAGCAGTCTGCCACAGAGCAATGCTGTTCAGCTGACAGCTTAATGTATGGCATTCAAAGCCATTTCAACAAAGGCACTTCTACCCTCTGTGTGGCTCTGCGTCAAGCGGGGTGACAGCAAAGCAGGGGCCGCTGTCACTTTAAAGACGTATCAGGAAAAAATGTAAAAAATATAATTTGCATCTTCTGATATGATGCTGGTTTTTAATAGGGGAGACTGGAATTAGATGTCACACAGGGAGGTTGTCATAAAAATAGGTACGGGGAGTTTATACTCCACAAATGTTTGTTTTTCTAGCAGTGGTTTTCCATGTTGGTTTCTAACTATTTTTAATAATAATATTTGTGAATTGTATCCTCTGAAGGAAAATTGCTATTTTAGCTAAAGCCGGATGGAGTGATCAATAGCTTTTTATGGTCAGGATTTTAAAGTATGGCAGAAATCGACTCTTACTGGAGTGATGACTACTCCTCATCTCCCTTATATTTATGTATTTTATTAAATGAATATGATGTAGTTGCATGTAGTTGTCATTGCAGCTGTGCACTTCTGGACTCCCAGTGAGGATCATGGAGAGATCTAACTGCATAACAGATTGAAACTGGGTGACAGCCATCAGAGAAGAATCTCTCTCTGCTTGTGCAATCATAAAGATATGATGATCAATCTTAACTACATGGCTACATGAAACATTTCAGGGCTTTTTTATAACAGTAACAATGTTTCAACTGTCTTCTCATGTGACGCAATGTGTTTATAATCTGGTGAATGGTGAGATCACACATTAAAGTTAGAATGGGAACAACCTGTTCTTGTGGAACTGATGATCTCAGCCGAATTAACTTTATTTATACTACAATTTTCCAAATAGTCCAAATAATCAGAGTGTACTGGACCTTGTGCCAGATTGCCTAATCGTGGAGATAAATGGGAATCAAATGTACATATGCCATTTTCTCCCACATATCAGTATTAAATAAGTAAAAGTCCACCTGTGTTAGGATGAATACATTGCAATGTAAAAAAACAAAATCGCTTTAGACACGATTTTAAGCCATGCAAGACAACATTCAAACAGGACAAAACACCCAATTTGGTTTAATCCTTGGAATGTCCTGGCTGGCCAATCACAATCAACTATTCCAGAGAGTCGTGCAATAATGGATAATAATAAATGGTGATAATTTATAATATTTATGTGTGACATTCAAAGCACAAATTATTCAGTATCAGTGACAGTATCAATCAGATGCATGCGTTCTGTGCTCCGACAGAACCATGATTTGATGTCTGATATTGTACAAAGTTGTGCCTTGTCTGCCAAAATTCCCCCTGTACTAATGACCCCAACCAGGGCCTTCAAAACATTATGTAAAACACCACTCCAATTAAGACTTTAGATGGAAATATAATGTAAAATTTATACTGCTTTCATTTTAAAAAAAAGTTCTCTTATAGTACTCTGCTTTTATCAGTGACTTTTTATTACACTTTTCTTCTGCAAAGGCCACATTTACAGCCCAGATCATCTCACTTAATTGCGTTTCTAGTACCGTTAATACGCAGTATTAAATACAGAATCTTTCGTCTGTGCGCACGCATGCTTTTAGGATGAAAATGAAGTTTTATGCATAAAGCTCCAGGCTTTTAGGGCCAAAGAAGCAAAGTGCACTGGGAGCCTCTCATTAAGAGTCTGTGAATGTCGACAGTAGTGTCGCTGCCTCAACTCCTCCAGACCTCGCGCAACACGCGTCAACGCGCATTAGTGCTCACCCATATGTATGAGCTGACGCACGCACGCACGCACGAGCATTACCTCTGTGGCTGACGGCATTGTGAGACTTTTGCGGACTGACAGGTCAACGTGGAGAGCCACCGGCTGTGTCAGGAAAAAGAAGGGTAAAAAGCATTGTGAATACAACACCGGCCGCAATTCAGAACCCACGCAGCATGAGGACAATTATCCCCATTTTATAGCCCACCCTCCCTCTCTCCCCCTCCGCTAAGTCTGTGACTGCCAGCTACAGCAAGCGCAGGAGGAAAGCGCGAGAACGGTCCGCGTGACACCTGCATCTATTACCTCACCGCAGTTCGGGCTCGGTCACACGAGCATTAGCGCGCTCACAATAACACGACCGCATACTTGCAGAGCTGATGTTTGCATAAAGCCCCGTATATAATACTATCAAGCTGTTTTACGCAACTGCTTGGCTAGAAATG
This sequence comes from Beaufortia kweichowensis, assembly GCA_019155185.1. NCBI lineage: Eukaryota > Metazoa > Chordata > Actinopteri > Cypriniformes > Gastromyzontidae > Beaufortia > Beaufortia kweichowensis. Next base: position 10,740,678 of record CM032806.1, read on the forward strand.
AGAAAGATTAAGAGACGAGCGCTCATATTAAGCTACTCAGGCTAGGATGCACGCAGTCAAAACTGCCGAATGAGGATAGATGGAAAGCTAGCGTCTCATCCGACGCCTTCTGGAAAGCGATAAAGAGGGAATATTTTTAAGCAATGATGGAGGAAAATACAGGTATTTCACATGTCCTGCTGAGGCTCATGCTCATAAACACACAGAGCAGGTGACAGTTCACACCTGTTGCCTGTATGAAGTCTTCTTCTACCGCGAAGTTAAACCACCAGCTAAAACCAGCCACCGCCAGATGACTAATTGATGAACATTTCACATTCTCTGACTGGACTTTGTAAATTATGGACAGAGGTCATGCATCTGTATTGATACAGTATGTGACCGGTGTCACTTCTAAAACCAGATGCATATTATACAAATAATGCGACTATATGTGGTGGTTTGTGACTACACTCTTAAGAAACATGCTGTGTATAGTACCAAATCATCTTTTGGGTTCTTCAACCCGTTAAGTGCTAAAAAGGACCCTTTAATCCATTTATCCATTTAAGGATCCATAAAGAATCTTGGCTTGAAAAGTGTCCCAGTGAAGCTCTGCACAAAAGGGTTCTTCTGAAAGATATAGTTATAAATAAAACCTGTATGTTCACAGAATGTTCTTTGCATTATGTAGGATGATTTTATGGAGACATTAGTAAAAAATGGGTTTTCAAAGGCAGGGTCACATGTGGTATTTAAAGTTGTAGTGATGTGCTCTTCTGTAGTTGTATTTAATTTAAAATTATTTAAGGTAATATATTATTGAAAGAGCTAAACTTAACTTGTTTTCTTTCTGTTCTACATCCGTTTTAAATGAACTATAATTACATTGACATTAAAGGTGTCAGGGTGAAGAAAATGCTAAACAAAGAGACAGTGAAGCCAATGTTTATATCTCCATCTAAATTCAAGACAACACATCCCATGCTGCCCTTCTGTATTTTCTTCCATCTGTTTGAGATCGTCCCCGGGCTCCTCATTCGAAGCCAGACCTTGCCTCGTCTACAGTAAAAGCCAAGCCTCAAGCTCGCTAGCCAGAGACATATCCACCACGACAGCTAACTGATAACTTTGGTCCGTTTCACATATGGCCTTTGGCGAAACTCTTAAGCACAGAGCTTTGGTCCCAGCCTTATTTGTTGGACTGGGCCAGATCTTAATCATTGACTTGTTATCCCTCTCCAACAAATGACAGAGAGAAAGAGGCCCAAGACTCCTCATCCCCGTTTCCTGAGAATAATTGAGCCCCGGCTCGTTTCTGGTCGTTTCCAGCAGATTCTCCCTGAGCTGCCCCCGAGGGAAAGCAGGCAGGAAATGAAATGATAACATCCATCCGCACCTGAGATAGAGAGATGCTGGGAGGATAGAAAAGAGGAAAAACTGTGCAAGAAAATAAAGGGGGAGGAGGATGTGAAAATAAAATAAGGTAGAGAGGGATTTGGGGGAGTATATCTTGAGCAAGAAAAATTACAAATGGGATATCTGTAAAATCTTCATTGGAGAATCAGAAACAGAAGCAGTTTCTCGTGAGAAATCTCAATGTTTCAGACGTGCCAAGATACCAAATTTTAAAATGACGTGTCAGATTTTAATATGCACTTTAACATTTTTAACAGATTTTCCCTTAGACAAAGTTATCAGGGCTATTAATGTGTCCACAATAATCACCAACAATGACCCCAGTAGTCTCTGGACCTTTAAGCTGAATTGTGTGAATGATGTAGTATTAGAACACAATGGCATATAATTGAAAGATAATAAAAGGACACATCAAAGAAATAGTTCCTTGAGTTTTAATCAATAAAGAAAAATAAAGTCTTTACCATTTACCATTTAAAATAAATCAATAATGCACATGATATGCACTGCCAACATGTAAAAAACAGACACCCCCACCTCTTCATTAAACATGTAGATCTTATTCCTTTCTAAAGCCGCATGAAATCATAGATGTGATAGAAACTGTAACCCAAATGTGGTTTAGTACTAGTTCTAATAGGGCTGTAAGTATGAGCATGCTTCATGGTTGTCCAATATTAGTGTACAAGTTTGTAGTTAATGTGATGAAGTACACATGCATTTACTCTGCTAAGACACCTGTGAGAACTGACATCATACATTTATTGACCTTGAGACCAGATGGTTACAATTTATTACAACAGTGGCTCTAAGAAATCAGCTCTAGCATACTTTTTACATATGCAGTGTATATTTAGTGAATGCACTAAAATGTATAATAATTATATATATATATTATTTATTATTAATAGTAGTACTATTTATTATTTTTCTATTATTTTATTTATTTTATTATTATTATTAAGAATAAATATATTAACTGCAATAAAAACAATAACAACAACAACAATATATATATATATATATATAGGTGTTTGTAGGAAGAGCTTTAAGAAAAGCTGACGCTATCTCAGAATGAAAGAGTTTATTTGAAAGAAAATCAAAACGCTGCTACACAGCTAGAAGAAGGAAGCATCCAGGATTTCCCATGAAGATACTTAATCCAGATTTACATACATCTCCCCTATCAATAATACATATCAGTCCCATTAAATCGATGTTCCACTCCCAGAAAAACCCTCCAACTGCAACTTCACACTTTCCACTGAGCAAGTGTGAGAAAGTGTGTGCGTGTCTTCTGTAGGTGGCTTCACCATCAACACATCCTCTCTGTTTGGCAGAGCTCCTGCATTGCTCCTTGTTCATGGCTATTTAAAATTTCAGAAGCCTGTCGCCTTGAGTAAAACAGAGCCATGCTGTAATGAGGACATGAGGGAGGTTGTATTGATTTACTCTCTCGCCTATTGTCAATCATTGAGGACGGTATATGTGCGTTGAAGTAGAGGGACCTCGGGCCTGTCGCTAATGCTAAATGCCACTGCCTATACCTGTTTGCCTATTAAGCAATTTGTGTTATGTAGCTAATGTTGTTGATGTTGAGTTTTAGCCACTTCAGTGGTTGCAAATTGAAGCTGCAGCACTGAAGAGCATTTACTGGGTACTGCTGTGGGTAGATTTGCATGTAGATTTTGTGCACATTTACATCATGTTGACTTTATAATGCACATTGATGTGATGTCGTTTTATGAAGAAAATTAATGATGTTTTAAATACTATATATATACTCTTATATAACATGTAAGGATATAACAAGCAGATGAAGCCAATTAGATGTGTATGTATGTGTACATATATTTGTTTGTATGCAATTTGTGCAGAATATGAACTCACAACGGTAGCCATGGGAATACACAGGATTTTTCTTTTGCCCTTGCATTCGTGATAGTTTGAACTAGTGCCAGAAAAGATCCCTGAGCTGACCCGCAACCTTTTAAAAGAGCTTCTCCCGGTGCAGAACATTCATGAAGAATTCATGCAGAAAGATAAAAATGCAAAAAAAGACCCATAATGAAGTTGTGACCAGGGCAAGTGAGCATCTAAGGGTGTGAGGAGTCAGTGGCTGTATTAAATATAATGAATGTATTCCCATCTATATTCTATGGAGAGCCAAAAAATAATGAAATATGAGACTGAAAAGATCACGACGTCTATCTTGTAAGACCCCTCACATGAATAATATCTACATACCCTATGATATTGGAGTAATGCACACTGCGCAAATAGACTATATCTATGCTAATCATCTAAATGTGACAGAGGGAGCAAAATGAATAAGAGGGAAAACATGAATTATGAATATGCAGGTAACGTGAAGCATGTCTAAATAGGACCAAAAAGAACTAAAGGCTTTAGAAAATGTTCATGTTCACTATTCTCAGTAAACTGCTGATTCACTAAAAGAATTATGCAAATCAGGTAACAATGAGAAGGATTGTGGAAGATGCCGCAGGCTGCCGGTATCTGATATATATTTAATATGGGGATTGTACAGCATCACTTCTCCACTGCTGTCCAGATACTTTGATATGCCAAAAGTCCCATTATAATGTTCTTCCCCATCATTTGACAAAATATTGCTGATGTGATCATAGAAAACGTGAACAAACATCATATCATTATCAATCTCATAAAATTACATCTACTGCCTGCTTTCCATTGGTGCTAATAGCACAATGTTAATTGCTCTAAGCAGGTTTTGGGAAATGGGCTTAAACTTTAATAAGTCTAATTTGCATGGAAATAAAGCGTGTTTGTGTTAAACAGAAAGGCGACTTCATTTAAGCACGTAAAGGGCTGTTAAACTGGTTTGTGGGTTCATCAATACAGTAATTTGTCAGTTTTAACTATAAAAATAACAAGCGCAAAAGTGGCTGTTTAGTGATTTTGTTTCCTGACACGATTATGTCTGTTTAGAATTGGGTGTTAAAACACAACAAATATGCATTTGTTTTCCTATGCATGTGATAAAACATAATGACAAGTACACAGATGATTTCTAAAGTTTTATGACATCTGTCAACCTCCAAAAAATCTTTTACAAGGTTGCTGTCATAAAGTTTTAAGATTTGCACATGAGCTAGTGCTAAGCTGTGTTTGGAGTAACAGTAAATAGTGCTGATAGACTTTTAATAGTCTCCTTTTAGGTTGACCCTGAATTTTAAGTGTTATAGACAAGCCATAAAAACTAATAAATAGGAGCGTATGATTAATGGGCACAATAAAAGCTTTGATGCTGGACACTAAAAGCCGGGATAACATAGGCGGTATTTGTGTGATGATGCTGACTGGGACAACAGAAAGTAGGTTTTTAGAGTATATTGTAGTTCAATAATAACAGAAGGATCTATGATCATTCTTTATCACATGATGATTGGCAGATGCTTTTTGTCTAGAGAGGCTTAACATAAAATAGTCAATAAGAGTAATTATATCTGGGGTTAAGTACTCTTGAACATAACCATGAGAAAGCACAACTGCATTGCTCAGTAAGTCTGTAGGATCACTAGTCTCGACCTCAGAAGCCACGCCCACAGACCGCCCACCATCTGATGATGTACTGAACTGGCAAACTCTAATCTGATTGGCTGATGTTTTGTACATGGCACACTTTCAATCCATTAAGAAACATGATCAAATTTGTTGTTCTGAAATAATTACTTTTGGATAGACAGAGAATAATCACATTATTAAAAAATATATGTTTTCTGTGCATGTCATACTGTACACTTATTTGAATTCACTCCACTCCAGTCAATCTATTTCAGATAAACCCGCCTCCTGAAAACACAAAATGAACCGTGATTGGTTGCTTTACCTGTCTGTCAAACAAACTCTTCCTCTCTAAGTTAGAGTAAAAAGCTAATAAGCAATGCATCTGGGTGAAACCTCCCCGCTGCTCTTTTCTTGCTCACTTTCTTTCCTCTCTCCTTTACCCCCCACCCAACCCCCGAGATTTTGCCGCTGTCCAGATAATAAACAGCTATCGGAGTTTGAATCATCTGCTGCAAAATTGCCTTTTTATAGAGATCCAAGCCTGGTGGCAGTGCTGGAGAATCCTCTGAGCCTCGCAGCCAGATCTCTCTCTCTCTCTCTCTCTCTCTTTGATAATGCTGATTAAACAGATCCACTCAGACACAAACAAGTACATAATTACTTAGCTATCAAGCATGCATATTCATGAACATACATACTGAATATACTACTTGTTTATCTAACAACATACAGTATGCTGAAAACAAAACATGCAATTTATACTCATCACAGATGCACAATTGTTAGTGCGAGCAGTCATAAAACATAAACAATATGAATATAAATTCTGCTGCTGAATACACACAAGCATAGTTACATTTTGCAGTCTTACTTTGCTCATAGAAAGAGATTAGAAACATGAGAATAGGCTATGAGACAAATAGTACAGAGATAGCTTTAAGACACTATCTATACCTGCTTATACCAGATTTCCATTATCTTATGTACACTGACTGTGTTTTTTATCAATCCTTATGAAGCTCTCCAGCTGTTTCCCACTGGAGGATAAAATCTTTAGTTTACTTCGCAGATATATACTGACTAAATATTAATATCTCATCTTATGGATGTTAATCATAATTGCTTGAAAGGAGTTTGTATTAAGAGTTTGTATTAAACAACAGCTTGACTGGCAAAAAGCTAACAAAACACGACAAAAAGTAGCTGCAATGCCCTGGTGATACTACATTGAGTTTCTGCTTGTTAAGAGTCTGCCTAATTTTTCATCTTGCCTTCAAGGCAAATCGAATAAAAATCTCTTCAAGGCTTTTATGATTAATCATTGAAGCAGTGAACCAGCAACTGATTCACTGGAGTAACAAGAGGTTTAATATCTGAAAGGGAAAGTTGGGTGAGTTCGGCGAGAGTTGTTGTACACAGGTTAGTTGTTTTTATTCAGTCAAAGGCACCATCCTTGATGGACTATAATGCAACACAGCCCAGTGAACATCAGCAGTGCATGTTCTGGCATTAATGCTCCTCAGGTTCGGATGAGGTGTCATCGTTGAATCCTGCAGACTAATTGATAAATGTTGGACATTGCTAATTTAAGGTTAAGTTATACATCCAGGAAGAAATATTCCTATTATATATTATATTTCTGATAGTGTTCCATGTTTGACATTTCTCTTGCAAATTTGAAGGTAAATCCAAATGTAAACACCAGCGATTTTTGCTGGAATTGAGAAATAAAAAGAAACAAATGATAGCTGTATAATTACTGTAGATTGTAGGTACAATAATCCAATTTTGTGTCAATTTTGAGAAATGTTTCCCATTAAAACCTTCAATAATTTTGACTTTTGCAGACATGACAAATCTGAGCTCAGTTTGTGATATTGTTGAGATCTCTTCTGAAACTTTAATAGAGACATTTGTGAGTCTTTTTCTAAAGAGAAAAATCTGAGACGCAAAAGACAAAAGTTTTTTACTCCCCATTAACTCATTAATGTCTAGAAGGAGTAATTAAGATATTAAAGAGATCTCATCTGTGTTTTTTCTTTCGTATAGTCTTATCTAAAAAGGAGATTTGAAGAGTGGTGGCTAAATGTGAGCATTTTTGGTGCTTTATTTTGGTCAGGATGAATCTAGATGAAAATAACCTCCTTAAAGCTTTACACCAGCAAACCTACAGAGAGATCACAGATGCTAATTACAGATATTTAAGGATGCTAGCAGCTGATGAAGTTTTCAGGAAGCTAAGATGAAAGACATACACCGCAGGATCGCCAATGCCGCAGGCCTTCAGACTAGACATTCAATTGGTCTTATGCTAGCTTCCTGTTGAGCATAAACAGTCATTACCTTCTGGAGTGCCTTCATCTCTGTCATTGCCGTTTGTGCTTTCTTTGTATGTTTCTTACAAGAAATAGGCTCACGTCTTCGTTGTCATGGACACATTTGTTTTTGAAAGATGTCTTTAAAAGTGCATGTTTGAGAAGCGAAGCCACCCACAGAACAGCAGAACAATTCAACTTTTAACAAAGACGAGCGTGTATGCATACAGACATGGACAGTTTTCTTTATAGAACTGAAAGATGGTTCAAAGTAAAGTTTTAAAAGATGTATCTTAGATGAATAAACTAACATTTTCATGAATAATTATGTATAATAACTTGTGAACAGTAATCCAGCGGCCATATTCATTTGAGGAATCCAGACTATTGTTTTATGAAGCAAAGAGCATGAATAATAACTTATTAAAAAGCCCTTTGGAAATACATTTGAATATATTGTGAAGAAATAAGTAATACTGTATGTTGGATAGATATCAGATCCTTGACTTTAATTGACTTAAACAGAAACCAATACTTCAGCTAAACAGTTTTCTACTGATTATTTGGGCTTATAAAGCTGATGCATCACCCTAAAATTGTACACACTTTAAAGTGTTTCCTGCAAACTACTGAAGTTATTTATCTATCTGCCCCACACAAAGAATGTGTTATTTATAAAGAGTGTGTGTACTTGCATCTGTGAGCATTACTGTATGAAATCCCACCCCAGCCATAAATAAAAGAGGAAGATATCAGAAAAAACAGAGGTCTGACCACATTGACTAGCTTCATGATGAAATGAAATCCCTGACACATGCTGATATAAATTAGAAATGATTGCTGCAGTGTGGAAAAAACAAACAACATAAAAACCCTAAAAACAATTAGGACAACCCAAATAACACATAAAGGAAACACTATATTAATTGGAGGTCAAGCTGAGCATGCTGTATAAATTGTTGGTTGTGATAAATTATCTAAAACAAACCAGTGCAGTGACACCATTTCAGCAGGTCCACAAACAGCTAACTCTGTACAGTTTTTAAGTAATCGTGAACATAAGTGTCACATTCAAGAGAAGATTCAGTAATACTGTTTAATTCACTGGAACTATTAGCTACAGAAAAGCAAAGTCAGCTACTGTAGTACCACAGTATGGGGTTGGCCAGCTCACTGATTTACTGTGATTTTGACATTGTGCTTACAATAAGAAATTTCTGCAGTATTTCTAGTCTAACTGAACATAAGAAGAAACAATACGTCTTACAGTATATTGGCCATATTTTTAAGATGCTTTGTCCACAGTAGATGAGTCATGCAGGGTCTTTAAAGTGAACTTAATTGCTTTTCTTTATTTTGCTAAATGTGAAAATCCTTTAAGAATCTAATAAATGCATTTTGGGTGACTTTTGGTAGAACCATTTTTATTACATCACTTAAAATAAGTCATTGCCTCTATATCGCCATCTCTGTTTAAAACATAAAATTGCAGCTTACTTGCTACTTATCACATACATGACACATCAAAGTGATGTTACCTGTGAAATCGCACCAGACAGCTTAATGTATAAATCATGATAATCATCAAATTATTCATGATTATTAATAATTATAATAATTTATTAAATGAACTATTATAAACTTACCATACAAATCAGACACCAAGGTTTTGAACACTGTTATGTACTTGCTCAAAAACACATTTTTGTTGGATTGCAGCTTTAGAGAGTTTCAAATTGCTGTATTTATTCTAAGACATTCTGGGACTGAAAGTAAACTGTAATAAAACCCGAACTGCCATCTCTGCTCACGTTACAGGGGATAAGTAACTACAGACAGGTAATGATTTTATACAGCTGTAGCAACAGTTTAAGGTGCCAGAATGCTGTTCTCTTCAGCCATATTCCCTGACCTCTCTTGACCTCTCATTTCTTTACCTCAGATGCATCCGTTCCCACTCTCCTCAACAATTAAATAAAAATAATCTTTCAGCTCTTGACAAGCCACTTGCACTGCAACCACCACACATCAGCTTCCTCCTTCTCTCTTTCTTCGATTATCCTCTTGCTGGTGATATGAAACGGGTGAGCACGAATTAGTGTTTGTGAGGGTGCAGACAGGCTGATTGTGAATATCGTTGAAATGTTAACTATAAAACCATTATGATTTTTATTACAATCCTTATATACTCTTATGATTCTTATTTGATTCAAGTTAAGGCGTAAAACATATTAAAAGTGTACTTATTTTTGGAAGTATCTAAAGTGCACTACAGTTACACAAATACCATCTGTTTCTTGTTTTTTTTGCCAAAGATTATTTGTGATTTGAAAATCTAAAATTGAAATCCCACAGAAACACCAAATCAAAAGATATGAGCAAACAAAACTTCTGTCTTTTGCACAGTACTGCAAATATTTCCTACAGGGCAAAATAAATTGTGTACCCTTCACATAATGAAACTCAAAGAGAATATTGCACATTGCTCAAAACATCAGCAGTCTGCAAACACAGGCAAGCTGAGAGATACAACCAATGAAACATCTCAATGCTGTTATAATAAATATCAGTACTTCTAAAATACTGCTTGTCCAATCAGATTAGAGTACCGCAACTAACATGATTTGCACAACAATATTTAATCTCAGCTGTAATATTTTTCCTTGCAACTGTGTTGTCTTTTTAACCTTTTCATATTTTATCATTCCTGTAGGTAAGCTTATGAATTACAGTAACCTACAGTATTTCAATAGTACAAAAGTGAGAAGGGAAAGAGAAGGCCTTTCAGATCCAATTAGGTCTGTGATACGATGTGGGTGTGCTATAATCCAGAGTAACATTGTCCCCGCCTCCATAACCACACTATACACTATAAAAGTGTGATACAGAAAGAGAGAGAAGGGGGTTATCAAAAAGAGAGTAATGGATTTGCTGTTATGTATTCTCTTTGCTCTGCTCTTTTCCCCCTGCAAACACATTAATCTCTGTCATAAATGCTCATTTTGTAAGCGCCTGCTTCTGCTACCCACCATGTGTGGGAGAAGAAAGAAAGAGAGAGAGAGAGACTCCCAGACTCACCTTCTACTATGGTACTATGGGTTATGACAGACATGAAAGATGAAACTAGCTTCTGACAAACACTGACTGAAATAAAGTTTCCAGAAACACTCTGTGAAGCTTTGGAGAAGGAAGGAGAGAGACAAAAGCTGCTTCGTATCTCAAAAAATGTTGAAGCTTTTCCCTAGACTTTCATGTTCTATTAAACAGATCAGTACGGAAGTTGTAGTCATCAATCCGGTGAAGTCCACAAGACGTCTCTGCTCCGCATATCCATCCTTTTGCTGTTACGGGAAATGTACGCAGGATAATGGGAATATTGCACAGCATCTGGTGTTGATGGAAAGTGAGTAAATGGCAGATACGCCACCATGAAGAACTATAGAAAGCAGCGATCAGCAGAAATATGCTAATAAAAGCGCTGATGTTTTGTTGGGTTATCGTTCGGTTGTCGGTATGGAAAATGTTTCTGGATTCTGAAAGGACATTTAAATTATGTGTAAGATTCAGAGCTATAAAGATAGAAAACCAGCTTACTTTACAAAAGCACTGGTCAAAAAATGATGAAATATTTAAGAAATATTGTATATTGAGATGAGCAATGCATTGTCTTCTTTTCTTCTCACACAAAAGATTTCTTAAATAATTTATATGTCTGACTGAACAAGGGAACGTCGGTGTAAGCTTAAAAATTCAAAAGGAGAAATTCAGATGAAAGGTCAAAGGCTTGTCTAATATCACAACTTTTCCTACCTACAGTAGGAAACGATATTAGGCTTACTGACACGAAACCAGCTGCACTTGTCCAGAATTACACTGAAGTGGAAAAATGCAATAATGGTCTAAATAATCGCTTCACATGGAAAGGTAGTTCTGTGCTCCTAAAAGGCCATTTCATAATGAAAGAAAAAGTGTGGTGGTGACCCCTTGCTAAAGGTCACTGAAGCAGGCCTTTTCCATTCTATACATTCATCTTACTCTGCAGATCGGTTTATTAAACCGTGACATGATCCACCTACTGTATGTGCATCAGTCCCACTGGTAATCCCTACATCATATCCCGTTCTTTCATTTCTTAGATTCCAATTTTTTGGCTCTTGAGTCTGGAAACTTTCAGGTTTGTATTGAGAGCCAGTCGACTGTTTATGGTGAGACGGCAATGATCAAGTCAGGCTTTATACGTTGCATTTATTTACTTGCTGCAAGCTTTTATCCAAAGTGACCAACAGTGAATTTAAGTGCATTTTATCAGTTTGTTCTTCTTAAGATTCAAAGACCTTGGCTATTATAAATATACATCTTTGACGTCATGAAGGACTGAACACATACTTGTGATACCATCAGCCAATCTTCTCATAATGTCATTATCTTGCCGCTTCTAAATGTGACATTCAGAGCTTCGAACACATGATTCTTAGAAATATTTTCAGTAAGACATTCACCAGCTGAGTCTCACCAGGTATTATAAACCTCCTCAGTTCAGACAAGTGAACAAACCTTTTCTTTTAACGATGACAGGCTCTCAAATCACAACGAAATGCTCATGTCCTCGGTTTCAAGAGAAGGACAAAAAATAATTGGTGACACTCATGAAGTTCTCAAGTAAACTGCTTTTAAACGTGGAGTTTGAAGGCTTAGTTCCAGACAAGAGGCATGGAACAGTTACAGCAGTGAGCGATGAGACACAGCGAAGGATAATGGACACTATCTATAAATCATCCTGGAGAAGACAAAAAGGAACAAGAAGACAAAACAAAAAGGATGATTGAGGACCGACGGCGAGACGTTTTGCAAATAGCTCAAAGGAAGCAATCAAGAGAGGATGAAGAGAGCAGAACTGGTGTAATCCATGCCAGTCATCTCAGCCAGTCACAAAACCCATCACTGAGTGATCCGTCTTCAATTTATGAGTGTGACGGTTCACTCAAAGTTGGGAACAAAGGGAGAAGATATTACACGGCCGAGTGTCTGTGCACACGTGGAAAAAAATTATCCTTTAGAGTGATGAAAAATAATTATTTATTTGGATTTACTCAATATTCTAGACTTTTAGAAATATAAGTAATGATGATATTCTTGCAAACTGTTGAATTCAATGTTCTATATACATTTCATTTTTTACAGTATATAATAGAAATTTTACAGTAAAGCACAAAAGATTAACTGCATTAGTCTTTCGACTCTTCTCAACACTTCCTGTCAGAAGATTCCTGTGAAACAGAGATAATGTGCAGATAATGGAGAAACTATCACACTAAGGGTCAACCTTTAACATTTTCGACCCGATCCTTTTGGATGTTTGGATCTCTCAGAGGCTCTAATGTGATTATGAGGCGGTTCTTTCGGGGGTCGATATGTGGTTTGCATTATTTGGGTAAAGGCCTAATGTGGTTACTCGGTTCAGATTCGCTCTGCCATCTGTCACTGTTGGGCTCCATATGTAGACTTTTGCTCTTTTCCAAAACCTTGTGAGAACCTATGAGACCAAGCATACTTCTTAATTCAAAAGCTGTTCTGAACAAAAAGGAAATAGCGAATGACATTTGTTGCATAATGTTAATAAATATTTTAAAACAAAAATCGGGTATACACTTTTTTTAGTCTGACATTATAGTATGAATATATGCAGACAACAGGGAGTAGACACTGTCTGGTGAGCTACCCACTTGTAAACAAGAAAATTACATCACCTCCCTATTTCATCACATTTGCTGGGCTTACAGGTTTACAAGTACTTTATCCTGATAATAACGTTGAAAAATTGAATATAACTTTACACACAGACTTGACTGCTAGCCATTTCTATAATTCTAGTCTTAGTAACATGTAATTTGTTTTATTGTAAAATCCTGTTTTTAATACTGTATTATATATTCTACCACTTTTTATTTTTTCGTCTGTACTAATGTGTATTTACTTTGCCACGAAATTGTGAAAAGTGCAATACAAATAAATACATACAATTTAATTGAATTTTAAAGTAAACATTAATATTCCACTAACGCTTTTGTGCTTTCTTTAAAGTTACCATAAAATCAAAATGAAGAATTCATATTTTTATGGAATAATGCATGTGTGTTTATTATAATTGATTTATTCCTGTCATATTTTTAAAAAAATCATGCGCCCTTAAAATCTTTAATATACTAATACACTAACTTCCCATCCAAACAAACCATTTCATTTGCATTCATGTCAACATAAAGAAGAAAATACCATCACAGCTTCTCTTTCATACGGCTTCTCTTTTCATATTGAAAAGTGCGTCCACCATGGTAGCCAAGGGTACCCAGAATGCACTGCAACAAGTGCGGTGAGTACTATTTGACATGACAGAGGCGGCGAGGGAAATTTGTATTAAACACAAACATATTTTTAATGAATTACTGGCAAGTATTGACAAGAATAGTTCAGTATAATGATTTATAATGCTTATTCGAGTACTTCCACAAGCTTAGCAACACTCTAATGTCAAACTGTTTCAATTACTAAAGCTCTTCTTTCACTTTCACTCTACCGTTCTTTAATAAGATCTCTCTCACACTTCTAACAGTCATGGTGTAAATTAAAGCAGTGGGATGTGCTGGTGGTAGAATCACTATTATGGTCCCAATAACCCGAGAGTTCATTCACTATAATCTCGTTCCTCACTTGATGTGATTTAGAGCCATTGCATCAGTCTTTAAACCGGTGACTAGAGAAAGGTTCTTGTTAGTGACACCAGCAGTTTTCCGAGAAGGGGCCGAACATCTTATCCTTGATTATTACATTACCTTTTGTACTGCAGATGAATTGTGAGCACTCAGAGTGTTATTCCAGTGAAGCCCACGGTCGGAATAAAAGAACAAAGAAATAAGACCAGATGGTTTCAGTCTGCTAAATTATTTATCATATGCTAAGAAGCTGTGACTGCACTGTCTGCTCAATGCTCACCAGCGACAATATAACGAGTGTACGATAGCGAAAGCCACGACACATTATTTCATTTCATTTGAACTGCACAGGCATTTTGTTTTTTACTGGAGATGAAAATTTGAGCTTTGAACGTTATATAAAAGCATACTTTCATACTTCGGTAAAGTCTTATTTCTTTAAAAGTAATAGAAAATCGAGAAATTTACTTTATATACATTACATTGTTTTCAATGAACGTTAAGTGAGATCGCATACATTCGTGTGTTTGGCTAAGACGTAACTCAAAATTCATCTGTGCTTTAAAGTTGGGTTTACATGGCTAATGTGAAATCACGTATTGACATCACGTGACAGGATTGATATCTTGTTTTTGCTACCTCACAGCTCTTGTCGGCACCTGCCGTGTTGTTCCCTTTCAAACTCAGGCAATCCCAGAAATGAAAAAGCAGTGGATTTACTTATGGAAATCTACCAATTACTAGAGACAGAGGTTTTGTGGAGACATCTGAATGTGATGAATTCTGATGGGTACTGCAGCGGGTAGCCTAAATCCCATAATCCTCTGTGTCGAAGGGCAGCGTCTCTGATGTGACACACCTGGTGCTTTCTGGATAAAGAGCATCAGGATTAACAAAGTTTCTGGTGTCTTAGAAAAATATAAAGGGAGCACTACTGTACAGCTTTATTAGTAAATAAATGTGTGTATCATTAATATTTAAGATTAAACAGAGCAACGTTAAGATTACAGATCTTGTCTTGTACAACACAGTATTAATTAAAGGTAGTTTACATCATCAATGATGCTTTTGTATTGAAGTAAGCGAGAAAATGTTCTGGTGGTGTGTGTGTTACAAAATCTAATCAACATCAATAATGTTAAAACATGCTGCAGATTAGTAGCATTAGTCAAAAACAAGTAAATAAATTGGGATTTTGGCTATTTGTATTGTGTATGACTGTTTAGTAATTTTCTCATTAAGATCATGTGATATTCATTTGCTGTAAGAGAAACATAATATATCAACACAATCTGGAACCACCAGGAGTTATGATGTGTAGAAACGCTTGTGATAAATATTCGCTTTTATTCACAGGAGTTTGGCATCAATCTCTTCATTCATGGGTGAAATATTACATTACAATAATATGTTTTTTAATTTGTCTTCGAGTAAATGCAATCTTGTCCATACTTGAAGCTACAATCATAATTGAAATCTTTGATTTTTGTAAGAGCCATTTTACAATTAGAGATTGCAATCAAAACATGTGCATGTTTGCATGTACTCATGGACATTAGCGCTTTATTTGGAGTGATTTATTGTGTTCTTCAGGAAGCTGCCTGAAAAATACATTTTAAAGCAATCACAGTTCTGAGCATTTATCACAGTGCACATTACTGCTAATTCAAGCATATATCCTGATAACATTCAACAAAAAATCTATTATTTAGATAAAAGTAAATACAATATTTTATATTTTACGCTACAAGGTGGTAAGAAAAACTATATAATTTTGAATCAGAAGTTGCAGTATCCTTCCTCAGATATTGATTGTGCTATTTTTTTAAATAACAGCTTTTAAATTATATCAGTGTTATCACAGTGTTTTGCTTTTTTCTGTTGTGTGTGTAACATGGCTTTCTAGGGCCCTTACTCTTTTGTTTCTAGTATTTGTTTTACACTTAAGTTTTTATTGAATTTTTACTACGTATATTTTTGTATTTTGTCATCTTTATTACTGCAGTCCTTTGGCTGTTAAACAGATGCACCCAAGAATATTTACTGAACTCTGAGAGACCTTGCAATGAGTAAATGAGAGAAAGCTGGAATTTGGAATAGAAATCTAGACAGACAGGACAGATAGGTGGGCGGGTAAAGTGCTGAAGAAGAACTGCTGAGGAAGTGATTGGAAGGACATTGAAATAAAGGGAAATCGTTTATCCTGCTCTTCAAAATCAAAACCATTATAATGTATTATGTGAAGGAGGATCGTTTAAAGTTGCTTATAGCCTTGACTCAGCCTTTGATATGGAAATGTAAAATTTAAGCATGCTGGCCACAAAAAGAGCTTTTAAATCAAATACAATCATGTCAGTAGCATTATGCACAGAGTTCAATATGATTGTAATTTAAGTGCAAATAGTTTTCATTCAGAATATATTACTTGATCTGACATCTAGCTGACTTGACATTCACATGACGGAAATATACCTTTCATTTTACAGAGCCTCTGTTTGAGATGGGCAAGCAAGAAATTGCAGTACAGTAAAGGGACAGGAAATAAAATGCCACAAAAAGAGCAGGTATGGTGTACATTTTAAACATGCAAAATTATTTTTTTAGTATGCAAAACGATTCGTAATTTTTCTGTCGTGAAGAAAACAATATTTAGTTGTTCTATAAAATATAAAATCACCACAGCATCATGTGTGATCCTTGAATGTCACAAAAGTGATAGGACATTAAATGGATAGTTCACCCAAAAAGGAAATTTATATTTTTTATTTATTTTCACTCATGTCATTCTAAAACTGTATGATTTCTTTATTCTGCAGAACACAAAAAATATTTTGAAGAACGTTGATATTGCATTGACGCTCACTGACTTCCACTGTATGGACACAAAACCACTGTGACATTTCTCAAAATATCTTATTTTGTGTTCCACAGATGAAAAAGTCATATGCAGGTTTTAAACAACATGAGTGTCAATAAATGTTGACAGAATATGTTTATTTTAGCATTAACTATCGCTTTCAGGTACAAATGATGATGAATTTAACATTGTCCCCTTTAGGATGCAATAACAACAAATGAAAGAATTTAGCAGCACCAACACCAACACCAACAAACACATATGACATCATGAATGTCATACATTTTTCTAAGTGGCAATTACAAAATGGCAGCATGGGGTTGAATTCAATTAATTTGGCCATGGCAAACATTTCATTCGATAGTTAGCAGGTGGACACGCAGATGCGAGGTAATTTAGCTACGGTTAGTGTGAAATTGAGAAGGTCTGTAAAGCGAATTTATTTCTATCAGAGGACGACCTGCTGAGAGCTGGATATCAGTGCGTCTGATAACAGATGATCGAAATACTCTGGCATCAGAGGGAATTGTTTTCTTTGAAGATATGTGGTCTAAAGATTTCTCTAAAGTTGCCTGGCACCCAGCGTAGTGGTGAATGTAAAAGATGGCGAGGCCAAGACGCATATGATGCAGAATCAAATAAAGCAAAGCAAACAAATGGCACATGAATCTTGACAATATAATACAAATAGGACATTTACTACATTATCCTGAACATAGGTGTAAATTAGCTCAACTAAACTGTTTGTTATTATTTATTTAAATCAGGAAATAGTAATAAAATTGTGCTTTAAAAGGTGGCTGGGTCTTTGTCCAAAGCAAAATGAAAATGGACAAAGCATATTTCCTGTCTGATGGATTATGCTGCTTTCTAAGCGACACCGCAATTATTTTCAGCTTGTTTCTCTTGTTTTTTTCCATAATATGACTTGCTTAATTTAAAGTTTCTTAAAAATCTTATAGCTGGAATGTTTGAAAATCCACTGCATAGTATTTACATATTGTTCTACACCTGCATGTATTTAATAATGCAAAAATGTGCATCTTAAAAGGGGTAGTTCACCAAAAAAAGGTATTTCAATGAACTTTGGTAAACAAACACCATTGGTCCCCATGACTTCCATTATATGGACACACACCGAGACATTTCTCAAAATATCTTCTTTTGTGTTCTACAGAAGAAAGAGTCACATACAGGTTTTGAACATCATGAGGGTGAATAAATGATGACAGAATTAAAATCTTTTGGGGAACTATCCTTTTAATCCTTGCTATTGTAAATGGCTCATAACATCCCTGAATGTTTAGCATAAATCTATAAGAAAATGAGACACCAGCATAAATCATAAAATTTCACATCATCCAATAAAGTCCTCTACTGACGTCTCAGCTGATCCGCCGGCTCCCAGGCATCCTGTGCCATCTTCTAATTTAACACAGATGGATTTGCCCCGCGCTAACGTCTCGCTTGGAGAGTCTGGCTGTCTGCTCTTCCTATAATTGTTTTATCTGGTCAGAGGCATCTGGAAACTCTTGTATTCCAAAAACTGCTGTCCACCATCATGGAAATGCCAAGGCTTCTCAAAGTTGTCAAGCATGACATAAAATTGGCTTTTAATCTGCTCGACTGTGAAAGCAGGGAAAGAGTTTTCTTCAGGCAGTGAGATCGACTAAAAGTCTTGCAAAAGAGTTGTTTTATAAGTGGGTTATACGGCTTATTTTCTTTTTCCAAGTAGCCTATAACAAGTACTGTATTATCACAGCTGATATCGATAACCATAACAGTGCTTTTATTTTGCCCATTTCTGAGAATAAAACAGGTTATTATGGTTATTTTAACAGCAAATAAATTGCTATATAAACAGACGTCTGTTTTATAATTTCATATTTCTGAGGGTGCGATGTTTGTGACTGTAGTGTTTAAACCCATGGGATTGATTTTTTTGTGTTAGGATCTTCTCTAACAACATCAGTATCACAAACATCAATATAGTCCAAGAATTGAGAGGCTGCATGGCTATGATATATTTGTTTTCTGTTGTTTCACGACCTGAAAATTTACAGGTGACATCTGCCAATCACAGACGAGGTAGAAAGCTTGAAGAAGCGCAGATAAACTTCTCTCATTTTAACCTTTGAGATAAAAATATATAACAGTTTGAGAAAATAAGTTAGTTGGACTAACGTATAGATCTTAAAGAAGAAATTTTTCAACCGAACATGAGTAATGAACTTTTAAAGCCACACAAAGTCACATCATTTACTCTGTGGCCTTAAATTAAATTTGGCGGCAGTGCAGCCTATAATAGATGGTTATAGATGGGAAGACATGTTTCCTGTCTGTTACCAATAAAGATTCAGAAAACTGGGCCAGAAGCAAAGGTATTTGTTCAGCTTACAGAAAAACCAATTTTACTTGTTGTTATTGCATTTCTGAAGCTCAAACTTTTTTCTAACAAGTGGTCCTCTCATATGGGTCTGGAATACTCAACAACAGGCCAGATGAAAAAATGTATAAGCCTGGACGGTAACATCAGTTACTGACTGATTGGCAGAATTGTGCTTCCTTCTTATGCATACACGTCTGCCATGATTTAGAGGCAAAAGACAATTTGGGTTAACTATTAAATTCTGGAGATACTTCCTGTAATTGTACCATTGACTTCCTGCCGAAAAGCAAACAGTCTGCAGCTTGGGATCAGATTTGTGGGCCGAGACAAATTCATCTCTTTTATATGACACTTATATGAATATTAACATTATTAATATGCAGTAATGTTTACAAACGGAAACGATAACAGAGGTACCAGTAAATACTCTACCACAGAGAGACCAGGACTCAAAAACTGTCTAAAGGCTGGTTGATCACATAGAGAGAGACACAAGGGCTATATATAAGTAGCTGTGAGGATACTTATAGTAGTAACCTCTCAACTTGAGGTGAATATTTTGGTTCAGAGAATAGATGGGTGTAAATAATACCGAACTATACGATACTATTGATCAACTAATAGCAATACTATTGGTCAACTATGATTAAGGTAGACTTTCAAAGGGTAAACTGTATTTTTCAAAACAAGTGTGTTAGTCAGGGCAAGCTGTCACATATTTTGATATAAATGATTATTAAATTGAGAGCTATGTATTATTTGTATCTATTAAAAATACACAGTGATGCCATAGAAGAACCATTTTTAAATCCCCCAAAAAACATTCAGTCAAAAGTATTAAAAGTATTTTTTTGTCCTTTTTATAGTCTGGAGAACCGTTTTCCACTCCAAATAACCTTTTGTGAAGCAAAACGTTTCTTAGGATGTTAATTTTTTTTTTATGGAACCATTCAGGCAAAAATGGTCCTTTTGTGGCATCATGAAGCACCTTAATTTTTAAGAGTGTGTGTATTTCTTTTATATTTGCAAGACATGATGCAAGACATGTCATATGAATTCTGAGTGGTCAGTTTTCTAATAGGAGGAGACAATATTGTAAAAATCTGATTGTTGGTTGATTAAGATGTCCACAAATTAAAAAAACATCAGATTTTATATTTTTCTCACCCACCTCCTCTTATCGATAAAAATATTCAACTTTACCGAGATGGGGGTTGCAAAGTCAGCAGAACGTTTCCCATTATTTAAAACCATTTACATTCCCTATCTAACAGCAGGTAATTATTTTGACATGAATAAAATCACTTTCCAAAACACAACAGTAGCAATCTATTCACTGCCATAATTTATGACTGTTTTCCATGTGCATCTTCATTACGGGGCTTTCAGATGGAAATGAAGAATGACAAAGGTAATTTCAAGAGAAAAAGGAGATAATAAAGTAGCACACCTTGCTGCCTAGGCAACCGCTTTCCATTCTGTCTGTCCATAACATTTCACTCAGGCAGCTTTGGTACCTTAATACTCGTGACAGGAGATCAGTTCTGGGAACTCCACGTTTAAGACAAATGTTTTGGTGGGAGTGAGAAAGCACCGGCCTCTGTGGAATTCACAAACAGGTTCCTGGAGAGTGTGTCGGCACAGATTGAAATATAGGTTCGAGCTGACATCCAGGAAGACGGTCGCATGGCAGCCCATCCCCAGTCTGCACACTGCTGTTCCTGGGTCAGAGACTGTCATTTACACGGCCTGACCTCCGGGTTACGGCACCATCACTTATATCTAAAAACTATAGGAGAAAACTTGCACTTTATTTTTATAACTACACTTTTAGCAAGAATATAAGCATGTATGCTGTATATAAACATCCTGTATAAATGCCTATTTATTTGTTTACTAATACTGCTTACAAATCAAGAAAAATCTTCTTTAAAGTTAGTAACAATAAAATAAATTAATTAAGGTTATTTGTAACTTGTCTGTAAAATATACAGGTATTGATATTTATATACACTTAATATAAAAACATTTGCCTGTATCTGCTTTCTTCTCCAAATGTAAACTTGGAAATTAACAATAATTAACCTGATAACACATATGTAACAAATATTAAATTTTAGATATTTGATTATATTTTTATTATTTACATTTAGTTTTTTAAAAAATAGCATTTTAAGATTTTTTTTTGTTTATGTTTATTGTTATGAACATTTTTCAAATATTTTTATGAGTCTTAGATGTTTCCATCAATATATAGTTTGTCATGATTAGATTAAATATTAAAGTGAATAGTGAAATAATAAGTGTTTACCTGTAGAACAATAACAGTTAACAGGTTAAACAACCCTCAACCCTTGACATTAATAAATGTATGATTTTTCAAGGCACATGAAGTAAATCAGATGCATATAAGATTTTTACCCATCATTTAGGCAGCGTCACCACAAAATATACCATACACACAATGTGATTTCTCTTAATATCATCTATACAGCCCACCAATAGTGATTGTGGTTATTCTTGACTGCTCCATCCACAATAAAACAAAACCAGCGTGTGTTTTTTCTAGCACCCAGGCTCAAAGCCAGATCTCAGCAATGAAATAGGATAATTTTCTGCACCATCCGAGCAATTCAGTCTGTTTGCATGCCGGTGTAGACATGACAGATCGCCGACCGGCCTCATCACCGGAACCACTCTCATGAAAAAAGCGATGACAAACCGCCCCAAACATTGGCTTATAAATATCATATTTCATCCCTTTCAACATTCAGGCACCAGTCTCCTCTCACATAAACAACATCAAACTCGATTTGAGGCCTTTTCTAACTCTTACTAATGCAATCGGATATTTTGGTCTTATTTAATTTTCTGAGAAAGTAAATCTCTAGGCTCTTCAAATGGCCAAGTTCATGTTTCTTTGTCTCATTTCACAACAATTATCTCCTTGCCTGATCCTGGGAGGATCTTTTTAACAGTTATGTCATTGTTTTACTGAAAAGAACAGTTTGGATCAGGAGGAATTCCTGTGCTGGTGGATTCAGATTCAGTACCACACATATAGATCTAGTTGACCTGCATGGCTTTTATGATGAAACTGGTTTTCAAGCCTCTTGGGTTTTCCCTAAAATATAGTTAATAAAAAAAAGACAGAGGAAACACACTGTGGGTGTCATTATATTTAGCTTTCAAAAAGCATTGGGTAGAAAAAAAAACCTGTGTCTGGTGTGTTCCTGAAGTCTAATTTAATATCTGTGCAAAAAGAAGATTCCCTGCATGGATATGATTTTAAAATCAAGCCTGTGCAGAATTAAATTAGCTCAAATGGCCGATTGCTTCAAGACAACAGGCAGGTTTCTGGACTGTAACAAGGTGACAGCAGTCCAATTTGATTAAGGTTGACATTTGATTGATGCGTGTTTAAGCCTTCCAAAGCTTCTTGTCTTGGCAAATAAAACTAACAAGAATTTTCCTTCTCTTTTTAATGTTGTTTCCTTGACAAGTATGTTTACATCCACACAGAATGTGACGGCAGTATGTCTGTGACAAGTAAAATCTACTTAGAGATTGACATCTAGGCATTACTGGGCGGAGTCAACAGTGTTTCAGTCAAATCAAACTTTGCCATCAAAACTCTGTCCGTGTTTGTCCTGATCACAGTGAGCTTGCTTTCAAAGGTCAATGCACAACACTTCTGAGCTCTCAGATTTGCTTTTAAGACTAAATATCAATTTGTAATTTACCACCAGAGAACAGAATTAAATGTCTATCACAGTACTAAAGGTATCTTTACATGCCATTTAAACTCTGAAAGGCAGCAATCAGAGAGGAATGGTACGCCTGCATGAGACAAATTGGTTTGTTTTGTTGGCTGGTGCTCTTGCTGAGCCCTGCTTGGAATTCAAATAGCACCTGGATCATACACAAATATACACAGAAATTTCGGTCACGATGGAAACTGCTAGAAAGTTTAGATTTCTGGTAGCAAGCTTCTGGACTGCTCACACCCAAAATGTGCCAAATGAGATTTTATGCTGTGGTAGCATATGGTTTCAATGTTTCAATACCAAGATTTATAGCTTGGCCAAGTACTTTTGCAGAAAATCAAATTCACAAATTAAGGTACAGAGCAACTATAAACCTACAGGAAGTCACCCAGATAGCAAAGTTAATTGATTTAATGTTAAATTAACGTTATCCTCAACATTGTTTTAACATTAAATCAGTTATCTTTGCTATCTGGATATGCATTAATAGCATTATGGAAGACATAAGCTGCATGCCGTTTTAAAGCATTCCTAGTTCTGGTTGTACTAGTTTAAAAAACTGGTACATGAAACTAAAAAACGTAAATGTAAATTAATTTATGAATGCTTGTTATTTATTAGTGTATGCATTTTAACTATGAAATGCACATTGTAGTCAAATATTTGCCTAGTTATGTTCAAAACTAAGTTGACATAACCCAATAAAATTGTGTCTAAGACATCCATTCCCCAAATGAAATAATTTAAATCAAAAAATAAGTCTCAGACTATATGCTCAGATTTAAGTACCTCACAGTAATTCATAAGTGCAATTAAACTGTCAACAGCTCTTCAAAACATCTGAGCATAGCAAATTTTGTCAGAAAGTCTTTAAATGATTTGCCATTTCTAACTTATGCAAATGGTTGCCATCAAGGAAATGTTTGCAGAGAGCAGATCCTTGTTTTGACCAATGTTGTGTTGTTCAATGTAGCTGTTTGAAGAGCTTTTCTGTCATCAATTTGATGCACTAAGTGAAATGAAAAGGTGGCCCATCACAGCTAAAATGTCTCTCGGCGGGCATGATTTAGTAGTTTACTTGTCATTGTGATGGCTTGCTCATTTCTAAAGCCACAGTGGATCGGGGTGAAGAGTCTTTGACTTGAGTGTGTGTGAATAAGTTCACATATAAATGTGGGTTATAAAGCAAAGTCTCTTTCTGTTCTGTTTTTTTCCTTCGTCTTCATTAATCCTGAGTTTATTTAATCCTGTACGGAGAGTCGTTTGGGCTCCAGAGACAAAGCTCTGTGTTAAAGTGCAGCACTTTGAATCCTCCTTGAGGATTAATTAATGTGTGACCATGGTAAAATTGGAACTGCTTATCTGCCACTGAAATAAAGCCTTCGCAATAGGGGCCTTGTAATGTGCCTCCATAACTGCCAGAGCGAATTTCCCAAAATGCTTTTCAAACGGGGGACGTTAGGGTATACGAAATCTCTTGATGAATGCATATGTATGACTCATTGAAACTTGTCATTGACGGTAATGGAATAAAAAGATTACAGTTATGATTTTGCATAAGCACTCTTCACTTATGGACCAGTGTTAGTTTTGGCTGTGATACAAAATGTTGATATTCAAGTTTGTAGAAAAAGCACAACAGACTCAAGAGAGATTAAATGCATGTATTCATGCTTATTATAATACTATTAGTTGTATACATTTTATATAGAAGAGAAACACATGTTCAATGTTTTAATAACATGTGGTGTTTAAACAGACAAACAGAAATGTGGGGGTTTTGTTGAATCTCTGCTTCATAGTTGTCTTGATAATAAATACTCAACAGGTGAAATTACATTTTCAGGCCCATGATGCTCAATAAGCGCTTGTTTACCTCGAGAAAAGTCAACTGTGAGTGAACTGCACAAACGTCAAAATATTGCTGTTTTTTCCATCATACTGCACCTTCTGTCACTAACGTTGATAAATAAAAGTGCATGACGAGACAACACACTGCTAAAAAATTCTTATATCAAGTTAAAAAAAACACCAAAGATTGTTGTTTTTGGTGTGTTTGCTTTCTCTGAAGTCAAAAGCATTTGTAATGCCTCCTGATGTAAAATAGGGTTCAGTTCCATTTACCCAGCATGCAATACGATATGAATAAATACGCTTGTATTGTTTGTCCGCTTGACAGTTTTCTTTACACTGTTGTTGGTAATTCATGTTAAGTATCGTGATGTCAGAACACGTTTGTTCTCTAAAGTGATCATCAGTTACGTGTTACTCCTGTTGTGATAATGAGAGGTAGGCCTGTGTGCGATACTATTTTTATGGTTTTCATGTGTACTTTTCATTTTTGTTGAGTGTTTATACATTTTTAGAGAGTAACATTTTATGTCATTTTTCTAAACTAAAAGAAATAAAGTAAAAGTCGTTTTTTAAAGTAATTTTTTTTTTTTTACAGCACACACACCATGAGTCCCCAACAGAATAAGCGACCTGAGGAAGGTGGATTTACTGGCCAAGAACGAAAGGCCGACGTTTGCCAAACAAACTCTGGAGAATACAATAAGACACAACAAGAAGCTTTTTTCATCCTACAGGAATTGACTGTTCCATTTAAAAGTGTGTCTGTTATCAAAAAGAAAGGCTCAGGAGGTCACACAAAATCTTTCTTTGGACGATGTGGACATGTGCTTTGGGCGAGCGCTGTCTGTGTGCATGCGGGGGCGTCCATGTTTGTTCTGAAGATTCATCTTGAAGGCGGGAGGTTCATGTACTCTGTCGTGTGTGTATTTTTGTGAAAGGCGTGCTGGGCTCTCAGCGGTTCTGGGATTGCTTCCATTTGGAAATGAGGTGCTTCTTAACGTTTCATTAGCCATGCATGGAGGGGGTGCTTTGATTTGACTTCCTTTTCACCCCTTCTTTAATTCAGGGCCGTTCTAATATTTGTCTGATGGTGAATAACTTCCCTTGAAACACGGGACTAATCAGGCATGTCAGTGTGCAGTGAAATTTGCTTTCAATCTATTTGTACCAGGCAGGATATTAGCAATGTGAGACAATCAAGGCTTCGTGGGAGCCAGCTTCGAATGAATGGATCGGCTTTATGTGCTGCTGTTGTTTTTGTTTCCTATTGATTACGTTATTAGTGTTGGTATCCCGTAAGCGACGTCGAGCTCATCTGGTAAACAAATAAAAGATCTCATTAGTCATGCGGTGAGGGATTTGATCCAGACACTTTAATGTCAGACTATTTGTTTCAGCACCATTGTGGAATACAATAATGTTTGCAGCTCGACAACATGCTCGCAAACACATTAACACTGCACTTTGGGTCCCAGTATGTTTTTTTGGCTGTCAGACCAACACTGTAGATCAAACTCTTTGATTGTGGTTTCCTGCAAACAACACAAACTGATATGCGGCGGGACAAACTGCATATTCATCAGCCGTCATCTGCTTTGGAAACAGGTGGTGGAGTTGCATAAGCAGTACCGTTTCTTTGCCTTGCCTGTGTATTGTGTGTATTTTATGTATTAGTACGTCCCCTGCCAATCCAATGCTTATGTTACACCATGCAAAAACCTCTCTGTGATTTTAGACTTCCCAGCGCCCCCCCCCTTTCCTGGACTCAGATCCCCCAGGGATTGTTGTGATAAAAAATCCATCATACTTGCATGCGTCCAATACAAATCAATTCACCTTCTCGCAGTCAATCAGTATGTTTCCCCAAGGCTGCTCAAAATCCTCCCTTTGATCTTTTTCCTCGAACACAGTCATTTTTCTCAACATTGAAAGCCTGTGCAAGTGTCCACACCATGCTCGGCTTGCCGCCTTTCTTTGCTTTTGTCTCACCTTCTTCAAAAGCCTGTCAAACGCATCCATCACATCCCGGCCGAAACCCTCACACAGTTTCGCTCCCCCTCCATCGCTCTTTTCTGCATTGCAGAGGGGCGTCTGTGCCGATTCACGGGTGGTACGCAGTCTGACTGGGACACGAATGTTTACAACTAAAGGGATCTGGTGGAGAAAAAGAAATGGGGAGTAAAAACCAGACCTGCGGGGTGTGTGTGTGTGTGTGTGTAAGCTTCGTTCCCCGGAGACGCGCTGTTCCGCGCGCAACTCGCGGAGGGAAGATGTGCCATCGCAAGCCAAGCTCTTTGCCCTGAAACGCTGCTCTGTTCTCCCAAGATAAAGAATGGTTCTCGTGGTATTATTCACTTTCTTTGGAAAGAAAGGAGACGTAAAAAGGACTCAAAAACTTTTATCATTAACGCACTGTATACAGTACATGGTGACAAATATCAAAGCCAGCCAACAAATTATAGAGACCAACAGAGAATAAGCTGTGAACGATCACAGGGTTGCTCAAGAAATAGAAGTGGATCTGGTTGGCTGGTTCCCACGGGTCCTGTTCTTCTGCATCTTCACATATAGACTTTCTTGCACCTTTCTGCTTTTTGCGTCTCGCAATGTGGATAAGAAAATCTCTTGAGGTTTGTGCGAATATTTTCAACCTGCATAATACTATAGTGTTCTGAACAGCACTAATATTGTAATGCTGTTTGAACTGCTTCTGCAGAGAAAGGATATTCATACATAAGTGCTGAAACGAAAACTCTCAGCGGAGCACTTACCAATGCGAATAATGTGCTGTATTATATCTGCTGTATGATTCTTTAAATGCTTAAAATCCTCAGAATGCTTGTTCATTTTAAAACCACACTAAAGAAATGCTTTTATTGCATCGGATGTAAGTCAAATGGCAACTGCAAATAAATCAGCTTGACTGTTGAAATAAATAAACTTCATTTTTGCAATTTATTGTTATTTAAAGTACATTTTGATATTCTTTTCTTTAAAATACATCACAATTGATTTGGTATTTTGATATTTTGTTAATTAACACATTAAATGTGCAATCCATAACCTTTTACGTTCACATTTACGCATTTATCCAAAGCAACTTCTGAAAAGTGCATTTAGTCCATACATGTCTTTTCTCCAGGAATCAAACCCACAACCTGGGTTGCTAGCACAATGCTCCACCAATTAAGCTACAGGAACAGGCTTTTATGGCTAAAAATAAACTAAAAATCAGTTACACTCCACTTTTAACAGTATGCTTATAGTAACAATTTATAAATTATAAGAGCTGTTAGGTCCAGTTTCACAGCACATGACACCATTTGACTTTAATACACACTAATGTGTAAAGTAATCTGCAATTTTATGTTTCAAACAGAGGTGGCGATATAGAGAGACAAAAGTTACTGATACCACATTAAACTTTAATACCTTTTATAAGTGACTTTTATTTCAGTATTTAAGTACTTACTCGTCCATGTACAATGCATTTATAATTTACAGTTTCGGTCTATAGGCTCACGCCTACAGACAGATTTAAAGCAGAAAAAACAGAAGACAAAAGCATAGATTTAGGGTGGAAATAAATACTTCTAAACCCATGCCATCTTTGCTTTTCCTCTATTGTCTTTGACCTTGAGAGAAAACACCAGAATGGAGGTATTAAGTTTCCTTTTGTTTCTTTCTATATTTTGCATTGAAATCGAAATAGCTCATGAACATGGAAAACTACTTTAGCTCACTTCCTGAACAACCTCTTCCCCCTACTTCGATAAAATATTTTCCGTCTATACTAACCTGAAGATCCTATTTTGTCCTGCTTTGTGTTTGTGTTTTATTGATACTTTCAGCTGAAGTGCTAAAGCATTTTTGTTAAGTCATCTAGCGCATCTCAAGCTCAACTAGTAAAGCATTGGACAAGCAACACAAAGGTCATGGGTTCAACACACAAACTCTTGGTCATGGGTTCAACACACAAACTTGATAAAAGACATGTATGGATTGAATGTACTGTAAGTCGCTTTGGATGAAAGCAGCTGCCAAATGCATATGTATGTGTGACATGTAATTTTGTGTTACTATAAGTGATATAGCAGAAAAAACAGAAGACAGAACACATACTTACAGATTTTGATTCATAAATTCGACTTAGAAATAAGAACAGTCTGCCTACATAAAACAGCAGCGCTCGTGGAGGTTGACATGCACTTATGGCATTGGTATGCAGCAGTTGCACTGTTGAGAAACCCCACAGGAAATAGACCAGCCACCAAACAAGCCCCAGATTCTCTGAACTCCCACTGTCAAGGTACCAATCTAACTCAATTTTATCACTCTCTCAAAGTGCTACCCAGCCCTGTGTCTCTGAAGCTGTCCTCCTCGACTCTCTTTCCTTCAACAAATTGTGTTCTGATCATGCTGTGTTCTTATGTGTGCTCTCACAACAAAGGGATCAGGCAACAGGATCTGACAGAGAGAAAAAAGGGCAGCGGACGAGACAATTACACGACCTCTGATGCGGGGCACTGACCTTATAAAGGCTATTAAAGAGTCAGGCCAGGAAATATCACAGTACAATCATCTAAAACGCTACAACGTAACCAGTACAATAAGGTCCCATTCGTTAACATTAGTTAAAACTGCAATCCATAACTTTCCCACTATACTTTTCCTCTCTCTGTTTGAAACTTAAAATTGCAGGTTGCTTTATGTATTTTACGTATCTTTACGTAGGTTGAGGTCAAATTAAATCAAATTAACATTGTGTACTTTTCTATATTCAATGCTAAAATCATTGTATAGTGTCACATGTCACCAAGGAGGTTACCATTTAGCGCTTCCAAAATATTAAATAAAGTTGTATTTTATGTTCCCAAAATGACCAATACCAAAGTTTTACAAAAAAATCAAATAAAGACTAATAGACTGTAAACATGTCATGTTTATAAAGTAAAAATAAAACCAAACCAAGCTGTGGCATTTCATTTAGTACAACATGTTATTTAGGTTTTAAAATAAGTTCATTTGTTTATTTAAATGAGACATTTCCAAAACATATTAAAAACACCAAAATACAACCAGACCTAAAATTACAGTGTTTGGGGAATGTTATTTAGTCTTGTTTTCTCTATGTGACTCTTTTCTGTTATTAATAGTATTTTATATTACAGTTTACTTTGAATTATTGAGGGTAAAGTCATGTTCCCATGACGACATATGTAATACTACGATCAGTCTGTTAATAATGTTACTAAAACGTTGCAAATGCCACGATTGTCCTAAAATGTATGTTTATGTTTAAACACAACATCTGATTTAACAAATAAATAAGCTTAATATCACAAACTTTTAATTATGAAACATTTTTTTAACACAGTCATGCTATTGTACAGTAGCTGTGTTAGTATTTTCAGGTAACGGTGCAAATTATAGTGATGAGACAAACCAGCACAATATCTGACAAATACTGAATCTTGACATCGATACTGCCATCATACCTGACTGAGTTTTGGCAGACACAGGAAATTACTGTTATCTGTCTATGATAACCAAAGAGTTTACAGCAAATCGTTTGGCAGATATCATCCTGAAGATGTGCATTCGCATTATCTGCTATCCTGAGCGTGTCTTCAGTCATTCATCATGAAGAAACGTACAGAACACACTCCACCTGGTTTTCATTCACACACTGCATTTCTCAAATGTGCTTCTTAAAAAGACCATGCAGATCTTGTTTAAATCTTAATATTAATAACATTTCAGATTTTATTACTATGTAAATGTGCATTAAGTACATTACATTTCAACCTTATACCTAAATTGCATTACCAATTTCTTTAGCTGGTTAATTCAGTCGTGTATGTTAAATAATAACTTTGACTATAATACCACAAGAACAGTATATAAACTATAATAAAATGTTCCCATAACACAGCCCAATATTAATATTCATCAATTAATTAGATGAATAAAATTGTAGTGTCTTTAATATAAATTCACTGGAGCTGCTCAGAGAAGCCCAGGGCTGTGATTGCGTAACGTAAGGCCCGCGTCAAAAGATTGTTTCCGACTCAGTCAACATGTTGCCCTCCTGAAGCATAAACTCTAACCCTGACCCGCATCTCGGTCCAGCATTTTCCCTCTCTCTCTCTCTTTCCCCCAGACATTAACGTCTGATGAAATTATACAGCAAGAACAAACAAAGACAACAAGTATTGTGACCTTGTGTCACCTGAACCTGAAGGTCATTTTGAGTGATGCTTCAGTTATTCGCAGGACCTGTGGGATAGACGCTGTACCCTGAACTCCTTGAGTTCTGTTCATCTTTCATCATCGGTCCTTCTTTTCAAAATCATCAGCTGTCCCGTATGTTGACATCTAAAATCAGATCTGCATAAAATCTCAACTGATTCTGCAGGAAAGGTTTAAGAATAAAACAAGATCTTTTCTAAAGTCTCTGGCTTTGTTTTTGAGAGAAACAGGTGCATTTTGTGTCATGAGTTTTAGAAGAAATCTCAACAATGTCTCACACTGCGCTCAAATCAAGTCTGCAATCTGCATTTCTCATCTTATTATTTCTTAACTTGATTATGAACAGTTGTCTCCTTTACCGTACTGTATGTCTTTATATCAAGAAATTTCAGAAAAAAAAACATACAAAGTTTATACTTCACTGAAGCATCACTAAGAACTCTTTTAATTCACCTGAGGCTTAAAAGAGCAACATCTGAGTTTTCTCTGGGCCATTCTGCAACGGTTAAAATATGGATAATGTACCAGTGAGAGAGAAGAGAAAGAGAGAAAAGCAGAAACATTTTCTAAATTAGTCATTATGTGATGGCTCAGTTAGAATTCAACAGTGCGTATAACATAAAAGTGCTCGACTGCCAGTTTCTCCGACAGGTTTGAAGCACAAACAGCTCTTGATTTCATCTTGGAATCAGCAGTAGGTTTAGTTTTCAAGGTGCTCAGCTTTAAGAATTTGGCCAGATTTGCTAAATGTCTCGCATCAGTGACCTCACTAGATTCTCATCCAAACATGCATCTGACAGGAAGCCTGCAGGGAAAAACACAGAGAAATTGCGTGCGGTTTGTGAAACAAAAGTCATGCACCAGGATTTAGAAAGACAACTTGATGCGATTCTGTGAGTGACAAAACAATACTGGCGTAGGAACGGAAATAACTAGTGAGGAAATACTTTATAGTCAGTGACTATAAAAAAATAAGCATGTTTGTATTTTTTCTCATTCTGCCATTGAATATTTTTCAGTCCCAAATTGTGTTTGGTTTATGCCTTGATATTTCATGTTGTGCATGTTATGAGCATAAAACATATCTTTTTTTGCACAGCTGTTGAATTGCTTCCAAGTCACAGGAATTCAGATTAAATCATTCGTCCCCAAGCAACAAAAGACCTCATTTGCAAAAGGTTTTTTTTATTGTTATGGGATGCCCAAATACTTCTGGACCTTTGTGGTTACGTCTCAAGACTGTTTAAAGGAATAATAGACTAAAGGAATAATAGACGGTTTACATTTATTATAGTATCTGCAGCCGAATCTGATCTGCAATAAAATTTGCATTATTCATATTGATATTCAGCAATATGTTGCATGTAAAACTGTGATGAATTAATAAATTAACCACTTCATATCCTATTGAATATCAATTTCTAAAAGAGATGCTTCACAAACTTTAAGAAAAATAAAAATTTCTGACTTTGAGTCTAAGCCAATTTGAAAAAAAAAGACTTCAAAGCCGTAGTCTGATATTTGACAGCGATCTATAATTACAAAGCAGGTCAGATGGTTTTAATTGAGGGAGAGTTGATGTTCCCGTCTCATCTAATCCGTGTCTGATTAAGTTGTACGTGAGGGATGGTAGCAGGAAGGAGATCCTCGCTTGTTATTCGAGCTCAGACTTCATGTCCTTTTACAAGCTGCGACCCTGGAGCAAACACAGCGGGAGCTTATTAAATGTTTTAAACCTCACAGCCTGGCTTTAGACCCACACAGACAGACTCTCCCCAAACAAAGTCTTGATGCTCTAAGGATTTTATACACATCTTTCAGTCTGGGTTAAGCTGAGCTAAAGTCCAGTTAACCTCTGTGAAGGCTGTTTGCTTTGTTTTTAACGCTGCTGCTCTGACTGTCAGGGTAGATGCGGTCTAACGCTGGATAAGTGAATCTTACCCTCAGACATTTTTCTTCATCTGAACCGTATGCATTATAGTTGCATAACGTCCACGGAGCCTAAATCAAAGCCCTCGAGCTTATTGGAAAAGAAGCAGGATGGGTAATTTTATATTTCTACGCTACTGTCCTCTAAAATGTTCGCTGAAGTATTCTCAAGTATATTAGGCATTGAGGGATGATATCACTTCCTTGGCCGTAAGTGAGTCTTGATCTTTGCTTTGCCTTTTGTATGATTGTTTTGACGAGACCGCCGAGGAGAATCGATACAGTGCATCTGCGGGTGGAGATGATGGGGGATTGAAGTGGTCATGCTGCGGAAGCAGATCAAATATCAACTGCACGTCACTCTTCCGCCCCACCACATTTAAAACCTTGAAAAAATGCAGCCGGATCTTTTCTGATTGAAGGTTAGTTTTTTTATCCTCACGCCTTACCATAACAGAGATGTTCTTGGGTCAACATAGATTATTAAGCCTGGAACAACATTTCTGCAAAAAAAAACCTATCCGTGACCCAAAACCTAACCATAACCATAACCTCTCTCTAAAATGAAAGGGAATGATAGGTGAATAATAATGATTAGAAGCCCCTAACCCTGGTTATAAGTCTAAACTTCACATCATTCACAATCTGATTGGTTGATTAGAATGTCATACCAGTGTCAACAATGATCTTGATCCAAAAACATCCAAAATCAAAAAATCCCAAACTGGGCATTGGGATCTTGGATGATAAACTTATGTAGCAAAACCAAAAAAAAAGAGAGACACATATCTGTGTCCAATTTTTAAAGAATGCATGTAAACCAGTCTAAATAAAAAAAACAAGTAAACAAAGATGGCAATCGCTACCAACACATTACTTGATCTACCACTACTTGATCTATCTAACATAGGTTTTGAGCAAGAAAACTGAAAAATATTTTTGCTTCATAAAATAAATTTTTCTGACTTTCTAAGTACAAAGTCTAAGTCTATTTGAAAAAAAAAGACTTCAAAGCCGTAGTCTGATGATAGATATCTATAATTACTGTACAAATCATGTCAGATGGTTTTAATTCAAGGAGAGTTTTTATTTTGTGCTTGTATGTTACCACGTGACCAAATTTATGACACTTTTTTATACATTTTAAATTACACTTTTGCAAAGTTTTGCATTGTTATCTATGTGAAAAATGGTCTGAAAAAAACTGAAGTGTTTTGGTCTTTGAATGAATGTGCTTAACATTCAAAACCTCATATTAACATATTTTTAAAAACAAAATTAACTTTTGTGTTTATGTTTATTGCTATGATAATTTGTCAACTATTTATCTTTTATCTTTCAAATATTTATTAAAGTCTTCAGCCTTTTTCATTAATATATAGTTTGTCATGATTAGATTAGAATTCACGTATAAAATATTAAAGTGAATAGTGAAATAACCCAAGTGTTCCTCCTGAGGAACGGTATCAGTTAAAAGTTTAATTTAACTTTCATAAGTAAATACACAAAATGTATCAATGAAAAACACAAAGGGTAACAGGGTTGCATGAAATGAACATGTGGAGGGTGTTTGACCACGAGTGTGACCGAGGTAATTTTATAACACCCACAGTGCATTTAGTCACTGTGTCACTTTAATGTGATATCTTTTACAAATATAATTTAAGATGAATAGAGCAGTCATATCCTTGCGGTGTTGTTTGTTAGTAGTGCACTTGCATTGGATGATGTTGATTGTCATGGTCATTACCCTTGGGTTACACAGACCTTACGTGAACTACGGTGTCACTAGAATGAACTTTAATGCTTAGACGTCATTAAAAGACCAAATGAGGTCAAATGAAAAGTGAACAACAAAACATAACAAACAAATCCTTTATCAACCTTGTCCTGATGTCAATACCATGTTTGTTCAGCCAATGAAAATCTGCGTACCCTGATTACATCACACCAGCACAGTTCAATATGTAATTAATCCCCAGGCTGTTTCTTACCACATTAACAGGTTCATGTAGAGAGTGAGGATACAAGAGCATTAAAACCACCTCCTCTAAACATGATAGTGGAAGAACTGAATGGAAAGAAAACACATTGAAGGCAATGTTTACCGAAATGTGTTCAGACAGGATAAACAGTATCTCTGGCAATGGATTACAGAGGAATGTCCCTGGGCTAAATCTCACTCTACACTTATTCCTCTTTCCCATTTCCTTCTACAAACTGATTCCTATTTAGAAGTAAACATGGTGTGTGTGTTTGTGTGTGTGGCAATGTTGTCCGAGTCAATGTCTGTTGTGTATTTGGTGATGTATGTTTGCGATCACTGATGAGTAAATGGTTGCATAACACGTATGACGGCGGGAAGGAGGGGTAGAGAGATGGCGAGTACGCAGTGTACTATAAACATTTCATATTATGACAAGGAAAAGTTAACAGGAATTAATGGTTTCTCATTAAGCACGGAAAGAAAGACGCATTGCTTTTCTTCTCATTCTTTCTGTTCATTCTGTTTATTTATGTGTGGGTTTCCAAGAAGTCACTGAACTCATTTCTTCATACAGAGATTGCAGAAACATGATAAAATCCATTTAAACCCAGCTCTGTCTTAAATCAAAGTCAGATTTTTTGCTTCAGGAATGATGAAAATGTAAACACAACCAAAACCTGTTTTTGTTTTTAAATATTTACAATAGTTGCATGGTTGAGACATTTTAAAGAAAACCCAGGAGTGTCATATGCAAAACATTGTTTTTGGCCTTTTTCAAAACTACATTTTCTTCTTTGTGGAGCAGATGTATATGACTTGCTTTCTTCATCTTAACACACATTTTATTCTAAATTCATTAACCTGATAACTGTCACTCCACATATTGAACATAAAACGTTTCTTTTTTTATTTTAGATATAATATTATTATTTTAAATTCCTTTTCTATTTTTTTTATTTTAGGTATTTCTAAAAATATCAATAGTATTTTAAAAATGCCAATAAATTAACATTCAGATTTTTATTATTTTTATGTTTATTGTTTTGAAAATTTGTCAAATATTTATTCTTGAGTCTTAGACATTTGCATCAATATTTAGTTTGTCATGATTAAATTAGAATTCAACTATGAAATAATAAAGTGAATACAGAAATAGAATAGGTGTTTCACCTGAGGAACGGTGACTGTTAAAAGGTTCCAAATGACTCTTTTCCAAATGAATATTTTGAGCAGATTTAGTGAAACTAAAAAATAATCAAGAAG
Source organism: Beaufortia kweichowensis (assembly GCA_019155185.1). Classification (NCBI taxonomy): domain Eukaryota; kingdom Metazoa; phylum Chordata; class Actinopteri; order Cypriniformes; family Gastromyzontidae; genus Beaufortia; species Beaufortia kweichowensis. Next base: position 10,776,951 of record CM032806.1, read on the forward strand.
ATAAGCGTAACCAAGTTGCGTGTTGTTCTTGTCTGAATGTTGTATCTTGGCTGACTGTGTTGTCTATAGTCGATAAGAAATGTTTTCCCTTGCGCAAGGTTTGTATTTGTTACAAATAAACTAACAAAAGGTTTCAGACCAATATTTTGTGTACAATATTCGAGCAATATGTGACGAGCCTTGATCCTGATCACTCTGTCGGGGTTAATCCTGCGATAACAACTGACTGGCTGTACATTATCCCTTACATATAACATATACAATACAAACAAACATAATCTGCATAACAGAACAGACAAATTAAAAAATAAACATTGCTCACAAATGCTTACAAATTTGCCCATAACAAATGTAATTACTTTTCATCATTGATTCTTTTGCCTTTTTAATAATTGAAGTCCCCATTAGTGCTTCATTTTATAATCATGCTGAAAACTTCCCCTGTGGCTCCATTAAATGAAAAAGAGGAGCTGTGTTTAGTTTTCAAATGCATGCACCTCCCCATTACTCTATGTATTACATTTACTTCTCAATTTAGCAAAGACCATAATTAGAGTTACATTATTCAGGTTACATTAAAAAGAGTCATTGTTTAAATATACATTAGACAACCAAAATGACCTTCTAAAGAACTGATGGGGTCTGAAACTAGCTGGAAATGCCCTCCGTATACAGTCTGTCAATTGTATAGCACACCTGTCATTCAGGGCATTGCATGGCCATAAGGCTTCTGAAAGAGGCTATAAACTTTCAAGTTTGTTTCCTCAGCGAAGTACCTCTCGTAAAATATAAGAGCCACTGTGTGAATGCTTTCCTGTTATTTCTTACAACCAAAATGATTGCAGATAATAATGCATTTTATAGATATTACAGTCACAAACAAACTGAGCAACAAAAAAGTATGAATTCCTTTTTTGCACAGCATCTTTCTGTTGCTGGTAGTTTCACACATCTTTTAAGACTAAAGAATTTCTGTGTTGTACTGATGCATAACATCTCTGTAATATCATTGCGTCAAATGGCTAAAATTAGAATCAAGAGCAGCAAAGCAGATGCGAAACTATTTGGTACATCATTAGAAAGTAACTTGGAATGCATTGCTTTATACAGACATCAAAAACCGCTGGTCTTGTGTGATCTTAAAAATTGAGGTGAGGCTGAGATCAAAGAAATTCTCTAGGGTCCTCAGTAGATCCGCTGTTGATGGCTTTGGGTCTTTAAAAATCATTCCAAGCAATCTGTAGCCAATCACTCTGTTGTATAAAAGATCATCCCAAAAACGGGGGAAATTTTAAATCACTGCTAATCTTTCCAGGACAGTTCATCTGTAGCCGGTCAGTTTACCGAAAGTATCTAAATGAACTCTCTGAATACTTCAGGAAAACATCAAAGGATTTACGGGAAGGGTTACTTCCATGTCAATGAGCATGAGTTAACAATTCTAAAGTAATAACTTTGCAGTGCATCTAAGGTCAGACAAGTCTCTCTGATTTCGAGGGAAAAACTGCATGACTGAGGTTTGCCAGACAACATTGCCAATGAGTTCAGAAGATCAGGGTTATTGGGACCATATTTTGTCAGTGGGCATGACAAAGAGATGGAGATTTTGACCACAGTTCAAGGAATCATGGTGAAAAGCAAACACTGAGTTTGGTTTTCATCTCAGTCATAAAGTATAGTAGCGAAAGTGCATTTTTGCCCCAGGGCCTGGTCTAAAATTTTGGAGTCAACCATGAATTTCACATTGTACCAGTAAGAAACTGAGGTTGGACAAAATGCTGAAAATTGGATTATAAATAGACCCTTCAGCAAGACAGTGAGTCACAACACTGACACACAACAATTTTAATGAGTCAATGTACAAAGATGGTAAAAGATTACAAAGATGCCTAATAGTACAATATTGTTTAACTATACTGAAGTTTTAGAATGTGTCATTTTTCTTTTTGGGTTATAAATTAACCTGTTAACTGTCACTGTTTTACAGGTGGAACAAGGTTAGGTTACTAGGTCTAGAATAATTTTGACATATTTTTATAACAATAAATATAAACTAAACAAAAAAGTAAAAAATGAAAATGTTATATTTTGGTTAATTTTCAAAACACCTAAAATGTAAAAAATTACATTAAAAAAAATGTTAATTGTGAAAACAAAATAAAATTGTGTATGCTTGTTTTGTACATTGACAGTTATGACTGTTTAGAGGCCAAAATACTGGGTTGTTTTACTAATATTATTGTATATGTAATATATAAGATAATGAATAATATTATATAGATAATATTATTATACACAAATATACATAAGATGAGATTAAAAATATACTCTCTGCAATGTCAATGTGTTGCACAGAGATACATAAAAGCTAAACCAATACAGTGCTCTCACATGAAGTCAAAAGAAAGCAATTATAATAGGAAAGTTTAAGGGCCTCAAACATTAAAAGATCTATATTTGCATTGTCCTTCTCACAGTATCTATGCTTTCATGTTTCCTCAAGACAGCTTCAGGATTTCAATTAAAAAACCCAACTGCAAATAAATAATGCTGTGAACTTCCTCTGCCTGATGTTCAAACATAAAAGCACAACTGATGGAAACTTCCACTACTTATGATTAAATTGTACTAGTAATTACATTTCTTTAAGACGTTTGATGTTTTAATGAAATTGGGTGAGGACATGTCATGGGACGTTTGTATTTAATTTGATAAACAGGCAGAGGAATGTGAAAAGACTTTATTTTTTAAGGTGATTCTGTCCTGGTCTGTACAGTATGTGTCTCCAAATGCAGGTTTTGCATTATATATTGTTCGTTTTCTTAGACATTTCTAATGTCTGTATCACAATCTACATCACACTTAACATAATACAATTTTCTAAAAAGTTGTTTGGTCATGTCTGTACAGTGTAAATCTATCTGCAGTGTAAACCACAGATAGCGAGTCAGTTTACCATGCTGTGCGGTTCAGTCTACAGTAATTAAGATCAGCTGATGGATCTAGTGTTGGGATCAGACAGCACAAGCTGATGCAGCAGTGTAAAGAGGGGTTGGAGAAAGCAGCAGGCTTTTTGTTTTATGTGCTAAGCTAAAAAAACAGCATTCAATCTTCTACCTTACATTGATTCACAATGGTACGCTTATGACCATGATTTATACGTTGAGCTTTCGGGTATGATTTCACTGGAAATGTCAGTCTAAGGTCATTTGACCCACAAAAACATAAGTAACCTGCGTGTTTATTCTTGAGTCATCAATATATAGAGTTTGTCATGATTAGATTATGAAATATTATAGTGAATAGTGAAATAAACCTGTGGAACAGTGACAGTTAAAGTAAGGAATCAGTCGGTACAGATTCTCTATTTGGCATCAATGGATTTTTTGGTTTCCTGGAAGAGGCAAAAAGCCTGTAATTCCACTACACTCCCATTAATCTGTTTGGGGAATTTTCCACTTCACAGAGGTTTATTGGTTAATGGGTTTAATGTTTTCTCGTGTTCACATTTTCACCTGTGACTTTCACCCCGTGTGGTATGAGTAAAATGAAACGATCGCTGTGAAACTTCCCCTGTGATGGTCAAAGAGCCTGAACTCCACATCTATGTGTTTAATTGTCAGTGTTGAGCAGAATGAGCTCTTGAGATTCCACAGTGATTTAATGAGATCAATAGTGTCAAAAAGGATAAAGGGAAATCGAATGAAACCGTCATTACTTTTATCTCATTATTAAATCCTGCTTGCCTCATCACTAGTCATTTCAGCTCATGGACACAGGCATCCTGCCTTCATGAAAGCTGGGACTTTCTCTCTCTCTCTCTCTTTCAAAGCTGACTAACCAGAACAAAAAAAGTAGGAGAAATACAGAATCTGCTATTTAAGTGTTTATTTTCCCATCTGTGAGCACACTTCACGTCAAGGAGCTATTTCAATGTCTTCTATAAGTTTTGACTTTCTTGAGGACAGGCGATGTTTCTAAAATAAAATCGATAACAGATGGCCAATTCTACACTGTTTCATTATCGCTGAAATGCTAATAAACTGTTTGAGTCTTTGTCATTTGCACATATTGTTTGTGCACCTGTAGGTAATGTAAATATGAATAAACATGAATAAGTACTGAATAAATAAGCTGCGGGTAAGTTATTGAAAGGGGCAAATTGCACTGAAATTCTATAATGAATTCAGTTAATATAATCAATTATAGTTATAATGAACCTGCACAAGATCTTATCGCTGAATGAAAAATAGATATTCGCTAAAAACTTTTTAATATGCTCTTTGCAGAAGACTGTGTGTTGATTCACATTCTCTGGTGCTTCTTACAGCACATCTGTCAATCATTTTATCAAACATATATTCAAATAATCACATGGGGAAATCTGATGAGCGATGTCTGGACATGTTGTTTTTTTATCCTTGAAAGGTTCCCTCTGAAAGGGCAAAAGCATTGAAAGCATTTTACACGTTTTTTACTACTTCTGATAACTTTTTCATGAGCTACTTTATAGTCCCAAACAGTACGAAGTGAAGGTGACTTAAATCAACAAAAGTTTCGTAAACAACTGTTTTGGGTCTGACAGAAATGCCAAGAAATGCTTATTTGCTTTTTTGGATTTTTTTATGTGCTTTTGCCCAAACAATCAGTGAAAGTTTTCCAATGTACTTTCCAGTATAGTTAAATATACACAGTTATCAGTCAAATGTTTAGACACAATTTACAAAAGTGTAATACAATACACAATAATATAACTGTGCCAAAATGTTCGTTTCTATAATTAGAAAACTAACATTTTATTTAAGAATATTTTAAAATGGATTATACAAATAAAAAACAGCCAATAAAAGTTCAGCATAGATAGAAATTTCTTCAGTGCTGTTTAAAAAGCTTCCCAGGTTGAGACTTCAAGAACCTGGATGATAAAATGCCAAGACAATGATTTTACAAATTCTAGACAAAGGGTGATTACTTCAAATAATTTTTTTATTTTTATAATTGTTTATCAAATTTATTTTAGTGTTCATTTATGTTGGATGCTTTGTCACAACATAATTCCCTGAGTTACTATTACTTCATGTTCTTTATGAGTTTACTACTATTCTAAAATGTGGAAAAAATTAAAACAATGAGTAAGTGTTTCCAAACTTTTAACTGGTATTGTATATTCTGTTTTTCACAATGCAGTACACACAGCTTTACAGAAGAATATTGCAGTATATTTGTCTCATTGGTCCTTATTGAGCAGTTGCATTTAAAGTAATATTTGAGAAAGAATTTAATATATATGTGTATAATGTACCAGTAAGATGTATTGTAACATCAAATGATCAAAGAGCATTTTTATGGCTTTTCTGACGTTATCGACATGGCCTGTCACTGAAACAGATAAAAAAAATTGCTTACAGAAACTGAAAAGTTATTTATGATGCTTTTATCCGACCTACCCACTGCATATTACAGGGCAGGGAAACATAAAACAGCTATCATTATTTTTAATACATCCCCCTCAGTTATAAAACAATATCCAATTTGCCATATATAATTGATAAGCTAGATATGCATCTCTTGTAAAAATAGCCAGCGAACAGCGAGAGTCCAACACTTCTTCATGCCCTCCATTGCTCTCAAGCAATCATTCATGGCCTGAATCCATAGTGTTAGATATTCACACATTGTCTTTCTGTTGCCCAGCACTGTCCTTCAAATCGATGCCTTGCTGACAGTTTAATGGCCCTCCCGCATGTACAGTCTCAATGGTGATCTAGTGTTTCAGAATGAAATTTGATTATGTTGACCGCGAGCGTACGCATTAATGCCTTTACCTAATCATAAGTGCTGGTCACAAGCTGCCCATCGTTTCACCATCCATTAAAGCTTTCTCCGAGAAGACCGGCAAACGCCATGGTGGCCGTGTTATTGCACAGTATTGGGTAAAATTGATTTGAACGGAGCTGGGAATGATTTGTGGGAAATGCAGTATACTTTGCACACTAATGTGAGTAATTCAGGACCGAGAATCGATCTGCAGTGACAATGCAAATCGTTTCCTCTTTTCAATGCCTGGAAGAAGATTGTGTCAAAGGGATATTTTGTCTCAAAGTTAGACCCACAGCTGTGACTGGAGCTTCAGAAGTCAGGTCTGTAATTTTAGCGGCCCTGTGAATGGATGGAGATGTCTGCACTTTGTTTTATCTATAAGGCAGCCACTTGAATACCATTAGGTTTGCGCAAGAGGTGAAAGAACATGTTTTGGAAAAGCTATCGAAATAAAGCACTGGTGTTTTAAACACTTGAGAGAAAAGTGAACTGCATAGTAAACTATACTTTGACTGCATCGAGAGGGAAGAGAACAACAGAGCATGATATACACAGAGAGCTGGAGGGATACTATGCCCTGTGGCTCTTTTCTCAGAATTATTTCTGAATTCTGAGAAAGATCTTCTGTTCGGCTTTCACCACAGAATCAGAGATGGTTTGTTATGATGGAATCATTCAGAACATTGGCAGAATACAAATAACATTCAGAGACGGCTCATTTCACAGCTTACCAACTAAAAGAGGAGAGAAAATTAGCGCTTTCAAAAGAAACTGTTAACTTCAGAGTTTAAGCAATTAAACAAACTTTTGCAGCACGATGCTGATTTCTAGGCCCTTTAACACCTATTGAGAATATTCTGTGCAGATGTTTGGTGCAAACAAGTTTTTAAAGAATTCCAGTAAAAAGCCATCTACACCGGAGACAAACACTTCAATTAACAACAAACAAAAGTTTATTTTCTTTAGTGAGTGTTTTTTTTTATGTCTGGTGAAGAACATACTATATGAGATCCTGCCTGTGAAAACCCAGTTAAAGTCAGTTTTACTGTTTTGTTTACATAAAATCAACCCAACATTCTGTGAAAATATAACGTTGGTATCTCTAATATTGAGTGATTAATGACATGTCAAAAATTGGAATCATATTTTTATAGATATTTATAGGTGAAATCAAACTTTAAAGCTCCTTTTCTCACAATTTAATTTTGAGACTTTAGCCTGGTTTTCACAGGATCCCAAATGTCCTGAATAAGAACTTAGCTGTCGCTTCTGCTTTTTTGCTATATAAAAACTAGCATTTTTTAAGTAAAAAAAATTAAAATAATTTATTATGAATATTGTCATGATTTTTTATTATATATATAGCTAAATAAAGTTTTATTTTAAGGATTAAAAAGGGTGTTATGCTATTTGTTTAAATCTGTTCATAGTAAAATACATTTGCATAACAGTACTGTATATACTGTAAAAGCATATTTTTGCAACAATTTAACGTTTCACAAACCGTGTAAAATTTGAAGTTGAAAACTTTAATTTTCTAGTGACTTGTTCCATTTAATTTTTTTGTTGGCACAACTCTGAATGATTAAATTTGGCAACAGTCTGTTCCTTAAGTGTACAGAACTTTAACTGAGCCAATTGAACAATTTAGATGGATCAAGTCACTAGAAAATTTTGAGTTGGACAGGTATCAATTTTTTTACAATGCTCACACAACAAAAGCTTTACAGATGGTAAATGAAAACTAAAAAAAAGTAACAGTTTTTCCAAGCACATTATAAACACATCATATTTAACAAAGGTAATTTTGTTGTTGGCTTTCCTATTCTTTATCAAATACCGAATCACAAATCTCAAAATAGTTTGTTGTTTTATTTTTTGGTCTCTCTTGCCTTGTGTTTTGCATCAACATGATGAAGGGAAACCGTTGCCTAATGTACATGAAGTAATGCACTTCAGTCTTGTGTCAACATTACAAAACTTCAGCTGGATGTTGTTTCAAGGAGTTTCAACACAAGAGATTGGTGAAAACATTTCTTGTTGCTTAGCTAAAGCATCAATTATCGCGATATTGAAACCAGACTTCATGTTAGCTAAAATGTTTCAAATTTGATTTATCTATCTGGACGACAACGGTTTGTTTTGTTGACATCCAAAACCCATTAGCTTTCCTTCCAACAAAAACAACCAATATCACAACAGACTTTTCCATTTTTCTGCTTTTCCAAATCCATCATTAAGTGACAAGGGAATTTGTTTTGGCGCATTAAATGTTTATCCATTCCATTAGACCTTTCAGGGAGTGGCAGAAAAATGCCCTATCACAGCTACGGGTGATCTCCCATGCTTTCGATGTAGAAGATATGCTTTGCTATTTGTGCAATGACTTTTATTCTGTTCTGTTTTTCCGTTCTCTCTTTTACTTTTTCCCTCCTCTCTGATGAGTAGAAAATTACCTCAGATACTTTCGTTTCCCACAGTTTGGAGGCTAGGGGGTTGAACGAGGGAGAAGGAAAAGAAGGTGTGAGATGAGAATTCATACGTTAGATCACAAGATCTACCTGATAAACGGTAGAAGACACGTAATTTATCACAGGGCACACTGGGGAATGGAGACTCTATAACTACTATGGGAGGAAACAGATTCTTTTTCCACAAGGGCAGATAAAGAAAAAGAAAAGAAAAAAAGTGCCAATCAGTTGAACAAATTTGTTGCAGAAAACGTCTGGAGGAAAAGTAATGTGATGTTGGTGTTACAATGTCACACTGATTTAATGTTCGGCATATTATCATGTATGGAGTGTGTATAATTGACCCCTTTCTGACATAGTAAGGTTTAGTCTAAAGGAATGAAGAGGTACAGCTGAAGTCTGGTCTGACTTTTTGGCTTGGTTAGATTGGAAAAAACCTTTGTCATGGGTTGGATAATGAGGAAGGTATTTGCACAGAGCTACTGTATCTACATATGGCTACAAAACAGTTTGACTATTATTTGTTTAGGAAAAACTGATTTTTTAAATACATGTTGCCCAGTGTGATTCAACAGCAGGACCTAGTAGTTATCATAAAAATGTATATGATGTAAGTATACACTGCAAAACAAGTATTTCTTCCTTGGCTGATATATTTCTGAATGAGATCATACAAATTTGTACAAAACCTTGTCAAATAAGTATAATTTCTTATGAAATTGTGTTGGTTTGTACATTACTTTTTGCATTACATTTTATACTGTCTCATATTTATTTTACATATTTATTAAACATTTTGCTTAAAAGTCTACAATATGCTGTAAAAATCTGATCACTTTGTTGCTACACTACAAAAATGATTTCTTACTTGGTATTTCTGTCTCGTTTTCCAGTACACATTTCTAAAAATACTTCAATCAAAGTTTTTGATAAACAAAATGACATAAGATATTAAGTCTTGTTTTATGAAAAAATATTACATTTAGGTGAGTTTATGCTTAAAACAAGCAAAAATGTCTGCCACTGGGTTAAGATAAATAAACCTAATTTAGGTTTGACCTCTGTTAATTTGAGTTTATCTTTCTTACCCTAATGGCAGATATTTTTGCTTATTTTAAGTTAATGAACTCATTTCAATTTGATTATTTTTTTCAGCAAACAAGACTTAATATCTTATGTCATTTTGCTCATCAAGAAAATGTAGCTCGAGTATTTTTAGATATTTGTCTTGGAAAACAAGACAACAATTCATTTTTTTTTTTTTTTTGCAGTGTGGCAACTAAATAAAAGCCTATTGTAGATTAATGCAAAACTTTATAAGTAAAATAAGTATGACACAATACAAAATGTAATACAAAAGGTAATGTAGTAAAACATATTTTACAAGGTGGCTAACAGGAATTTAGACACAATATATGTCAGTGTGCTCATAAAAAAGCATAAGAACAATGGAATTTCCTTTGTGGATAAAATTTATAAAACAAGCAAATCAAAATATAAGACCTTTTCTAGAGAAAACAAGCATTTTTGTATTGTAACTTTTGTCTCGAAACCTTAGTTGGTAAGATATTATCCCTGTGACAACAAGCCCCAGTCTTTCCTACACAGCAGGGTTGCAAAGCAGTTGTCATTACAATGTCCCAATGCCAAAACCGTGAGAAACAGAGGACTGTATGGATCAGAAGGTTCAAACACAATGACAAATGACAATTTATCATCCCCTGATGAGTTCCTCATTATATAAACATTAGTTCTTGTACTTTCTTAATCAGTGCAGCTGTCAGCGTGGCTAAGAAATGATAAAGCTCTTTATTCTATTGAGTTTAGACTGTGCTGTGAACATTCAGATCAATGACTGGGTCGATGCGAACCTCTTTTGAGTACAGCAGATGCAATGATGTGCAATCACCAAGCATTTGATATTTCAGTAGTTAAAAATCAATACTTTTGTGTAATGGCCTATTCGGAGATAAAAAGCATGATAACTGAAGAGTATGTCCAGCAGAAATTCTGAAGGATGTGCGATTTGCATTTAGTGCATGAAATTGCATTTTTACTGGCCTCTGGTAAGTTTGGTAACATACTAAAACACTGTTGAGTTTAGAAAACATTATATTTTTATATTAGCTATTTTAACAGGACAATAAGAGAAGTCATGTTTGAGATACGAACACGGCAGAAATACATCAAAGAGTGTAATAAACTCAAATTCTGTCTCTATACTGCTTTTAATATTTGAATTACTTGCCCTGTGGCATATATTCATCTGCCTCCTCAAAAAAATGGAATCCTTTGTTGTACAGAAAAAATAGTTTATTGTAATGAAGGAGGAGAAAATGTTAAGAACATATGGCCTGAAGATGTTGCAACTTGCCTAAATCAATTTTACAGAATATTTTCCCATTATGTCAGTCGGATGCACATCCACAGAAAACGATGCACATTCACAGAAAAAGAAATCATTTGAGATAAAGATGAAGGAAAACATTTTCTGTCACTCCGAATGTGCTCAATGAAATAACAGACACAACAAAAAGAAACTATTAGCCTAGATATCTCATCATCTTTTGTATGAGATCATTTTCTCTAAGAATATTTTACCTGAGGGTTTTGGATTCATGTTGGATGTTATTTTGTTATGTTGTTTTATCGTTTTTGTTGTGTTTTGTCTGATTACAGAATTATATTAATTTTAAGACGTTCTTTACATGCTACAGTATTAGACTGGATTAAATGGGATCTGCTCTTTTCATTTTCTTTATAAGATTTCCATTTTTGCATGAAAAATAGCAGATTAAACATTCTGATATCTAACTGCTGTTGTGGAAAGTCACTAGTTTAAATTGTGTTCTAAGCAAAAGGAAGACATATGGGTTTTAGACGACACAAGAGACAATAATGAGAGTTTTCATTTTTAGGTTAATTATCCATTTTAATGAGATTCTCTGTAAGCTGTACCATCAGTTTGAATAAAATTCTCTAGGATTTTAGCAGTGCACATTACTCTAGTCTTTTACTGCAAACGCTTATGTAATGATATTTCATCTAAACAGTGCCGAATGACAACTGCTGCCCTGATGCAAGATAATACAATGTCAAAATTATCATCATTCACAAAGAGCTACAAAAATTCTTAGCTGTGTTCAGATTTGTTAAACTGTAGTCTATCTGTAGCCAGGTCATATGGCTCTCACATAATGGCGCTTAATTGCAAGCAATTACAGGGTCCATTATAGAAAATAATGGTCACAATTTATCATCCTCACAGACAGGGTTGAATAAGGGGAGTTTTATATGGCTAAAATGCTACATTTTCCCGTCTTTTACAGCTGTTTTGAAAGAAAAGAGATATTTACACGAGCCATTAATTAATGTGTTCATTTTGACATCAATGGATTTATATGTGAAATTCACAATTATATTCGAATAACAATGTTCTCCTTTCTGAAGTTGCTGACACTAATGGCTCAACTGAATGTGTGAAATCATGGGTTTGAGACAATGGCTGTTTAGGCTTTTGTCATGTGTTTTTAATTATCTCTCTTTGAGAATATGATCAATTAAATAAACAATTACAACATTCATATTTTCCAAAAGCAAAACATGCAGAATTATGTGTTTTCATCAGTTTACTTCAATGGAATAGAATAGCCCAACATCATTTTCACACCTTATATTGTACACAAAAAAACAAAGAGAGATTTTTAGCCGTATAACTCTTTCCATTCTTTTGATACTAAAATAATATTTTCTATTTTCCAACCCTGCCCATACTCCTAACCCTCACATTTCTCATCTCATCATTATTCAACATGTAGACTGGCTGGTCTTCATAATGAAAGTGATTTCAGGTTTGTGAGGATATTTAAGCGCCACACACCCACATAGCGTTGTCCTCCATCATTGGGAAAATTTCAATAGAGCACATAATTAGCCAGAGCTCTGCAAAGTCCATTGATTTGTCTTTTGTTGTGATAAATGATCTCTCACACTTCTCTCCATGTGACACACAGCACATTGAAAGTCAATAGAAGCCCAGAGGCAAACATTTCCCCTCAGCTGCCTTAATACATTCATGTTTGTGTAAGCTGTGTGTGTGAATCTAGTGTGACACGCTCTGATAATATCACTGTCATAATCATAGCCCTTCAGTTAATCTGTTTCGTTGAACGTTGTCAAGTCTTAATGTCCACATGAGATGCATCTTGCTGATCAGATTTTGCTGGCCTTTGGGGTGATACAGTGAGATTTGATTATCTTTAAAAGAAAATCCTCGTTTGGGTTCTGGGGATAATTTTGGTAGTGTATGAGATCACAACTAGTCTGTAGTGGAGTTTTTCATTCCATATGACTACAGTGTATAATTAAATTACAGTTGTATACAGTGTATACAATAAAATACAACAACCCACAATTACTGCAGAACAGTGATGATGTATCTGGATAGCTCTCCAGATCAGACATTGTACGAAACGAGCACTTTTCTTTTTTGACATTTAGTGAACGTAACTGTTGACATTCAGTAGCTTAGAAACATACAATGTTTTTAATTACAGTGTATATAATTTGGTTTTGAACTGACTTATTGATTGCAGACTTTGGTATTGTGGAAAATTTGAGTACAGTTGTTGAGATCTGTTCTGAAACTTCAAAATGTTTCTCATGAGCAAAATCTAAGCAGCAGGAGACTCATGCCTTCTTGTGATTTTTCTTTACTATCGGTGAGCCCTAAACCATACAAATCTGTCACTTCTTCTTAAAGATATCCTTAATATCTAAAGAAATAAGCCCTCCAAGATGAAAGATGATAGCCCCCTTCTGTGACATACATACCACCTTAATACCACCAACATTAAGCACAAACTTTCTTGTCCTTAAAATAAGGCAAATGCTAAGTCTGTACGTCACACAGAAGCCAGACATTTGCGGTGCACAGTATGTGTGTGTGTGTGTTGAGATGAGCATTCACTATCACTCAGATCACGCAGCACCAACCTTTAGATCATCAATCAAAGGGCTGTAGATTCTGATTTATTAATAGCTTATCTGAGTAATATAGAACCATAGGAGGTGAAGGGTCTGAGAGAGAGAAAGGCTTTGATCAGCTGCCTGATATGAGAAACAACACAAAGACAAGCTGGGACTGATCTTAGATCAGGTCAGATTGCGTGGGATGACAGTACCTGGGGACAGTTTGCCCACCCGCTGCTCGTGTCGCATTATATCTGTACGATAACATTGATATAAAAGAAATCATTATAACATTTACATACAGAGAAACACACTGTTAGAGAAAAGTACTGTTGAACGCCAAAATAAATATGCTGATAAATTATGTATTTAACAGGATACAGGCCTGTTTGGAATGTACTTTTAATAGTCTAAGGGAGTTTGCCAGATAAATTATGGATTTAACATGATACAGGCCTGTTTGGAATGTACTTTTAATAGTCTAAGGGAGTTCGCCAGATGAAAATTATTTTATTATCTAGTGACCCTCATGTTGTTTGAAACATCTATATTTTATGCATGCTGTGTTTCAACCTGAAGGAGATTTTTAGAACTTTTATGGTTGAGTGAACTTACAACTTGTTTTATTGTCTATACTTAAAAATGCATATAATTATTAATTGCACTTAAAGGGACAGTAGCTCCAAAAATGAACCATTTATGTTGTTCAAAGGACTTTTTTTCTCTGGAACACAAAAAAGATTTTTAATATTTTAATTAATATTTGAGAAATGTCTTCGTGATTTTGTGGGTAAACAAATGATGAAAGACATTTTAATTTCATCAAAGTATATGTGTTTATTATTAATGTGTTTATTTCCGCAATAGTAGATATTAATAAATTTTTTTAGAAATTAATGATTTTATTAACACTATGTTAAAAAACTGGACATTAGCTTTTAACATTAACATTAATTTCAGCTTAAAACATTGCCGTACTTGGTCAATATTAAACAAATCACGTTCTTTACATTATGTATGATTTCATAAAAAAACTGTAAATTACAGAAATGACTTTCACAGACAGGTTCACGTACATAAGTAAGGACAAATTAAAGGAAGTGGCAAAAGGTATGAAGTATACAAATAATCATAGTCTTGCACAGAGGCAAATAGTCCACCTATAGCATTGTCAACGCATCTCATGATCCGCTATAACTCTCTATTCCCATTGCACACATGTAAACACAGACACACACACAGAGTAAATGTCAGTTTGTCTGGGAGTATGGCTTTAGCTCAGACCTTCTGCTTGTGCCAGTAATATATGACATTATACACAGCCCCAACCATCTGCTGGCTGTGTCTATTTCCCCCTAAACTTTCTCTCTTTCATCTGAGCCAACATCTCATCATCTCAGCCAAACAACCTATTTAAAGTGACATGTAATTCAGAGCAAGGATGCTCGGGAAAAATGAAAGCGTTCTCTCCTGCACAAGGGACATCATAGCTGTGGAGATGCTCTCTCTGGCTCATTGGGGAAGATAGATGACTTTTGTTTACTGTTGAGACTTTTCAGGTAAAAGTCCTCATGCCTGTGGAGACTGAATTTGCTGAACTGTGTTTTTGGTCACAGATTATGTTTGTGGGTAATGTGATGGTAAACATGACCCTTCCAAACAATCTCTTAGAGATGCAGTTGGAAGGTAATCAATGTCTTTCAATGGTGTACATGAAACTGTCATCCTGAATTTTGTGCACTGCTTTGTATAAATGTGTCTTATTTTATAGATCTGTTTTAAAACATTGTGCACACAAATATATCTCTGCATTAAAACCATTAAAAATAATTCAAAATTTTTGACTTTATCCAGTAAATTATAATCTGTCTGTCAGGCACAAAGCACAGCACATTTCTGGGATCAGCATTATATTCTGAAGTATAAAAGTACATTGTACACGCATATAAAAATGTAAACAAATTTTTTTGTTTTTTGCCATCTTTAATTTGTTTCCGTTCAGCTTGTCGCAATGCGTTCTGGGCTAACATTCTCTGAAAAGGATCCACACAGTGTTGCCTTAGATTTTATCCAAAACAAAGTATCTCTAAAGCCGGCATAATTAAATTGTCTACCGAACAGAGCTCATGACTCACCCTTTTATATTTTAGGTCATAATGATGCTATTGATACAGTGATGTCTGGATTTCCAACAAAGATCAGGATGGCACGTACAGTAAAAGCCACTTCACACACAAATATCCTGAAACAAACAGTCGCCAAACTGAATGAGTAAAACACAGTAGGTCATTTGAAGTTCATTTAAACAAACATATAAATCTAAAGTTAAATCTAATGCAGCTGCAGGAGAGACAATTTGAAAGAACTGGTTTCATCTAAAGAACATCTAAAATGAACCAGTCGTTAGTCTTAATCTCAAGGAGGGTTATCTGAATCACCAGAACCCCCTTGTCTTACTGATGTTTTCCAGCACTGAATGGGCGTTGTAAATTACAGCAAGATGAATCTTTTTCTCTTACTGGCATTTCTCATGTTCCTCGTAAATGTCACATGAAACATGCAGAATGCTAAAGCTGCGATTTCCTTGTTGTGCCTGAATGGTGAAAGTGGGTTAATTATTTAACAGCAGTCACAGGAAACATCCATCTACAAGTAAATGATGTGTGGTCTGACAGAAGATATTCTTCATGGATGTGACATTTTCAGTCAAAACTTGAAACTTATTACCAATATACAAAGTCTTCTGTTAAAATTGTACTAAACTCCTGTTGCTGAAGTCCAGACATCAAAGAATATCAGTCTATATATAAATATATATACAAATATATAGATTACTTTATAGATGTATAGATATATTATTAATTTATAGATAACATGCTTTTAAGAGGCAACATGCTTTGTAGCAAATCTGTGAATTAAAATGCACAATCCAGAAACAAATGGAGAAGAGATGGCTTCTCCAAAAATATAAAATTGATGAAAAATGAAATTGAAATTATGAACTATACAACGCATACAATTCTAGTAGACAGTCTTGTGAAGCAGTCTACATATTTTAGAAAAGGAATGCAATCATTTTTATGTGTGTAATGTGCAATGTTATGTTTTATAAAGCAAACTGAGACCGTATTGGGTGATGTTTTATACGCATTCACTGTCCTACAACACCCTGAATAGTGTAAAGCTGAAATGTGAAGCTGTGACCTCAGGTAAATCAGCATCACCCTTGTCATTCTTTCTGTGGATGCAGTGCAGTGAAACTCCTACTCACTTTACTGAGAACACTGCTTACAGTGTGTGTGTTTATAATGTAACCTCAGGCTATGGACACAACCAGGCCTGACTGCTTTTTTAGCTCTATATTTGAGGTCAGTGACAGGGCTGCAGCTGGACCTGCATTAGCACAAAGGCCCTGAGCTTATGCATCCATCATGTATGCAAGGAACAGTATGTCAGCTTCTACTGTATGTGCTTTTTTATTTTGCCCTATTTAACACAATAATAGAGAAAGATGAGTTGAGTTGAGCTGCACTTACAGATGTCATTGCTTTAGATATCAAACAAAGTGATATTTACACAATAAAGGTACTATGCAATGCCATAGAAGATCCATTTGGGCTGCATGTTTCATTATGAACATTAGGTTTTACATAAGATTCTTGGTAGTAGTAAAATGGTTCTTTTGACTATGAAAGATAAACTCATTTGTTTAAGAACATTTGAACCTTTGGGAAATCAAAAATGGTTCTTCTATGGAATTGCTTTTGTAACATCTTGAGTTAAGAGTGTATTTTAAATAAAGATAAAATAAATAAAGGTGACTTTCAAAAAAGCCTACTTTTCAAAAATTCACAAAACTTTAATAACGTAAAGATCAATTTATAATTAACATTATGAAGTATTTGGAGACTTTCTGGTGTTGAACTAATTTTGATTTCAATGCACCCCATTTTCGACAAAAATATTTAAATATATATTTTATTTTTCCACCCACCAACAATTTTTAACTAATAAAATATTCTAGATATTGGAATATTACTGAATATTTACTGAAAGAATGTATAATCAATTTTACTGTCACCGTTTCGAAGGTGAAAACTTATTTCACTATTCACCTTGAAATTTAATAGTTGAATTTTATCTAATCATGACAAATTAAAAGGTCTAAAACTCAAGAAAAATTTTTATAACAGTAAACCAAAATTGAATTAATTAAAAATGTTAACGTTATTAATAAAATATCCAAAATAAAAAAAGATGTTTAAAAAATATCTAACGTCTTAAAAACTAGTTTGGATAGTGCATTGTATATGCTCAATATGTGCAGTGAAAGTTATCAGGTTAAAAAAAATAACCAAACAAATATTTATTTTGTCTTATTTTAAATAAAGTGATCTTACGGCCCCCTTAGAAGTTTGTTGATGCCCAGGTTGAGAAACATTGCGGTAAACTACACCAGTGATTATTCTGTCAGAGTAACTTGAAATAAACTAACTTTAAACATACACTAAAAATGACCTTGGGACTAGTTTGTTACAAGTAATTGTTAATATTTCTCGACACGCCATTATTTCTCTGCAAATGCCACTTGGCTTGAAATTGGATTATCTATGCAGTGCTATTCGTCTTTAACTATAAAACAAGTCCTCAAATAGTTTCAGGTCCACTGTATTTATAGTCCAACTCATTCCTCTATGCCAGTCCGATTTGGAAATCTGTCATGCACGTTCTACGCCTGAGCACCAGACATCAAACCACTCAAAGCACAGATGTTCAGAGAAGACAATCTTTTGCTATACAAACAAGAGTGACAACCACCTTGGAATCGAGTCCTTTATGTAATCAGGTAAAAACAGTTTTGGTTCCTACTTAAAACCTTGTGGTTTAGAGATTAACCAAACTGACAGGGTCTAGGTTGAGTAGTGTGCGACTGGTCTTTGTGCGAGGGGACTCATGCTTGTCACAAACTATTTGGAGCGGCAAAACAGTGCCGATGTAGACTGAACTAAAAGCGCAGTGGAAGATATCATTATCTGTGTAGGGAGCCACTGAGTGTTTCAGATGGTCTATTCGGTTTATGCCAAGATGTGGATTGAACCAGGGAAGAGGCGTTGAGTCACAGACAGGCGGTGTAAACTGCAGCAGAGAGAAGATAGACAGCGAACACCTGGGAAGGTGCGATATGTGTAAGAATGTATATGTCAAGTAAGCAAGTTGCCGTTTCACGACTGCTACATTCTGTCAGATGTTTTGACTGCAGCCTGCACAGTTTTGAGCTCTGCAGATTCATTAAACTGTTACAAAACTGTTGACATGTAACTTCTGTATTTCTATAAACTAGGCAATCTGTAATATAAGTCTAATTTACATTGAAGTGGGGTGTTTCTTCATTTATGCAAATAAGGCCAAGTGCTGCCCACCTTAAGTACCACCCACAGAATTTCATTTAAGAGACGTTTGTGTACATTTGCTGGTGATCAGCAGCAGTAATTTATCATATAGGACATATATTACAAGTGTGTTTATAGTACAAGTGTGTAAAAGTGTGTCATTTTTGTATTTCAAAGGCAATTCATGCGCCTGGATCCTAGTGGTGCTACTGTATGTCTACCATCCAGTATTCAGTACCCTAAAAAATATTTTGTTTGCCCGATCTGCCTGATCTGTGAATTGGATGCTAATGCAATGCAGACAGCATGTGTGTCAATAAATAGTGGAATATCTTAACGGTTTTATTTTAAAATGCATGAATCCCTGTTGTTACGTATCAGCAATTTAGTTAAACGCGTGTATGGATTTAGGGTTATTGATATACAGCGATATCCAAGGGGAATATTTGCACAATATTTGATTTAATTCCCACTTAGGTTAGATGAAACCATTAAAATATAAGGTGTATGATACAAAATCAACAAAACACTAAACTTAAGGTATTTCTGGATAATATTATTTGGCAAAAATAAACTACAGCGTAGCAGGGAATATGGGTTTTATACAAATATACAAAATAAATGCTTAAGGGAAAAAACATACATTGACTGCAATTTTATCTATTAATATTTGTTGATCCTTTCTTGTAGTAATAATTTGTAGCCATTCTTCTGGGTCATGAATCAGTAATGTGTAAAAAAAAACATGTTAATTATTTAAAAAAAAAATCTCCTCAAAGCTAAGCTTTAATTTACACTCCATACAACATAAATGCAAAGCTTTTTAATATTGTTTTAATATTAGATTTAAATAAAAAGCAAATACATAATTTTTTTTCATCATTGGACATGATGTTTGCCAGACTATATGATCAAAGACGACATTTGTTTTCTTTCTGTGATTTTCAGCTGTTGTACTCATTTTAGAATGCTACCAGCACATGATTTTTTATATTAATATCTCTAAACATAAACCATTTTAATCCAATAAAAGATTTTTTAGATTCAAGGTCTGCAGTGTACAGTGGATGAAAATAACTCAAGCTACACGGTCTCAAAATGTCTCATACACAGCATTGACTGAATTTCTGTTGTGGGTTATAAAGATCAATGCTTCAATGCAGGTAAAACACAAACAACAACACTTGTATTCTTGTACAGTTCAATAATGATTTGCCAAAGGGGAAATGGGATCAGAGTTGCACGTAGCGCAACTTCCATGAAATCTTGTTAAAGTAGAATTCCACTTCCAATTACATTCCTACAGAATTACTTATTTTACTTCAAAGTACCTCTTCATATCAACTGCAACCTTCGAAATGAATGTAATATCTGCACAGACCTTCTCTACCCCTGTTTTTTCCTGACAACAGAAACTGTTTGACTCGAAAATATAAGATCAAATAACAATGTTTGTGGCTCTCCGTTTTCCCTGTGACTGTCAGATGAACTGTGCATTCATTTTACTCCCCTTAATAAGAAGAAGGTCAGAGCCTGTATATTGGAATTCATCAGAGTCCTCCACAAACAAGACGAGATATAGGCAGGATCACGGAGGTCCTCCGTGTCGGAGTACATGCTGCCGTTACTGCGTACCTGACATGACCTTGTCTGTAAGGGGTTTGGCCGTGTGCTGCTCTGCAGAGGAGGTCTGTCGGATAGAGATGCTCGGGGAAAACAAGGTGGGTGTTAGCTTACACGATGACTTAGGGTTTAAATGAATAAAAAAGAGCATTGAGGCCGTTCCTCTCATGACCCTGCCATATCTGTTTTTATACATAAAATGGTAAACTCACAATTTTATAAGATTAGTTTGTAATTAGTAGATTAGTAATGGTTAGTTTTTTAGTTACAATTGTGAACATGCAGATTCTTTTTCATTAATGGAAAGCTGGAAATTTATATTTTAGATGTGTACTTATCTTGTTGAGTTTTCTCTTGTTAACTTCCTTGCCATTATGTAATAAATTACTAAGAAGAAATAACAAAAAACTCTATATTATTTATTAGGCTATAATGATTATTAAAGTTTGAGCTTAGATTACTTTTAATTATAATTCAGAAAGATAATAAGAATGCTGCATAGCAGAAATGATCTAGCACCTCTGATTCACTGCGAAAATACAAGGTTATTATTATTCTTTTACACCATTCTGGGTTTTCTCCGTTTCTCATTTTGATATTCACTCATTTTTGTTTTTTGCTTCTGTACAGCCATGGTTATAAAACCCAAAGTCTCTTCCTAACCTCATTCTATCTAACCAAAGCTTGAGGGCTTATGTTCTTTCTCCTAGTTATACTGGAGCCTGATGATCATGTTAGATCATTTATAGTAGCAAAATACGGTTTAGACCATGTTCTCTTGTCAAATCTAATTCCTGTTCTTAAAAAGAACCTGATTGCATTTTGTCATTCACAACGTGATTGTATTGCTCTGGTGGAGAGGACTTACATCTGGAGACAAAAATACTGGTGAGTTTGTAAAACACTGTAAGATCAGATTATGTGAACACAAGACATTTTTGAATGACTTTGGGCTGATGACAAGTCTATTGTTAAGGCGTGTGAAATATAATACATGTACGATTAATGGTGTCTGTTAACATGCTCTCTATTTTTATCTGCTTTCAAAAGCTTGTGTGGCTTCGGTCACAGATTTGGTATCTAAACCAAAGGCATTGAAAGTATTCCCACTTACCTAATGATAAAAATAACCCAGAGACAGAAGTGCCACTAGCTTAAGTGCTGGTCTGCTAACAGCTGTCTTTACACATTTGCTGTATATATAAAGGTGTATTTCTATAGTGCATTGACAGGACTTTAGGAAATTCTGCTGGAGTATATCCAAATTACGCCATTAAGCTTTTATGTCCATAAGCATACCATAACAATATAAATATAACACTGATTCCAACAAATATTGCAACACAGCTAGTAGGTATTTCCTAAAACATCAAAGAACATCTCTTTTCCCTCCTGGTGGTGTGTAATCTCTGTGTGAGTCTGGTGGTATGGTCTAAATTTGGCTCAGTTGCTCACTAGGACTCAACAGAGGCTTAATAATACCAAATCTGCAGGATCCTTACAATGCTGAAACGAAGGACATCGGTCTAGCAAGGACACTGTTACCCTGACCGATCAAACACCAGAAGGATGGGAAAGAGACATAAATTCACTTAAAAGAAGAAAAAAGATGGATGATGTGCGACCAGACCTAGAGCCAACTAAACTAGCTTCAGCTTATCATCACAGATGGATGACACTTGGCCCATCAGTCAGTCTGAAGTGATTGTAACTTTGTGACTCAGAAGACAGCTCAGGTATTAGAAAATGGGGCTTGCATGTAAATATCTTTATATCATCATCTTTCACCAGGCCTTAAGTGATTAATGAGTGGTCTGAAATGTGTGGGAATAAGTGATCTACAGTACGCCATGGTCTTCCTCCCACAACGCTACAAAACTTTTCCTATGTCTTTTCCTATGAAACATGAAACTTTAAGTCATTAAGAGGGTATTCAAGTATTACTATCTTATATTTAGACAGTGTTTCTATTTACTTTTATACTCTGTGTTACAGGTGATGTAACAGGGAATAAGAGATGCAGGACCACAGAAGCTACTGCTGGAAAAGATACGGGTCTGAGAGGAAAATGGGAAATTATTTAAAATATGACAAAAGATTATCAGTTAGCACTTGTCTGTGTGTGTTTTAACTGGTAATCTATAAAGTGTGTTATATTACCACTTCTAAAAATCTTTACTGGTGCACACACGGATTATAAATGCCAGCAGGGAACAGGTAATGATTTTTTGCCAAGATGCTGTAACCAAGTCAGGAGAATCACAGATGGTGTCACAACAACAGAACCACAAATTATAACTAGTGTAGAAAGATGTGTGATAAAAATATGATCAAGGTCTTGGAGCATGTTTCTCTTTAAAGAGGGTTACAGGTGCAAAAAAGTGTTTTTACACATTTACACTCTACAGCTGGCCATTTTGATCCAGGAAAATGGTATAATGGTGTCACTTATTTGTGCTTTCAGACTAAACCTTGACTGCACCTTCAACACTCTTCTCTCACCTCTTTCATCTTTGTTTACCACTCTTAAATGTCATAGAAGGAATCGGTTGGAATTTAGAAAGCTTTTGTGGATTGTGGGTATAACACAGTCAACAATCAACGACAAGCGGCACTCCTGCTTTTGGACAGGTGTTGGCTTGAGAAATGATACTCCTGTAATTAGCCTCACGAGTTACATGCTGTTATTTTACTCATGTGTTCTTAAAGGAGCTGTTCAAATTTGTTTATAGATGCATTATTTTAGATGCATTATTTGTCAATAGTAATCAATACACAAAAACACTACACTTTCACAACTGAAAACCATGGTTGTAAGAGAACAGCTTGTGCTGCGTTTCCCACCTCAAACTAGAAAATAACTTTATTTATGAACATTGCAAGTATTTAGTAAAACTAAAACATTCGTGTTACTAACGCTTTGGTAAAATTACACATTAAAAGTATTTAACCGTTCTTTTTTAAATGCAGAATTAATTAATAATAAAATAAATAATTATGACAGTAAAAGACTGTGCACAGGAATATGAAGAAAACACGCAAAAATCAAGCCATTAGCTTTCAGGCTTTGCGCAGTTCTCGCGATACTTTGATGACATACACCAACTGTGCAAAGCACTGCTTGGCGTCGAAGTCACCTGATGTCTTTCTAGAGGTAACACACCTGTAACTTGTCTAAACTTGTAACGTTACCTACAGAACATATTTATTTCTTAAATTAGTTCCTCAAATATCTTAAATTAGTTCCTGAAATATCAGTATTCGTGACTCTTTGCACTAAATACTCGCACTAAATAGGAAACACTCATTCTTCCTACATGTTGGCTAATAAGCAAATTTCTTCTGCTGGGTAAAGTAGCATCTTTGTAGGGTAGAGTAGTTAGACACAATCTATAACGCATTTAATGTCCTTTTGTACAAAGTTGCAATTTATCCTTGACTCCTAAACTTATTAGGCAGCTAGCGTGGAGACAGTATTGTTTGTCACATCGTTTATCCGCGCTGTGATTAACTCATCCACTGCCCGATCATTTAACATGTGGGCTGAGCGTAACGGGGGCACGTGCGCACGCTTTTACAGTCGCTCCTCGGGAGCGCACAGCCTTCGCCAGAGCGCGCATTGAGGAGAGAGAAGTCTGTGCGCATAGCTCTGCCGTCTGAAGTTTCTCACTGTCTTTGCTTGGGAATTTTATTTCGGAGATAAACGGGAGTGGGAATATATGTCATACAGAGGAACACGACTTTAGTAAGCCGTTTTCATTTCGTGTCATTTTGCAATTGCAGAGCATCAGCATTGGGAAATATGTCTCTGTCCACAGGAAAGCACGAGTAACGGTTCCGATACGGAATCTGGGTTTGAGTTCTCCTTTGAAGCGGAATAGAGAACTTTTCCCTCTATATGAGGCATTGGATTATTTAGACGGAAAGAGAAAATCATGGTCCGACAAGCGCTGGATACAGTTTGGGATTTTTAAGGTCAGAGAGCGTTTAAACAGCATCGGTATTTTAACAGGACAAAGCAGAATACAGTTGTTTGGAGGGAACATATGACAGAAGGAGCGCACATCTTTAAAGCACACGGATTCCCTATAAGAAACGGCAAGATGTATATCTATTTTTACGGCTTTCTGCTCTTTTTAGGTAAGTTTATTTATAATTGCATCCTTATTTCTGTTGGCATGAATTAATGCATTTACTAAAGTTGAAGCAGAATGCACCATTGCTTTTATTTAAATTCATCTTTCTTACAGAAAATGAGTTTGTAATTCTCAAGATTCCATTGTATTTTTAATGCTTTGATATTTCGACACGTCACGTAAAAAATAATGTTAAATTTGACATATAGCATCTATATATTTATAGCATTCTGTATTCATAAAAAGAGGATTAACATTTGATATAGTTTAAAAGACAAAAAAAATCAGAAAGACATACTTCCTATAGAAGTTTTAATATCCCAAATACAAAACTATACCAGTAATTCTTTTAATCCTCTTGCAGAAAGACAAACTTTTACACGAGACTTCATTTGTATCTGATTAGAATCTAATGGTTAGATAATAGCGTTTTAAAGGTCATCGATTAGAAATTAAATCGCAGTCAATGTTTTAATGAAGGTGAGAAATATCAAGGTCACTTTGTAGGTTTATCACTGCCCGTTGCACACCTTTCTGCGCACGAAACTTACACTGAATATTCAAACAGTCTGCGGAACATATTAACTATTTATACATTTTGTAATGATACTATAACTTACAATTGCACGTTACTGCAGATGTTCATGATACAGTGTAGTTGTGTAAGTACATACAGGTACTTATATACTTATATTTCTACTGTTTAATTATTTGTTGCACTGATTGTAATTACAGAATGCCGTCCTTATTATCATAGCAATTAAATATAGTAGCATGTACTGTACGTGATATGTGTAACCATCTGTAAAGTGCTAGTTAAACTCGTTTCATCCATCATCTTTACACCTTTTCACACATTTAAGCCACTTTAAACATCGATTAATTCAGCATTTCAAGTCTTCTCTAATATTTGCCAAACATGCAGTGCGCTTTTTAGTGAGTCCCCGTTCAACTGAATCTTTCATTATGTACTAAAAACTAGTAATAACATGAAAATAATAAAAACATGATGATGCATTTGAAATGATGCATGTGGTTTGATTAGTATTCTGACGTTTTTACACCTGTAGGTGTCACTAGTGAGTTACACCTCTCTTATGACCCAATGGCCAGATCTGCATACATGTTTAAAACAATACAGTCTCTGATCTTTTTTGACAACCACATAGACTATCAATGAAAAAGTGTAAAAGGCTAACAGAGCAAAGAATCATCCTAAAACTGAAACGCCAGTACAGGAAGAAAGTTGTATACCCTAGTAAAGCAAAACCTATAAATGTGCTGCATTGAAGTCAAATATTTTGTCGTACACTGATATAATGAACTAATTTAAACAATCTTTTCATCAAAGACTAAAATAATACTTAATCTTGTTAATTCACAAATCTTTTCTGTTTTGGTTTGATTCTTGTATTTTGTACTTGGGCAGCACCCTGAGCTGTCAAGCTGTTTGTGAGTCATAAAAATGATTGCACAATCATCTGGGTTTTGCCACTGATTCTACAGTCTCTAAATCTCCCCGCATAGCTGAACATGTAAATGATTTTTATATTTCAAAATGGACTTCCATACAGTATACGACTACAGTATATTGAAAAGGGGAAAAGCAGTCATTAGTAACTTTATAAAATCCTTTGCTTTGAAAGTGATTATAGGTTTGTAACTATATACCTTTGTTAATTATCTTATTAAAGATTATTATTTATCACTTGTATATAAAAAACATAAATACCTCCTTCACAGATGAGCTTGTGCTCTCCGTGTCGAGCTCCTCCGCTGTCTCCGAGTCTGGGAACCAGGACCCAATGGACTGTTTAAGGGCCACCGAGAAGTGTAACCAGGACCCAAAATGCAGCCAGCGCTTCAGGGTCATGCGGCAGTGTCTGGCAGGCAAGGACAGGAACACCATGCTGGCCAATAAGGATTGCCAGGTAGCCATGGAAGTGTTGCAGGAGATGGCTCTGTTCGACTGCCGCTGCAAGAGAGGGATGAAAAAGGAAATGCAGTGCTTGCAGAGTTACTGGAGCATCAACATAGGCCTGACTGAAGGTAGGAGCTCTTTGGGATTATGAAATAAGGGTTATATAGATGCACTTCACTGACCGAAGAAAGAAAATATAGGTGCGAGGGAGCAGCAGGGAGGGCTGGGGCTAGTAGTCACAATTTATACTCCAAAGAAGATGAAGTTGACCTATAGTGGGGCATGTTGTCACAGTATATAAGGCACAGAACAAAAGACAGGCTTTGCAAATTAAATTATTAAATTATTACATTTAATATCTTAAATTAAGTTATAAAATTAAAGAATTAAACAAACACTCAACTTGCACCAATCAATTTTTTAAAAATGCATTTAAAATGTACTTTTATTATGGAGTTAACCATAACAGTACCTAAAAGTATCCTAACGTGGGAACAGATAAACCCTCGTGACAACCAGCCCCAGTCTCTCTTATATCATAGTGTGCACACCACTGTTAATACATAATATATATACACTGCAAATAGGAGAAAAGTAGAGTCCAGTGGCAGTACATGTGTAATCTGAGTGCATTAGCTGGTAGTGCTGTCAGGCTCATGAATGAGAGAAAACTGTCCTTGTGTACCGTCATTACTCCTCAGTGGAGTAACAGGCGAGAGTGATGCACGGGAGGAGGGTGAGGACACGGCATTGTGGTGTCATGTTGGCATGAGCTGAATTTATATGACCTGATCAGCTTTGGCCCAATATCTCAGTATGATGTCACTGCGCAGGTCATCTTCCTCATTCCTGCAGATTAGTGCAGGTATGAAGCATAGCTGAGAAGAAATCTAGTTTATTTGGTCTGTTTGTTTGTTATTTACTCAAATAGTATTTTGATTTGTAGTTGTGGAAGCATTATTTGCATGCATGAAAGCATTAAGGTTCTCATTTTAAGTGGTTTTATGACCATCATGATATACAGTATGTGTAACTAATAATAACTAATAATTGTCATTGCAAAATTAACCCTTTTTTTTCAAAATTAACCCTTTTTAAAGTTCCTCTGACACTTAATGAGGCTTAACACAAATCTCCCATCTCCGTTTTTACTACAATGTATGAATCAACTTAAGTTGTGACCAGTGCGGACATTAAAAATCACTTTCATAATACTGGTTTGGACTCATTGTGTGGGTCTGAACACAGGGGTCATTCAATTCCAGGATGTGTCAGTATGATGTCAACTCACAGTTAACAGAGCACACATTCATGAACGCAGAGTGCATCACCATTTGATTTTATATGCGAAACTTGTCGCCACCAATTGATTTATTGCATTTAATGATGTCTACTAGTACTGTATAAAGTGCACAGCAAGAAACTCTCTTTTAAGTCCATATCTGCCCTTCACAAATAATTCTAAATTGGTAAACAGTCATTCAGTATATGAAGTGTGGATTATGTAACTTGTGGTTATGGGATATTCTTTGTTTGTCCTGATCAAGCAGATGCAAAGCGAACTGTGTGGAGTCAAACTGATTGATTGACCTATTTTCCAGCAGTACCGCATGCTAGCTCCCATGTGAAAAGAGCATTCAAAGCTTATTGGCTCTACTCCCTCAACACTCCTAACAAGATGTTATAGATTGTTTATGAGATAAAAGTGCATCCCTTATTGCCTTGTTAGGCAGCATTCTTGCAGACATAAAGTATCACTGCATCACATTGTGATCTTATTGGATCTTATTTTTTTGCTTTGTCTTTTATGGGAACATTTACCAGCAGGACAAAACATACATATCTATCTGTTTGTCCATTCGTCCATCTGCCCGTCCATCCGCCCGTCCATCCGCCCATCCGCCCGTCCATCCGCCCGTCCATCCGCCCATCCATCCATCCATCCATCCATCCATCCATCTCTCCTCTCTCTCTCTCTCTCTCTCTCTCTCTCTCTCTCTCTCTCTCTCAGAACTTTACACCATACATTACTAAGAGCTGAATTCAATTCTCCTCCAGTATCACAACAAAAAATTACATAGTTGACAAAGAGTAATGCTTTGTGTATTATGTGCGGAACAGTGAGGTGGAAATGCAGTGCAGAGGCATGACCTGATAGCTAACCAGTATTAGGTTTCATTCAAAGGCTCTGGTGTTTCAAGGCTATGCATCCTCTGTGGAATCACGGTGTATGTGTGCACTTCAGCAGTGCTGGTAAATGGATCCCTGTTGCCATGTTAGATAGTCCTGCGAGGCTCTCTTCTCTAGTCTGTCTGTATTTTATCACAAACACCTTTGATTTAAACACAGGGAAAAATATGTTTGCTTACAGAAAAGGTTGTTCTGTTCTGTAATAATTCTGTGATATTTTATCATCTTTGACTGACTACTCTAAAGAAAATTATGTCATGACGACACCTTTGCATCAAACCAGAAAAATGTCTAAATGTTTTGAAACAGTATAATGTAACTGCCTGTTTGCTAAAAATCACACGACTTTTTGCGTGGAAGCAATGAATCAAAAAAATAATTTGTCTTGAAGTTTTGTGAAGCATTATTTCAAAAGCACCGTTCACAAGCTCACAGCCTAGTTTGTCATATTTCTGTTTTGCTTTGGTCTTTTGTTACTTTGTAACTTTTTTGAAAATAAACTGCACCTGGGATCTCATCTCCACCAAGCCTGCAGCAACCCATTTGTTACAAATACACAGCTACTTTTGAATAGCTGTCACTGGAGAAAGATACTTTTGCCCCCAGAATCATGGCCAAACCCTGACCCCTGGTTTTAAAACAATGCTAAGTACACTATCAAACAACTCACAGAATAGTAATTAGGAACTCATTTGATTGACTACTCCCTGGACTGTACAAATGAAGCATCATGGGATGGCTTATCAAGTACACATGCACTTTGGATGTGCACTTGTGGACAGTTTAAATCAGTCAGTATCAGTCACAATTAATTTTGATCCACTGTGCAGTGAACCATGGTTAACTTAACAGGATTGATTTTGACACAAGCTCCCTTAGTCGTCTTACTCAAGACAAACACTTTGTAAGTAATATAACCAGAGGAAAAACTGGTAGGCACTGAGCAGTAGGACTGTGAAGCTCAGGGATCCGAGTTTATGCCTAAAGACGGGAGGTTTAATTCTAAGATGCAGATGAAAAGAGGTTGAAGAGAGACTGAGATCACAGTTCTGTTCCTACCAAAGCTGAGATCTTCAGAAACACAGATCTGAACCCTCTCTGGAGCTTGGGAAAAAACAGTACATTATCCCATAATTATTATACTGCTAAAACCAACACTGTTTTACAGACTCACAGGAATGTATGAGTAAAAGAATTCTATGACATCCCAAAGAAATGCAAAAATTAATGTTTTCCAATATGTCTCTCCTATTGGTCAGCCAAACAGTTAGTCCCGCCCCTACGCACAATGTTCATTCAGCTGGATGGGATTATCAAACATATATTATAGACAAATGTTTTGTGTTTTAGGGTAAAACATCTGAAAATGGATAACCGCCTATTAAACTAGAATCAAGTAAAAAAACGTTTCAAATGGCTGGAAAGATACAAATATACTTCTAAAAAATATTTGTGCAAAACTTCTGGAAGTGCCCCAAAGGCTAAAATCTATTGTACGAACAAAATATTTCTTTCAGATGACTTCCATAAGCAGAAGAATTCCATAAGCATGCCCAGTTTTTATTTTTATCTTATGAAAGTCAACTTGAACTGTTGTCATTTAAATGTCTGACCCCATTTTGTTCTGGTTCCCATGGATACATTGAATCTCTATACGTATGCAATAAATACCTGAGGAGACTATTTCTCATCTTGTAAATGAAATGTCAGCAATTCTTCACTGGTCTTCCACAATATATCCATCGCCACAGGGGACATCTCATCTCATCTCATCCTAAATGATGTTTATGAGACTTACAATAAAGTTCTTTTGAAATTTCAATCTGAACGTGAAAATTGAATGACTTGTACTGTAAGGTCATTGTTTTGTAGTCAGGGATTCTCAGGTACAGTTCAGGAGATGAATGAGCTTGTCAAAATCGAGGTGAGGTAGAATTAAGGTCCAGCAAACCTTAAGAGCAACTTCAAGGTCAAGGTCACCGTCCAACTATTGAAATGTTACAAGTGGGATTAACCCTCGAGGGTGCCTTGGGCTTTCCAACAGTACTTTACCGTATAGAAAATGTATGATATAAATGTTGCTTTGTGGCATTTTCTTCTCTTCTTGCGACTTGCTGGCACACTTTCTCAAGCTATGATACCAACGGCAAGTGCAAAGTATCTTCCCCAGCATCTAGCTATTAACTCTATGACCGATAGCAGCAGTCAAAGTCTATTACCTCAGTCATCCACTTTTATAAGGACAGACTGGCCACAGGGAGGCGATAGGATGCCTCACCCCCACCTGCTCTATTTGTCCTCTGCTCTCTCGCTCGTAACCCTTCCAAACCCACCCAACCCCCTTCTCTACAGCCTACTAAATCATCAACGCTGCCTTAGGGCAGCTCAATAGCTCTACACTGGATCACACCAGAGTTTCAAAAACTGCCAGCCAGGCGGGTGGACACACACAAACACACCCACTCCCCACATTTTCTTCAAAAATCTTTTTTTTGTTTTTGTTTGTGCGTACAGCAGAGAAGAAATACGACGACAGGCCCAGCAGTTGTATCTCCTTGTGAATCCCTTTTTAATGATTTCCATTATTGTAAGTGGAGATGCACAGAGACAATGGTGCAAGATGGATGAGCTACGAGGTGCAGCGGTAAAACGGTCCCGGGCGCTCTGCTGGGACCGGTCTAACTTTGCAGGGTAGGCAGAATGAAAATGCCTGGGTGCAGACTGGGGAAATACCGGCTGCTTATGACTACTATGCATCTTGTAGAACCACACAGGAATTATAATACTGCTTTCAAATATAGACCACAGAGTATCATGCGGTTCAACTTTTAAAATCAGGAGACAAAAGTTTATCTCTGTATTTTATTTTAGTTTGTTGTATATTTACTGTATGTTCTAAATCAAATTGACATTTACAGTTTCTGGGTTTATGGAATATGGATTCAACAAGCAACAAATTGTTTATTATTTTGTATGTTTATATTTTTATAATACAGTATTTTTTAACTTGTTAACTGTCATCAGTGAAACACTTTAATATTTCATAGTGGAATTCCAATCGTGACAAACTATATATGGATGGAAAGGTCTTAAACTCAAAAATAAATATTCAACAATTAATATTTGATATTCAATATAATATTCGATATAAAAAAATATATATATATATATAAATATATATAAACTTTTGAATTTTTTTTTTCAAAGTTATATATATATTTATAAAAATCTTTGTTTTGATAGTCCATTTTTATGAAATGTATATATACTTGAGTATTTATATTATGTAATATTATTACACAATGCTCTGGAATACCTGATTGTGATTGGCCAGACATGATATTCCAAACTATGTTATTCCCCAATAACAACCGCTCAATACTAATAACACTTTGTCATCCGGGGCCCATCTTACAATTATTTACTAAGAAATACATTTGATGAAAATATGCCTAAATACTAACATACCTGTATATAAGATTATATTACATACGTTAATACCAAATTGCTGACAATTTTGTCTAAAACTGATAGGAATCGTTTTTTTTTTTCATGAGAGGTAAATAAAATTTTTCAAGTAAGATAATAAAATATTTCAAATCAATATTTAATGTCTAGGCAGAATATTTCATGTTTCAAGCCACATCAAAATAATTTCAATTTAGACATGGCTGAAAGTAGTAATTTCCGAGCGGGTGAATCGCTGACGCAGTAATTAGTCAGTTTTCACCAGTTTACCTCATTTAGACTAATCTGTAGACCAGTTGCAAACATGATAGGTGGCATTATGCTGTTGACAAAGTAATCGGTCAATCACATCTATGTGACTTTTACCCGTGTTTCATATTATTTATGCTGGTTAGTGCTGGTTTGATTCTGGTTCTGAGCAACACAGCCATACTATTTACCAGCAAAACCATAGTAAGACGTCTTACTGGTTAAGATGTTAAATCAGTCTGGCAGCAACGCCCACATTCAAAACACGTCAGAAAACGCTTATAAACTGTTATGCTGTTTGGGGTTTTAAGGCATCTGCGAAACAAAGGCTCATTAAGGTTCACTATTAGTGCATTATCATGCCCTAAATGCATAAATGAGGTGGGAGTTTTTCTCGTTTTGCCTGTTAAGAATTTGTATTTCAGATATGCCTTTTGGCATTTTTCATTTCAGAGGATCTGCCTCCTGCTGTTCAATAGTCGCACTCATCTGGAAAGATGTAGTTTGAGGAACAAATGCTGCCACAACACTAGTGAACATGGTTTACAGGCAAAAGGGACAAGCAATCATGCCGGGGGCAATACAGACTCACAGGTAGAGGATTGTTTTAGCTCCATTAAACTCAAAATGGATGTGCTCTTAGAGAATGTAATAAAAGAAAAAAGCAATTATTCTGCAATATGCTGAGGACGATTCTTCATTTCACTCTGAAGCCCCCGTTTGAGCAAGTGATTTTCCTTCCCAGAAAAAAATGTTTGGTAAACAAATAGGAAATCGGAGTATTAACATGCTGATACGAATTAAATATTGAAACCCAGCTGAATTGTACCTGCTGGCCAGGTATTGATGTTAGTAGATGGCCTAATCATACTTTTGTGTACAAGGCCTTGTAATGGCAGATACAACATCTCATCTGATATATTTTGGAAGGTAACATAACTTTGATCTTACATGTATGACTGTCATACTTTGTCAATATTTTAATATCGCTGAATCAAATCAAAGATTGTATAGGGTCTTATTTCCATAATCAAACAGCTTCAGTTTAGTTTGTGTGTTGTATTTCTTAACACAGATCTGCAGTACTGCAGAATGCACTTGGGATAAGATGCACTGCAGGTAAACCCAGACTTTAGGATTATTACCCCAACTGTGAATTAACTGGGATCGAGTAATAAATGACTATGGAATTGAGCAGGAGCAGCATCCCTCTGAAAGTGAAATTAACTAATCAAATGAACTCAAACATGTCAACCACACAGAGACCAATTACTCCACTGACCCCTCTCATAAATCTCTCATTTGACTCAATTTACTGCCAATAGACAAAAGGACAATGAGATTTCAATTGAATCTATATCACTCTGGAAAAACATGTAGAATCGGGTGTTGCAGGAATAATTAATCAGTCTATCATTTCTAATTGAATATAATTTAATTTTAAAGTTTGATTTTGTCAGCAGGGGAAGGCTGATCAGAGTTAATCGATATTAGTCTATATTTAAAACAAATGGTGGATTGAAATCTATAACTTTGTCCCTATTGTAATTAATGCACTTACTTTTTCATATTTTAACATGTTAATACATCTGGTATGCTGTAATACTGATAATCCAAAATTCACGCAGGATTTCTTGCACACATATTGTGGGATATAGGCGGTCCAATACGGATTTTAATCTCTAAAGGTCTCATAAGGCAGCATGTGTTTACGGTTTACAACTAAAGATTGCAACACTTTCACAATGGCTATTTAAAATAATATCAACCCTATTTATTGGTCTTGGGTACACATACTGGATTTGTAGAAGCAGTTGTGGCTTGGCTGTTTCTTAAAGAAATCTCTGATCTTCACTCCTAATTACCATGTTGATTTCCCAGGAGAAGTCTTAGCTGAGGTGGCTAAGTGCTCTTGATAAACACGAGCTTGCTGCTTTAATTAATGTACAGATTTTTGTGACACAATAGGCATTAAAGCAGCTGTGATAGTGGTTTATTTGGTCGTCTCACAAGACATTTTTGATGACTGTATTAATAAAGGCTTCCAAGCTTTCATAAGCAATTCAGAGAAAATATATTCTTTCATATATTACTTTAATAAATATTACTTTTTTAGGCATAGTTATACATGTATGTATAAAACTAAATTAAAATAAAAACATTATTTACGAATCAGTTTTTCTTCCCCAAAGTGAAGTTTTATCCGAAACAATTGAAAATCTGTGGACACAAACACACAGCTTACGCAAAATGAGGGATCATTGTAAGAATCCTAACAGGATGTTTCTAAAATAAACTATTGGACATTGTGGATTAAATCCCGGACTGTTTCTGTATCCAATGTCTTTTTGGAACAGGATCAAAGACCCCGTGCAGTTTGGTTGATATTGAATGACTTGGCTGATACACGGGCATTAGTGCTTGCTTTGCTTGAATTACTTGCTTCCTGCTGACCTAATGAAGCATTAACAGGATAGCTGGGGCTTATTAGTCTGTTTGTGTCCCAAACATCAATGAAATAAACAAAGGCACTGGTGACAGCATTAAAGAGACATCTCTTTGTGTTTGGACAGATGTTATGCACTCCTATTGTGTGATAGTGATAACATTATTTTGTTAGTCTTATTTGTGTAAAAGCGAAATGAAATTAAAGCAAGGATATATTTATACATCAGATGATGTGCCTGCAATAATAAGCAATTCTGGTGTAAATGAATTACCGTATTTATGAAAAGTAAGTCTTCACAGCCAAAGGATATAATTTTACTTGCAGAATGTACCAGGAGATGTTGCAGAGGTCACATAAGGTTTAGATGTCTAAAGATCCTTAACTCAAGACATTCACAAACAATTATAAACGCTATAAACAAGCATGCATCAGTAAACCGTACAACACGACTTTGCTTGGGAACTCTGCTGTCTTCATTTTTTAGCTTTGTTCTTAAAAAAATTGTGTTTTTATGACTAATTACATGCCAGAATATTCCCACAGTTCAAGCTTTACTTCAGATATTCATTTTTGTGATAACTCTTTCAACAGAACAGCCAGTTCTTGAGCTTACATCCTTTATTTCACTGGGCCCATCGATTATGTGTTTATTTTTCACAGTGAACAGACAGCGATGGAAAGCAAAACGTAGGAATAATTCTTTATGGTTATGGTCTTCCACCAGACATTCATCAAAGCGCTTTCTCCCTGTGTGAAGAGATTTTATATATTCATCTTTTCATCACCTCAGGACTGTTTTTAGTGGTTTACATATCCTGTTGTGAAGCAGGAAATGGCAAAACATAGTAAAGGGGGAACAGATCATATTATGAAGCCCACCTGTGTCTATGAGTTTGGTTATGAAATCTGGGTGTATATCAGTGTCAGGAATCACAGAAATGAACTTTTTTATTAAGGGACAATATTTTCTCCCTGGAGATGTTTTCATATGAATTATTTTTCTTTATGCCGGCATATTGTTTTTTAAACAAAAACCTATAGCAGATATTGCCTGTTTGGTCTGTCACAATGTCAGATTTTTACTACATGATCAATGTTGCAAAAATGATTCATGGTAACTATATTATCGCAATATCTATTGAAAACAAAATTTTTAGATAAAATAAATAATGCTCAGTTGGTCAAATTCTACTATTTTTATTAGTTTGCATTGCGTTCTTTTTGACCAGTTGTATTGTAGAGCTACCGTGATTGTTAACATATTTGTATGTTAACATTTTCAGTGTTAGATCTATTACATTTTTACATTCATTTACATACAGGAGGTTAAATTAAACCTTAAATGTTGTCAATTAACACTATTCATAATTCTTAATGTTTTGGTAATAAATTTGTCATTTATATGTCAAAGTTCGTGTCATATCATGAGCTGGTCGCACCTTTAACTTTGCAAAAAAGTAATTGTGCGAGAGCACCAACTCATGTCAGAGTGTCAACCAGATATTGGCAGTGGATTATTTCCAATATTATCATATGTGTACTATTAATAATATACACAATAATCAATATTTCATTTTTTAAATTCACAGTTATTGTCAATACCGGTATATTGCGACACCCATATTGCCTAAAAAATTAACATTGAAAATAATTTAAAATTACCTGTCAATAATCAACAAGCCAAAATAGGCACTCATGAAAAATCATGAATGCCACAAAGTTTACACAGTCAAACACTTTAGTGCTTTTACACTAAATATTAGCACTTTTGCCATTGGTCACTAAATTGTGTATGATATTATATCACACTTTCTAAATTCCTGTAGTGTCTTCATGGCAAAAAGCTGTTGGTAGACAGTAAATATGTATATCGGAACTTTGACTCACTATAGTATGGAAGCCTGTTCATGTCATGTCATGTTCCCGTGTGAAGCTGTGAACCTGTTGAGCGCCCGCCGTTACAGCTCGCCCGCCGTTGACGTTGACGTTACAGCGAGGCATTGAGTGTTCTCTAAAGAATGCCATCAGACAACATGTGTCTGTTTAGCTGTCACCTCAAACTCCTAAGCTGGACTCAGTGACAAAGAAAGACAGACACGCAACACAGACAAAGAGACAGAACCCAAGAAAGTGCGATAGGGAGAAAGACACAAAAGAAAAAAGAGAGAGAGACAGACTCCCTGTGGACTCGGGTAATAAGCTGTCTCTTCAAATGACCATCAGAGTTCACTTCACATTGCGATGATTGCAGGTGAGGGGAAGAGCCAGTGAAAGATGGAGCTCTTATTCAGATTGAAATGTCAGAAGGAAAGGACATATGCTAATTTAAATGTTCCATGCGTTTAGTAAGTGCTACTTAAAACAGGTTCACACTGTGCTCTGTATTATGAAGTTCAAACATAACCGTTCAATCAAAACACAGAGCAAACAAAAGACAGTGACGCTTACTCCTGCGGTTTTTAGAAATGCCACATTTACTGTATCTATTAAGTATCCGATATGTGCCGAAAAAGGTCATCAGTCGTCCAAGTCAATGCAGAATGTTAGGCTAAAGTAACTGGACAATCATTTAATTGGGCTTTACTCTGGGAATTTAAAGACACATTTAAATATCAAGTAAGAAATGGTACTGTTATTGTAGCAATAAATTTTATTAATGATATACTAAACCAACAAACTGTTTTGTATTAAGCATTTCCAGTAGTGTATGTACTGTGTGTGTGTGTTTCCTTCTATTTGCCTTATTGGAATGATGCATTTATTTTAAATTAGTAAAAACTATATAAACTATATAAACAAATATAAAATCAACTGTGTTTCAACTTAAAGATTTCACCGAAAAATCAAATGCTCATCAAATGCTCATCCTCTTGTTGTATCTGCAAGACTTTATTTCTTCCATAGAACACAAATAGACACTTCCAAGGATAGTATTCGTTTGCTCTTTTCCATGCAATTACAGTAAGTAGAGACTGAAGCTTTTAAGGTAAAAAAAAAGAAGAAGAGAAAAGCATAAAAATAGTGTTCAGTGAGTCACTAAGTCA
Source organism: Beaufortia kweichowensis (assembly GCA_019155185.1). Classification (NCBI taxonomy): domain Eukaryota; kingdom Metazoa; phylum Chordata; class Actinopteri; order Cypriniformes; family Gastromyzontidae; genus Beaufortia; species Beaufortia kweichowensis. Next base: position 10,814,683 of record CM032806.1, read on the forward strand.
TTAGTCATGTTAACCGCTATGAATGAAGAACTCCAGAACTAGATTAGCCCAAATCATGTATATTATTTAGCTGGATCAACCAATCTCATTAGCATGGCAGGGAAAGATAGGGCAGATGACAGTAGTAACGACCTAAATTACGATCCGTTTTTCACACAAAGCCATCACTCGGCTTTAGAAGAGTCAAAGCCATATTTTTAAGTGCAGAAGTCACGTGCACCACTTTTGTGATACCTTTATCGTGTTTTTGTATCCTTTATAATGCTTCAAGGACTCTGTCCCATTCAATGCAAATGCACAGAGATAAGGGACCATGTCTTCAAAATCTAATGTAATGTAAACAGAATTTATACTATGCAACGTGCATTTAAAAAGTAATATTTGCAATGCAAAGAGCAAAGTAACTTTATAAGATCCCTGGTCAGCAGGTGGAGTGATGCTTGATATGCACTGTTCCATGTAAGTGGTCTAATGCAAGTTAGGGACCGTCTGACATATGCCATCTTTCATCAAATCTCTATGCGTTTACGCAGTCCGGATGTGTCCTATCCAGCTCAACATCAATGCAGCTCACAGATCTTTGATTCAAAATGACAGTGGAGCTCAGTGTTTGATAAAATGAGACAGACACTGTTTAAAATATGCAAATGACCCACACTCCCTAACAAAAATGAGCAGCCTAGTGCAGGTGTGTAAATCACACCTTTTAAAATGTAAAATGAACTACTAAGAAAGGAGGATGGAAGCTGTAAAGGCACAGTGTTATTTTTTTTCACATGCACAAGCTTCACACACTCATTGCTCTCATTTACAGTGTATTACATTTATGCATTCGGCAGATGCTTTTATCTAAAGCGTCTTACAGTGCATTCAAGCTACACAATTTATAAGCACATGCATTCCCTTGGATGCTCGGCCAGTTGAGCCAAGGAAAGCTTGTAGGTTGTATGCTGTATATTTACCAGTGAATATAAATAATAGATAATACGTTGGAGCTTTTTACACATGTAAAGAAAGATTAATGCTAATTACACTGAGCGTAAACAGCAGCAGATGCTGTTTGCAGTCCAGTGTAAATGCTTACAAACACTATTTATCTACAATCAAGTAGCCTGATTCTGAAAGCGTGTCTTTAGGGTTTAATTCAAACCCTGGACTCATATTCCATCTACCATTCAAGCTCGTATTGCAACATTTTCTTGCATTTGGGAGACAGACCGAGTTACAGATTATGTAAAAAAAAAAAAGTAGGGAAACCGTTTCTCACAGAGTAAACTCACCGAAACTAAAGAGTAACAGAAATGTTTCTTTGGTTATTATTTTGTAACTTTGTTGCCTAAAAATGGTAAAAAAAATATATATTTTTATAATATTATATATTTATTATATTATAATATATTTTTTCATTTATTTCATTTTTTCATTATCCTGGGATACAGTATTTAAAGAGTGATAGGCTCTCCTTAGCTTCTTTTTATTCATTATTTGGTCCAAATCTTTAAAAAAAATTGTAATGAAAGAAATGTATATATTGGCACAATTATATATTTTTCCACATAACTAATAAAAAACAGATACTAAGGTAATTTAAAACATTACAGTCAAGTGACCCTAAATTATAGTATGTTATATGTTATGTTTATATTTATCATTGTTTAAATATGTGTTTATCATTGCAAAATGTCTTTTCACACCCTGTTTTCCAAAACAGTATGCAGAGCAGTTTTTTGAGAATGCTTTTTTAACTTACAGCTGTAGGAGTATACAAATTATGCAGCTTACTACTATTTAAAAATGTAACTTGAAGTTATTTATACACAGATTAGGCATATTAAAAATAATACCATCGGTAATGTACATAACTAAACCTTAAATTCTAACAATTGTTTTTTTTTTTAGGTGAGGACTTTTATGAGCCATCTCCTTATGAACCTA